>CATOUR010000029.1:8750000-9375000 GCA_951848785.1 Callosobruchus maculatus
GGTCCCTTAGTCGACTATGAATACGACCCTAAGTCTCCGTTCAACTCAAATGACAGTTAAAACTCAACGTCTGTGGCCGGCCTTAAGACACACTGAATGTTTATCAAATTGCATTCACTTACGTTCTTAGCGATATGTGCCGGTCCTTGTATCGAGGTTTGGCTTTCAAGAGAAAAGACAAAAGAAGGCTAAACTTCACAGTAACTTATACGATGCTATGTATGTGCATCTACATGTGAAGTCCCCGGCACCTCACCTGAATAACACGTGTATTGGTGATACTTCAACGTTCTGCGTCGTCTATGAAGTACCAACAATCACATTATATCGGTTAAGTTAAGTTTATGTTGCACTAGAGTGTATCTTCTACTCGTGATATGTGCGCTCTTCTGTTAATAATTTACAATATTTCAATTAACTGTTTTATCTCCTACATTATCTCCAACCTCACTACCCCTTCACTAGACATCAAGTCTCCAGCAACTGAAGATTGCTGGGAAACCAGCCATCACTAGTAATACGATATAAACATTAGAAAAACCACCTGGTTTTGAGCATCCTGGGAAAGATGGACTAACCTCAGAATAAAATTCTTTAAACGGAGTGAACTGCCATCTTCCGAGTGCAAATTTAGAGCCTAAAATTTTAATATGAAAGTTCAGACCTAAAATTAAGGAAATTCCTTTTCAAAACTAAATCAGTTACTACTTTTATTTCTTTTAATTGACTCTAATAAAAAATAACTTTCATCGCAACTAAACCTTTCATCAAATCACTAGACCATGGGCCTATGATGGTGATAAGAAGATCCTTTATGGTTATGTTTTTTACTGTAACACGTTAAAAAAATTAAAAGAACATACCAAAATATGAAGAGCCAAAATAAAAACTGAAGTATTTAAATTACCAAGAATAATGGCCTTGGAATGTTCAATATCAGTTCGGTGCTTAAACCATAGGGGAGATAGGTGTACGATAGGGTTTTTTAGAATATGTAAATCATAAATATAATCCTAATATTCCTCCATGGTTTTTAAATGATAACGCCCTTTACATTCTTTGTAAAATCTCAGAACACATATACCCTTGCTTATCTGCGTATTTCCTTTCATATCACGAATTGTATTCTTCGTTGAGCTTGTGTGATTACCAGCCTGGAAACCGTCTATAGATAGATCGAACGTCATTTTCGATAAGCGGTTCAGCACTAACTTCACTAGTCCATAAATGGAACAAATGGCAGCTTATGGCACACCACTATGCTGAACAGCAAATTGATTGCTATTTGGTGTGTTCTGCATACGACCACAAATTCCTATTTATTGGAATCCTCGATATGCGTTGAACGGAAAATGATCACAAGCGAATCCAGAGAGCTCCGCTGCAGTACAAACTATTCTTTTAGCATTACATAATGGCAATTTAACGTCCATACGTTGGATATTTCCTAGAAATTTAATACAAGCACAATTACTTGTTTTGCAGTCATTGCGGAAGGATATTTGCAACACACATCTGATATTAGAGTTAAAATATGGATCTCTTGGAGATGGTAACCACCGAAGATTATCAAATGCTCATACTACCACTACTTAACGTAGTTGGTTTATACAAGTTCAATTACTATAGGTCGCATTACAACATTACAATAAATAACATAACATTAGAATAATGTATATAAAACAAAAGTCCAAAGAACGCAGATATCTAGAATCCTGCCAATCAACGCCTAGTCACTAACTTGTCTCTGCACCTTGTACAAGATCATCCCCGTAGCAATATGCAGAAGGATTGAACAACACCTTATGTAAAACAGCATCTTCCGAGAAGAGCAAAAAGTATGTAGAAAGCAAAGTCAAGGTTGCCAGATTATAAGAAAGCATTTGCCTCTGTACCCCATAGCTGGCTAACGAAAACTTTAAAAAGATATAAAATCAACTCGGGCCTTCATCAGTTTCTTGCAAGAACCATGGTGACATGGGAACCTACGTACACCTTGAAACTGAGGACGGCCAAATCCAGAGGGATGAAATAATACGACGCGGTGTCTTCTAAGGTGACCCATTTCACTATGGTTCTGCCTCTATCTACATCAGCTCTCCAACGCACTCAACTACACAAACTATGGTTTCAACATTAGACATAAGAAATTATCAACATAGGATGAATCATCTCTACATGGATGATACAAAACTATATGTTGCCACTCAAGTACAACTGAGAGATTTACTCAGAATAACAGAAAATTGCACGTCAGATGTCAGTATGGAATTCGAAATAAGTAAATACAAGGTGCTCCACATCAACAAAGGACAGTGGAAGAACTATCTCGGATAGGAAATAGTAACGGGTCAAACAGAACTGTAAGAACAGCTCATTCTATCGGAAACGAGCTGTTCCTACACAAAACATCATCCTCCATTGGGTTGAAGTACTTCATATGTGTGGTGTGCTGATCCACGAAAGGGCTACACGAACAGTTCGATATTGCTGGGCAACATGCTGCTGAACTTTGCCACAGTGAGCATTTGGTGGTGCATCCCTTATGCAGTGATAAACAAAAGACAAGCAGGAGCTCCAGGAAAGGTTTGAAACCCTGAAAATGTAGAACACGTTCGATGTCACCCTTCGTCGCAGTCCCAATCGATCGGATCTGCTGAGCGACATGATGCTGAACTTCGCCTGAGTGAGCGGTCGGATTACGCACAACGAAGATTGAAGCAGTTATCGAGCAAAATGAGAACCTCATTTTGTTCATCAGTGATGAAGCTCACGTTCTTCTTAATGGCATGGCAGTGCTCAGTCGTCCACGGCACCATAATGTCAACTGGCAACAAAATACCAGAAATTCAAAAGTACCCCCCCCCCCCATTCCTCTTACCCTAACAGGGGATGAGTGCTAGCCATTTCGAAAACGTCTGCCCCTTGTGCTGGACCCTGTATGTACTGATTTTAAATTTACAAAATTATGTTATAGCTGGGAAGCGGCAAAAATATATCAAAGCGTACACTTTAAACTGAATTCCAAGCTTTCGGAGAACCGGAGAACTACGCCTCCATCATCAGGGCTGAACTATTAAATTGACTTAAGAAACAGGTGAGCAAAAATGGAATTCATACTTACAAAGTTTGTTGAGATTGTTGCTTAGGTTAGAAAATTCGAAATGGTACATAGTGATTAGACTATCACAAAAATTACTTAAAATATTATGATATTTATTAATATCCTCTCCAATTAATTCAACACATACAACATTTAGGTTAAAAAATCTATAGATTGAAAATATAAAATTAGATTTCTGTTTCGTTCGAGGACTGGTACCACAATGAAGAAATTTCTCAAACTCAAGACAGGAAGCAAGGTTATGAAATACCTGGAGTGGGAGATGACAATCAAATGTCAGATTAGATTTTTAATTTATATACATCAGGGGGCGGTTTCTCCATCAGGTGCAACGCTGCATGGCGCACATCAGCAAACGACTAGGCATTTTTAGTATATCCGCATAGAGCGCGAGTATCTATTCATAATGAATCAAAGTTTTAGCACGAAATGAAACTGCCTCGTTGGGCAATGGGTTATGCTGCGGCTTTCCAATCCAGAGGTTAGAGGATCGATTGTCAATCTATACGACACTTTTTTCCTATATGGATTTTGTGTACGCTCTAGCACGCTGTAATACAGACATAAAAAATAAATTCAGTTATTACTGTGACTCATACAACTTGTGAAGCTAAGCAGCACCGAGTGTCCTTAAGGGTCTAGGGTATAGCGCGCGAAATTGAGAATCCAAGAAAAGACGTATTCCCGTGTTAGCGAGGAGGCGTGGCTGCCTGTTCCCTTTCTCCAGAGTGTGTATCTAAGATGAGGGGAGATAAGTCCAAAAATTCCAAAGGTAAGATCAAAAGATGCATAGGAAAGGTCCAAAGGCCACCATAAAAGTCAATTTCTCGCTTCCAAGCTCCTGACATTACCTTTAAACTTGCAGTAATGACTCAAAGAGCAAATTGAAGAAGAAAGCTTGCGCTTGTGCAACTATTTAGCCTTCTTTTGATATCGTGATTGGTTGTTAAACTACAGGCATTTAAAGAATGTAACATTTTGCATTGCGAATTTTTTTGCACATTAAAAAACTTTTTTGAGAAAATCGAAAATAGTTGTCCTTCATGAAGGTCTTAACTATCGCCTTCTGAAACACTATATATGTAGTTTGAAAATAGAGTGAGTTATGCAAGAAATTGTGAGTCCGTGTTTTACATGCCAAATCCGTATGTGTAAATGTTTGTATCCAGGTGGGTGGTATTTTGCTTCATTTATATGTAACAGAGTCATTTGAAAAATTCTCAAGGGATTTTATTGCAATCATTTTGGATGCAATGTGTACAGCATACCCATTTATGTGTAAATGTCGCTTATAAACAGAAGTAGAGGTAATTTACTCTCGACCGAACTGCATGCACGTGAACGGAGTGATGCATTTTCTTTCTTTGATGTTACAAAATGACCATTCGGACGTCTTTTCTGAAACTATAAAATTTCTGAGACACTACTAACAACTCCAATGACAACGGCAGAGGCGGAGCGTATTTCTTTTCTACCATGAACAGAGTGGAGTCCTTTTTATGAAGTACTACGGTCGGTAAGAGATTAAACGCATTTGCAATGATGAGTATTAATAGAAGTTTAGCGCAAGACATCGAGAATTTTGAGAATTAAATGAGGGAAAAGCTTATTTACTCAAGAGAGTATTGCTTCCTAGAAATAACCTGATGTGATGAGCAATAGGTGCAAGCCCTTAAGAAGTAGCGTTTTTGTGATAATTGTTAGAAACACTTTTGAGAAATAACTATTTGAGCAGGGATTTTCGTATAAATTTCTTTGCCGTTGATAAGGAATTACATCAGGCCGTGGTTGAAGTTCTTTCATAGGTTGAAGACGGTGCTTATCTTGTGCCGCTCAGCGCATATCTGAGTCCCGTAGATGGTAGGGGTCTTAATCCATCATTTCCCAAAATCCAGGTGTAGGGAATGAATTGGGTAGGTTTGGCTAACTTGTAACCGCATTTCATGAGCAATATGTTCAGTTGAGATAGAAAATACTGCATAGTTTTTTTTATGGTCAGCTTCCCACAAAGGCGGAAACAATTCCCCCGGCAGCTGATTCCACAGCGTCGAAGTTCTCCAAAGGAAGGAGTGCTGGAGGAGACTGGTTCGGAGAGTAAGGTCCTCGACCTGGTAAGGATGAGCCCGCAGAGCTTCTCTAGTGTTCCTGGTTCGGACGGCCTGTGGTGTTATCATCTGGGAGAGCTCACTCGAACATCTTCCGTGATCTGTAAAACAGGGATAGGTCCGCCACCCTCCTTCGATGTTCCAGGCTGTGGAGGTCCTTTGTGAGGTTAGGCGTATCGATTAATCTAATTGCTCTTTTCTGGATAGTATCCAGAAGCTTTAGAGATTGTTTCGGAGCACATCCCCACACATGGGAGCAATACCCCAGCAATGGTCGGATCTGTGCCTTGTAGAGCAGCAGCAGTTACTCTGGTGTATACAACTTCCTACAGCGGAACAAAACTCCAAGTTTCTGGGATGCTGTTTTAGCAATACTGACCACGTGGTCGTGCCAGGACATGTTATTGTTGATGTTAATCCCCAAAAGCTTGACGGAAGGTGATTCGACTATGGGGTGGCCTTCCATTTCCATGGTTGGTAAGCCATCGTGAGACTTCTTTGTAAGGGTTGTTGCCTGAGTTTTTTGTACGTTGAACTGTACTTTATTTGCTAATCCCCACTCAACAATTGTTTTGATATCTGCGTTGATCTGTGAGGCATGCTGCTGTCGCCGACGTATCGTCTCCTGGGATGATAGTGGCTTGCCTGGTTCCATGCACGACACTAATCTACTGTCATCTGCGAAGCTGTAGATTGGATTGGATGTTATTGCCAGCAGCTCGTTGATGTACAGACTATAGCCAAGTTCACAAATCTCACCTCATAATATCCAAGAAATTCAACTATCTACAATTAGAAAATTTCTTCGGCTAAGTGGAAACGGTCAAACCGTCTAAAAAGCCATCCCAGTACATATTGGTGAGTCTCACAGTTCCATTTAAATATCATTTCGACCATTTTGATTCTGTTTGACAACCAAATTGACAAGTAGATCAATAGGCCAAAAGATTGTACATACCTATACTATACTGGATGTTAAGCTGCAACTCAAATGAATAAAAAGAAAAAATTGAAAAAACTCGATTCAGTAGAATCATGTAGTGAAACTGGATGTACAACACAGTCAACACATGAAAAATCCGAATCCGAGAAACTGATACAAGAAAACAAACAACTAAGAGAAATACTTGAAGAAAAAGAAAAACTAATTTATCAGCTTACAAATGAAAACCTCAGACTTCAACAACAATATGATCTAATAGCATCGAATATAGTAGAAAAGGACTCGATAGTTACCACATTAGATAAAATTAGTATAAGACTAAACGAAGTAGAGAAAAATCAAACAACAAGAGAAAAATCATATGCCCAGGTATTGAAACAAGAAGCTTTACAAATTAAACAAAATTCAAAAAAAAGTATAATAATAACACCGACTCATACTCAATCATGTGATGATACAAGAAAAGATTTATCAAAAAAAGTCTCGCTTTCAAAATTAAAGATACACGTTGATAGTATTCAGAACTCAAGAAGTGGTGGACTCGAAATTAAAATCAATGAAAATAATCACAGTGAACTAAAAAAAATACTGAACGAAAAATTGGATACTGACTACAAAATCTCCGAACCAAAGATGTTTCTTCCAAAAATCAAAATTGTAAATTATAAATCCAAAGAAAAACCCAACGAGAAGGAAATCGAAGAAGACCTAATACGAGAAAATCACTTTATTGAAGATGGGGATATCAAAATTACTTACGTGATGTACATACCAATAAAGAACTCATACACCATCTATGCAGAGACCTCAGGAAAATTATTCAAACATATTTTCGAACACAACAATGAAAAAATTCTTCTTGGCTGGCAGTGTCTACATGTTTATGAAAATAATAAGGTATCACAATGCAGAAGATGTTTTCGATTCAACCACTCAGAAAAGAAATGCAGGAATAAGAGAATCTGTAGAGATTGCGGCATCGAACACGAAAACAACGACAAATGTAAGCATGCACAAATTCAGTGTTGCAATTGTATATATATGAATAAGAAATTCAATAAAAATCACAATATCAACCATTGCCCAACTAATACAGATTGTCCATCGTATAGATATTATCAGTACCTGTACAATACTAAAATACTCTTCTAAATTCTAAGTTTTAGATCATCATACAGTAACTATTTAGCAAGTATTAAGTATGTTTGACTACATAAACAATTTCCAAATTCAAAATGTTAGGACAAATGTTTTACAAGACGTTGATGCATTTAATAATTTTCCAATAAATTCCTATGTTAGTCTCAAGATTTTTCACATGAACATAAGAAGTATTAGTCATAATATTGATTCGTTCAAAATTTTATTAACTAGAATAGATCATACTTTTGATATTATTGTTTTAACTGAAACATGGAAGCTGATTGATATATCGTTGTTTCAGTTACAGGGATATGACACCTTATACAATTTTGGCACATATAACCAGAATGACGGGGTGATAGTATATGTAAGAAACAAACTCAACTACAATCACGAAATATTTGCGTTGAAAAATGGGATCAAAATTCTAAATTTATTCATTACTTTTGATAAGAAAAAAATTAAAATATCATCAATATATCGTTCTCCATCCTTAGCACCTCATGAGTTCCTAACCGATATAGAAAATTTCATCAATAGTCATGATAACACCCTTCTAAACCAACATATACTCATAGGTGATATTAATATCAATATTTTGGAAGAAAATTCAATTACCAAAAGATACCTAGACCTCTTAAATGCTAACGGTTATTTATCATACATTAATGAACCGACTAGAGCAATCAACGGGACATGCATAGATCATTGTTTTATTAAAAACTTTGCCACAAATTTTTTCTATATTCCATTTATTCTCGAAACCGATATTACGGACCACTTTTCCACTATTCTATTCTTATGCTCATACGAAAATATATCTAGTAAGCTAATAACTGATAAAAGCAACAAAAATTACAAATTTTTTATAGATAATTCTAAATTGATCTCCAATGCAAAAAAAGAATCATGGGAAGGAATATATTCGTCGAACGATATTGATCAAATTACAAATATATTTGTAGATAAAATTATAAATTTAATAAGCACAAGCACAAATAAGGTTAAAATCAACCACAATGAAATAGGTAGGAGTATGTGGATAACTAAGGGACTTATCAAATCTGCAAATGAAAAAAATAGACTTTACATATTAATGAAACAGACAAATGCTGAAGAAAATATAAATAATTATAATAGATATAAAAATAAATTCATAGAACTAATTAGGCAAACCAAAAGAGAATATTATTTAAAAAAAATAGATAACAATATCAACGATCCGAAAAGACTTTGGTCAACTATCGACGAAATTTCAAATAAAACCAATCACGTCAAAGATACTACCATTAATGAATTAAAAACGAGCTCTGGGGAAGTTATAAAAGATCAACAAATCATAAGTGACGAATTTGTAAAGTTTTTCACTGAAATTGGTAAAAATTTGGCAAACCTTCTACAAACAGTCCCGAACATAGAAAAAAGTAACGAAAAAAGATCACTAAATACATTTGTTTTGAGGGAGGTAGATTCCGATGAAGTATTAAGTATGATTATGTCATTAAAGAATCGAAAATCTCCCGGATTTGATGGAATTAGAGCCGAACATCTCAAAATCATAGCACATGAAATAACAGAACCATTTACCCATATTATTAATTGCTGCTTTCGGTTAGGAACATATCCTTCACAATTTAAGAAAGCTGTAATAACTCCTGTCTACAAAGCAGGCGATAAAGCAGAGATTAACAATTATAGACCTATATCTGTGGTATCAAGCTTATCAAAAGTAATTGAAAAACTACTCTCTACTAGGATACAGGAATATCTTACTAAATATAATCTATTACATACAAATCAATTTGGATTTACAAATGGTAGATCTACATCAGATGCAATTTTGACGGTAGTAAATGAAATTTATAAAAATATGGATGAGAAAACACCCTCCATTTGCATCTTTGTTGATTTGCAAAAAGCATTTGATACAGTGAATCATAAATTACTTCTAAACACATTAGAAAGACTTGGATTTCGTGGGACAATGTATAATTTGCTTGAAAATTATCTATCTAACAGGCCACAATCCGTGAGGATAGCAAAATCAATAAGTAAAGAAATGTTTGTTAAGTGTGGTGTTCCACAGGGAACAGTTTTGGGACCACTTTTATTTAATATATACTTAAATGATCTTTTCAAAATTGATTGTGTTGGTAAAATAATCAGTTTCGCAGACGATACGGCCGTACTATATAAGGAAAAAGAATGGAATAAACTAAAAATTATTATTGAAAATGATTTTATCAAAATTATTCAGTGGCTTACTCAAAGAAAATTGACAATCAACTTTTCAAAAACACATTTTTTACCGTTCACATCTTATTCTAGGCATTTACCTACTTTCGACAATATTACATTAAACATAAATAATAAAAAAATTAAAATTGACAAATTGAACAGTATAAAGTATCTAGGAATATATTTAGACTCACACTTACGTTGGGATGTACATATTAATAGTTTATTGAAAAAAATTAGATTCACTTCATATAGGATAAAATTACTAACAAAAATTTTAACTGAAAAGCATCTACGTACAGTATACTATGCATTAATTGAAACCCATCTCATTTATGGTATATTGGCATGGGGTGCTGCATGCACAACATATATCAATGATTTAGATATCCTCCAAAAAGCAATTCTAAAATCTATGTTTAGCAAACCAAAACTGTATCCTAGTGATGATTTGTTCATGGAAGCTCTGATATACGATGTCAGGCAACTTTATTTCTTACATACTATCACTCGTTATCACAAAAATTCAAATGAGCAAGACAACATCAAACACGGTCATAACACAAGATACAAATTACACGCAAAAAGCATACCTAAAACGAGAAAATCGATTATGCAGAGATCAAACATTTATTTGGCGCCAAAACTATATCAAAGAGTACCTAATGATATAAAGGAATTATCCAATAAACGATTCAAAAAATCTCTTAAAGAATGGCTAAGTTCAGTAGACAGAAAAGAAATACATGAATTAATAAATAAGTCATATTACAACTAAATCCATAAGTAATCTTATAATATTATAAACAATTTCATTCAAATTACTCATAACCCTATTTATCTTATATGTAACATTTATATCTTATACATACGTAAGTATTTGTAATATTTATGTGTGTATAATATGTACATTGTAACACTAATTTGTCCATGCACAGGCTTAGTCCTTCTATGGATGTTAACATTTTTATTTACTCATTTTTTTCAACAATTTTGTTTTTTATGTACTTTGCGAGTAAATAAATATTATTATTATTATTATTATTATTATATCGTTCGCGACTAGGACTGC
Organism: Callosobruchus maculatus; assembly: GCA_951848785.1. Lineage (NCBI taxonomy): Eukaryota > Metazoa > Arthropoda > Insecta > Coleoptera > Chrysomelidae > Callosobruchus > Callosobruchus maculatus. The sequence goes on from CATOUR010000029.1 coordinate 8,760,626, forward strand.
ATCTTCAAAGAAATACGATTCAATTGTTCTTCCAGGCCACAGGTAGCTTTACCGATTAATGAAACCATCGAGGTAAATCACAGACAATTATTTTGTTCGCAAAACGATACAACTGGTGAACTATATTCGGTGTGTATGGTTCGATGTCGAGTCATTTGAACTTTGTTGGCGTAAGATGCAAGCTTCTGGTGAAAATATGCTATCTTGTGCCTTCCCCGGCACTTGGCAGATGCACGAACTCCATTCTAAGTGGGGCAAAATACTGTGAACTTATATGTGTGTCAAAAAACAAAACCACCCCCCACATTACAAACGACTTGACTGTGCATTGAGGGCCTATGATAAAATCTTGGGATGCTTCCTATACATATTTGCTATGTACTGGCTTTGTGCATAGATTTATTATTATTTATTAAAATGAAAATAAGTAAGCATATGAACAAAAATATAATATAAAGTGATAAACATCTTTACAAATACGAAATGCCATATTATAAATAAATAAACAAATAAATGAATGAATGAATAAATGAATGCGTGAATAAACAGGCTGTTGGGGGTATGGAGACATCGTTATATAATCACCTCAGAATAAGTCATTCATCAACCAAGTCGAATAAAATATTAATATTTTCTGAATTTGTGGAACTTACATACCCTTCTTTAAAAGGCTGTAAGAAGAAATGTACCAAAATCACAAGATTTTTCATGGTATTTTTGTTTCAGGGCAATGAAACAATGAACGAAACATTATACAGAGAAGAGATTTACAAGGAGTTAAACAGAAGTGATGTATTTAGGAACTGTGGGAACAAGATTACTGCTCCAGGTGAGAATTTCCAACGTAGCAATAGGAATTTAGTCATAATAGGGCTATATCTATTGCAGCTCTTGCAGGTGTTGTTATAGTTATTAAGGACTTGTACTTTAGGACTAATGGAATGGTCTGATGAGGCACTACATGGATGACTTCTTTGTAACATTAGGGATAAGTTAGCTTGTAAAGGCCGACAGGTGTGCCGAGGAAGGTGCGGAACCCTCTCATCAGGCCTAAACCAGCATGTGGTATATGTTACTACATGGAACGGACAACTGTCACCAGATGGGTATCAAATGAACACCAGAAACACTGGGACAGAGTGGTGGAGAATATTTAGTCTAAGAGAGGACGTTGAGAGAGGATCTCAATACACCTGACGCTCTTAGATTGAGCAGAAAGGAATTACGAAAGTTGGTTGAATTTATAAGTGGCCATTGGAGGTTCAGTACACACCTGCAAAAGTTGGGGATTGATGTGGCAAATCCTTTAAGCAGGAAGTGCGTTTGTTTCAAAATCTTTTGCCAGCTTAGTGATTTATGATTTGTCATTTGAATATTTTTCAACAAAGGGATTAGACAAAAATATCAAAAATCATTAGCCATTCAGCATAAATGATTTTGACTCATGTTTTGATTTAAAATTATTTTCAAATGATTTTCAAATAATATTAAACCATTTTTTGAGTTAAAATCATTTGCTAATTATTTAAAATAATTTTCGATTTAAATCTCAATTTCAAATCATTTTACTAGGAAGGTAGTAGGTACTTATTGACTTAGTACTAAGTTTGTTACCTATCTGTTTCCTGTTACCGCAATGCTACTTGACAATTTTTATTATAAAATTAAAATTTATTATATAAATTTTCTGAGTTCTACTTCGCCAAACTTGTTTGTTAAATAATGTTTGGACTTAATGTTTACAGTTTTAATTTACTCTCAAACTTCTGTAGTAGAACTAGTAGAGAATGGTGTTTGTGAAAGGATTTTTTTCAACAAAATGATTTACAATTCCAAAACGATTCCATTCATAAAAAATAACTCAAATACCGAAAAGCGATTTAAATCATAAAAAAGGATTTAAATCAAGTCAAGAATGGATAAAATTATATTATTATTTTTGATTCAAATGAATTCCCTCCCTCAAAAGGATTTATGATCTAAATACTTTTTCGAAATTTTAATTATTTGTGATTTATGATTTAAATCTTTTTGAAAAGGATTTGGCTAAGCTCCGCAGCTAAGCACGGTATCGTCGATTGTCTGCCCTGAGCGAAAGCAAGAACTCCTATCTGAATGTAAGCCAGTAGGGAAGATATGAGAGTGTAGTCCAATGCACAATAAGTTGCAAAGTTGTTTGGTGGGACTGTATCTGATCCCCGAAAGGGTGCACAGTAAACCTTAAAGCTGAACGGCAATTGTGAGGGCAACTGAACCCTTAGTACTAAAAGAAATTTGCCTTTATCAGGCTAAGAGCATGGCACGAGGACTGATGTTCTTTTCTAATGGGATAATAGATCGGCAAAGGGAGTTTTCGGTCAGACAATCAAACGAATCCGAACAGTCAGGAGAACAGAGGTTAATAGCTCGTTAAATCAACTGGAATATATTGCGCAAATGCCAGAAGATGATATGACGAGACCTTTTTCTTTATTTCTGAAGGATAATGATACTGTCGTCAAAATAACCGATCGTCAGTCGTAAGACACTTACCCTCATTTTGATTAAGTTACGAAAGGTCCAGTGCTTGAATTTGATATAAAGAGATAACAGATGTAATCTCGGTAATGGTTATATTTAATGGCGGACTATAACAAGCACAGAAATAAGTGACCTTCTGAGTATTAAACCGTATATTAAAGATTCGGATGTTCGATTTTAACTATGTCATTAACACCATGAAGGTTGACGTTATGTGACTAAAGAGATAATTGTCAAATTATAAAATTTATTTGTCTTACACAAGATGTCACAAAAATACAATTCTTTTTCAAGCGACATGTCCAACTTGTTTTATTCAACTGATCACCTTGATCCTTCGTTCACACACAAGTTTTCATATTTTTTTGCAGAAACCACTATACCTTGTTTAAATTTTGATCTCTCCTACATTCTTTAGTAGTTTAAATTAGGTTTTGGAAACGGTCTGAACTGAGATCAAAGTTTTCTGTACAGGATGTTCAAAAATACTTTAATGTCAATATTTTGAAATTTAGTTTACGTCATTTTTTCAAATCTCTAGTAGCTGGTATTGATAAAGCACACATGGAAGATGACCTAGCTGCATAATACCCTCCTTTAGGTCCCTCCGAATTCCGATCAAATTGATTTTAATTAAATTTTGACATATTATTACTAACGTGGTGAGGATGAAGTCGGCGTATGGTTAGAAATGTCAGTACGGTGGAGCAACAATCAAACTAAAAATATACATAAAACAGCTGGAACTTCATTTTTAGGATTTTTAGGGGTTCCTGACCATTTTCTAGTTTTTCAAGCTGGGTTGAAATTGGGCAGTTGATAGGTAAGGGGTTGTGAAATTGAAAGGAAAGGCTAGGCTACCCATTAATCTGTGAAAGAAACAGCTAGGGGCATAAAACACTTTTTTAGATCCATTCGATCGAATACCTTGCCCGTTACAAAAATCAAGGGGGTTGTAAAGCTGAACAATTTGTTATATTTGACAAAATAAACACAGTTTTAAACAAAAAGAAATACCTTAATTGTTTTTAATTTATAAAAACATGTTTTTTGCAACCTTGGTTTCTGTATATTTTACCTGCTATATGTGAACCAGATAAGCAGTCTTTCTCCGTTTTATTGCTGTAAGCTTCTTCCCCTTCTCAAACGTTTAAGCACCTCAACGTTCGATAGATTTTAAATCCATGATATCTTTAGTAGTCTACAGAAGGTGTCCTGTCCTGCCCGTGTGGGGGCGGGTTAGAATATCTCCCATCGCGTATCCTGCGTATTGTAAAAGGCGACTAAAAGGAACACCGAACTACTGTCGGTATAAGCAGTAACCTCTTCTCAACCAACAGCTTCGGGTGGACGAGTTGAGAAGAGTCAGGACACCTACTTGTCCTTGAGGTGAGAAATTGCCCCTAAAGGCGGATGAAACAGTAGATACCATCTGGTCAATGGCATGAGGATGCAGAAAGCAAATGGGAAGCTACTGCATTAAAGATCTTAAATATATCCCAAGAGAAACTCATAAAATGTGTAAATGCATTTTACGAGTCCACAACATACCTGTTAAGACATTGTGACTATGGTGATGGTGACAGAAGGTTCACATTTCAAAAGCCTGGAGTTTGCTCATGGTATCCTCCTTTGTCCGTGCTTCTGCTCCATACTAGGGCTGCACTCTTTTGATTTTCGATGAAAGTACGAGTTTGATTTGATTTTCGATGAAAGTACGAGTTTGATTTGATTTTTCATTAAGCAGGATGTCGGTGACATATATATGAACGAAGTTTCAAATTAATTTTCCACAATTTTCCTGATTTTCCTATTTGTACCGTAAAATATAAATTTCCAAATACCGCGCCGTCATTTTTTTCAGTTGTTATTAAAGATTTAATTATAGTAGTTATATCAAAATCCGGCACTAGTGAAACAAATCCAACGACAAACTTTATTTCAGGTCACTGTCAAGAAGTATTCGACTACTCTCTGTACTTCATGCTGCATGGAGAGGTATGCTGGCCAGAAACTCCAGCTGGAAGTATTGCAAACCATTCCTGTCCAAAAATTGCTCACCTTGGCTTCGATTCAAATAGATACGCGTTCCGAGAATGTTGGCCCAATTCCACGTGGTTCAGAAGAGAGAACAGGACTTGGTCAAACTACACCCAGTGTGTCAACCAGGAAGAGTTTGAGGCAAGTGAAAAAGATACCAAGTCGATATCTTTGAAACTAAATGATTTTTAACATCAATAGTGTAACCAAATTCTTGTATCGAAAATCTATACAGTGACTGCTAGATAATCCAATCAGATGTGAAGGCAATAAAATATCGGTGTATCTAAAATTAACCGGCATTGTACCTGTCAATTAGTGCACTAGTCACTTTCAGTTTACCGTAGTTAATTTTAAATTGGTAGATCCTGAAACCTGTTTCCAAATAATGTGATACTTTTAGGATCTATTAATCCAAACTTAACAACAATAAATCGAAAGTGACTAGTGACTGACAGGTGCAATGTCTAATCGACAATCGAAACATCCACGCAAAAATTAAGGCCTGGTCAAACAGAGAACGCGGCGGTCCGGCGCTCTCTAACAATACAATGGAACGCCGAACGCCGCGTTCTAGACCGCCGCGTTATAGCGTTCCATTGTATTGTTAGAGAACGCCGGACCGCCGCGTTCTCTGTTTGACCGGGCCTTTAGATACAAGCTGTCTGTTAAACAGGTGCATCTTAATACACAAGCCCAGATTAATTTTTTTTGATTCTGTATCTCGCTCGGTAATCCAAAGAGACTATCCTCCATGGTGTCGTCGAGAATACTCACATTCTTCGGACATATACACAGAAGCGATAATATGGAGAAACTTGTAGTTCAGGGTCATGCCCCGAATGGGCGGCGCCGTGGCCGTTCCCCTACACGCTGGGTGGATACGACGAAACAGTTGCTGGATATAAGTATCAAGAGCCCCAGCGAACTGACAGTAAATCGCGAACGATGGCGAGCTACAGTTCTCAAAACTATTGATAATATTCGGGTCGACAATACTCTAGCTCCGACTTAATGCATTTTACGAGTTCACAACATGTCTGTTAGGACATTGTGACTAAGATGATCTCGCTTATTTTTCAGATTTCGAGAAAAAGCTATTTGAAAAATTTGTTTACTTTAATGACTTTTATACCAAGTTTAAAAAACCTGGAAACATAAATTTATACAGGGTGAGTTTTTAGTACCGGCTCGATCGATAACTCCACTACTGTAGAGGATCGCGAAGAAAGTTGTATATGAAAGTTGTAGCCACGGATATGCTCCTTGCTCAGAAAATATTTAGATTGATACAGGGTGATCTATAACTACGTGGTGATGCAAACATGCGTTTTTTTAAACGAGGTACTCTATATATTATTCCATATTCAAATTCTAATGATTTTCGTTCTTCCAACATCGGGTATTGTTACATTATACAGGGTATTTCGAAAGTTATGACCATTTTTATATCCAAATCGCTGTCAAATGAACGTACTGTATATCAAAAAGTATTGAAACGAAATCATTTTTTTTACATGAGAAGATTAAAGAAATCTCCCAGTTTAAAAGTCGGTTATAAAAAAGCCCGTGACGCATATTTTCGGTAAATTTAAAATATAGCTTCTATTTATGTACGTGTTATTTTGAGAAAGTACTATCGAATCTGTTTTTTCTTTAACGAACAACTAAATTATAAGGTCATGATACTATTTGATGAAGTCAAAATCCTAAATCATCGAGATAATAAAGCCAAGTCTGCTGTGGAAACAATTTTGTAGGCGTGATGCATAATTATCAAGCAGATTTATCATGTAGGCTTTGAAAAATTGACAGTTTTCATAACCTGCTCAATAATTCCGTACTGTGTGAAAAAACAGCTTAAAAAATTAATTTTTGAATTTGGGAGAACGTTTGGGAAATTGCCTACTTGCCTCTAGAACATATCAACTATGAACAGCAATATACAGAACGGAGGCACTCTAAAACTAATGCGTTTGGAAGATTGAGGAATCGCTTTATTTGGACTATGTCGTTCAATATTTCATAGCCTACCTGATAGATCTGCTTGATAATTATGCATGACGTCTATAAAATGGTTTCCTCAGCACACTTGACCTATACTATCTCGTTAATTTATTATTTTGACTGATCAAGTACTACTATGGCCTTATATTTTGGTTGTTTGTTAAGCAAAAATAAAATTTGATAGTATTTTCTCAAGATAAATAAATTTCAGTAAACAAATAGAAGGTATATTTAAAATTCTTTGAAAAATTGAAATATCTTAGAAACTAACGAATGCAGCTATAACAAGGGCTATATAAAGATGAAAGAGCATATTAAAAGCAATTCTTTGGTATAATAAAATATTGGGGGTTACATTTAAAAAAAGAGAGAAAATCTAGACTTTGGTTTTAAAACTAGAGGATATTCTTAATATTTTCATGTAAAAAAAAATAATTTTTGATTCATTACTTTTTGATATACGGTAAATTTGACCGCAATTTGGAAGAACGGAAATCATTATTAGAATTTGAATATGAAATAATATATAGGGTGTCTCATTTAAAAAAATGCATGTTTGCGTCACCACGTAGTTATGGATCACCCTGTATAAATCTAAATATTTTCTGAGCAAGGAGCTACTTTGCATTTTTTATGGTTTCCAGTAACTCTCTTTGGGTGAAAGCTCTCTTCAATTATATCCTCTTCGTACTATGGTCTGACCATGGGATTCACAAAAGCTGAGTAAGGTCCACATTTCAAAGGCTTCGATTCAATTCATTGACTTGCCCAATAATGAACTTTTATTAATAACTTTATATATACGTACCTAGTATTCGTGTAAATATTGTCAAAGAACTATATTTGCCGGAAGACTTCATGGTATTTTTCATTAAAACAGTAACAAAATAAATTAATTAACACGTAAATGGAGAAAAAAAATAGAGAATTAATATACGTACAAAAAACTTTTTAAATTTTTGAACGATAACTTACTCTAGTTTGGTACTCAAAACAAAATAAAAGCTAAATTAATTTTGGTAGTATAAACTGACAGATATAATTATGCCAGGCATTTAATGACCAAGATTAATATGAAAAATTTGAACTGCTGTGACGAACTTAGTTGTTATTTTTTAGGGTTAGGTCAGCAATAAAACAAAGACTTCGTATTATTTTTTACGTTTCGACTGATATATAGTCGTCATCGGGCAACAAGAAATAATTGATGGTATAGATATCGTAACTAACGATTAAACTTGAGGAGGCTACAGGTTTTATATATATCTTTTTTCGCTATCTTCTACAGTAGTGGAGTTATCCACCGAAAAACTCACCCTGTATAAATTTATGTTTCCACGGCATACTTTTTTAAACTTGGTATAGAAGTCGCCAAAAGAAGGGCCGTATATGAGGGGGGGTTTGGGGGTTCAAACCCCCCCCCCCATGAGTACATCCATGAATGAAATAACTACTAAAATAATACGAATTAAAAATAATCAAGGATGCTTTCTCCAACCTTAGTGATTTATTTTACTACTAACCTCGGCGCTCATGAGACATTAGCAGCATACAATCTATACAGATTTTAAGCAAATCAAGACATTTACATATTCTTTTATAGATGAACCCCCTTAAGGTCACCATGAACCCCCTCCGTGGTCAACGCCTAGCTACGGCCCTGCGTTAAAGTAAACAAATTTTTTGAAAGAACTAGAAACTCACCCTGTATATAGCTAGGTCGTTTTGTCAACACCAACTCAGTGCTTCTATGTTAGAAGGTGCAGCATACTTTCTCCCAAATAGTTCCTCCCTACTAGGATAATTGGCAACCGCAAGTCGTAAAGTGAATGATTTTATAGTTTCAAATTCTACGATATAGTGCATTTGTAAATGACTATTAGCACACGCATACTCACCATTAATCAACGCGAATAAACCATGTTACGTGGGTTTGGTTCGTTTGTTTTTGAAAGTCTCTATGCACATAAAGGTGCAATAAATTTATTACCGACATCCTGTGGTAAATGGCTTTCGGCTGCGAGCTTTTGGTGGTTTACTAGGTTAAGCTTTGAAGAATACACTGTTATGTTCTTTATTCTCACGTTAGTATACGGAGGAAGTATTGCAGTTACGAAATATTTCTAATTTGAAATAATATGCTTCATAATTAAGATATTGATAGCACATAAGTGATCTTTCACCAAATTTACTGCAAAAAGAATAAAAAAATGTTATATTTTAAGAGTTCTGAAGTGGCAGTAGAACAATTGGCAAAAACATAAAAATCATATGACTTATTATTAAAATATCTTGGCCACGTTGTCAGATTTCATACGCTCATCCAGAGGATATATTACTTATCGTTTGGCATTAACGGTATCGCTATGCATTCTCCTGAAATAGTAATTGGAATTTGTACTGAAGTCAACCTACTTGACTGAACATTCTTCTGCCTAGGCGCAAAAACGCTATTCAAATACACTTGCCGTAGCCACTGGCATTTACAGCTAGAAAGTACTTCTCACCATCTAATATCTTCACGCTATATAAACCCAGGTAAGACCTAGCCTGGGGTCTGGATAGCTGCTGCCCTACCATCTTGCCTATACTTGAGAAGGGCAATTTCGCTAACTGGTGACACACTCCTAACGCGCCACCACCAGCCACTTTGCCACTTGTATGCGGTTGATAACCTCTTGCTCTTCTACCGATATCCAAACGGAGTTTGCTCCTCTGAGATATCCTCTATAGTTCCGCCGCTCACCAATCCTATCAGATGCACCCGCGAAACTGCTGCATCTCATCCTAAGATGATCCAAAACTGAGCGGTACGACCGCACACTTATTCCCAGGATTTCCAACGCTCAGAATGGCCTGCCAGAAGATGTATTTCTTATTACTTCCCCTAACATAACCTATAACATAACATCAACATTTAGGCTCCGCCTACACGGTCCGCTCAGTTATAAAAAAATTATTCTTAGCCTTAGTTTGACACAGTACAAATGCAGATAATGCATTTGCATAATCTCGCTCCTTAAACTAAGAATTGTGTTTGTCTATCAGAGTATTAAATGGAGATTTGTCTAATAAAATATGATTATCTATTACAGGCTGCCAATATAAGGAGTGGTATTGGGATTGTAGGGATAGTAAGGGATAGGATTACTCCAACACATTTGTACGGTACTCAATCAAGCTATTTGACGCCATTTTTTCAGCAGTCGGTGAACTGAGAGGACCTCTGTCATTATATTATAATGGTCGAAGTAATAGTTACAGTAGTTACAGCAATTTCGATTTATGTAAATGTAATATATGTAGATTATAGAATAAGAGGCTTTGCTGACTCTTTCTAAAAGTGTTTATGTTTTTTGGACATGGCACTGTTACAGTCCTGAAGAGCAGGCGCCGTTTCTAAATTTATGGTTATTAACGTACACTAGAAAATCTAAAAATGTGCCTTACAAGTTTAAGTCTCTCCCACCATAACTGCAATATTTTTGATTTATGGTGGATGTGCTCGTTACTTCCCACACCGATAGGTGAGGGGAGTATTGTGATCGCGAAAATTTTCGATTTTGAGTTAATACGATTTTTGTAATTAGCAAAAAATTCAAATGTACATCAAACTTTGTTTTTAGGCATTTTAGGTGTTCCTGATCATTTTCTCCTTTTTTTTGCGGGGTGAAAATGGGGTGGCTGGGGGGTGGGGGGTTCAAAAATTTGTTGTATTCATAATAGGCTGTCCACCGACCTGTGAAAGACAGACCTAGCATCTTAATACACTTTTTTAGATCCTTCCAAATATTTCTACTACAGAAACCAAGGGACTTGGATATTCTGATACATTCGTTTATTGCTTCGGATCGTTCTGTATCGTGTAACATGGAAACTATTAGATTGATGTTAATGAATCTTCTGCACAGTATTACTACCATGTCGCGGATGGAAAACGTTTATGATTTTTAGAAATCTTGTCAGTGGCGATGCAGCAATAATAAAAAAACTAAAAATATAAAAACAGTTCAAACTTTGTTTTTAGGCGTATTAAGGATTCCTGATTACTTTCTACTTTTTTGGGTGGGGGTGAAATTGGAGTGCTTGGGGGGTGGGGGATTGCAAAACTCAAAAATTTGTTGTATCCATAATAGGCTTTCCATTGACCTGTGAAAGAGAGTCCTAGTGGCATAATACCCTATTTTAGGTCCATTCGAACACTGCCTACTACAGAAACCAAGGGACTAATAGACGTATAGATACGAATATTGCTTTATGTCGTTCTGTATTGGGTATTGTGTAACGTGGAAATTATGAAATTGATTTTAATGAAACTTTGCAAATGGATTATACCGTGCCAAGGATGGAAAACGTTTATGGATTTTATAAATCATGTCAGTGGCGGCGCAGCGATAATAAATAAACTAAAAATACAGAAATAGCTCAAACTTCGTTTTTGGGCGTTTTAGGGGTTTCGTGATCATTTACTACTTTTTTTGGGCGGTGGTACAATTGGGGTAGTTGGGGGGGGGGGGGTGGTAGATCATAAAACACAAGGGGATCTCAGACTAGCTTTATGTTATGGGAAAATAATAAAATGGTATCATCATTATGTGTGGGAAGTACTGAGTCAATCAACTTGACTACATTTTTTTAGACTCAATTCAGGTGGTAAGTGATGAGGTACCAAGACTACCAAGGTTACTTAACCGTATGGAGAGGATATACAGACAAAGACACCAAACATACATATATATATGTTTTTTATTATAGAATATTTGATAAAAGTAGCTTGAACTCTAAGATTTCCTTGTTTTGAGCCGTCAGTTTATCAACTGCTGCTAAGAGGTTTATTAAATTTGGTTTCTCGTCTGGGTACTCAGCGCTCAACGTTTATTTAGAGAAAGGTGGTAAATACGTGAATATAATAGTGTCTTCAGAAATAAAAATTTCTCAAGGTAAGGCAATGAGGATAACCTTAAATAAAAACAACTTAAGAAAAAAGTAAACACGCACAGATAACGTATTTGGTAGAATGACTTCATAAGTCCCATAACGAGTCATTTATCTATTACCAGAGCGTTTAAAAAATTATACAGAACTGAACAGCTAGTTTTATAATTGAGTACTAGCTTAAAATTCATGAAAAGAAAGAAAGAAATATATTTTTCATGAATATGAATAATTCATAATTATACTATTTTATATGGAATTCAATTATAGTAACCAACACAAGTTTAGCAGTGTATTTAGCTAAATAGAGTATTCAATTATTGTAATTTCAGGTGCTGCATCTCACTAAAACATTTTTACTAAATTATATGAAATGTTCCTAAACAATGCTAAACCTAACTTCAATTTATATGGACATCACACTTTTCACAAAATACCTAAGCGCATGATATATGTCACTCTAGCTAGAAGGCGCTTTGATACGACGACCCATTTTTTGCTTCTGTTGTTCAGTAATCTTTACATAAAGAGATTCATTGCTTTTCTACAGGAGTAGCGTTCTCTTAATACATAGATCCACAAAACAATACAGAGATCATCTGACACGTTCCACTCCTGTCTCAACGGAAGGGCTTTCACCCTACCAAATCTCAGGACAAATGAAAGACACAATTTGTATGCCGCACTCGAAACTGAGTCTAAAGCAGTGACGCGTACGTGGCAAATTAGTAGCTGATGAAATAAGCTCTCCTCAATGAAGATGAATTGTTGCTTTGTACTGAAAAGTTGCTTTGTTTGTTTTGCCTAAGGATGCTTTCAGACGGGATGCTGTATTCCACAAATGTACACCTGTGATACAGAATGATATTAAATACATTCAAACATAGTATTTCCAACATTCGACATATGACTGCAGGCTAGCTATTCCTGATTATACTCACACTCATATTCACAGAAAGTACTGATCTTAAGGAAAGGTAAGCTAATAATTAGGCAAGGTCGAAAGACCTTCACAGTTTTTGAAAATTGCTCCAGCGGTGGTCAGGTAACGTTGATATATGCAGCATATCTGATTGAATAACTTTTAAATGGTTGGAATAATTTGATTGTATGGAAGTGAAAGTAGATAATTCAGAAAGATTACTGATGCTCGTATGCACCGTAAGTCAGCTGCGCGATTAGCTACGTAAATCTGGATTAGATTATTTGTTTACTATCTCAGAATAACAACTGAACATAGAGGTAGTAAACAACTAACTCTAATAGGCCGACATCTTTTCATACGTTGTCATATCGACCACCATGTACGGCAATCATAATTATTTACTAACGTCTTAATTGTATAGTATCCAGAATTATTCCATTCTACGTTAAAAAAGACGGTATTTTGATGGTTCAGGAATGATTACAGCAAAATCAATGGATATGTTGACCTCTACTGCGGTACTGCATGTTTCTTCATCATAAATGCAAATTCTGAAATCTTGCACAATTTTGAGGAGCTGGTAACGCCGCATGCCCTCAACTGTCAAGCGTTTGCTTTGTTTATTATTTGTGCGTCTTTTATGCTTGGTCAGTAAAATCGAATTTGCTATTTGTTGGTAACTCTAGTGAAGCTTTACGGACTTGCTGTTCTATATTCGAGTGTAGTCAACAGTTTTTCGAGATGGAACTCAAAAAGCGCAGTGTTTGTAACATGGTTTGCATTGGAAGAATTTTCAGGTAAGTTGGCGTTACATAGCATTGTTTACAATTTGAACTGTCATTGCGAGGTCACAGCTGATCAACATTTAGTGGCTGAAGTGTCAAAGATGATGGCTTTGAGCACGCCATGCTGAAGTAGTTTGTGGTACCTCTATGTTCAGTTGTTACTCTGAGTTTACTATGCACCGCAAACTGACAATTTTGACACTGTCACTGTCAAAATAATCTTGCGAACACAACCTTGCTGTATCCCTGATCTGGATTAGTTAATCTCTTGACGGTGCATCGCTAGATGCCAAAGATTAGCAAAACGTGATTAGGGAACTAGGATTAGAATCGCCAAACGGTGCATACGGGTGTCAGTCAATAATTTTAGTCAACCAGCTCGTTCGCAGCATATCTGAAAATTTCCCTTCTAAAAGATCGGTATGGTTTTGTGATATTAAGGTGAGAATAGAAATTTCAACGGTATAATTTAGTAAACGAAAAAAAGTACGTTACATTAAAGGCACGACATCTAGTCAAGGAACCTCAACATCAATTTTGTGCAGGCAACGTGAGACGTTAGTACAGCGAAAGGGCTATGATTTATGAACATTGTGTCAATAACTACTACGCAGTATTCCATTTTTTCTAGTTACTGGTCGATTAACCGAAACAGCGTATGAGTTATGGTGTTTTGCATTACCGAAACAGCGTATGAGTTATAGTGTTTTGCATTATTTAAATGAACAGTAGCCATGGATCTACGGTAGTCGGTTATTAATATTACAAACAACCTTAGCTGTCAGTAATATCAGAATCAGCCGTGATTGGTTTGTGAGTTGCCGCCATCACTTAAGTCTGTTTTGTGCACTTTGCGCAAATATGTACGATTCTGGAATAAATACCCTATTGTCCACTGATCTTTTTAGCATAAAACAATACATGTTTTTAATGCTCCACAATATTTATTTTTTCTTACAGTTCTTCACCTTCATCAACAAATTACACGTCATTGGTTACTCGATATCGCTCTTTGCTCTCATCCTCTCCTTATGGATTTTTCTCACATTCAGGTAAGCATTACCATTTTTTTTAGTTCATATATGTTGTGTTTCGCTTTTAAACCTACTATCGGTTTTAGTATTCATAACTCAAGGAGTCACTCCTTGTCTTATTCTAAAAGTTATGATAGGAGATTACTTAGATACATCTTCTACCTACTCTAAATTATCAAACGCCACCTCCTTCTTTAATAGTGGCAAATTAGGTCAGTATTGCCAAAAAGTTCCTACTTGTATCATGATACAAAGGCCCAATAGCTAAAGGTTGCTTTATTTTGCTCGCACCTCAAAAGTAAGGGACGACACTAAACAACTGTTAAAGCTATTAAAGAGCTCAAAAGTTTTATCAACTCAGCATCCATGATTCAGGTATAATGGTAGTAATAATTACAGTGAAGTTTCCACTATCTGTTATTAATGCTGGTAAGTAAGTTTCCCCTTTTTAAGCTTCCCCAGTTCAATATTCAGAGCAACAATTCATAGAATATAAAAACTGACATTTGATAGTTTGGTTGTAAATGTTTTGCGAAGTATTATCGCTCACATGAAATGTCCATTTATTTATTTTATTTCACACATTAAAGGAAATAATAAACAAGGAAATGTAAACTTTAAGTGCGTTTGCGTTCACATTCTTGAAAGCGTCAGGATGAAATATTCAGCTATACGCTGAACTAGAAGAATGTCAAGGTTCTACAGCGCCATAGGCTCACCTTTGCGAGAAGCTGAGCATAAGAAAAAAGTTTATACATAGATTTAGTTTGCATGAGAACGAATTTAGCGGATAGCCATCAAGTTTTGGGTTCAACTGCTATACGCAATCATTCTGCAAACCAAATGATTTCCAAATTAAGAAATAAAATACATCTCTGTGGATATGACCTACAAGTATAGCTTTTTGTACGTTGGATAGCAATTTGATATTTTTTGGTAGGTATATACTCCACCAATTATACTTCGCTGTCGTTGAATAAGTAGTAGGATGATTGTGAGTTTCACTATTCACTTAATAATTTTAAATTAAACTATAGTTTTATACCACCACTTCTTCTTAATTATTTTTTTGTAAGCGGAATATTTGGTACTTTTTTTAAATCTAGAAGGGTGGTCAGATTATCAGTGAAAATTGTATTTTTCACAGAATGAGATTATGGAATCACTAAGATGATATTCGCGTTATCGCGGAAAAAACTTAATAACAAAGAGATTTAACATGTCTGGTTTGGCACATAGAAATGTAGCATTACAGATTTGTCTTTTTTCCAGAGCTCTTAGATGTACGAGAATAAGAATCCACACGCAGCTCTTCACGTCCTTCATTTTCAACAACCTGATGTGGATTATATGGTATGAACGGGTGATACCAGATCCAGAAGTCACCAAGACAAATCCTGTGAGTATTTCTAGAACTGGTCTATAATAGTAAATGATTCCAGATTTCCGTATTTTTATAATAAGTAGTGTGGGGTTAGCGTTCTGTTACCCCAATAGTTGTCCCTATGCCTACGGCTTATTGTGCACAGCCGGTCAAAGAGATCAGACGGAGCCGCATCCTCAGTTCTTTGCGAATGTTGACATAGGACTATGCTCTGAAGTCTTCTCTCTTGACCTACGTTCAGGTAGGAGTTCCTGCTTTCACTCAAGGCAGGACACTCGATGATAACGTGCTTAGCTGTTTCCTCTACCTCACCGTACTTTCTGCATAAAGGATTTGCCACATCGATCTCCAAGTTTTGCAGGTGTGGACTGATCGTCCAATGGCCAGTTATAGATCCAACCACCTTTCGTAGTTCCTTCCTGCTCAGTCTGAAAGCGTCTGCGGTATTGAAATACGGAGATCATCTCAGCATCCTCTCAAAGTGAACAATCTCCACCACACTGCCCCAGCGCTTATGGTGCTCATTTGACATCCAACTGTTGTACCATGGTGCATATACCACATGCTGGTTCTGGCACGATGAGAGGGAGTTTTGCTCCTTTCTTGACCTGTCGGCCCTCTCACTTCCGCCTGCTTCTACGCGACTAGGCACTCATTATAATGTATTCTTGAATTATAGTGGTTGAATGAATGAATGAAAGAGGGAGATAGGCTTTCTGGTGGCTGGAGTGCAGTGGCCACCAGTGCATAGGCCTGCCAACGGGCCCTTTTGCACCTTTCCGTACCCTAGTTCCCAAGTCCAGGTCTCATCACAAAGGTAAGGATGGCCTTAGGTGCTGCTAATCTTATCTCCTCAGGTTCAGGAACCGTTGAATCGCATATACTATGCCTGTGATTCCCAAGCGCTTCCATAATGGTTACTTGCCAATGCTATTAGAGCTGCCCAGCTCTCTGTGTTTACATACATAGCCTTTTACTTCCCACGCCGATAGGCGAGGGGAATATTGTGATCGCGAAAATTTTTGATTTCGAGATAATGCGCTTTTTAGACGTTTTAGGATGTCTACATAACGAAAATCCACGTAACTCATTTCCGTCTGTCTGTCTGTCGTGTTCTTCTACCCTCGTAATCTCAGTAATCGCTGCATGGATTGTGATGAAATTTGGGCAGCGATATGATGTGGGGTCCTAGTAGGTAATGCTACTAAAATTTTGAAAATCGATGCATTGACGGCGGAGTAATTAGCAATAAACGAAACAAATTAAATATTCCTCAAACTTCTTTTTTATGGGTTTTAGGAGTTCCTAATCATTTTCTACTTTTTCTGGGTGGGGGTCAATTTGGTGTGGTTGGGGGGTGGTGGGTTGTAGAACTGAAAAATTTGTTTTATTTATAATGGGCCTGTGAGTGAGAAACCTAGCGGCATAATACACTTTTTTAGGTCCATCCATGCCTTGCTCATTACAGAAACCAAGGACTTAGAATTTGTCATGTATACATATGAGTATAGTTTCAGGTCGTTCGATATTACGTAGCGCAAAAACTATTGAATTGATTTTAATAAGATTTTGACTCGATATTACTACCGCTACGGGCATAGAAAACGTGTATGTTCTGGAAAAACCGTGTCAGTGGCGGCGCAGTAATAATAAAATAACTAAAAATATAAAAACAGTTCAAACTTTGTTTTTAGACGGTTTGGAGGCTCTTGATTGTTTTGCATCGTCCAGTTCAAGCATGCAGAATAAAAACTGTGGCGTCCTAGTTCCTATGGAGGGAGACGCAAGGAACTATTTACGAGAGTATTTGTATGGACTGCTTTTTGCGGGCGGTTGGGCAATGATTTGGTTGCAAGGGGATTTCAGACTATAGCTTCATGCAATGGGAAAACAAGAAAATGGTATCCTTATTATGTGCGGGAAGTACTAAGCTAATCAACCTGACTCCATTTTTGACTATATCCTTAGCTATGCATATTCTGCTACGTTCCATAATTACGACTGTTTCTGCTTGAAAGATGGTAGTCAGTTTGCCTAGACGGATACTTATGTTCCACCCAGTCCTATACCGTATATGCCTCCTCCTGTACCTAATGAAGCTTTGGAGCCACCAATGTACAAAGTAATAGGATTTGACATGTCGAGACACTTGCCGAAGTACACCTAAAATCCATTCCGATTCGTCACATGAACCTCGGTGTTATGGCGGGTGGCATCTCAGATATGTCATACCGCAGGTTGTTAGGTATCGTAGTGTGTTTTATGGTGGCATAGTGAAACCAGTTGCCTTGGCACTGCATTCTATGTGCAGCCATTTTTGCCTTTCCTCCTATGCAAATATCAAAAAGTGGAATATTCTGCAATACCTCCAATAGGAACTTACGATAAATATGTCTAAGACAGAATACCTGAAAACAGGACATAATGCTGTTGATGATATGCAAGTGGATGGTGATACTGTAAAAGGCTGCCGCAGTTTTAAATACTTGGGAGTGGCTCCTTCATCGAATGCAGGAGTATGGAGTACATAAATAATAAAATTGAGCAAGGAAAGCGAGCCATAAAACAACTGAACAGCGTCTTGTGGAACAGCAACATATCTCGCAGAACAAAACATATCATATATCACTCCATTATTGAAAGTATCACCACTTATGGTACAGAGCTGTGGGAACTTACAAAAAAGCAAAAAGACCGATTGAAAATGGCTTTCTGAAGGCGGAGTTTTGGATTTTCAATGATGCACCATGTTAGAAGTGACAGAATCAGAGAGATAATGAATATCGAAAATACAATCCTCGAAACTATAGAACGGAAGCGGCTACTCTGGTTTGGTCATCTAAAGCGCATTCCAAATACATGATGGCCAAAACGAATATGGCAATGGACTCCACATCAAAGAAGAAAGCGTGGCAGACCTCCAAGGTGTTGGAAAGATGATGTGATGATGACATGGATGCAATGGCGGCGAGAGGTCTCGATGGAGACTGGCACGATCGCATTAAATGGAAATTGGGAAATGAGAGGCGGCGGCAGTCGTAAGAAAAACTCGTATATACAGGGTGAGTTTTTAGTACCGGCTCGGTTGATAACTCCATTACTATACAAGATATCGAAAAAAGTTGTCTATAAAAGGTGTAGCTACGGATATGCTCCTTGCTCAGAAAATATTTAGATTTATACAGGGTGATCCATAACTACGTGGTGATGCAAACATGCATTTTTTTAAATAAGACACCCTATATATTATTCCATATTCAAATTCTACTAATGATTTCCGTTCTTCCAATATAGGGTTTTGTTACATTATACAGGGTATTTCAAAAGTAATGACCATTTTTATATCCAAATCACGGTCAAATGAACGTACTGTATATCAAAAAGTGATAAGTCAAACATTATTTTTTTTATATGAAAAGATTAAAAATGTCCTCTAGTTTTAAAATCGGCTATAAAAAAAGCTCGTGACGCATATTCGGATACAGAGTAATGTAGAATGCAAAATCCAAATTTTCTCTTTTTTTTTAAATGTAACCCCCAATATATTATTATCTCAAAGAATTGCTCTTAATATGCTCTTTCATCTTTGTGTACCACTTGTTGTACCTACGTCCATCAGTTTCCGAGATATTTCGATTTTTCGGTAAATTTAAAATATAGCTTCTATTTGTGTACTGAAATCTATTTATTTTGAGAAAGTACTATCTAATTTATTTTTTATTTAACGAACAACTAAATTATAAGGTCATAATACTATTTGATGAAGTCAAAACCCTAAATCATCGAGATAATAAAGTCAAATATGCTGAGGAAGCAATTTTGTAGGCGTCATGCATAATTATCAAGCAGATTTATCAGGTGTGCTTTGAAAAATTGACAGTTTTCATAACCTGCTCAATAATTCCGTACTGTGTGAAAAACAAACTCTAAAAACTAATTTTTCCTCTGAGGTTATTTAGGAGAATCTTTGAGAAATTCTCTACTTGCTTCTAGAATATATCAACTATGAACAGCAATATCCGGAACGGAGGAAGTCTAAAACTAATACGTTTGAAAGACTGAAGAATCGTTTTATTTGGACTGTGTCGTTTCATATTTCATAGCCTACCTGATACATCTGCTTGATGATTATGCATGACGTCTTTAAAATTGTTTCCTCGGCACACCTGACCTATATTATATCGTTAATTCAGTGTTTTGACTTGATTAAGGCCTTATATTTCAGTTGTTTGTAAAGCAAAAACAAAATCTGATAGTATTTTCTCAAAATAATTAAATTATGGTAAACAAATAGAAGGTATATTTAAAATTTGTAGAAAAATCGAAATATCTCAGAAACCAATGAATGTAGCCATAACAAGTGCTATAAAAAGATGAAAGAGCATATTAAAAGCAATTCTTTGGTATAATAAAATATTGGGGGTTACATTTAAGAAAAAAGAGAAAATCTAGATTTTGCATTCTACATCACCCTGTATACAAATATGCTTTGCGGGCTCTTTTTACAGCGGATTTTAAAACTAGAGGATATTTCTAAGCCTCTCAGGTAAAAAAAATAATTTTTGATTCATTACTTTTTGATATACAGTACGTTCATTTGACCCCGATTTGAATACAAAAATGGTCATAACTTTTGAAATACCCTGTATAATATAACAAAACACTATATTGGAAGAACGAAAATCACTAGTAGAATTTGAATGTGGAATAATATATAGGGTGTCTCATTTAAAAAAATGCATGTAGTTATGGATCACCCTGTATAAATCTAAATATTTTCTGAGCAAGCAGCATATCCGTGGCTACAACTTTTATATACAACTTTTTTCGCTATCTTCTACAGTAGTGGAGTTATCGGCCGAGCCGGTACTAAAAACTCACCCTGTGTACAGGTATATACCTCCACTGCTGCAAATGTATCCTTCATAGCGCTTATTATGCCCACATACGCAGCCCGCTACGCTTTATGAGCGCATTAGGTGCTGTGCTTTGATGAACTTTTTTTTCGGTATGTCTCATCCAGACACCACTCTGTGGCGAACGGAGCTCTCATCCGCTAAAAAACCACCTACCCCTCACCTATCTCGGTACGAGGTTCCTACGCCGGAATAGCCAGAGCATTACTTCAACGCAGGCCTCTCTCGCTCTCTTTCACATTGAAGTCATATATTTTCGTGTATACTATCTAATGAGCGTATGCTGCTGAGCGGTTTTTCGCAGCTTCTCTTCTTGCTCTTTTTTCGACAGGATAGCCGTCACCATGCATTCGATTGCATGTCACGTTTCCGTGCTTTTTAGCATATGTTGCACAACGTTGTCAGGATTGAACCCTTGCAATACTTTAGCTCGTTCTTGAGTCCACCGTACACACTCAAAAAGGTGTGTATCACGCAGTCCACAATAGCAACAGTCAGATGAATCTGCAAGGTTGAATCTGCAAAGGTATGCTTGGAAGCATCCATGCCCGCTCAAAAACTGGGTAAGGTTTTTTTTGATGAACGTTTGGCCACCTTACAATATCACTGTGCACCATCACGCATCTAATTACGCTGGTATAGAGCCAGTTTACCATCGAGGGGGTTAAACCCCAGGTACAACCGATCGCTCGTCTCATCATCGGCTTGCGGCTATGTAGCTGTTTCAAGTTAGTTTACCGTCTAACTTGGTCTCCAGGTATTTCGCTTCTCTGGCAACTTCTATTTGCTTTCCGAAGAGAAGTGGTGCCTTCGTATAATAAGCTTGAGTGAATTTATGCACATAAACGTCTTACCGCGGAGTATTTAGTAATAGAACATTGCTCTATCGTGTTAGCTATTACAGCGTAAGAAACATCACATACATTACCACTAGTTTGTTGGCCGTAAAATGTGAGTTCTCGAATGTCGATCCACGTTTGCAAGAATGTTCAACGAAGGATGACCGTTTGTTATTACATTATATATTAATGAATCAAGAAAAGTGATTCTATGTGGTAAAACTAGCTATTTTCTGACTTTGAGTGGTGTCCCACCCCGCTATCACATTTACCATAATGATAATCTCTTCAAAGAGCTGGAATTATGTACTATTTGTGCTGTGTTTTCGTGTTATTTTACTTGAAGAAAGTTTAGGTCTAGATATCTAGAACAACGCTAAATACTTCTAATAAGCGGTGAATGCAATGCTTCCCAAAGTTTGTTCAATGTATGCCGCATCCACCATTTTTTCAAGTATACTTTCAACATCCTTTAGCAAAATTGAAAATTCCGAAGCATTTGAGGCGATTCAATAACTGTAACTGTTTGTTTTTTGATTGTTAATAAAGTTCTAAGATTGTTATTTTTATCCGTATACTAGCGCGAGTGGTAGAGAGACCAATGCCATCGATGGCAAAGAATGGTGAAAGTGATAACTATCAATACCAGTGGTGTCTTCCTAATGCATGTAGCATTCACCATTTTTGTACAGCGTGTTTTGAGGCCTTTTGACAAAATTTCTAAGCACTTTAGGCGTACAACCCTTATTGCTGCTTCTCAGAAAGAACTAGTAGATCTATTAAACATCTTAGAACAACAAAGTGCAGCGTGTGGTCTTGATATTAACTACAACAAGACCAAGGTTACGATAGTAGATAGGGAGCACGATAATCATCGAGCAATAAAGTTAGTAGGCCGTTGTGAAGTAGTTCAAAGTTTTGTGTACCTCGGTTCTTTGATTGACAATTCGGGTAGCTATGAAAATGAGATTCAACTGCGCATTCAAAAGGCACGTGTGGCCATGACAAAGCTTACTAAAATATGACGTGACCATAACATCACTAAAGCTACCAAAATGTTGCTGGTTCAGTCTCTTGTGTTCTCCATATTTTTATGTGCCTCGGAAACTTGCACTGTTAAAAAGGCAGATCAAGCGCGCATAGATGCTTTTGAAATGTGAATGTGGAGGAGAATGCTAAGAGTTCCTTATTCCTTATACCGCGCATCGAACTAACGTTTCCATACTGGATGAGCTCGGTAATTCAAAGAGACTATCCTCCATTGTGTCGACGAGAATGCTTACATTCTTCGGACATATACACAGAAGCGATAATATGGAGAAACGTGTAGTTCAAGGTCATGCTCGGAGTGGGCGGCTCCGTGGCCGTTCCCTTCATGCTGGGTGAATACGACGAAATAGTTGCTGAATATGAGTATCAAGAGCGCCTTTGAACTGAGAGTAAATCGCGAACGATGGCGAGCTACGGTTCTCATAACTATTGACAATATTCGTGTCGGCAATACTCTAGCTCCGACTAAATGCATTTTACGAGTTCACAACATGTCTGTTAAGACATTGTGTGTGTAACTACTAACTTAGGTGGTTAAGCTAAGCAGTGCCCATGCCGTGTGTATCTTGGTCGAGTTCATGGTTTAGAATAAGGGATATTCCTCATTAACAATTGAAAAACAAAGAGTTGCAGAAATATCACATTAATTTTATTAAAATATTACTCTGAATTTAGTTATACCGCCTTTTATATTGCTCTTTAAGGTTGAAAGCAGCAATTTTTGGTATTATACGGGCTTTAAATAATTCATAATCCAAAAACAGTAAACTTTAAGAACACTTGAATACCCGCAAAATTATTTGATAACGCAGTCTTATCTTTTATAAGATCAATTTTTAAATATAATTCAACATATCTGAGAGTGATATGTTTCCTACTGACCTAGTTCGCTGTGCCATGTTGAATTTAATTTTTGGCGATTTGTTTCAGGGGACTGTTTTGACTCCTCTAAAACAGTTATATTTTTCTATTTTGTGAAAAAATCTTCATTAATCATTTATATATACATTATATTATATTAATGAACTAAGGAAAGTGATTTTATGTGGTAAAACTAGCTATTTTCTTACTTGGAGTGGTGTCCCACCCCGCTATCACATTTACCATAATGATAATCTCTTCAAAGGGCTAGGATTATGTACTATTTGAGCTGTGTTTTTTGTATCCCTGCGCTCTAATGGACCGTTATTTTACTTGAGCAAAGTTTAGATCTAGATATCTAGAACAACGCTAAATAGTTATAATAAGCGGTGAATGCAATGCTTGCCAAAGATTGTTCAATGTATACCGCATCCACCATTCTTTCAAGTATACTTTCAACATCTTTTAGCAAAATTGAAAATTCCGAACCATTTTAGGCGATTCAATAATTGCAACTGTTTGTTTTTTGATGTTTAATAAAGCTCTAAGATTGTTATTTTTATCCGTATAGTAGCGCGAGTGGTAGAGAGACCAACGCCAACGATGTCAAACAATGGTGAAAGCGATATCTACTAATACCAGTGTCTTCCTAATGCATGTAGCATTCACCATTTTTATTCAGCGTGTTTTAAGGGTCTAGGGTATAGCGCGCGAAATTGAGAATCCAAAAAAAGACGTATTCCCGTGTTAGCGAGGAGGCGTGGCCACCTGTCCCCTTTCTCCAGTATGTGTGTCTAAGATGAGGGCAGATAAGTCCAAAAATCCAAAGGTAAGATCCAAAGGTCACAATAAAAATGAATTTCGCATTTGTTACGTTTAAACTTACAGTAATGACTCAAAGAGCAAATTGAAGAAGAAAGCTTGCACTCGTGCAACTATTTAGGATTTTTTTGATATCGTGTTTGGTTGTTAAACTACAAGCATTCATAGAATGTATGATTTTGCATTGCGAGTTTTGTTGCACATTAAAAAACTTTTTTGAGAAAATCGAAAATAGTTGTCATTCATTAAGGTCTTAACTATCGCCTTCTGAAATATTATATATGTAGTTTGAAAATAGAGTGTGTTATGCGAGAAACTGTGAGTCCGTGTTTTACATGGCAAATACGTATGTATAAATGTGTTTATCCAGGCCCCTTAAAGAGGCAGATCGAGCTCGCATGGATGCTTTCGAAATGTGGACGTGGAGGAGAATGCTGAGAGTTCCTTATACCGCCCATCGAACTAATGTTTCCATACGTGAATTCTTGAATATAATTCAACATATCTGAGTATAGTAGTAGATAGTGGTATGCTTCGAACAATTAAAAACATGTCTATGGAAGCGCAGTAAACTAGCAATGAAACAGCAAAATTCCAATAACACGCAGTACGTTTTTTTGATGAAAAGTACAGTGATACGTTTCCTACTGACCTAGTTCGTTGTTCCATGTTGAATTAAATTTTTGCGATTTGTTTCAGGGGACTGTTTCCAGTCCTCTAAAACAGTTATACTATATTTGCCTATTTTGTAAAAAAATCTTTTAAGAGCATTTTCACAAACCGTCTTCTACTTTTCTACTCAGGAACTCAGAATAAATTCCGAGAACATGCTGTCCTTCTTAAAACCTATTTATTTTGACCATTTACTGCAAACGAGTTGCTTTCCCGTCCAGACATAAACGGTTATTATCCGTTTAAACTCATACCTTTCCTGTTTCTGGCATTCACAAATGCGGTAGCAAGCGAGAGCCATGAAATAAAGCAGATTCAGCGATTACAGTAACCACTTGCTCATCATAACACAAAAACTGTGTACAAAATGAAGCGCTACATATTAATTTGTATGTGAGTAAACAATGCTGAAGTTTTTTGTTTGAGGTTGGTGTTTATTTTATTGTCCTCCTGCAAATTAGACAATTAGTTACTTCAAATAGGCCAGTCATGTAGAGCTTTGAAGTGGGGATAATAATTAGCTGTTCATGTTTCTTTTTTGTTTTCCTCAAAACTTAGGCAGGGAGAGCACTCTAGAATATGTGTAAAATACTTTTATGCCAGTTTTCCACTAAACGGACAGTTCAGTTTATGTTTTGTTTGCGTTTTCTAAAACCTAAAAAACAAATAAAACTGAAACAAACTTAAAACTTTTGTTTCCATCAAGCGGACTGAATTATGGTCGAGTTTCGGTTTTGCTTTCCGTCCTTTTCAATTGGTCAGGAACACATACTTTTCAATAATATTATCAAGCAATGTTTCGAAAAAATGATTTTGTTTTCTTGGTTTTGGCCGGTTTGAGCTCCGCTCTTTGGAAAAAAAGTAAGCAACTTGTGTATTTTAGAATGTACCAGTGATTTATTATATAAAGGCCCTATTATTTTAGGAGAAGACGACGCCAACACATATATTGGGTGCGACCGTTCTTATCTAGACGAATAAATGATGGCGCTGCAAAACTAATGAATGATTTCCAAAACGATGACATGGGATTGCATGAGGAGCTACGTTTCTCGTTTTATAATTTTATAAGCATGGCTACCTCCGACTTTGAAGAGCTAATAATATTAATTGGCAAAAAAATTGCAAAGAAAAGACACATACTTCAGAGATTCAATTTCTGTTAAGCGGCACCTTAATTCATTATTACTATTAAACTGTACTTACGTAAACTATTTGGTACAAATCTGGGCAGCAGTACAAAATATAGTTGGATACTCTCAAGAAACACAACAAAACCGTTTCCATCAGATAGATTCGAGTTTCAAAAACATGATGTTACTGCTTCCGAGCAGGACCCGAAAAACAAAACCCGAACTATCGCAAAACACGTCAGTCTTCAAAAAGTTTGCGAATTGTCGCAGTTTTGTTTTCCTCGGCAGGAGTTTGTGTTTTGTTGTTGTTTTGTCCGTTTAATGGAAAACCGGCATAAGAAGATATTGCACCATGTAAATGGTAGTTGTCTCAGCAGTCTGCGAGAAAGACCATAACACGCTGTCTAATTGATGACTGATATAGAGGAGATTTTGTATTGCTACTACTACTCGTCGTTAACTGTCAAGGCAGTCCGGAGGACCTTTGCCTTTATGTCATAGTTCGTGAGTCAGTTTGTCGTCCTGTCGGTCTGGTCACCCAGAAACCAGACAATGTTATAGAGAAAAAAAAAGAAAGGGAGGAAGAAAGAGAGGAAGAAAGAAGAAGAGCAAAGACAGAAGTGCAACTGTTAAAATAGGCATCGTTAAAATAACTTGGGTAATTAATTTTGATGCTCGAAACGCAATTTTGTTGGGATCGGATATTGCTAAAAAGGGAATTTATATGATCTAAAATTCCACGACTTAATTTTGGTTACAGTGCGAGCCGCGGGCTGGAATGTTTGCGGACTTGCTCGACCGTGTAGTCCACTGAGTTACGCAGCAAAAGGTTGCTATGCGATTCCGCTTGTTCATAGCGCCGCTGCGCCTGTGTTTTGATATGGTCCTTTAAGTAAGGAATATCAAGATCTTTATGCAGGGTCCCGTTTGAAACGTCCCTAGGGGCATTTGTAATAGTTCTCAGGATCCTACTTTGGAGTACCTGCAAAGCTCGCATGTGCGTCTTAGCTATAAAACACCAAGCCGCACATGCGTAAGTAATTGCAGGTCTAATAATAATTTTGTACAGCCGAATTTTGTTAACCAGACTTAATTTTGAAGTTCTACATAGCAAAGGATAAAACTTTCGAAATGTAATTTGGAATTTTGTTTTTAACATCTCAGTATGGTTTCGCCATGTCATACCCTTGTCTAGGGTGACACCAAGGTACTTGACGGAAGAGCTCCACCGTAATAGAGTACCGTTAATAGAGACCTCTGGCGGGTTGCCGCGACGCTTTTTGGTACAGTAGATAGCCTGTGTTTTAGAATGGCTGGTTTTGATAAGCCACCGATCCGCCCACTCTAGTACTTCATCCACCGCTGTCTATAGCCTGTCATGGACTAGGTTGCTAGACCATGACTGGGCCACTAGTGCGGTGTCGTCAGCATAGAGATAGACTTCACAGTTGCTGGGACTAGGGACATCATGAATGAAAAAAAAATAAAGTATTGGTCCAAGGACCGAACCCTGAGGAACACCGGCCTTGACAGGCCGTATTGTCGACAACACATTGTCAATTTTGATCCGAAATTTTCTTCGTTCTAGAAAGGATTTCAACAGTTTTAGGGGCCAAAAAGGAAAGCCCTTTTGAATTAACTTATAGAGGAGGCCCTCATGCCATACTTTGTCAAAGGCTTTCGATACATCTAGAAGTAAGACACCAGTGCTCTTGTCTTCGGTAAATCCCCCAGTTATACGCTCCACCAGTCTGACTGCATGCAGCTCAGTGCTATGTTCAGACCGAAATCCGAATTGGACGTCAGGAATCACGTTATGATCCGACGAAAAATAGGAGATTTTGTACGGCTGTGTAGAACAAATTTCACAACCAACCTCATCAACCGTCAAAGTTCAACGGTTTCAAACTTTAAGATATTAAAAGTACGACATATCTACATACGACATATCTACATACTTGAGGTCGTCACATTTTCGGGGTAAAGGGAGAGGTAAAAATTCGAGATACGGGGGGCGTGGCCAATTTAGTATAATTCCTACTACAAGGATATACCGTCACCCGACAAAAAATATTTGCACTCCCCGGTACGCTGAACGCTAAGGTGCCACTATTTTTTGCCTTCTGCCGAGCTGGCCTCTGGCTGACCGATCCTGAAAAAAGTATTATGAAATTTTTTTATCGTCGGCGTCGTTGAGAAATAGACAAACATTGTAAATTATACCTGGCATCACAGTTGATACTCTGTCTATGTATTTCAGTTATAAGGTCATATAATGCAATACGGGTAACTGAGTTGTCGGCATTTGCTTAAAACTTCAAAAAAATAAAAATGGTTGGAATCTTCAGCACTTCGCACTTCGTAGATCTGTAATACGTTGTCCTAATCTAAATATCAACTCAGTCGTAGGAAGGTCCACAGCTGTGGTGTCGAATACCTGATGGCAACATTGCAAAGTTTTAGGGGAAGTAAAAAAATCGCAAAGGTTCAATTTGGGAGACAGTTCGATATTGGCAACCGCACCCTAATACATATGATAGAAGCTTTGGAAAAGTTTATTAAGGGTGTTACATTAAAGAGGTACATACACACATTTTCAAACTACGCAGCTTGGCTAGGCAACCGAATTTTAATAGTCAAATGTCATCCACAATTCGTTTGAAAAAATCGGTCACCGAAACGTTACACCTCGTTGCAGTTATGCTGCATTAATTGAACAGCCATTATCGATAATGAACTATTTCGAGTGTATCAAATTATATAGGTGTTTACATAGAAATTAGAGATGCCTCCGAGTCTCATAATATTTGGTTGATGGGAGGGATGATTCCTAAATCAATATTATATTTCAACTACAACCTACAGGCAAAACAAAACATGCCTTACTGGAAACACTACTATTAGTTTGGGAACTGGATCAAAATCTTAAAGGCCCTCGTTCAATATCAATAAGTTATGTTTATGAAGTTATTTAATATGTCATTAAAAAATTATAAACGCTGTATAATAGTGATGTAAACTCGTATTCAATCAATATTTGTTGTTGTTTGAAATTTGTAGATACGGTAGAAATTTCAAAAGGTCTGTTTCGGACTTCCATTGTCTATATAATTTTAGATTACAACGTTTCGATTGATGTGGTATCTTCAGCCGTCTTCAGGTAAACTGTCTACCTGAAATTTACCTGAAGATGATTGAAGATACCAAATCAATCGAAATGTTGTAATCAAAAATTATACAGTCCCACGACGACTAAGACAAGCAATATATCGGATATAGGCAGTAGTAGCGAATTATAATTTTGGGTGTGTAGATTAGAGCAAATATAGTATCTTTTCTTATTATTGTGTCACCCAATGCGATATTTGTTTTTGATCACGTGACGTCTGATTCAAAAAATTTAATGGGACACCCTGTATATTTGGGCATTTTTGTGTAAAACAATTCCAACTAACTAGCACACTTGGAGTTTGAAGTAATTAATTCAAGAGCTACAGGTACTTAAAGGACTGTACCACTACCGTTATGAAACACTACCAAAGTAATTTAACTGTACATATTATTATAGGGGTAAGTGTTATAATCAATGGTAGTGGTACCATCCTTTAAGTACCTGTAGCTCTAGAATTAATCACTTTAGACCCCAAGTGTGCTAGTTTGTTGGAATTGCTTTATCGGGAGGAACACAAAAAGTCACAAATATACAGGGTGTCCCTTTAAAAATTTTGAATCGGACATCACGTGATCCAAAACAAATACTTCATTGGGTGACGCGGTAATAAGGAAAGCTACTATATTTGCTCTAGTTTGCATCCCCAAAGTTATAATTCTCTACTGCTACCCGGTTCCGATATATTGCTTGTCTTAAACGTCGTGGACACCCTGTATATATGTACAATGGAAGTTCGAAACAGACCTTTCACTGTTTGTTGGTTTCACATTACAGGTGTGGTGCCAGATGCTGCACATAGTGAAGGAGTACTTCATGGTGGCCAATTACATGTGGATGCTATGTGAAGGCTTACATCTGCATCTGGCCCTTGTAGTGGTATTTGTGAGGGAGGAAAGAACTATGAGGTGGTTCTACGCTATCGGATGGGGTGTTCCTGTGCTTATTGTGATGGTGCATAGTCTAGTCAGGATGTACGTAACTGAGGATACATTCATGTAAGTGAAAACTGTAGGTAGGGAAGTATAGGAATAGTAGGTAGCTGCATTGATACGACAGCTATTAAAAGTCTTACTGAATAAGTCTATATATACGGTTAACATACATAACAAAAAATTACTTAGAGCTATGCAAGGTGTTCCGTAATTACAGGACAAATCAGACTTATTTTTTTTAGAATAGAGTATGTCTTTATTTGATCATTGTACATTGTACATAATTTCTTTACAATGTTACCCATGGGATGTTGATTTAGTATTTAACGTAGTTAAATTAAAATAAAATGAAATTAAATAAATGATTTATACGACACTTAAAACTTGAGTCAAGTACACAATACGGCAATATTCTACAAACATTTTTTATGTTTACACATATTTATGTAAAGACATTTAAAATCATTTAAAAATATTAAAAAACATGATATAACATGACATAAGATTAGTTAGTTATAATTAAAACCCCTACAGTTTATTGTATATTCAGCCTGAGATTTTTGAGTCATTTGATACTACACTCGACTACATTATATATAGAATTGTGCAAAGGATATCAGTACAGGGTCCGGCACTAGGGACGGACGTTTCTGAAATGGCTAGTACTCAAACAAACATAACCCTGCTTTTTATCATTAGAATGCACTGTATATTTTACATAAAAATGAAAGTACTCGCTAGCTGGCGACGGTTGACGGCGTTAACAGGTTTTAACTAGTTTCCCTAAAATAATAATACCCTTTTCCATGCTCATATGCCAGCCAGATTTGCTATTTTTACGTTACACGGTATAATTTGGTTATTTTAAGTGGAACACTATATTTAATTTATTGTTTGTATTGAAAACTGAGATACGGCAGCACCGCTTTTTCAGTGAAAAGTGCCGTAACGCTTAAATATATCCAAAACTGCCACAGCTGGAACGACAAAGTTCTATATCTAGGTTTCTGAACATGCAAAATTCAAAAATGCTAACAGTAGTACTGCCAGGGAGAGGTGAGAGGGGTACGGTTCGCATTTATACATTCCGTACATGTATACGGCACCTAGCACAATCCCATTGGTCAGATTTGGATTTTAAACCAATCAAATTTCGAGTGCCGTACGTGTGTGCGAAATGTAAATCAGTGCCATACGCACTTACGGAATTTAATATAGTTATGCGCATGCCAGATGTATGGCTATGGCTAGACGCTAGACTCTTGTTTTAATTTTTGTGATTGCCACGCGACAGGGTAGTTATAATATGTTTGAACTCGCCATGCATGCTGAGGCAAAGTTACCTCCTAATTATAAATATTTTGAACTTGGTCGACAGTGACGCTGAACGAAATGCGCTGAGATATGTTTGGCCAAAATCTAAAGCACTTTTATGTCGCTTTCAAATTTGTCAATCAATTTGGCGTTGGCTCTGGGAAAAGAAAAATAATGTTCCAAAAGAAAGCCGCCAATCTCTTTACAAAGATTTTCAAGCAATATTACAAGCTTCAACCATTGAGGAGGCTCAAGCAGCATATCAAAGTGCCATTGACCATAGAAACTATTATCCAGATTGGGCAAAATACATTACAAATTATTGGAATAGAAAAGACGATTGGGCGTTAGCTTACAAAGATTCATTGACACACGGTCACCAAACAAACAATTTCAGTGAGATTACATTAAGGTTGTTTAAGGATGTTGTTTTAAATAGAATTTTTCCTGTACAGTAATGGAAGAATATTACCAGCGCCGCCTGAGCAATTTTATTAATAACCGAGATAGTTCTAATCGTTTATCTATAAATAAACAACTAAAGAAGTTAGTTATCTACAGAAAAAGGATATAACAAAAATTTCATCACTTCTTTATGCCGTTCCAAGCAGCAAAAATGATGGAACTTATGACGTAGACATCCAAGCAGGCTTTTGCAGTTGCGAAGAGGGCAGACTAGGAAGATTCTGCAAACATCAAAGGGCTGTTTTAAATTTTTACGGAACGTCTTCTACCAACACTCCTGCTGCTTCTTCAGAAGCGCGTCTTTCTATGGCCAAGCTGGCCTTTGGTGATAACGTCCAGCCGTTAGCATTTTACAAACCTTTGGTCTCAGAACCATCGACGATTTGAGGGATTGCAGCTGAAAACGAGGTATTCATAACTCCACAAAATAATTTAGTGTCCACAAACGTTATTGATAATGTAGGAGTGGAAAAACTGTCAGATATAACTGAGATGGTCACAAAAGCTGAGGATTCCATTAGCTTTCAAACAATGGCGAATTTGGCACTTCTACTTCAACAATTCAAACGTTTTTCAATCGATTAAAGCAGGTGAGGACAAGCACTGCTTGGGAAAGTTTTTTATGTACAGCGGAAAGTTCGTGTGCTCAGCGCTATAGGTAAAAGTCCACCATTAAAGTTCAGCCTACAGCTTTAAATAGAAGAAAACTTGGAGTATCAAGAGGAAGCAAAAAAAGGTCCGTCGGCCGTCCAGCAACTGGGGAACCAGCCAAGAAAAGGCCAAAGAAAAAACATAATCTTACCCAAAATATTACAACAAATAAACTCAATGCAATTAAACACGGTTCATCCCACTGATTTTATATAACGTTTTTTTGTTTTGTTATATGCTTTAATGTCTTTAGTCTTGTAAGTAATTTATGTTTCCTTTGCCCATTGAAACTCAATACTTAATACCAGATTTTTGCAATTATTAAAGGGCTGATACACGTACGAGCAAGTACGCGTACTTATGGCTCGACGACCTTTTTCGCCTGTGTGTCACCGTAAGTACGCGTACTTTAAAACCGTCGCGCAAACCGCCGGCGAGCCAACTGGTTTGAAATCTTGCTCGTAGCTTGTCTCGGCTCGTACTGCGAGCCGCGAGCCAGCTCTCTGCTTCGGCAGGCCATCGATCCGCAACGCATGTTGTGTTTGGAGTTTGTTAAAAGTTTTGTTTATTTAGGAAAATCATCAAAATGCGTGATTTCAGCTTCACGTGTGTCACCGCGTCGAGCCGAGTAAGTTCGCGAACTTAAAAACCGCGTACTTAAAGTTCGTACGTGTATCACCCCTTTTACACTTAACATTTCTTAAAAATACTCTAACTTAATTTGTAATAAAGTTTACTGCAGTTTAATATATAGTTAAAAAATTATTTTCGCTTGAATCGCTTTCCTCTTTGTAAATTTTCAGCTGCATTAAGTACTACATTCCGTAAGTGCATATGGCACTGATTTACATTCCGTACACACGTACGGCACTCGAAGTTTGATTGGCTCAAAATTCAAATCTGACCAATGGGATTGTGTGCATTCTGTTACCGGTTACCGGTTGACATAATGCGGTTGTGGATGCCATTCCATTAATATTAATATGAGCCTTATCACTCATAAACAAAATGAGATTCTTATTTTGCTCGATAACTGCTTCCATTTCACCTGCGAAGCTCGTTCGTTTTGCGTAATCCGAATGCTCACTGCGTTACTGCTTATTTCGGCATCATAAACGCAAATTCTGAAGTTTTACATTAATTTTGAGGAGCTGGCAACGCCGATATAATTTTCATGCGACTTATTTACGGTAGAACCCCGACTGTCAAACGTTTGTTTTGTTTGTGCGTCTTTTATGCTTGGTCAGTAAAATCGAATTCGCTATTTGTTGTTAACTGTAGTGAAGCTTTACGGACTTGCTGTGTTATATTCGAGTATAGTTTAACAGTTTTCCGAGATGGGACAGTGCGGTGCAGTGTTTGTAACATGTGTTGCATTGGAAGAATTTTCAGATTAGTTGGCAATGTTTGGAGGCTGAAGTGTCACAAGATTATGGCTTTGAGCACGCCTTGCTGCAGTGGTTTGTTTACTACCTTTATGTTCAGTAGTTACTCTGCGCTGGACTGGACTCAGGCATACACTCTACAATCCCCAATGAAGGGTGGTGGTTCGAGTAGGAACAGCTCGATACCGATGAGTGTTGCAGTGGTGACGAAATGCTGTACAGCCGTGATAGACTCGTTATTTCGGACAAAACTGTCGTACGTGAAAACTCAGTGCTCGACCATCCGTAGCTCCAAAATTTCAAATGGTGAAGAAATGTTAGAAACTCAAAAGTCGAAGGGTACCATTCATACAACTCTCACCTTCATGGTAGAAAAGTACTAGTCAATTTGAGAGCGTCCATCCTTTATGCCGGACCCTGTATGTTGTGTTTGTTGTTTTGGTTTGACTGTGTCCTATTTTACATGCTGAATATTTCAAAGCGCTAACATCCTTTTATTTTGAATGGAAATGGAAAAACTTTTCTTAGAAAAGCGTACTTTGTAGCAAAAGCTATCCTCAAGGATTTATTAAATGGTAATTTCGCTGGCCTGACCGGCTCTAGTTCCGAGACAGCTGTACACCGACAGGATGTCCCACGACGATTAAGACAAGCAATATATCGGAACTGGGCAGTAGCAGAGAATTATAATTTTGGGGGTATAAATTAGAGCAAATGTTATATCTTTTCTTATTATTGTGTTACCCTTTAAAGGTATTCGTTTTTGGTCACGTGACGTCCGATTCAAAACCACTAATGGGACACCCTGTATATTTACGTCTTTCTGTGTTCCTCCCAATAAAACAATTTCAACAAACTTGCATACTAAAGTGATTAATTCAAGAGCTTAAAGAGTTGTACTATTACCATTATGAAATAGTAGCAAAGTTTTTTAACTGTAGGGGTACTTGTTGGAATCAATCGTAGTGGTACAATTTTTTAAGTACCTGCAGCTCTTGAATTAATCACTTTAGACCCCACATATGCTAGTTTGTTGGAATTGTTTTATAGGAAGCAACTCAGAAAGGCACAAATATACAGGGTGTCCCATGTATAATATTGAATCGGACGTCACGTGACCAAAAACAAATACCTCATTGGGTAACACGACAGAAAAAGACACAACATTTGCTCTAATTTACACCCCCAAAATTATAATTCTTTACTACTACCCTGTTCTGATATATTGCTTGTCTTAATCGTCTTGGGACACCTCGTATAAGCAGCATACTTTGTATACCATATGTAAAATAATTATCTGAAATATTATAGAATGTCTGTAAAGCAGGGGCCTTTAGAATAACAAAAACGTCAATTCAGAAAATTCTACAAGGTAGACAGTAATGCGGAAAATGCTATAAATATAGTATACTCTCAAATGCGAGTCTTGAAAGCCTGTTTTTTTTGTTATAGCTTAGGCAACGTCGTCTGCTAAGGTCATTAGCTTCTTTGATAAGTTTCATTAGTAAACCTGATTATTTAGGTCTTCAAACGGAATTTAATATTTCTGAAAAAAAAGCAGCAGCTTTTCAACTTCTGCAGGCAAGAAGACCATCTCCATATTTCTCACAGTTTACTGAGTAGCAACTATTAAGGCAACTGATTACCCTAACCCCCTCACTACCAAAAAAATAGAACCAATGCGGTTGAGTTGGTCACACCCCTATTCATTTCGAACTTTGCTTAAACGAACTGCTACGAGGATGGCCTAAAGAGCTCTCGGCCTCAATAGGACGCAGGCGCGCTCGAACGTGCACCACTCACGTACATGTTCAAACAAGTCCCTGCAAGTCTCACATGAAGTACCATTCAGTTGCGATCAGCAGTTTGGCTGTGACACTCTATCATCGTGAGTGTAGTGTGAGGCACCGTAAGACATGGAGAAGCTTGAGTACCGTACGATGATGAAGTCCTTTGTGAAAGAAGGTTTATCTCCGAAGGAGATCCACCAAAGGTTTGTTAACGTGTATAAGGAAGATTCACCTTCATACTCCACAGTCAAGGAATGGGCTGCAGTGTTTAATATATTGAGTTGATATGGTTTTGGAAGACAAGAGAGTGAAGTTGCGCGAAATTGCCGGGGCTGTTGGCATCTCAACACATTTTGCATGAATAGTTACACACGAAGAAGCTCAGTGCAATATGGGTGCTACGAATCCTCACTCCTGCGCAAAAACGCAACCGCATGCGGACGTCACAGCAGGCTTTGGAGCTATATTATAGAAAAAATAAAGCGGACTTTTTGCGCAGATTTGTAACAATGGACTAAACATGGATTCACCATTATATACCAGAATCCAAACAACAATCGAAGCAGTGAACTGAAGCCGGGTCCTCTGCACTAAAGAAATCAAAGTCAGTTGCCCCGCACGAAAGGTGATGGCTTCTGTTTTTTGGGGCGCTAAAGGCATTCTGCTCGTGGATTATCCTGAAAAGGGTAAAGCCATAACAGGGAAGTATAATTCTGACCTCTTAACCCAGTCGGATAAGAAAATTCGTGAAAAGAGACCAGGTTTGCAAAAGAAGAAAGTCATCTTTCATCAAGACACTGCGCTGGTGCAACATGTAATGGCAAAACTGCACGATTTAAGGTATGAATTCCTAGAGCACCCACCCTATTCTCCTGACTGGGCCCCGTTGGACTTTCACCTGTTCCCAAAACTCAAAATCTTTCTTGGTGGGCAACGTTTTGCATCAAACGAAGAAGCGACTGCTGCCGTGGATGACTACTTTACAGGACTTATTTTAAAGATGGCATCGTGGCTCTGGAACATCGATGGACCAAGTGCATAGAGTTAAGAGGAGGCTATGTCAAAAAATAAAAATAACTTTGAAGGTCCAAACCGCTTCTTTTTCTGTATCAGGCCGAGAACTTTTCAGGCCATCCTCGTAACTGCTAATGTGTGTCAGTATCTCTAAACTAGCTCTGGTTGAAAAATTGTAAAAGAAAATTATATACTTATTTTTATTTTTTTTTTCATTATTTCAGGTGTTGGATTGAGGAAGTTTCATTCAGCTCATGGTTTTTAAGTGTACCAGTCGTAGTAATACTCTTTTTATGTACAAGTAAGTATCTGACGCCAGCCACAAGCATTATGGTGTACCCGAAGGTCATCTGAGCAGGTCAGCTGCATGCAGGCACGTATCCAGGATTTGGTTTTGGGGGGGGTCCAGATTATGAGTGTCACTTGGTTGGCCTTTCGGGGGGGGGGGGTCCAGATCAGAGTTGCCACCTTAAATCCTTAAATTTGCGGGGGAGGAGGGTGCAAATTTGTAGATTCCATTTTTTAGATGGCTTTTATAACGTTTCGGGGGGGGGGGTCCGGACCCCCTGGATTCCCCCCTAAAGACGTACCTGGCAGCGTGTGTGGAACGATCCGATACGCCGGAAAGGTCAAGTTCATCGTAAAGTGTTTCTGAAAAAAGAAATTGATTTTCGATTTTGCTCTGATCACCTGCACAGGTTAGTATCCGGTCTACCTGCGCAGGTATATCTGTACAGGTGGTCTCCGGTAGACAGTAGCGCTTGTGGCTGGCGTAGGCACGATTTTCTGTGGAACCTTGGGTTGGTTCAAGTTTAGTTTCATCTTAGCTCACCGTTATTTTCTCTTAGTATAATTAAAACTGCTTTTTTGTCACTTTAAGCATTGCACTTTAACTTGATTGTAGACTCACTAAACGTGTCAGTAAAACTATTTTTTTTTTCAGTTTTCCTGATTAACGTCCTAAGGGTGATCCTGACCATAATGCATCCGAACTCAGCAAATCCAGCGCCAGTGGGCATGAAGAGAGCGGCAAGGGCAGCCCTTATTCTGATTCCTCTTTTTGGTTTGCAGTTCATACTACTACCAATGATTCCGGAACAGCATCATCCTTTGTACCATTTCTACATTTGGCTGTGTCTCATCATCGTTCCCTTTCAGGTAAGTCCCTCACTACATAGATTATTTTAGAGTGTTATTTAAGCCCGTGAGAACATAGTTGTACGTAGCTATTGAAGTTAAAGTGCCAGGAGGAAGGAAAACGACTGCATGATAGGTGAAGTTGCTTTTCTGTTTCGCAGGAATGGTGTATTATGGTTTGAAAATAAATATGTGTATTTTATTATTTTTGTAGTGGTTTCGTTATTTTGTATTTGTCTTAGCCAGGTAATGCCGAATAGCATTATGGTAAGCTAAATATCCTTACCATCACCGTAGGCCTTCAGATCACACTCATCTGTGTTGTGGTTGATATGTTCATTATTGACCCTACATCTCTTACAGAGGTACAACAGCCAAGTTGGGTTCTAATCATGTTGAAGTCAGCACAAATTTATTGGGGAAGTGCAGTCCACTTGTCCAGTCAAATGTAGGTGTCTTGCGTTTCTAATAAATAGGTGTCTGGGATAGAGCATGTTGAATCTCGTGTTCTCAAGATCATCCTGGATAGCACGATTCTTAGCGGTTTTCTTATACTGCTTGGTTAGGCCATTGGCCAGCGTAAAGTGGTGTTATGACGACGTTGTTATATACCATAAAGCTTTTGAGTTATGCTATTTCTCTTATGAAAACCAATAGTTTTATAATGCTAATCACCCCTCGCATACACATTCTCCCCAAAAAAATGCAAATTCAGCTGAAAACTCACCTACAATAAACCGCATGTTCCACTTATGTATACTTTTTGATTCTTTGGAAAATTAAGGTGTTTATGGGAAGAATTAGTGAGGTTTTTTGACTATCTACCTTCGGCTACAGGAGACTAAAATCGTAAGATAGATAAGTACCTATTTAAACTAGCTTGAATATATTTCATTCAATTCTGCCTAAAATAAGTCATGTAATGAGACATACTTCACTTTTTTCAGTATTATCCTCTAATCACTAAGGCCAAAAAATTATAATCCGAATTTTCATGCTTCAGCTGCCGATTAATACACTCTGGTGATTCATTGTTCTCCTAGTTTAATTCTGGTATTAATTTTGGGTTCGCAGGTTTAGTGTGCGTAAGTAGACACTTAACGTGATTTTATCATTGAAATATAAACTCCGTACTAACGTTTCAATCATCTCTGTAGCTTCTATCAACGTACAAAAATTATGATTCCAAATTATTTTCGTCGGACATTGTGTGCTTTGATAAAGGCTACAAAGGTGACTGAACCGTCAGTAGAGTGTTTAAGTTGAGTACCTGTGGAGAAAATTTAGCTGCTCTGTTTCTCAATTTTCAAGGTCTATCAAGCAACGCAGAGTATAATAAATAATAATTCATATTACTTTTAACTCTCACTTCAGTCGTCTAAGTGCAAAAAAATTTTACATAAATTAAGAAAAACCGAATACAGCCATACTATGGGTGAAAATAGTACCAAAACGAGGGTATGATTACCTACGATGGTTTAGGGTATTAGACGTCTCAACGTCCGAAAATCTTGGACAGATAGTTTTTCAGACATCTAGATGTTAAATTTGGGCACGTTAGGTTTTGCATTTTAGGAACTTATACATATCCTGATATCCTGTTTTGAGTGCCATTTGTGTGGAATCTGATCAAAATAAATGAAACGCCTATTACTTTGGACTTTTTTTTATTGAATACTAGACAAACACTGAGCTCAAAGACTGAAACTATAAACATAATGCTATATATTTACAAGATTTATATCTCAAAATCCTTTTTTTTTTCTGACAAACAAAATTCTTCAGAAATAGCAACGGTGCTTTCACGATTTGATTGAACGGAGTCTTAATTTTCTTTCGAACCTCATTACCTGTTGTGACAGAACAATATTTTGATCATCGATGGTTCTTAAATTGATAAATAATTTATCAGTATGCTATAAATCAATTACAACTGAAGAAAAGTAAATTAATCGTACGGTATTCTTAACGAAAGGATAAAACTTGCAACGGCCAGAATAATCTCCTCTGATCGACACGTGACTTGCTCCCGTTGTCCGTATTGGCTACCTGTGGACATGTAGGTGTTTGAAATTAAACGCCGCTTGGACTTGGACTAAGCCTAACTTTTTTTTGCCAAATATCTTATGTCTAATGTTGAGTTGTTTTGTAAGCGAACGATATAGAAAATGGTATAGCGCTTTAGATAATCAACCGAATGGTATATTCAGATTCAGATTCAGATTTATTCATAATTCAGTTCAAACAAAATACAATTCAATGGGGCACCTAAGTTGGAAATTTTGTTTTGCCTAAAAATACATAATTGTTACATAATTAGTCTATGTTATATATAAAACTCTATCTGGAACAATGTATGATATGTCGGCATGACATTTATACCACAGCACAGCAAGCAACCAGCATATCTCTGAGGATTTTCCATACAAAAATGGTTCCTACAGAATTTGACCTTGGGATGATTTTACGGATGTGAAGTTTGGGTAGAGATGCGAAAATGAAAATATCGATACCTGTACCAACTCGATACTTTTTAGCCAAATAGGCGCGTTTGGTTCGTACAGGGCATTTTGAGCAACTGATTACACCCCTCAATAATTATATGATTATTTTCGATACCGATACAGAAGTATCGATACCAGCTTGGAATGCCTCAAAAAGGATCGATGACAAAAATACTCGATATTAGTGCAGAAGTATTGAAGTATCGTTAGCATCCCTACAAAAAATCATCCAAAAGAGGGGATGCGCGTGTAATTACTGCCAACCTGAGTTATTGTGCTGCTTGTTTAATATGCTGTGTTTAGACGACTGACTTTATCATGAATAGCAGGTCTGAACACCTTTTCTGTCTTATTGTGATACACTCTAGGGTTACCCGCGATGCCCGAACTCAATAATACATATAACAGAACATGTCGCTGGTAAGTTGCTTATCTATTGAAGTAGAAATGGCATGTAGCGAATACCATATTAGGTATCATTTCTCCTGCAAAAGTATTCCATAATTCATTCTGGCTACTAGAAGATTCCTCGGCAATTTTATTTTGGCAGGACGCGAGTCGAAAATAGAAGCGATATAAAAGAAATGTAAATCTCATCATGTAGCGGAGACGGGAGAATCTGCATTGAAAATCGAGGTGAATTTAGGAATGTCACTGAAAATAAATAACATGTCTCAGTACAAGGGCATGTCTCCATATACTTTTTTCAACAGCCTCCATATGAGATACTTCCTGACACAAATGCTGTAATTTTACTTCCCATACGTGTCCCGCACCGATAGGTGAGGGAAGTATTGTGATCATGAACATTTTCGATTTTGAGATAATCCACTTTTTAGGTGTTTTATGACGCCTACATAACGAAAATCCACGTCACTCATTTCCGTCGGTGTGTCTGTCGGTCTGTCTGTCTACCGAATGAAAATTACGTTTTATTAACTAAAATATGTTTCTAAATACTCACCAACAGGGTTCCTGAAAAATGTTCATAGCTATATTTATTTTGAATTATAAAACAAAAATTCTTCCAAAATTCACTGTAGGGATGCCAAGAAAAATCGACTTTCACTGATATCACTAACATATGAAAATTATATTTGGTCAATGAAAATACGTTTATAAAATCATTTTCATAACTACATTTAATTTTAGTTACAGATTCTTTTTTAAATTCACTGATTTTACAGGGATTTTTTGGTTGTATTTTTGATAATTGAAATAAAATATAACTATAAACATATTTTTAGACGACCCTGTTGGTCTGTGTCTTAAGAAATATATTTTGTTTAACAAAATATGATTTTCGTTCGGTAATCAGTAAAGGTCGATATTACTTGGGATCGTCTACAGTGAGTTTTAGAAAAATATTTTTTTGTGCTTGCAATTGAATATAACTACGAACATTTTTTTCAATCAACCCTGCTGGTGGGTTCTTAGGAATATATTTTAACTGACAAAGTATAATTTTTATTCGGTAAGCAGATCACTGAAAGTCCATTTTACTTGGAATCCTCTACAGTGATTTGATTTGATTTGAAAATATTTTTGATAATTGAAATTAAATATGAGCATATTTCTAGACAACCCTGCTGGTGTGTGTGTGTATGCTGAGAAAAATATTTTGTTTGGTAGAATGTGATTTTCGTTCGGTAATCAAATCAGTGAATGTCGATTTTATTTGGGATCCACTACAGTGAATTTAAAAAAAAATTGTTTTATTATTTAAATTAAATATTGCCTTAACCATTTTATTTTGGGCACCCCTATCGATAGAAGCATATTTTAATTCATAAAATTTAATATTCATCCAGTACATCTACATACTCTTAAGGGTCTAGGGTATAGCGAGCGAAACTGACAATCCAAGAAAAGACGTATTCTCGTGTTAGCGAGGAGGCGTGGCCGCCTGTTCCCTTTCTCCAGTTTTTGTGTCTAGGTTGTGGGGATATAAGTCCAAAAATCCAAAGGTAAGGTCAAAAGGTCCAAAGTTAAGGTCCAAAGGTCACTATAAAAGAATGAATTTCGCATTTACAAGCTCCTGACGTTACCTTTAAACTTACAGTAATGATTCAGAAAGCAAATTGAAGAAGAAAGCTTGGACTTTGTCATCTATTTGTCCTTTTTCTGATATCGTGTTATTACTGACATTTGAAGAATGTATGATTTTGCATTGCAAGTTTTTTTGCGTACTAAAAAACTTTTTTGAGAAAATCGCAAATAGTTGTCATTCATTAAGGTCTTAACTAAAATCTTCTCAAATACTGTGTATATAGCTTGAAAAACAAGTGAGTTCTGTTCGAAATGGGAACCCGTGTTTTAATATGACAAATACATATGTATAACTGTGTATACCCAGGCCCTTTAACTTAAAACAAACTGATCCAAAATTTAAGAAAAATGTACTTCATGCAGCTTGTAAGGTTGTTAGGATAGGAAAACTTTTATATTATTGCAAGATGACAATATACTATAATTGTCATCCTAACGCATAAGGGCATGAATTTTATTCTTTAGCTACTCGATTACATAAATTTCTGCGATTCACCGACATCAAACCAAAGTAGTCACGAATCATTTTGCGACTGCTTTACTCAGATAAATCTTATGAACAATAGCCAGGGTATTAAGTACCGCTGGTATATCTCGCCTAGCTGGAAATTCAGTTTAGTTTACGTCGCCACTATAAAATTAATTGCGCAAAACATAAGCTCACACAATTACGAACAACGCTTAACAATTCATTTGCGAAACAGTGCCTGATAGCGCACCTAGAATGTTGGCGGCTATCCACTCAAGCCGTCTACCTATCTTAACTTTAATGGTACGTTAAATCTTGCGGAACGAGAACTGAAATAGTTTTGCTTACATCCATAAATAAGCAGAGAACATGGTCTAAAGTATGCATCGACTCTTTTTTGATTAAATTGCTCTACCTGAGAATTCGTAGGTAGGCGGTTGATGCAGGAAAGATCGACCAACACAGGAACAAATTTGATTTTTTCTAATGATATTGCGGTCGAAGTAAATGATACACTTTTTCTTCCCACGACGTTTCGGTTTATTATATTTAAATCATCGTCAGGTGTATTTTGCTTCAAGGTCTGTTACATATTTTTTTATGTATTATATAAAGCGGAACCGTCTCTGAGGTTTCAGTCCATTTTCTCTGAGGGTTGAGAGACGGTAAGATTAAATTCATTTTATGGTGACCTTTGGACTTTACCTTTGGAGCTTTTGACCTTAGCTTTGGATTTTTGGACTTATCTCCCCTCATCTTAGACACACACACACTGGAGAAAGGGAACTCGGGAATATGTCTTTTCTGGATTCTCAATTTCGTGCGCTATACCCTAGACCCTTGAGCAGACACATATCGAAAGGACCAAAGTGTGGAAGGTGAGCTCGAGAAAATTTAGGCTGATAAAATGAATCATGAAATTTTAAACTTTGAGCTATAGCTAAAAAAATGTGCACCTTTCATTAATAAATGGTGACTATGTATATGGAGTAGTATCTTTAGAGTTCCTCCCGGGGTTCCGCTTGATTAAGCTAGCCTTCTTGCTGGATGCCCCTTTTTGTCCCTTTTTTTATGCTAGGCTAGCGCTGCTCTCTCCCTATTACTGCCTGAAACACAAACCTCACTCATAGATTACGTCAGTGGCATTTATAGCAATTAATTTCCGGAAGGAATGCCACAGGAAGACAAATACTCTTCACCCTATTGTCGATTTTTGTTGCAATGTTTTGGTATACACGGGCAGCAGCGCTACCTAGAAATGGAGAAATATATTGAAAGTGTATTTTAACAGGAAATTCTTAGAGCTGCAAATGTTTTTAAATAGGGTTTGCGGTAAAGCAGCATAATGACCACCTTGATTTCTTATATGGAACTATTAACTTTCTTTGACCTCGTTTAGTTGCCACCATTGATCTCTATTTAATCCTAATATATTTTCGAGATCGGTTACGACGTTGTCAAGTTATAATTTATTTTCATTCAATTTCTGTATTTGCAAGGTCGCAAGTAATACACCCAAATTGATGTATTCCTCTAAATTTTCTCAATACCATTATGCAACGGGTACCACAAACTCGAAAAAAAATATTACAAGCTTAGAAAAACAATTAGTAGGTACTTCGGTTTTTTAAATAAAACGTACAT
Organism: Callosobruchus maculatus; assembly: GCA_951848785.1. Taxonomy (NCBI): domain Eukaryota; kingdom Metazoa; phylum Arthropoda; class Insecta; order Coleoptera; family Chrysomelidae; genus Callosobruchus; species Callosobruchus maculatus. The sequence continues at coordinate 8,805,075 of CATOUR010000029.1, forward strand.
AGTGTTTCGTTTAAAAAAACAAAGTGGAATAAGTTTGAAACTATCATAATTTAAAATTCTTCCGAAAACACCCTGTAGATGCACGTAGTAACATCCAAAATAATATTCACTTAATATTCAAGTAACTATCTGTGAAATAATATTGAGAAAATTTTAAGGAATACATCAATTTAGACGTATTACTTGCGACCGTGCAATTCCAAAAGTTGACTGAATATAAATTATAGCTTAGCAACGTCTCAACCGGTCCCAAAAATATTTAAATATCGTAGGGTTGAATAGAGATCACTGATGGAAACTAAAGTTGATCTCAAGATCCCCCTGCTTTCCCATAACACGCTGTATATTTCATAACATTTTCATGATATACGTCTTAAACAACCAAATAACTTTTGTAGTTGATATTTTCTTGGACACCCTGTATAATTATCACATAGATTTCACTTCAGTCATTATTTTTTACTAATCACTATGTAGAAAGCATTTACTGGTTTATATTAAAAAAAAAGATATTTTATTTTCCTTTTGGGCTAAAGAACTTCTTGTCGTAAGATATTCCCATCGGTTTAGTCCAGTATCGGCGACCATATTTTACTTTAACGGCTCCGGGGTCCTGAAAGAGTCGTTTAACTTTGATATACTCGTGCGAATACGAAACCGTAAATCTAAGGCATTTATAGGCTATACTGCCGAGATGTAAAGAAATCCCTGGAAAGTACACTAAAACCCAATTACTGTTACATTTACGTCTGGTAAGTCCGTAAAATGTGTCATTCCAAGTGCATGATTATTTATGGGGATACTAGTACGTGAAACAATCGTAAGATTGGGTTTATACGTGTCTGTAAGCCTTGTCCTTGTTTATTTTCACCTTTGTTAGCAGCACAAGATCATCAAAGACTGCACGTGCAGAAACGTGACTGTGAAATTTTCCGCCATGTTCCCTAAGAATAAAGAAGCTCCCTTTTATAGCCAGTGGTGCAAACAAAGGGGTGCTGAATGTTTAATGCCTGCATGTGTATGTTTACCTATAGTCTGCAAACTTTGTCTACAGCAAACGCGTAAACCAATTTTGATTTATTTTCTACGTTTCTTTGCCGTTATGTGCCACTTTTATCCCTTGCTTTGACTGCATTTTTGTAGCACCCTATAACTTGAATAGTACTGGTTCTATTATAAATAAACTTAAGTTGTCACTATAATAAGGACGAATGGTAGAAACTTAACAAGTAGTGGTGAAGATGTCTTAGAAACAATAATCCCATGGCCCGTTTTTGACTTAGAGAGCACTGTTTTCATTTTCACTCGATATGTCCTGAATCACGGAGAACATGATTTGGCATGAATATGTTATACGTAATCGAGATTCTATGAATAAATGTTACACATCATTATTATATTACGTCAAGTTAAAACACGCTCTGTCATACTGCTTCGAACATAAGGAGTTTCTGGCATAACTGTCAGTAGTGTTAGTTCCTTTATCCATACATCATCCTATTCAAAGAATTAGACAATGATCAACGAAGTATGTGTGATATCGAAATGTTTCGTTTTTTTGTTGGTTTCTCCTCCGCCACTGGTAAGAAACCAACAACGATATTCTGCTACTATTTCCTTTATGGTAGTAATCGGTATCACAATTTCATAAAAATCAAATTCGTACTTTCCAACTTACACGTTATAGAATTATAATATGTATGCATCGAGTTATTCCATAGATATAAAATTCAAAGGCAACAATTGAATGGGTCTAAATGGCTCACAATATCACCATAGGCAGTTTTTGCAGTGCTACGTAGAGTATTTGATGAATACAACAAATGTTTGAGTTTACAGACCCCCACATGCCAGACTACTTCTCCAAATTCCATTTAAATCAATTCAATAATTTCCAGACTACGCCATACAGTTTTTACAACGCACCACCCTCCAACAGCCTCAATTGTACCTCCACCCAAAAAAAGTAGACAGAATAAATGTTTGAGTTTTCAAACTTCCCACGTGACTTACCACCTCGCGAAATATCATTATAGTCAATTCAATAAGTTCCAAGTTACAACATACAGTTTTTACAAGCCCCCTCCCTCCAACCACCTTAATTTCTCTCCACTCAAAAAAAGGAGAAAATTATCAGGAGCTCCTAAAACGCCTAAAAACTAAGTTAGAGGAGTATTTAGAATTTTTTTTATTTTGCTAATTACTCCGCCCATGCACCATGACCCCACAACATATCGCTAGCCAAATTTCATCACACTCCATGCCGCGGTTATTGAGATTACGAGGCTAGAATAACGCCAACAAACAGACTGACAGACATACCGACAGACATATAGCCAGACGGACCGACCGACAGATAGACAGGCAGACAAACAGGCCGACCGACAGATAGACCGAACGACCGACAGACAAACCGGCTGAACGGCAGACAGACCGAACGACAGACAGATCGAACGATAGACAGACCGAACAACAGACAGACCGAACGACAGTCAGACCGAACGACAGACAGACCGAACGACAGACAGACCGAACGACAGACAGGCCGAACGACAGACAGACAGAACGACAGACACACCGACCGACAGACAGACGATAGATCGAACGATAGGCAGATCGTACGATAGGCAGATCGAACGATAGACAGACCGAACAACAGACAGACCGAACGACAGTCAGACCGAACGACAGACAGACCGACCGACAGACAGACCGAACGACAGACAAACCGAACGACAGACAAACCGAACGGTAGACAGGCCGAACGACAGACAGACCGAATGACAGACAGACCGAACGACAGACAGACCGAACGACAGCCAGACCGAACGACAGACAGACCGAACAACAGACAGACCGAACGACAGTCAGACCGAACGACAGACGGACCGAACGACAGACACACCGACCGACAGACAAACCGAACGGTAGACAGGCCGAACGACAGACAGACCGAACGACAGACAGACAGAACGACAGACAGACCGAACAACAGACAGACCGAACGACAGTCAGACCGAACGACAGACAGACCGAACGACAGACACACCGACCGACAGACAGACCGAACGACAGACAAACCGAACGACAGACAAAACCGAACGACAGACAAAACGAACGGTAGACAGGCCGAACGACAGACAGACCGAACGACAGACAGACCGAACTACAGACAAATCGAACGACAGACAAACCGAACGGCAGACAGGCCGAACGACAGACAGACCGAACGACAGACACACCGACCGACAGACAGACGATAGATCGAACGACAGACAGACCGAACGACAGACACACCGACCGACAGACAGACCGAACGACAGACAAACCGAACGACAGACAAACCGAACGACAGACAAACCGAACGGTAGACAGGCCGAACGACAGACAGACCGAACAACAGACACACCGACCGACAGACAGACCGAACGACAGACAAACCGAACGACAGACAAACCGAACGGCAGACAGGCCGAACGACAGACAGACCGAACGACAGACACACCGACCGACAGACAGACGATAGATCGAACGATAGGCAGATCGAACGATAGACAGACCGAACAACAGACAAACCGAACGACAGACAGACCGACCGACAGACAGACCGACCGACAGGCAGACCGACCGACCGACCGACAGACAGACCGACCGACAGACAGACCGACCGAGAGACAGACCGACCGACAGACAGACCGACCGACCGACAGACAAACCGGCCGAACGGCAGACAGACCGAACGATAGACAGATCGAACGATAGGCAGATCGAACGATAGACAGACCGAACAACAGACAGACCGAACGACAGTCATACCGAACGACAGACAGACCGAACGACAGACAAACCGAACGACAGACAGGCCGAACGACAGACAGACCGAACGACAGACACACCGACCGACAGACAGACGATAGATCGAACGATAGACAGATCGAACGATAGACAGACCGAACGACAGACAGACCGAACGACAGTCAGACCGAACGACAGACAGACCGAACGACAAACAGACCGAACGACAGACAGACAGACCAAACGACAGACAGACAGACCGAACGACTGACAGACCGAACGACAGACAGACAGAAAGACACCCAAAAAGCGTATTAACTCAAAATCGAAAGTTTTCACAATTACAATACTCCTGTCACATGTCGCTGTGGGAAGTATAAATATCACAAGGAAATAATCTTACCTTTCTTAAATTAAGTTCGAAGTCTAACTTGAATGTGAATTGAAGAAACAGAGATGATTCTGATGGCAATACCCAAATCAGACGGACCTTCACCATTATTTCAAATATGGCGCGTGCTCTAGTTCCATATTTGGTGGAAGTGCCGGTCGTGGGTATTTGCTATGAATACGCAATTTGTAAACTACTTACTGTATAGGAGGATAGGCTATGTCTGTACTTAAACTGGACTATCATACTATATTAAATATTTGATTTTTCGCTTGCTGATTGTAATATACGGTATGCGCATTGACAAGAGCTGTGCCCACAAGACGCTTTATGCAGGTACGTTTCCAGGATTTAGTTTTTTTTAATTTTACTTTATCAGCAACAAAATGTTCGTCGTTGGGAGGGGGGTGCATTTTTGTGGATTAGAATTTTAGCGGCATTGTATAACGGTTCATGTGCCTACTATTATGGCAAGTTCAGCCATGCCATTTCAGAGATTTCATTGAAGGTTATTCGTAGCTTACCATCTGATCAATCTGGAAACAATCAACGATTTTGTCTCATCGTATTCCATCACGGCTACTGGCATTTTTACAATACGTCGCTGCTACATCTATAGTCTGCGCAGCGCGCACTATTTCGTGGATAAAAAGAGAGCATCCGTATTATCATTTTTTTTATTTCATTTATTTGTAATACCTATTACAAACATTGCCACCCTCGAAGGTATCACCTTGTGTGAGCGTATTGGCATCATAATTATGACAAATATATCACATTAATTTCATAATCCAACTGTTCTTCATTACCAGTATCGGCTGCACTGCCTCCACTCCCATTGGTATATCCTATCACTCCCATCATCAGATATTAGCCAGAAGCTTGCCACAACGAATTCCTTCCACTTCAGTACACATATACCCCTTTCATCTACCAATTTAAAAACGTCTCCCTTCTTTAGTTTCTTTTGAACGATTAAGATTCCAATAAAATATGTTTTACGATTACGTATATCGATTTTTGTATGCAGCAGCATATACAGGGTGGGGCATAAGTAACGCAACCCAATTTCTGAAACTTCGATTTTATTCAACATAATCGGTACAAATCAAAAGAAAATTAAAGTAAATGTTGAAAATGGCCTCCATTAGACGCAATACAAGTTCTAGCGCGTACAATCATATTTCGGATTACTTTTCTTAAAGTACCTAGCTTGCGAAATTTGGTTGATTTCTTCGGTTATTCGGTCACGTAATTCTCCTAAAGTTCCAGGAGGCATCGAAAAAACTCGATCCTTCAAGTATCCCCAGAGAAAAAAATCGGGTGGGGTCAGATCTGGAGACCGTGGAGGCTAGAGTGGTCGGGAAATCAGTCGATCATCGAAAAATTCCTTGAGAAAATCCATAGTTTCATGCGCGGTATGCGCGGTTGAGCCATCCTGCTGGAAATAACAATAACGATCTTCTTGTGGAAGGAGTGCAATGAACTGCCGTATGATGTCGCGGTACGCTCCACCATCAACCGTTGTAGTGAAAAATATTGGTCCGATTATGCGAGCTCGACTGACTGCAGCCCAAACCCCAACTTTTTGAGGATGCAATGATTTTTCGCGAAATGCTCTTGGCTTTACTTGACTTCAAATCCGATAATTCTGAGCATTAATGTAACCGGAAAGGTGGAACCATGCTTCATCGCTGTAATACACATGATCGAATGCTTCAAGAAGAAAATCAATAATCCAACGGCAATAATCTTGGCGCCGCTCATAATCCGCCGGCAGCAATTCTTGCATACACGACAGCCGATATGGTTTCATCTTCAATTTTTTCAAACAGCGGCCAACACTACGAGGACTTATACCCAATCTCGTCGCTAGACGTCGACGAGACGTCTGTGAATTCTCATTTACAGCAGCAAGAACCCGATTTACCGCCTCCTCCGACGTAGCAACAATTCTCCTTCCACTTCTTTGCTCGTCGCGAACGTCACCGCTCCTGTCAAATTTGTTCACTAATCTCAATATAGTCGATTTAGCTGGCGCAGCAACATTCTGAAATCTTGCACTGAAACGTTCCTGCACTGTTTTCAATGATTTACTTTCGAAATAATTACGTAAAATGAAAATGCGCTGCTCTAAAGTAAGTCGAGCCATGTTTATGTTGAAAAGTAAAATCCGTCCACGTGATACACAAAACGATAGTGATAAGCAACAACGGTTTGGTTTTGCAAGACAACTATGACAGTCAACTCGGGAGGTACCAGTGTCGCCACTTTGGCCAGAATTAAATGTGCTGCGATAAATGGGTTGCCGTACTAGCGCCTTAAGTGAAGGGTTGCGTTACTTATGCCCCACCCCGTAGAACCGCGCTCTTTGATGTCCAAGCGGACGCGCCGTGGCATTCCACAAAGGAGTCTGCTGCCGTTTAGTAGCGATTTTCTTTGGTTTGCCGTTACCTTCGAGTACCAGATGGCGCACCGGCAGAACCTTTTTGTCGCCTGCTCTCACATGCTCACATGTCTGGTAGACATGAAAAATCTGATGCTCTCTATTTCCGTCAATCGACCTATGGCGCACTGATGATCGCTAATAAGCAAACAATGGTGAAAGCGATACCTACCGATACAAGTAGTGTCTTCCTAATGCGTGTAGCATTCACCATTTTTATTCAGCGTGTTTTAAGGCCTTCTGTCAAAATTTCTAAGCACTAGGCGTACAACCATTATTGCTGCTTTTCAGGAAGAGCTAGTAGCTCTATTAAACGTCTTAGAACAACACAGTGCAGCGTATGGTCTTAGTATTAACTACAATAAGACCAAGGTTATGATCGTAGTTGGAGAGCATGATTATCGTCTAGAAATGAAGTCAATAGGCCGTTCTGAAGTAGTTCAAAGTTTTATGTACCTCGATTCTTTGATCGACAATTTGTTGTTAAAATGAGATTCGACGGCGCATTCAACAGGCACATGTGGACATGACAAAGCTTACTAAAATATCGCGTGACCATAACATCACTAAGGAATGTCCAGTTAAATATTTATCTGCAAGATAACAGCAACTGTTAGATAAATTGTTTAAACAATTGAAGGCTAAACTTACGAAGTCACGTAAATCTTATCTGACAGTTGTATCCATAGCAACGCTATCTGGCAGATACCTATCTGACACTTGACAACTGGACATTGAGAAACCGGCCCTAAAGCTACCAAAATGTCGCTGTCGCCCATCGAACTAACGTTTCCATACTGGATGAGCTCGGTCATCCAAAGAGACTATCCTCCATTGTATCGACGAGAGTGCTTACATTCTTCGGGCATATACACAGAAGCGATAATATTGAGAAGCTTGTAGTTCAAAGTCATGCCCCGAGTGGGCGGCGCCGGGCTGTTCGCCTACACGCTAGGTAGATACGACGGAACAGTTGCTAGATATGAGTATCAAGAGCGCCACTGAACTGACAGTAAATCGCGAACGATGGCGAGCTACAAATCTCAAAACTATTGATAATACTCGTGTCGGCAATACTCTAGCTCCGACTTAATGCATTTTACGAGTTCACAACATGTATGTTAAGACATTGTGGCTATGATGATGATAATGCAGCTTCCCATACTTGACTGCGTCGAGAGAAGAGCAATCCGCCTTAAGTGACTAATCAGTGACCCAGCACCACACACCACCTCTAGCATTTTAAATTCGTATCACAAAATACCGAAAAAAGTCTGCCAGAAAATGTTTTGTTTAGCCTACCGGTAATAGCATATTCAAAGGCACTTCGCTTATTTGCCCTTTTTATATCCGACTGTTCAGTTTAAAAAAGTCGACTTCTAAGAACTTTCACAACATATTTTCAAAACAGCAACTGCGAATTTCATGATAGAAACATCGTATTATTTCAAGACATCCCTTAGAGGTGTCTGCATATTGTGTATTGTTGTATATTTGTAGCTATGATAAGAACAAAAATCTTCAGATACTGATAGGAATTCTCAATACATCTGGAATTTCACAAGAAGTGTGAGAGCACTAGGCGTCAGAAACAGATCACGTAACCAATTTACCACCACATCCATGAAGGGACACATTTACGAAGTGAGATTAATTTCCGGGACTGTCTGGTGTGAATTAGGTACTTGTACTTGCAGGGACGTAACTAGACAACCTTTTTGGGGAGGATAAATAGCTGAGTTCTACGGTCGACTCCTAACTTTGTCGATTTTTTCAATTTATCATTACATTTTCCAATTTTTGCTTGAGTTTCCCGGGAATTGGAAAAAATCTATGGAGTATTTCCACTGCGTCTCCTATATTATTTGAAAGCAATTCTTTTGTCGACTTTTACTTCCTATAGCGATAGGTGGTCGCGAAAATTTTCGATTTTGAGATAATACATTTTTTTAATCACCTCTACATAACGGAAAATTCACGTCACTCATTTCCGTCGGTCTATCTGTCTGCCGGTCTGTCTGTCGGTCTGCTAGTGTTCGTTTGGTCTCGTAATCTCAGTCATCATTCCATGAATTGTGACGAAATTTAGGTAGTGACATGCTGTGGGTCATAGCAAGTACAGCTGATATAATTTTGGATATCGGCGCATAGGCGGCGAAGTAATTGACAAAAGACAAAACAATTCAAATATTCCTCAAACTTAGTTTTCAGGCGTTATAGGGATTCCAGATGATTTTCTACTTTTTAATTGATGGGGGTGAAATTGGTGTGGTTAGGGGTGAGGGTTGTAAAGCTGAAAATTTGTTGTATTCATAATAGGTTATCCATTGACCTGGATTCGAACGCGTCGCAGCCGGTACCCTTCATTTTTCCGATTTTTCTCTGAATCAAATGATTGGAATTATCTCTCTCCTGCGGACTAAGCAAGCTTCTTTCACTCCATGAAATCCTGGCCGACTGAGGAGTCGTACTTCATAGGAGGGGAAGAAGGAGAGCTGTCGTGCAAATAGCGGTGGGAGATTCACACCCACCCAACAGCCGACTAGATCTCTCTGGATGAGAGATACCGCCAAACCAGACTCAGACTCAAGACTGCAACTGGATTTATAATCAGCACCTTTAAATTATCCGGTATGCAAGGTTTCATCTTGATAGAAGGTCAAATAAAGAACTTCGACTTTTTTAGGTACACCCGCCCGCCCGAGAGATCTAAATTTTTCTATTTTTGCCAAACAAGACTCAGACTCAAGACTGCAACTGGATTTATAATCAGCACCTTCAAATTATCCGAAATACAAGGTTTCACCTTGATAGAAGGTCAAATAAAGAACTTCGATTTTTTTTGGGCACACCCGCCCGCCCGAGAGATCTGAAATTTTCTATTCTCGCCAAACAAGACTCAGACTCAAGACTGCAACTGGATTTATAATCAGCACCTTCAAATTATCCGAAATACAAGGTTTCATCTTGATAGAAGGTCAAATAAAGAACATCGATTTTTTTGGGTGCACCCGCCCGCCCGAGAGATCTGAAATTTTCTATTTTCGCCAAACGAGACTCAGACTTAAGACTGCAACTAGAGTTATAATCAGCACCTTCAAATTATCCGAAATACGAGGTTTCATCTTGATAGAAGGTCAAATAAAGAACTTCGATTTTTTTGGGTACACCCGCCCGCCCGAGAGATCTGAAACTTTCTATTTTCGCCAAACGTGACTCAGACTCAAGACTGCAACTTAATTTATAATCAGCACCTTCAAATTATCCGAAATACGAGGTTTCATCTTAATTGAAGGTCAAATAAAGAACCTCGATTTTTTTTGGGTGCACCCGCCCGCCCGAGAGATCTGAAATTTACTATTTTCTCCAAACGAGACTCAGACTCAAGACTGCAACTGGATTTATAATCAGCACCTTCAAATTATCCGAAATACAAGGTTTCATCTTGATAGAAGGTCAAATAAAGAACATCGATTTTTTTGGGTGCACCCGCCCGCCCGAGAGATCTGAAATTTACTATTTTCGCCAAACGAGACTCAGACTCAAGACTGCAACTGGATTTATAATCAGCACCTTCAAATTATCCGAAATACAAGGTTTCATCTTGATAGAAGGTCAAATAAAGAACATCGATTTTTTTGGGTGCACCCGCCCGCCCGAGAGATCTGAAATTTTCTATTTTCGCCAAACGAGACTCAGACTTAAGACTGCAACTGGATTTATAATCAGCACCTTCAAATTATCCGAAATACAAGGTTTCATCTTGATAGAAGGTCAAATAAAGAACATCGATTTTTTTGGGTGCACCCGCCCGCCCGAGAGATCTGAAATTTACTATTTTCGCCAAACGAGACTCAGACTCAAGACTGCAACTGGATTTATAATCAGCACCTTCAAATTATCCGAAATACAAGGTTTCATCTTGATAGAAGGTCAAATAAAGAACATCGATTTTTTTGGGTGCACCCGCCCGCCCGAGAGATCTGAAATTTTCTATTTTCGCCAAACGAGACTCAGACTCAAGACTGCAACTGGATTTATAATCAGCACCTTCAAATTATCCGAAATACAAGGTTTCATCTTGATAGAAGGTCAAATAAAGAACATCGATTTTTTTGGGTGCACCCGCCCGCCCGAGAGATCTGAAATTTACTATTTTCGCCAAACGAGACTCAGACTCAAGACTGCAACTGGATTTATAATCAGCACCTTCAAATTATCCGAAATACAAGGTTTCATCTTGATAGAAGGTCAAATAAAGAACATCGATTTTTTTGGGTGCACCCGCCCGCCCGAGAGATCTGAAATTTACTATTTTCGCCAAACGAGACTCAGACTCAAGACTGCAACTGGATTTATAATCAGCACCTTCAAATTATCCGAAATACAAGGTTTCATCTTGATAGAAGGTCAAATAAAGAACATCGATTTTTTTGGGTGCACCCGCCCGCCCGAGAGATCTGAAATTTTCTATTTTCGCCAAACGAGACTCAGACTTAAGACTGCAACTGGATTTATAATCAGCACCTTCAAATTATCCGAAATACAAGGTTTCATCTTGATAGAAGGTCAAATAAAGAACATCGATTTTTTTGGGTGCACCCGCCCGCCCGAGAGATCTGAAATTTACTATTTTCGCCAAACGAGACTCAGACTCAAGACTGCAACTGGATTTATAATCAGCACCTTCAAATTATCCGAAATACAAGGTTTCATCTTGATAGAAGGTCAAATAAAGAACATCGATTTTTTTGGGTGCACCCGCCCGCCCGAGAGATCTGAAATTTACTATTTTCGCCAAACGAGACTCAGACTCAAGACTGCAACTGGATTTATAATCAGCACCTTCAAATTATCCGAAATACAAGGTTTCATCTTGATAGAAGGTCAAATAAAGAACATCGATTTTTTTGGGTGCACCCGCCCGCCCGAGAGATCTGAAATTTTCTATTTTCGCCAAACGAGACTCAGACTTAAGACTGCAACTGGATTTATAATCAGCACCTTCAAATTATCCGAAATACAAGGTTTCATCTTGATAGAAGGTCAAATAAAGAACATCGATTTTTTTGGGTGCACCCGCCCGCCCGAGAGATCTGAAATTTACTATTTTCGCCAAACGAGACTCAGACTCAAGACTGCAACTGGATTTATAATCAGCACCTTCAAATTATCCGAAATACAAGGTTTCATCTTGATAGAAGGTCAAATAAAGAACATCGATTTTTTTGGGTGCACCCGCCCGCCCGAGAGATCTGAAATTTTCTATTTTCGCCAAACGAGACTCAGACTCAAGACTGCAACTGGATTTGTAATCAGCACCTTCAAATTATCCGAAATACAAGGTTTCATCTTGATAGAAGGTCAAATAAAGAACATCGATTTTTTTGGGTGCACCCGCCCGCCCGAGAGATCTGAAATTTACTATTTTCGCCAAACGAGACTCAGACTCAAGACTGCAACTGGATTTATAATCAGCACCTTCAAATTATCCGAAATACAAGGTTTCATCTTGATAGAAGGTCAAATAAAGAACATCGATTTTTTTGGGTGCACCCGCCCGCCCGAGAGATCTGAAATTTACTATTTTCGCCAAACGAGACTCAGACTCAAGACTGCAACTGGATTTATAATCAGCACCTTCAAATTATCCGAAATACAAGGTTTCATCTTGATAGAAGGTCAAATAAAGAACATCGATTTTTTTGGGTGCACCCGCCCGCCCGAGAGATCTGAAATTTTCTATTTTCGCCAAACGAGACTCAGACTTAAGACTGCAACTGGATTTATAATCAGCACCTTCAAATTATCCGAAATACAAGGTTTGATCTTGATAGAATGTCAAATAAAGAACATCGATTTTTTTGGGTGCACCCGCCCGCCCGAGAGATCTGAAATTTACTATTTTCGCCAAACGAGACTCAGACTCAAGACTGCAACTGGATTTATAATCAGCACCTTCAAATTATCCGAAATACAAGGTTTCATCTTGATAGAAGGTCAAATAAAGAACATCGATTTTTTTGGGTGCACCCGCCCGCCCGAGAGATCTGAAATTTACTATTTTCGCCAAACGAGACTCAGACTCAAGACTGCAACTGGATTTATAATCAGCACCTTCAAATTATCCGAAATACAAGGTTTCATCTTGATAGAAGGTCAAATAAAGAACATCGATTTTTTTGGGTGCACCCGCCCGCCCGAGAGATCTGAAATTTTCTATTTTCGCCAAACGAGACTCAGACTTAAGACTGCAACTGGATTTATAATCAGCACCTTCAAATTATCCGAAATACAAGGTTTCATCTTGATAGAAGGTCAAATAAAGAACATCGATTTTTTTGGGTGCACCCGCCCGCCCGAGAGATCTGAAATTTACTATTTTCGCCAAACGAGACTCAGACTCAAGACTGCAACTGGATTTATAATCAGCACCTTCAAATTATCCGAAATACAAGGTTTCATCTTGATAGAAGGTCAAATAAAGAACATCGATTTTTTTGGGTGCACCCGCCCGCCCGAGAGATCTGAAATTTTCTATTTTCGCCAAACGAGACTCAGACTCAAGACTGCAACTGGATTTATAATCAGCACCTTCAAATTATCCGAAATACAAGGTTTCATCTTGATAGAAGGTCAAATAAAGAACATCGATTTTTTTGGGTGCACCCGCCCGCCCGAGAGATCTGAAATTTACTATTTTCGCCAAACGAGACTCAGACTCAAGACTGCAACTGGATTTATAATCAGCACCTTCAAATTATCCGAAATACAAGGTTTGATCTTGATAGAATGTCAAATAAAGAACATCGATTTTTTTGGGTGCACCCGCCCGCCCGAGAGATCTGAAATTTTCTATTTTCGCCAAACGAGACTCAGACTTAAGACTGCAACTGGAGTTATAATCAGCACCTTCAAATTATCCGAAATACGAGGTTTCATCTTGATAGAAGGTCAAATAAAGAACTTCGATTTTTTTGGGTACACCCGCCCGCCCGAGAGATCTGAAACTTTCTATTTTCGCCAAACGAGACTCAGACTCAAGACTGCAACTTAATTTATAATCAGCACCTTCAAATTATCCGAAATACGAGGTTTCATCTTAATTGAAGGTCAAATAAAGACCCTCGATTTTTTTTGGGTGCACCCGCCCGCCCGAGAGATCTGAAATTTACTATTTTCGCCAAACGAGACTCAGACTCAAGACTGCAACTGGAGTTATAATCAGCACCTTCAAATTATCCGAAATACGAGGTTTCATCTTGATAGAAGGTCAAATAAAGAACTTTGATTTTTTTGGCTACACCCGCCCGCCCGAGAGATCTGAAACTTTCTATTTTCGCCAAACGAGACTCAGACTCAAGACTGCAACTTAATTTATAATCAGCACCTTCTAATTATCCGAAATACGAGGTTTCATCTTAATTGAAGGTTAAATAAAGAACTTCGATTTTTTTTGGGTGCACCCGCCCGCCCGAGAGATCTGAAATTTACTATTTTCGCCAAACGGAGACTCAGACTCAAAACTGCAACTGGAGTTATAATCAGCACCTTCAAATTATCCGAAATACGAGGTTTCATCTTGATAGAGGGTCAAATAAAGAACTTCGATTTTTTTGGGTACACCCGCCCGCCCGAGAGATCTGAAACTTTCTATTTTCGCCAAACGAGGCTCAGACTCAAGACTGCAACTTAATTTATAATCAGCACCTTCTAATTATCCGAAATACGAGGTTTCATCTTAATTGAAGGTCAAATAAAGAACCTCGATTTTTTTTGGGTGCACCCGCCCGCCCGAGAGATCTGAAATTTTCTATTTTTGCCAAATGAGACTCAGACTCAAGGCTGCATTTGGATTTATAATCAGCACCTTCAAATTATCCGAAATACGAGGTTTCATTTTGATAGAAGGTCAAATAAAGAACTGCGTTTTTTTTGGTGCACCCGCCCGCCCGAGAGATCTGAAATTTTCTATTTTCGCCAAACGAGACTCAAGATTACAACATGGTTCGCGGAGAGATATCGGGGAGTGGTGGGTGTCGGTGGAGTCCATACCATGTCGTCAGCGCTGTATATCGGCTATATCACGGGAAACCGTGGTATAGTTGGTAACGCGTCGGCCTAGAATGCCGGAGACGCTAGTTCTAATCCAGCCGGTACCCTTCATTTTTCCGATTTTTCTGTGAACCCAATGATTGGAATTATCTCCCTCTTGCGGAGTAAGCAAGTACCTTTGATTCCAAGAAACTCAGTGTATTACAATACAGCTTTAGAATGTGTTGTTTGACTCTGTCTATAACTTTTTTCAAAATATTTTTCGTGTCTCCAAAAATAACAGAGTTATTAAACTTTTGAGTCTAAGTTGATTACCCTCTAGGTGGTTTTTATCAGGTCAGTGAAGAACACTGGAACCTACTGTTGGGAAAGATTTCTAAAACCCAGCATAAACACACAGATGACTGACGTGGTGGACGTATACAACAACACCTCTAATGAGTACGGCAACTAACTTGGATATTAATGATTTAAATTTGTCGGTTTATCCATTAGCAGAACTGCTCTTGGATAGTAATGACCCGTTAAAATGCAAATCTCTGATTACCGCTGCTCCGTGTAGTTCGTGTATCCGACGTGTTTGTTCGCCGTGCTAATACCAACAGTTTACGGCTACATCTTATTTGCATTTCAAAATTATTATTCCAGCACCTTCTGACAGCCCTAGGTGATAAACAGAATGGGTCATATGCTGTGTACTGGGAGTGGGCTACTGTATGTTCACAAACATTCAACTGATAAGCTACCACCGTGTTGAATATTGTTACCAAATATTACCTTAAATATGGAAACTGATGATAATAGGCCTGATTACGATTATGACGTTACACACATGTATTGTGTACAAACAGTAGCCCCCCACACATGCTGTCGATCACTTTCTCTTGCAATGCCCTCTGAATGCACAGGCACAATACAGGGTGTCCCAAAAAATAGTATCAAGCGGAAGTCCAGAGATAGAACACACCTAGAAGTATTTGAATCACCCCCATATATGTTATGCAATTTTTTGTAGTTTCCGAGTTATGAATTTTTTTTCTGAATTTTATAGAATTCTCTACCTCGACGACGTAAAACTGTTCCAAAAGAAAAATTAAAAGACTTTTCCAAATTACCTTTTTTTGGTAATTAATCACCAAGGGTTCACTGTTCACACGTAAAATAATCGGCTTCGTAACTTTGATGAAAGTCATAAAAATTTTAGTGTAAAGTGAAAAATTTACGATCTGATAAATATGACTT
Source organism: Callosobruchus maculatus (assembly GCA_951848785.1). Taxonomy (NCBI): domain Eukaryota; kingdom Metazoa; phylum Arthropoda; class Insecta; order Coleoptera; family Chrysomelidae; genus Callosobruchus; species Callosobruchus maculatus. The sequence continues at coordinate 8,821,004 of CATOUR010000029.1, forward strand.
AAATCTTCGACTCGCAATTAAGAATCCAAAGAGGTGATTTCATGATTTCTAAGTAGGTCTAAAAACTTCTTCAGACTCACAGCTATCACAATCATTGAAAAAAAGTAGTACTTAATGGGGCTACTTTCGCTCCATTTGACCCTTTAAAGACAAGAGGCGAAGATTTCTTGAAATAAGCAATGTGTTTTTCAATTCATCAATAACTTATGTTAACGCGTTAATAGCAGATTGATTGTCAGTACCGCAATAATAAACGTTAAAAAAGTTGCATAAATTAAACATTTGTTAAAAAAGATCCTATTTCTTGTTAAAAAAAAACCACAAGGATCGCATTCTTCAAAACCGGTTTTTACCTGAGCGACAACAAAAAGGGCTAACGTTAACGCAGTAAATCGCCCATCTTTTCCAGTGGAAAACCTTAAACCCATTATCGTCGGATCATCTTCCGATATTGATCCAATGCGCTACAAATATGACCGACATTGACCTTCCAGAGAGGTGGATAATGAAAAAAGCCAACTGGAGCCTGTATGAAAGCCACCTTAATAACCTTGAAACAAAAAATGACGTTCAAGAGTCAAATAAGGCTATAACAGAAGCCATGCTCAATGCTGCGACGGAAAGCATTCCAAGGACCTGTAGTACCTCCCAAAAAAAGACAGTACCTTGGTGGAGTGCAGAAATCTCTGAAGCTCACCGAAAACAAAAGCAATCATTTCATACATTTAAAAGGCACCCCTCTATGGCGAATCTAATTTCATTCAAAAGAGATCGGTCGATCTTTCGTAGGCTAATGCTCAAGGGCAAGAAAGCCTCGAGGGAAAACTATGTATCATCACTAACTCCAGAGACTCCTTCTTCTGATGTTTGGCGGAAGATAAGGGCAGTAGCTGGCAAATCATACTCAAAATCCAGTCCTGTCTTATCAATTAATGGGAGACTGACTGCTAACACACATACTGTAGCAAATGCCTTGGCCGAAGAGTTTCAAGCTACTAGCTCATCAGATAATTACAAGCTTTTACTCTGACGACACCTCTACTTACAATGACAACTTTTCGTTAGTAGAACTTGAAGATGCGATTTCTGAGTTGAAACTGTCAGCTACTGGACCAGATCTCATACACAATGCAATGATTATCAACTTACCAAAAAGATCTAAGGCAGCTATTTTAGATTTTTATAATCAATTTTGGACCAGTGGAGTTTTCCCAGAGGACTGGCGGGAATCGATCATAGTACCGATACCCAAAGAAGGAAAGGACCCTTCAAACGTAAACCATTATCGACCCATCTCACTTACTAGCTGTCTTGGGAAGCTAATGGAAAAGATGGTCAATAAGAGGCTTATTTGGCTTTTGGAGACAAATAAACTTTTGTCCGATTATCAGATGGGATTCAGACGTAACAGATCTACAACCGATCAGTTAGTTCTTTTAGAGACAGCTATTCAAAACAGCTTCGCTGAGCGAAACCATTTGGTTGCGGTGTCGTTCGACCTTGAAAAGGCTTTCGACACGACTTGGAAGTACGGTATCCTAAAAATACTAAGAGGGTGGGAAATAAAAGGCAAAATGCTAAGATTTATTAACGGATTCTTAGAAAATCGACGGTTTAAAGTAAGGATAGGTGCAACATATTCCGATACTTATCAACAAGAAAATGGAGTACCGCAGGGTTCCACACTTAGCACGACACTATTCATCATAGCTGCAAATATACTGTTACAGTCAATTACTCCAAACGTAGGGAAAAGCATGTACGTCGACGATTTGGTAATATATTACTCATCAAGCTGTGTAAGAGACCTAGAAGAGACACTGCAACCCATAATAAATGAGCTAGTACAGACAGCTGAAGGCAATGGGTTTCGATTTTCAGCTTCCAAGACCAAGTGCATCCACTTCTGTCGAAAGCGTACCCCTCACTCCGATCCTGTTCTGAAAATTCACGGAAGTGAAATCATCTATCAGGACAACCTCAAACTGCTAGGTATAACTTTTGATAAAAAATTATACTGGGCTGACCACATTAACGAACTTATAGTTAAGACCAAAAAGAATATGAACATTTTGAGATGTCTCTCACACATAGAATGGGGTGCAGATAAAAATGTTTTACTGGCCGTCTACAGATCCCTTATTCTCTCAAAACTAGAATACGGAATTGTAATGTACTCTGCGGCGAGAAAATCGCATCTACAGAAGTTAGAAAGGATTCATCTGGCAGGTTTGAGGTTATGTATCGGTGCTTTTCGCACCAGTCCATCACAATCCATCTACTGTGAGGCTGGCATCCCCTCATTGCTGTCAAGAGTAAAGATCTGCACGTTAAATTATGCTTCAAAAATTTGGGCGCAACCTCACCATCCCAACCACAGCACCTTATTTGATACAGATACTTATCAATCATATATCTCTCGACCTACCATAACTAAACCTACCAGTGTCAGAATCCAGAATATCTTGGACGATCTGGGGACCTCACTACCTCCAGCAGTGTTCAATCCCAGATATACTAGTCATCCGCCTTGGCTTATGACGGTTCCTAAGATTCACTTGGAACACTCAATATTCAAGAAGGACGACCATCCAGATGAAACACTCAGACTACATTTCAACAATATTATTCACAGCTATCATGCCGACATGATTTTATATGCCGATGGATCAAAAAGCAGTGGTGGTGTAGGTGCCGCATTTGTCGTTAACAATGAGGAACACAAATACAAACTAAATGATCTTTCCTCCATATACACTGCAGAGATGTTTGCTATTTACAAGGCCTTGCTGTTTCTCCAAAACAAACCCAGTGGGAAGTATATCATCTGTAGTGATTCTCTAAGTGCCCTTAAATCTCTTCATAGAATATTTGACACAGATGAACTGCTAACCAACATACTCGAAGCACAACATAATCTAGTGCAAAGTGGCTCTGATGTCATCTTTGTATGGTCACCGGGGCATGTTGGTTTAGCAGGCAATGAACTGGCAGATAGAGCCGCAAAGAGCGCAGTACTTGCTGATCAAGTAGACGAGCCACGACTGTCCCTATGCGATCTCAAGACTTACCTAAGAAAGGCATCCAACAACCAATGGCAAGCCGAGTGGGATAACAACAATGGCCATTTGCATAGACTGCAACCAACTGTAGCTAAATGGAACCCACCAATAAAACTAACTCGTAGAGAACAGGTATGCATCACACGAATTAGAATAGGTCACACGCACCTGACATCATCCTACATGCGAATACGACGAAACCGCCCCGAATGTGAAGTATGCAATGTATATCTAACAATTGAGCATATACTGTTTGAATGTCCACTCTATAGCCAACGAACTAATTACAACCTACCTAACTCACTCAAGCTATGCCTAGAATCTGCAGAATCTATCCGCAAATTAATCAGATTCCTCAAAGGAACGCATTTGTTTAAAAAGTTGTAATTGCGATAGCTCATTCATTCCCAACAGATAACGGCTAATGACCATAGAAGTCGATGCCGTAAACAAAAAAAAAAAAAAAAAAAAAACGCAGTAAACGATGGCGATGTTAGAAAGAGATAGCTATGATATTGTTGTGATGTCTTTTCAAAATGTGTCATTGCATAGGTTGTTTTCGTTGTCTCTATTCAGTCGTCTGTCTGTCTTTTCGGCTTTAAAACGTTACGCTTTTGTTTGAATTGGTGTTGTTTCTGTTGTTTGACTACTTGGGTATTCCTATGGACCTTGAGTGCACGACAACTGAATTTAACGATGCTGTTTTCTGCAAGAGACTATGCAACAAATGGATAGGTCGTGGTGGACCCACTGAATGGCCGCCACGGTCACCTGACTTAAATCTGATAGTTTATTGTTTGGGACTACTACAATAAACTAGTTTATGCTAAAGAGTGTCGAAACATCATCGAATTACGCAACAAATTAACACAGGCTGAAAAAACAATAAAAAACAATGGAAGAGCTTTTGTTAATTTAAAAAACAATTTTTTCAGAAGATGTAGATCATGCATCGAACAAGAAGGTAGTCATTTTGAAAATTTCTTGTGAAATTTAATAAACTTAGTGAAGAAATTTGATAATTTCGTTTCATTTTTAAATTTCCCACTTACAAAAAAGAAGCCGTACATGTAAAAAAATCTTAGCAAAGTGATCTATCGATATTCTGGTAGCACTGAATGTTTTTATTGCGGCACTGACAATCATTCGGCTATTAGCGCCCTAAACTTAGTTATTGTTTCATTTAAAGCCCCATTGCTAATTTCAAGAAATCTCCACCTCTTGTGTTGAAGGTCGATTGGAGACAAAGTAGCCCCATCAAGTACTCCTTTTTTTTTAATGGTTATGATAGCTACGAGTCTGAAGAAGTTTTTAGACCTGCATAGAAATCATGAAATCACCTTTTTAGATTTTTAATTGCGAGTCGGAGATGTAAGTCATGATTAGCAAAACGTAAATTTTTCACTTTACACTATAATTTTCATGACTTTCATCAGATTCCTTTATGTATGAACAGTAAACTCTCAAAGATTAATTAGCAAAAAAGAGAATTTGGAAAAGTCCTTTAATTTTTCTTTTGGAACAGTTTTAATTTGTCGAGGTAGTGAATTCTCTAAAATTTAGAAAAAAATTCATAGCTCGGAAACTACAAAAAATTGCATAACATATATGGGGGTGATTCAGGTACTTCTAGATGTGCTCTATCTCTGGACTTCCGCTTGACACTATTTTTTGGGACACCCTGTATAATTGCATGTATATAAGCATGTTTTATTTCTTGAGGATCTTGAAGATTGTAAGCTTGTACCTGATATCACCAATCCAACGCAGAAAAAGATTCCTACTCTTTTAAGAACACATAGCCTCAGCTAATAACTAATGATCCAAGCAGTCGATGTCGCAAAAAAACTCCTTCAACTGTGTCTAGCGCTGTAGCCAGTCAGGCGCCCTTATCCCTCTGATTTGTATGCCTAATGATAAGATTACTTCGAGCCGATAGAAACTTTTACTTAGGAAGTCGAAACCTATAACACATTCTAGATAATTCAGACAATTTGAGCAAGATCCAATGTCTATTAACTTTGTGCGTGGTTGTTTTGCATAAAAGCATTTTCCTCATAATATCTTCCACGTTCTGCTGTAAGAGGTATTATAATTCTTTCATTCAGAAATAAGAATTTACGTCACTTCCATCAATCCGTCGCCTTCTGAGTTAAAAACTACCTTTACAGGTAGGCGAAGCTTACGTCAGGAGCAAAACTAGGACAACATAATGTAGCATTGTCCTTTTCCGTTGACGTATAACTTACCTACCTAACTTAAACGGTTTATACAAACCTACCCTATTTTACCCTTTACAAGTCAAAAAGCTTATTGGATAAAACTTAGTCTTTAGAGGGAAGAGCATATTTTTCAACATTTTTCTCATATAACGTATTTAAACCTATACCACTTGAAAGTTAAACAGTAATAATAATTTATTGTGGTTTCCTCAAAAGCCATCCGCTAATAATGTAATCATAATATTATACAATGTGTTCCACCATCATGTCGACAAACTTTGAGGTATGAAAATACAATTAAAGTTATCGAGAAAAAATGCAAAAAAGGGTCAACCTTTTAATTAATTTTTTATTACATTTTCAATTTCTGTATCACGACTCCATGGGTTCGCGCAGTTGTAGCGCCATAGCTTGATTACCTATCGACCGATTCACGACATTTTGGACTCATTTAATAGGAGAATGACTGGGTATATCAACTAAAGCAAAAAAAGATAATACCTGATAATTTATAAGGCTATTCACCAAACTGAAAAAAACAATTTTCTAATGCTCTTGTTTTAGTTACTGGCAAATAATTTGAAAAAAAAGCCGTATTAGTGCCTATTTATTGAGACAGTTTAATGTTTATCAGTAACAATCTGTGCCGAAGTCCAATAAAGACAATGTGCATACCAAATTCTTGTTTATTTCAAAATTAGTCGTAATAAAAAAGCCTATTTCGTCGATGATTTCAGTGCTACATAAACAAATTGCGTGTAGTTAGACAGGAAACATCCTGATAAACATCAAACTGTCTCAATAAATAGGCACTAATACAGCTTTTTTTCAAATTATTTGCCAGTAACCAAAACAAGAGCATTACAAATTTTTTTTTTCAGTTTGGTGATTTTTTTTAGCCTTAGAAATTATCAGGTATTATCTTTTTTTGCTTTAGTTGATATGCCCAGTCATTCTCCTATAAAATGAGTCCAAAATGTCGTGAATCGGTCGATAGGTAATCAAGCTATGGCGCTACAACTGCGCGAACCCATGGAGTCGTGATACAGAAATTGAAAATGTAATAAAAGATTACTTAAACGGTTGACCCCTTTTTTTCGCATTTTTTCTCGATAACTTTAATTATATTTTCATACCCCAAAGTTTGTCGACATGATGGTGGAACACATTGTATAGTACCTTATATTGCTCTTACCACACAATTTCTTTCTAGGGCTTATGCTGTGCTTGCCTATTCTGCTTCGCCAACCAAGACGTTCATAGCGCAGTCAGAGGACTCTGGCATCGAAGATTCCGTAGGGCTGACAGCAGTCGAACTGGAGGGCCTGGTGCTGGAGTTTGGGGTGGTGGAAGGTGGTCTGGCTATAGGTATGTACCCAAACCAAATGTACCACCACTTAAGATTGAAAGCGTTTTGATTGCGCGTGACTTTAAAGGAAAACATTCTATTTTCAGCAAACATCATTTTTTACTAAATAATAAGATAATAAGATTTTCAGGATGCTCAAAATAGTTGTTTGTTAAAGTTAAATTTTTTCACGTAATAAATGAATTTATTTATTGGATACATGCTAGTTACAAAAAAAAAGAGTTACACGGAATTCTACACAGATAGGTACTGAGGAACTCGTTCCGATTTTTTTGTTTTAGCGATCCCTTGCCGGCAGTTATGGAATTAAAGACTTGCCATATTAGCCTTTCAGACTTCGCAGTTTGAGACATCTACACTGTGGGGACTAAGTATTCTTAAATTCAATTTAGGAGCCTACAAAATAATTGTACTTTCAGGAATTTGTAGTCAGATGGCGTAATAAATTCATGCACGACTACATGGACAACCTTTGTCCATTAGGTTTATCAAATGATAGGTATTTCCAACAAAGTAATACGGTCACATCTGAGTGTCACAAACTATATTATGTATTGGCCTCATATATTTAAATTTTTTGCTTAGCTGCTCTATTGAGGTGTAATCGCACATACAGTAACTGTTCAAAGAAGGGCCCGGCGCCACTAGTATCGCAGAAAATACTGACCAGAGAAACCAATGACACCGATACAATTTTTGGGAATTCCCTTGGACAGTTTAATACGCCTAATAGCCTAATGGTCATATTGCCCTTGAGAATGACAATGATGGTCAATAATAATAACTTTCAAGTCACTTCAATGTCAAATCTATTTACTGAATGAAGTGCTACATTTTTAATATCGGAGATGAAGAAAGAAATTTGAAATTCATCACGAATTAGGCAATGGCCTTGACTATGACCTCAGTTCAACGTGAATTTGATTTTCTGCAATTAGGTTCTATATTACTATGAATTAAAGAAGGACTTTGACCATGACCTTGAAGGTCACTTAAATATCAAGACGAGTTTCTTAAAAGGAGCCCTTGAAAATATAAAAATTTTAAAATTTGAAATTCGATATTCTTTTGATTATGACCTTGCTCTCAAGGTTGTCACATAATCGATTTGAAACATTGATGTAATGGGTCAACATTACGTCATTTGAAGCTCATAAAAGTTCACTATTATACTTTCACCTTGATGCCGTAAGTAATAAGAGCTCAATATTTGACTTCAATATTAAAAATCATATCAAGGTGAATTCAAAGGTCAAGATCATTATCGAATTTCAAATTTTTGCATCTCTACATTCCCAGAAATAAGAGTATAGGCGGGGCCAATTAAGAAATCGACTCGAACTAAAAGTTACCTTCAAGGTCAGGGTCACCATTAGACTGGCCGAGTAAAAATACAAATGATTGTCCAAGTCATTTTTTCTGAGGTAAGGGTTATCTGAGATATAGGGGGTCGACAAATTTTTTAACACCTTGTATTTATGTTTGCTAAATAACCGTAGTTACATTCAGTCGGTTAGGCATACCACGAGTTAAATAAATGTACTTCCCCGTGCTCGTTTGGGGAAAATTTGTGACCTGTAAAAAGATTTTTTATATGTGGAATTCATTTATAGACACAGGAAGCGATGCCATTGAAAAATGTTGAATTTTCAATACTGTAGGATAAACTTCAGAAGTAGTACTTTGTCTATGATGACGCAGGTACCACTGGCCCTGAATTCGGATTCTGTTCTCCCATTCTTTAAACGATTAAGGCACAGAAACACAGTTTTGACCGACAATACGAGTATCTTACTCAGGTTTTGTTGTAATATTGCAGTAAGAAATGTCTAATCAGACGTGAGCACTGAGATAGTTAACTCTGATTGATCATTATAGAATCCTTTTAGCATAAATTGGGCCCTTTCAGCCTAGCGAAGTTTTCGAAGCGCGTGACTGTGTTGCAGCCATAACGTAGTTGTTTTTTAATAACATTCTATCCAACTTTTTGAGTGGTATTTCATTTTATAGATATGCTGCTGCAGTTGCTGCTGAAGACAGAGTTGGAGCTGCAGGTGGAAATCACCATGGAGTGTACGTGCTGAATGGCAGCGCATCTGCCCACAGCCATAGAAAGAGCACTGATATGACGAAGCTTTGAAATATCATTGGGCATCGAAGGTACTAGTTTACCTATCCAAGTGTACATCACATTTCCAATTCGTGATTCTCAAAAGTTTTTTTGTGCATAGCCACTAGATTCCTCATACTAACATATCAAACATCCCTCTTACGGTTTTATTTTTTTTTATTAATGGTAGTCAGTTTCTCTCCTTAATAGACAAATTTTGATAGTGAACCGTTTATACAGAAGGCGTCAGTAATCCCTTCAATAGAATTAGAAACCACATAAAAATCTGTAGTTGCGACAAAGTGCTTCAGAAACGTACATAGAATGCCGATTTTATGCCGTGATGCAGACTTAAAATATTGCCCTTAGTACTCAATTTTATGCACTAAAGTGTGTAACTAGACTCATCACGCTTACTGGACCATAATTAAGACCACATGTAGCTCAGTGGTTAGAGTCGAGGGCTCGTGGACCGGAAGGTCCCGGGATCGATTCTCGTTAGAGGCCGAAATTTATTACTGGTTTTTTCAATCAAAAATAGATATCCATAAAAAAAGCTCATCGAGGTTCCCCATCTGAGCCTTCACTGTTGGCTTCTAATTAACAGTGCTGTTCCCAGAGTGGCACCGGGAAACAGTAACAAAGCCTACACAGAACACGAGGCTAATGACCAGAGTAGTCGATGCCGATGACACAGAGCTAAAAAAATTATATAAATTAAAAGTGAAAAATTCTACTAGCATTTTGGCAACCTCTGTAGCCTTCATCAGAGTACGAATTTCTGACAAAAAATTAATTTAAAAGTAAACCTAAGACTATACAAAACCGCCTGTTATTCGGAAACAAAGAGCAGACCATAATATAACCTGGATAACATTATGGTTTGGAAAACAGCAGACTTCCTCTGAAGCATATTATAATAAGCACTATTTTACCTCTTGCTCTAACATACTTTTAAAGTGCTTTGTAGTGTCAAAATTCCAAACGCCGCCTACAGATATTAAATGAAATAACCCTGTATATCTATATTTACAAGTATATGCGAATTATTCATTTTGTAAAAAACTATTATTACCGAAAGGTATTGAAACTCATTCATGTTTTCTAATACAAACACGGGCAAAACCTAGATTCCATTACGCACTCAAGACTAAGTGCACGAGCCGTGAAATTGCTTGAAATTGCATGAATATGTTACGCTTTTTGCGTCAGTCTTTTCTTTTATGTGTTTCACCCATGGTGACTTTGGACCTTACAAATTATTGGTATAAAACGTGTTCCGTATAGAATATATGTAAAAAATGTATATTGATGCTGTACTTCTGACGCACTAATGTGGAACAATTTTATGAATTCCCATTTATTTTTTTATTATTATTGAAATATGGTAGTTGAGGATGGTAGGTGGAATAGAGTACCATATGGTTATTCACGATATCTAAGAGCTATGAAAATTCAAGAAAGTAAACGTATACTGTAGGTATACTAAAACCAATTAAAATTAATATTAAAATCAAGTTCTTGGTTATTATTTGGGCTTCTTATAAGAAGTCTGAAATGAGTATACGAGTATAATCCGATTTTTCGTTAGATATTGTATCACAAACTAGCTTTCTTGGCGTGAAATAAACCCACGACTTTGGATTCACTTACTCACAAAATAATAGACAAACAATTTTTCTGCGACCTTGTACGTTACAAAAGCAAAACTAGTAATTAAAACTTTATTTTATAGAGGCTTGTCACAAGCTTAACACCAGGTACACGTTTAGAGTAATTTTCAGCAGTTTGACGACAAATTTAGGTTGAAATCCTTTATACCTCTACGATTCTTCAGTTTCTTATATCGTACGTCAAAGTAGAAAACCAAGTGACCAGAAAAATGTCCAAAAATATATATATCCTAAATTTATTGGGTGTGAAAACCAATTCAATTTCTCTGAACACATTTTTAGGGTCTACAAGTTCAATCTACTTGACTTAGATTTTCTTGAATCAAGCTTTTATCATTTAGATTAGAAGGTGTCGGTGCTAACAACGCAATGAAATCAAAACCAGTTAATGAGCAGAAACATTTTATATAAACCGTTCCGATTGCTAATCTCTTTTTTTTATTTTAGGTCAACGCTGGAAATTTCTTGTGATAGATAATTTTGCAAAGTTATTTACTTTGCTAATGTTACGTAATATACATTGCGTGTGTCTGAGATCTACAAAAAATACATTATCACTTGTCAACAAATTACACTATTGCACTGTATAAATCTTATGACTGTGACTATCTCTATCTATGTATACATCACCGGAATAATTGTATTATATTGTATATATCTTTTATCATAGATGAAATTCTCAACCATTTGTTCCTCCTTTGTGTCATACATGTCACCGTTTTAGAATCTAATTAGTCTTACTGCTGTATATATTGTACCACTTTGTAGATAAGTATAGAACTGCAGGTGAAGCAATGTTGCGTATGTATAGAAAGTGTTTTGAAACGCCTTGCATTTAACTGTTTGGCCAATTACTTTTTGGGTAGGCTTTTGAATGAGTTCTATCAGTTTCTTTATACTGGGATCGTTCAATGTTTGGAGTTGAGTTCATGACAACTGAAGTCAATCATTAAGTAAAATAAACACCGTATCCGTAAAATGTTGAAAACGAAAATTTTAAAGCCTTCAAGTCCTCAACTAAGAAATAAAAAGTTAATTATACCATAATAGGACACTCTGTATATTACTGGGTATTCAAATTCTTCCTTTTTGCTCAAAAATTAAGGAATGTTTAAAATGTTCTATAATAAGAATACTCATTTAAATAAAATATAACCTATTTTTGCCAATAAACAAGCATTTCCAAACTTTTCAGAACTGGACTTGCTTCCTCTCTCCTACCTTAACATCTTGGAAACCACAAAGCATAACAAATGTCACAGCATCAAACACCCAACAACTGCGCATCATTGCTATATTTGATATTCACTCATATTCATAATTACAATTCAATCAGACCCTAGATGTAACTGAAGTACAACATACAAGTACCTAAAGACTTTCCTCCAAATAAAGAAATTTATTTTTTCCGAATACCGAATAGCTACCTCTTCTATCTTTGAATAATATTATCACCTTGGTGTATCCTGAGGATAGTGTGGGGATGTTACTATTGGAATGCTATTATCCATTACAGATTGCAATAGCGCCTAACTCGAGGTCCAAGGTTATAAGTAGATAAAAAATTAGCGAACGTGCCTACCTAGTATTTGTCTCATACTACAAAAAGTTGCACAAATATTAAGTTATAGTAATCTTATCTATAATAGCAGACCATAGAGTAGAGTAGAGTAAATTACAATAGCATAAATGAAGCCATCCGTTGGTTTTCTGGGATCTTCCCTTGTTGTTTCCCTTGTTTGAAACTTAACTTTGAAGCTCAAGTCATTTGAAGTTCAATTTAAATATTTTAAACGAAAATACTTAGCTTCGATGCCAAAAATGGGGAGACAACAGAATGTTATATTCAGATTATCATCTTCAGTGATGACTTGTTGTGGGAGACACTTGCAGTTACAAAAATTATGCTAACGCTATTGTGTGAAAGTTTTAACTTTGTTATCCTTACCCGCTTTCATATAAAAACAATATTACGCTTCTGAGGTTTTGATTGATCTTTTGTTATTTGATTTACGTGGTTTATTTTTGGAAATATGCCGACGTCAATACAAATATAATATAGAATGTGTCGAATGCTGCGTCGTGAAGATTATCAGCTTTTTAGATGGAAACTGTTTTCTTTTTTGATTATAAAGTTAAGAAATAGGACGTTTTTGGCAGTACAGACTGATTCTCTTTATCTTCAACATTTAGGTTTCCAATACATTGTTATTTATGACATCAATGTTCCGGGATTGGCCCAGGAACATTGATGTCATATCGTCACTTATTAATGAGATGAGATGAGGGAATTGGGAAGGATGGAATGTGTCAAGGTGGATATATTAAGGTTATTATAGATGAGAAATTCCTAAGATATAATTATTGTCTCTTAAATGTTGCCATTTAATGTCTCTCTTTGTAAGTCCTGGAATAGCTCGTCCACCTAACCTGGTCGTAGGAAGAAGTACACCACATTGTCCGTATCGTTGATAAGGGTTCTATTCTGGCTGTAGTTCAAGACCTTCCATAAGTCTAAGATAGAGCTTATCCAGAGCTGCTCGGTGCATGTCTTGTGCGGGGTTGGTAGGGGTCTCGATCCATCATTTCTCAAAGTGCAGCCGTGGGTAGCAATCTTGGTAGGTTTGCTGCTATCTTGTATATTGTCCTGAGATGTACTTCAAGTTAGGACGTTAGGCCACCCAGATATGGGTTCCTAGATATACCAGTGTGCTGGAAAACGAGACGGCAGACCATACCTGGTCACAGATATTTTTATACTAGCGATAAATTAATGCTGGGTATTTTCAAGCACTATGCCAGAGCTTCCTGATCAATTGGGCCTAACACATTATCAGCCCTAACAAAGAAAAATTGGAGTTCCTCTATCCATACACCATCTTTATAAAAAAAGCAGACAATGATCAGGGACCTTTTAGACATCTAAAAAAGAAGTTAAAGGGATTTAGAAATTATCCGTTTTCTTTTGCTTTCTCCTCCGCCACCAGCAAGAGTTCCAGAAACGATACACTATTACCATTTACACAGTAGTAATGCGGTCTCAAATTTTCGTCACAATTAAGTTAGTAGTTCAAGTTACATTATCAGGATTAACATATGTATGTATCAAATTGTTCCAAATTCAAATGCAACAATCGGATAGGTATAAAAAGCACAAGATACCACCAAAGTCAAGTTTTTTCAGCGTATTTCATGAACACAATGTTTTTGACATTAACTGAAATTAATAATAATTCAATTTTCGTCCAGACTCCGACACCCTATCTTGGGAGACTCTTTTGGACAAGTGTTTGTACGAACTTTTCTACTTGAATTTGGATCAGAAATGCACCTTCAAAATTACGGCCTATCGTTAAGCACCCTGTATTAATATTCTTTTGAAGTATAATATATTCGTCAGCAACACGGTTTTTCAAAAAGTCACAGGGGTTTCCTAAATATTAATTGTCAACATTGACACAAAAGGCAAGTGGCATTTTTATTTGTCTAGCTTAACATCTACTTTCTAATGCTATTTCAACTTCTACAGATTGATTCAACTTTATTTGCAATAGCGTACAGAAAAATATAAAATTATTTTTTTAAGACTCCAAGTTCTGAGTTATTAATTAGAGACGTCAAGGAGTCATTCAATGTCAAGACTACTCATAAAAATGTATGAGGTTATGAGGTACCATACCTGGTACGTATATGCGAAACTAGAAAGCTAAGCATTATGCAAATATGCCTTGATGACAAGATCAAAGAGGAGCTATTCGTTCTTCTGCTCTCTATCCTCACTGAGTGAATCGCCTCCTTTCATAAGTAATTATAAGACTAGCTTCTGTTCCAACTTCACAAAAATGACATGTTTTTATTTCTTTTATGTAGGTACTTCTCAAAAATAGTGGCAGGTTTCATATTTTCACAATGTAACTTATAAGCTGAAACATCTTTATGTTTAAATAAGCGGGAGAACATGACGCTTAAATTGTATGTGCAGTAATGCAGAACCCAAATGAAAAAAATCAGTGTTAAACAATGTATAATAAATAAGTATCTCATGCATTTCTGTGCTTCTTTATTGTCCTACAAACCACAAACTTCCGATGTTATTCCATTAAGTTCTAAGTCGTATAGACGAGCTTTATTAGAAGATAAATGGTTGTTTCTCAGGCTATTTGTATTAACTAGCAGAATTGCAACTCTGTTCTTCTGCTGAACTAAATTAAATCGTAATCCACCTGCTCAGCTTATTCTGACTCATTATTATTGAAATCATTTGACAAATCAACTGTTAAGCTATATAGTCAGTCAATTAGTTCTTATGGGTTCTATAACCAGCCAGAATAAATGGGAGCGTCACCAGCGTCAAAAGTTATAATAAACATGATCGAGCACTGTATCTGGGAATAAGTTCGCTAAAAATTGTCATTGAAATTTTAATAACCAGTACCATGTAGATCTGTTATTTTCGTTACTCCATTTATCTCTAAAACACCCTCAAATGCAAAAATACCATCGGCAGTATCCAGGAAATATAGAATGTTTATACAGGGTTGGGATAAAGTATGGAACCAAGCAAATAACTTTGGAACGGAAAGAATAATATTGCTGAAAATTTGCAGGCAAGTGTAGTGACGTGTAGAGCATCCGAAGACATTATGTTAGCTATTAATGTACTTCCGGTTTAACCGGAAGTACCGTCAACTTTTTTAGTTTAAATGGGACACCCTGTATATTTTTGCAGATTTTAATACATCTTTTTTTCCGAATACGTCCATAGTAGGTTTAGTGTTAGTTTCTTTAAAAACGGGAAAGATAAAGCTTCTTTATCATTTCAGGTGTTTAAAATGCCGGTTATTCAAAGTCGGTTTTGGCGATCGCGTGAGAACTCACAAAGAAGTGTGTTACATCCCGACAGGGGTCCTATAATACGTTTGACGGTGACTAAAATACAAAGAATACAAAAAAAAATACCTCAAACGGGAAGACCGCAGACCGCCACGTACGAATTTGTGAGACAAATAAAAAAGCTTTACCGTTCCCATTTTTACAGAAACAAATACTAAACCGACTATTCTGAAAAAAATATGTATTAAAATCTGCAAAAATATACAGGGTGTCCCATTTAAATTAAAAAAGTTGACAGTACTTCCGGTTAGACCGGAAGTACATTAATAGCTAACATAATGTCTTCGGATGCATTATGCGTCACTACATTTACCTGCAATTCTTCAGCAACATCACCCTTTCCGTTTCAAAGATATTTGCTTGGTTCCATACTTTATCCCAACCCTGTATAATAAAACAACTAACTGTTTGTTACATGAGCTTCAAAAAAACACAGAACCATAGAACATTACTTTGTGGTATGTGTCTGAACTTAACCTTAAGCTTGACCTTGACAATGGTCAATAATTTCAAGGTCATATTTATGAATTTAAATAAGAACCTCTGCTTTGAACGTGGATGACCAATTCTGAAACGGTGAGATATTCCATGATTTCAGTATCGCGGCTGCTTTGAAAAGCTTATGTTAGGGAAAAACATGTTTATTGGGTTAAAGCTATGATATTCTGGGTGTTTCCAAGGTCACTTATAGCATATAATTTTACATGGGATCTAAAACACAAAGGATCTTGCTACGCTCTGCCTTCTAGGTGCAAAACAAACTATATTTGTCCAAAACTGGAAAATGCAAAACGAGTCAAAAATAAAACACATCCGAAAGTTACTGCCATTCACATTTCACATTGGATTCAACCGCATATAGCTAATTCATTTAATAAACCTAGCATCATCTCACAATAACCATGACTCGCCAAAACTGTAAAAACAAATGGAGCAAAAAGTGGGTCATCTCAGGATTTGGGAAAATCCTTGTTATTCTCGGTGATATGGTACCTCTAATTAGCAGTCATTTTTATTTCTTTCTTACGTGCTTAAGGGTCTAGGGAATGACACGCGAACTTGAGAATCCAGTATGTGTGTCTAAAATGAGGGAAGGTAAGTCCAAAGGTCCAAAGGTAAGGTCCAAAGGTCGTCATAAAAATGCGTTTCCCATGAAGAACCTCCTGATGTTACCTTTAAACTTACAGTGATGATTCAAAAAGCAAATTGAAGAATAATGCTTGTGCTAGGGCAGCACGGTGACCTTATTGTAATGTCGTATTTGGCTGTTAAATTACAGGCATTTGAAGAATGTATGATTTTGCATTGTGAGTCTTTTGCACACTAAAGAACTTTTTTTTAAAAATCATTAAGATCTTAGCTATTACTTTCTAAAATTATTATATGTATGTAGTTTGATTTATGTTCTACATACGAATCCTTGTTTTACATGGCAAATACCTACATATGTATAAATGTGTGTACCCTTGCCCCCTAAGCCAAAAATCCTGCCTCCGTATTTAGTAGATACGCTGTAAAAACGCTAGCGACGTTTTACCGCCTTAGGTTGATTACGAGGATCGCCATTGATAGCTAGTTAGATTCACAAACAAATTACTCGTTTCCCTAACAAATTGAATATAATTTCATTACCAGCTGTAATTGGGAACAAAACGAATAATTATTTTTGCTTGCTTATATATTATCCATCAATACGGATGTGCCCCTAGCAATTGTTTTATTTTTTTGTTTTGCGGGAGTGATCACGGCCTTGGATTCAGATCATGAATGGAAATATCAACGCGTCAAACTAGATATATTAATTTTTGGAAGAAAATAGAAGATTTTGGTTGTCAGCTGCTGAGATAGACACACAGCTAGTACCCCAGGCATCGATCATGTCAGGAGGCATTCTATTGACCTACCCCAACGGGTAGGTCAATAAAATTTGGGTATACAGGGTGTCCCAGAATCTCCTTGAAACATTTTATTCTCCTAACAACATAAAGTTCAAACGGAAACTGAATGGAGTTTTTGAAAGTACTATAGGGTATTTCATAACCATGCTTTCGAAATATGTTTTCATTTCAACCCCTAATACTCACTCCCAACTTGTTTTTTAGATAGTACCCCACAGATTTTCTTACATAAATAAGGTCGTTACTCTATTTTAACCATTGTAGTGCCTTTGATTTCATACACAAACTATTATTTTGCGTAAACTCGTAAGCATAAGATAAATAAAAAGAATTAATAAAAACATGTGATCAAGTATCTTGACTCAGTACTTCCCACACATCATCGGTTCTTACACAAAATGTCAACCTCGAAAGACGACGTTTGAGCGATTTTGAAAATTTTCATTTTTTTTTTATTTCTCCTCCGCCACTGGCAAGAATTCCAGTAACTATACAGTGTTACCATTTTCTCCATGGTAGTAATGCGGTTTCAATACTTTTATAACAATTAAGTTAGTACTTTCTAAGTTAAACGTTAAGATCATAATAATTATGTATGTATCAAACTATTTCACAGTTAATATTCAAAGACAACAGTCGAGTGGTCTAAAAGGCACAGGATATCAACAACGTCATTGTTTTCAGCGCAATGTATTCTACGAATACAAAAAATGTTGATAAACTCCCACCCCTCTCACTCAAAAGAAGTTGAAAATGACCTAAAATTCCTAAACACGAAGTTTGCGCTGTTCTTATATTTTTAGTTTTTTGATTACTTCTGCACCGCCATTTCTAAAAAAAATGTGCGATTTCCATCTTCGCCACGGTAATAATAATACTTTTATTGTATACATCAGAAAATTCCTTGGTTTTTGTAAAAGGCAAGGCAATGTTCTGATGGACCTAAAAAAGTATGTTAAATTATCCGCAGTATATCGCTAGGTCTTTTTTTCAGGTCAATGGATAGCCTATTATGAATACAACAAATTTTTCAGTTTGTACCCCTACTCAAAAAATGTAGAAAAAAATGGAAGGAACCTCTTAACCTCTAAAACGCCTAAAACCGAAGAAATTTTTGATGTTTTTTGCTAATTACTCGCCCGCCTATGCACCAATTTTCAACATTGTAGCAGTATTGCCTACGATTCCGCAGCATGTCCCTACTCAAATTTCATCAAAATCCATGCTGAGATGGCGAGACTAGAAAAACGCCAACAGACAGGCTGACGGACCGACAGACAGACCGACGGAAACAAGTGTCGCGGATTTTCATCGTGTACATATCATAAAACGCCCAAAAGGTTTGTTATCTGAAGATTGAAAATTTCCGCAATCACAATACTCCCTTCAGCTATCTGCGTGGGAAGTAAAGGGTTAAAAAAGACATTTGATTTCGAAAGCCTATGTGATACATCATTCATTACCCTAAAAACCCACTTAGTTTTCTTTTTTATCCGTTCTTTTGAGTCAAACAAATTTTTGTTTTATTTATATTATGCTTATGATTTTACGAAAAAAAATAATGTTGCGCAAAAAATTTAATGAAGCACAAGATTTTAAAAAAATAGGGATATCATTTATTAAGAGAACCTAACGGTTGCTACTTGAAAAAAATTGAAAGGTTGAGGGTGAGTTTTCGGGGATGACGTACCTACAAATAACGTGTTAAATACATAGTATGGTACACTATGGTACCTTCAACAAGCCGAAAATACCTTTGCTTTCAAAGAAAGAGATGAACAAAGACCTCAACAGTTCTAGTATGTGAATTATACCTCTCCTCCTTGAAACTAAGAGCTGGATTGAAGGAAGACTTGAGATTATTCAAAAAGTATAAACATATACAAATACTTAAACTTCGAACTAAGGAAACTACAAAATGAAATATTCTCATCCACGACATTTATATGTGGAAATATAAAAGAAGAAGAACAATAAGAGGTGAGTAACTCTTAAAATAACTTATTGTTTCCTACCAAGTTCTCAAGTAAGTTGGACGTACAAAAGGAAGAATTTGAGACAGTCGTCTTTAAATATTCTCGTTAATTTGAATTGTAATCTGTTTCCTTTAGTTATCTCTAGGAAGAACATTCGCGTTAAGTATAGTCAGAAACTGTACATACTCTGTCCCAAAATACAGCAGACTGGAATTGGAAGTGTTCAACGTATAAGTCTAACGTTCTGCAGTGTCAAAATTTTTTCTCAGGAGGTTCACTTTTAAACGGCTTATACATCTGGGTAATTGTAGATTAGTTGTTATATAGTTGAAAAAGTTTCAGTTTGCTCTTTTTTCTACTTCTCAAAATACGAGCAACAGCAATTAAAATCTCCAAAAGAATCATACAGATCAACTAAAAAGTAGAGCTAAGCACAAATTATCTGGACTTTATGGTTGAAGGGCTTTTGCGTTAACCAATTAAAAAGTTGCTAGAACGCCGTTGGCCTTTATCATTCTGATTAAATTTGCAATTGGGTAATCATTATATCAAAATACATCCAAATTCTAATAACAACGTTGGCTCATCTGGGACATTGTATACAAACCAATTACAATATTATAGGGTACACTAATGACATGTAAGCGGTATTTATTACAAGCAAGCAACATAGATACGATTTTTTATTCTCAAAGCACATTAAATAGGTACTGGTTAAATGAAGCACGCGCAAAATTGACTTAGGCATCAGCTGCTGGACAACGGTTTCAGTAAGGAAGATGCTGAACCTGGTGCTACTTTTCATTGGATTATGTTCAACTGCAACATTTGTTCATGTGAGTACAAAGTTTAAAAATTCATCTCAGATCATTTAAAATCATGCCTATAAAGGAGTTCAGAAGGTATGATCTTGTTGAAGACAATATATTGAACACAATTGTATTGAACACATTTTTGCTAGAAATTGCAAAGTGCTATACATATTGTTTGTTTTTATGTGAAAGTACTGCTACCTGGAGGAATACCAGTGTATGTTTTAATGCTGAAAATATTTTGTGCAGTACTATTTCATTGCTCTTTCCGGCACGAGGTAACCAACTTATTGTGAGTTCGATTCATTTACATCACTGTATTAATGTGAATATACGTGAAGTATGGAACCAAGCAAATAACTTTGGAATGGAAGGAATGATATTGCTGAAAATTTGCAGGCAAGTGTAGTGACGTCTAATGCATCCGAAGACATTATGCTAGCTGTTAATGTACTTCCGGTTTAACCGGAAGTACCGTCAACTTTTTTAATTTAAATGGGACACCCTGTATATTTTTGCAGATTTTAATTCATCTTTTTTTTCCGAATACGTTCATAGTGGGTTTAGTATATATTTGGAGAACGAAAATCCGTATTCTCGGTTTCAGTACTTTTTTCGTACTCTCCTTCTCTCCCTGTCTCTCTGTCTCGTTCGACCCATGTGATTAAGCACGAAAATTTAAATCTATATACTGTTTGTGTTGCACGAACATACCGTATATTGGAAGAACAGAAATGATTAGCAGAATTTAAATATGGAATAATATATAGGGGTCTCATTTAAAAAAATGCATGTTTGCATCACCACGTAGTTACGGATCACCCTGTATAAATCAAAATATTTTCCGAGCAAGGAGCATATCCGTGGCTACAACTTTTTTCGCTATCTTCTACAGTAGTGGAGTTATCGACCGACCCGGTACTAAAAACTCACCCTGTATATTTACTGCAAACAAAAAAATTACTACAGTGCTATCCTAAGTTAGCAGAAAATACTTATTTGACTATAGAGGGTTATTCACGTTATTCGACACGGAGCATTATGGCTAAAGTATTTGATAAAAAAGAAAATAATAATTTGGGATGGATAGAGACCCATAAAGGCTACATTTTAAAAATATTTTCATGTTATACAGGGTATCCCAAAAGCACGAAATGTATCAAAGTTATGTTTTTTTAAATGGAACATCCCGTATATTATTGCATATTCAGATTCCTAGATGCATTCTATTGTGACTTTATGTATCATACATGGGACTTAAAGCGAACCGTTTAGGTGTAAATCACCATTTTTGGTATAAGTAGGTATCAGGAAAAAATTGAATATCGCAGCGACTATAAAACTTCGAAGGCCATGACTTTGCGGTACGACTCAGCATGAAATGCGTCACCTTAGGTCAGAGGCCTAAACTTGAATTCTTTTTGCACTTGGAGAAAACAGTAGATTAATTAAGTAATTTTTATAATCTTGTCCCTTTAGTCTAGCTCGTGTGTATTTTTCAGCTAAGTTAGTTGTTTTCTTCTACCTGAACAGGTTTTTGTTTATATTTCATGGCCTGCTACGTTGGTTATAAGTAGGCAAATTGAAAAACGCCGATTTGTTTGAAAATTTAAAATTAAATGAAAACTATCAGAGATTGATATGCATGACCTTATATCATTAGAAAGCTTATCAAATTCTACGTTTAACCGTATAAAAAAATTAGGCATTCCCATTTGAAAAAATCAAGTTATCGCTGATCGAAGTTTCCTTAATTCATCGACCGATTTCTCCAAGCATAAACGTAATTTAAATTTGACAGTCTCATCAAAGCTGATGGATTTTATGCTTAGTAATACGGCAAAGTCACAGCCTTCCATATTTTGTACTCTCTGCGATATTCAATTTTTCCCTAATATCTACTTATACCGAAAATGGTGATTTACATGTATGATACATAAAGTCACACCAGAATTTACCAAAGAATCTGAATATGCAATAATATATGGGGTGTTCCATTTAAAAAAACATAACTTTCACATATTTCGTGTTTTTGGGACACCCTGTATAACATGAAAATATTTTTAAAATGTAGCCTTTATGGGTCTCTATCCATCCCAAATTATTATTTTCTTTTATATCGAATACTTTAGCCATAATGCTCCGTGTCGGATAATAATAATAATAATAATAGCGTTTATTGTAAATATAAAATAAATAAAATAGGTACAATAAACAACAAGTGACCCAAAAAAAGTTAATAACGTGAATAACCCTGTATAACCCTAAAAGAACTACTTCAATAATTTCTTATCGATTTCAGGCCGTTGATGAAGAAGTCCAGGCACTAATGGACAATCTGCATAATGAATGCTTGGGCCAGACGGGAGTGGACGAAAGTATGAGGTTCCTATTAAAAGAATAACAGTAATGACTTGTTCGTTCCAGATTTGATATTGAATGCACGCAAAGGTGAATTCCCTGAAGACCCAAAGCTGAAATGCTACATGAGATGCATCCTTAATGAAATCGGAACTGTAAGTAGGTGGCAAATGGTTAAACAGTATAACTCTTTGATTCCCTGTTCCTATCAGGCTAAACCATTGTGATTGTGATGAAATTTGGGCAGCGATATGCTGTGGGATCGTAATCTTCTTATAATTTTGAAGATCGGTGCATGTGTGGCGGAATAATTCGAAAAAAAACAAAAAAATTTAAATATTCCCCAAACTTTGCTTTTAGGCGTTTTAGGAATTCCTGATCATTTTCTACTTTTTTGGATGGTGGTGTAATTGGGGTGGTTGAGGGGTGGGGGTTGTAAAACTGAAAAGTGTGTTTTATTCATAATAAGCTGTCTACTAACCTGTGTAAGACAGACCTAGCGTCGTAACACACTTTTTTAGGTCCATCGAAACATTACCTTGCCTGTTACAGAAACCAAGGGACTAAGAATTTTCTGATGTATACATGCGAGTATTGCTTCTGGGCGTTCTATATTGTGTAACTAGGAAACTGTTGGATTGATTTTAATGATATTTTTACACAGTATTACTACAGCGTCGAGGATGGAAAACGTTTATGATATTTACCAATCGTCTCAGTGGCGACGCAGCAATAATAAAATAACTAAAAATATAAAAACAGCCCAAACTTAGTTTTTAGGAGTTTTAAGGGTTCCTGACCATTTTCTACTTTTTTTGGGTGGGTGTGAAATTAGGGTGGTTGGGGGATGGGGGGTCGTAAAGCTCAAAAATTTGTTGTATTCATAATAGGCTATCCATTGACCTGTAAACGAAAGACCTAGCGTCATGATAGACCTTTTTAAGTCTATTCGAACAATGTCTTGTCTATTACAGAAACCAAGAGACTTAAAATTTTCTAACGTATACATACTTATAACGCTTTGGCTCGTTCTGTATTGTGTAACGTGGAAACTATTGGATTGGTTTTAAGAAATGAAATAATACTGTGGTATTATTAACATGGCGAGGATGGAAAGCGTTTATGGATCTTAGAAATCGTGTCAGTCGCAGCGCAGCAATAATAAAAAGACTAAAAATATAGAACAGCTCAAACTTCGTTTTTAGGCGTTTTAGGGGTTTCGTGATCATTTTCTTCTTTTTTTTGGTGGGGGTGAAATTGGGGTAGTTGGGGGCTATGCGGTCATAAAACCGATTTCTTTTTGTATCTGTAATAGGCTATCCATTGACCTGTGAAAGGAAGGTCTAGCGGCATAACACACTTTTTTGGTCGGGCGGACGATGATTTGGCTGCAAGGGGATCTCATACTATAGCTTCATGCTATGGAAAAGTAATAAATTGGTATCACCGTAATGTGTGGGAAGTACTGCGTCAATCAACTTGACTTCACTTTTTTATGATGCAGTTGTATCAAATCTGATGACAAATGTTTATGTGTTTGCAAGGCATACTATTAACCTAATTGAGCAAAAATGAAGTGGATATCTCGATAATGTCTATCACTGTGACCCATAACTTCTTGCAAGTCAAGGATTCAGAAAAAAATCCATAACTCAGAAACAACAACAAATTCCATAACATATCTTTGAGTGATTCTGATACTTCTAGGTGTACTCTATCTCTGGACTACTGACACTATTTTTTGGGACACCCAGTATATAAAATATGACGCATATTTTCTTTTTGATAGACGTAGATTTATACCCTCTTATATGAAAGACCCTCAATCTATGTCATTTTAGATTGAAGATGACGGTTCAATAGATGTAGATGGAGTATTGGCAGTTCTACCAGAAGAGTTCAAGGACCAAGCAGAACCGGTATTCAGAAAATGCGCGAATATAGGTAGTATACATTTTGTTATATCCGTTGTTATATCTTACAGCACTTAAAATTTTGTGTTAAAACCACATTATCCAAATTTTCATATGACCAAAAACTAATTTTAAAAATAAATTTTAATTTGATTTAACTGATCGAATCATGCTATCAACCTTGACCCTACCCTGAACGACACTGGTAGAATAATCACTGGCTGTCTAACACCTGTCTAATACTAGTACCTCGAACCTAGGCCAACTATACATATTAGCGAGAATAGCCTCCCGTCAAATCAGGCGAGAAGTCTCACGTGTGGCAAAATGAAGTAGACAATTACTAGATAAAATATAAAAGACTCCAAATAAGTAACCAAAGAGGTACTATGAAAGCGGTGTCTAACAGAGAACCACGTACCAACTTGGAATCCAACTGAAAGCCTTCCTGCTGGATCAGAACTGGAATGGAGGACGTGTAAAGGTCTCAACCGGATTAAATGCCAAATGGGCAGGCCTGGGGATAACCTATTGAGATGATGATACGCTGATTTATGTACGTGCGGGGGAACCAGTCGATGGAACATCCCCTATCTTGCCCATCCTTGGAAACCCCTTGCACAATGCAGGACCCTATGAAAAGCGAACGGGATATGGGCAAATGAAGATAATCATTTCTGACTTGTGACGTCTGTGATTGACGCATATTATGTGTTTTTTTTCTTCCTCTAATAATGACTAATTCACTAATAATTATATAAATAAAAACAAAAAAACAAAAGAAAATATATAAAACTGACCAATTAATTCAAGTGTAGCTCAAATACAATTAAATGGACATAATTTGATTTAACTGATTCTATGTATAATTCTTGTAATTTAATATTCGCACGTAGATATGACAAATTTTTAGTTTTTCAATAAAAGCTTTGTATCCATCAAAATATAAACAATAAAAATTGCTAAATAATGTTTAATATGGTAACTAAATATTCTACGTGCAGCATTGTCAACGAATATCGCTATACCGGAGTAAGCTAATCGTATAATTAAGGGGTATGGAACTTCTTATAACTGTCGCCAGACCTTATGTTGTAGTGTCTCAATTTACCATGTATCATATTATGGCTTCTTGAATTTCATTTTTCCATATTATCTTCAGCCTGTCCTAATTTAGCATGGGATGTGTAGGCGATATCCGTAGTTCGACCATCTAACATTGATCATGTACTTGCATCTTTTTTAGGGCAAATTTTAAATTTTAAATTTGCCCTAAAAAAGTACCTTTTGCTTCTACAACAACGATTTTAACTTTATTTTATTATTTTGGGGAAGACCATTACACTTTTTATTTCAATCTATGTCTATGTAATTAGTGAGATTGCAGCATTACTGGCATGTACCTAACGTTATTCAATTTTGTTATTTTGTTTTTTTTTTCATTTTCCTTCGCTGTTCAATTGCTGTGTTCCAGATTAGATTAAGTAAGTTGACCGGTTAAGTAGAGTAACCAATGAGGCTAGACTTCGCCGTTTGTGCTATACATACTATGTGTAAGCACAATAAAGACACTATTACTATTATTATCTTAATTTGATAGTATCTACAATTCTAGGATGTCGGGGATAATTGCCTCTCCGTTTGCCCTTTTGTATCTTTTTTAATTTCTTGTTGATCTGTTCTAGGTGGATCTGATCCCTGTGATATTGTCTTTTTAACGAACAAGTGCGCTTATGCAGAAAACCCATCTGTAAGTATACTGAAGTGAAAGAAAATTGTAGTACGAAAGTTTAAAGTGTTTCCATCTAGAGAACATTTTGATTACATTTTCATTATAAACTCATGAAAGTTTGAAACTCATATAGAACTTTCTCTGCGAGATAGCACATAATAACTGAATTAAATGACTATTATTAGTTCGGAAGCTGTATTTTCTTTTGCTCTAAAGGCCAAATATGTTTTTATCCTAGGAAAACTATTTTTTCGTATTATTAATTTGCGTTTCGTTATTTCTATCTACAATGATTGGTCTAAAAACGTTCATTGATTTTAGTAACGTAGTTTTAGGACTATAAGAATCCATATTTCTATGTATCTGCAAATATTTTTTTAAATCAAAAGTAATATTAGTTGAAAAAATAAGATATTCAGCCCAAGCTTGGGTGCATGCTAAGAAGTTGTAGACTTTTTACTAAATAAGCAACAAACTTATTTATTTGTTCATCTCTGCCAAATTGGCAAGACTTCAAGTGCAAGGTGAGACGTATCTATCCATTTCATCTGAGGATCAAGTACTGTACACAGTAGGTCGCAAGGGTGAGCAAGATTTATTAGCGGAAAACTCTTATTACCTTACTGATAAAAAAGTCATTATGGAATCCCCATCCTCTGATTTCAACCAACTAGATT
Organism: Callosobruchus maculatus; assembly: GCA_951848785.1. Taxonomy (NCBI): domain Eukaryota; kingdom Metazoa; phylum Arthropoda; class Insecta; order Coleoptera; family Chrysomelidae; genus Callosobruchus; species Callosobruchus maculatus. The sequence continues at coordinate 8,847,702 of CATOUR010000029.1, forward strand.
TGAGGAAACATAATAGCACAGAGGAGTATGCCCTTCTTGAAGTTTTTCAAACATAATCGCGGTAAACAGTACCAAAAATAGTTCTTATTAGTTTCATTGCTGTTTAAATAAAAAAGATGTGTTAAATCTGGTCTCCCACCTACGAAACCAGTTTGCTTTTCTGGATCCTCATTACTTCTCCTAATAACATGAGGTCAGCCTAAACAAGGGCATCCAAAGTAGATGGAGTAAAGAATAATGACATCCATTCCCAAGCCGCAAATAATACTATATTCTATTGTTAATATTTTAAATCCTTTGTTACAGATCTATTTCCTACCATAGGAATGTTGATAGATAACGACGAAGGCGTACTGTGAAATACTTCTCACCATACAAAACATCATTGTAATACTATAAACACAATAAATAGTATTTATTTATTGGTCTTATACTCATATATAATGCACCCAAATAAAGGTTAAGTAATTGTAAGTTGTATATGACGCTGGTATATGTTACATGTGATGTCTGGTGTCGTCAGACTCGTCCTATTGATTTTCTGCTTTGACATCATTTCTTGTCGATCATAGTCGAAGGTGGACTTACTGAAGATAAAAAAGGCTACCATTCAACACACTGCAACATAAATGAAATAATAACACCTTTTTGCAAACATTGGCTAAGCCAGCCTACAGCATCAAGAGTTTGTTGTTCGCCTGCTTTTGCTGACTAGCACGTTCTGAGGCTTGTTACTATTTGTAGTTATAGCATATGATAGTATATCCTAACATTATTAGCCATTCTTCAAATTAACTTTGCAAAAACACTCAAACTTTATAAATGTCAGTGTTCCTTCCAAGAGTTTGATGGTTAGTGGATGAGTTTTGGTTACGAAGTTTTTTACTGAGTTAGTAGGCAAGTTAGTTCATTAAAAAACAAAAACTGTCAAAAGTGTCAAACCATGTAACTGATTCAGAATTAATTTTTGCATTGCACCTCGCTAATTGCCACAGAGCTGGTCGGAAGTTGTGTAAAATTTATACTGTAGTCAAAATGGTTTTATTAATGAGCTACTAAAGGTCGAAGGCAGAGAGAAACAATCATAGGATAAGTTTCAGAGACATTCGGTTTCGCATATTACTCTTGTCTTCAAACACTGAACATTTCAAGTGGAGCACCTACATATGTACCATTTACATATTTTTTTAAAATTCAAATTGGCTTTGAAACAGCCAGGGTACATATTTATTTGGCACTTAATTCAAAAAACGTCAAAAGTTTATTTTTATTGAGGTCGATTTAGTATTAATAAAATTAAATCAACTATAGGTCCGAAAGAATTCATTTAACGTCTAAGTAATAGAGTTTTTTGTAGAAAGTAAAATTAAATACATATTTTTGACGAACATCCATAAGCTCTTATTAATATAATATATTTGATTACTAGAACAGCGAATTTCTCGTAGATGAATTTAAGTTTTGTGGCTTTCAGACATAGCATTCATGTAAGTATGGAATCTGAAATTCTACAATGTGACATGACTAGTACAATGTTAATATACAGTAGTCGTAACGTGTTTACACGTTTTATATTATCTGAAACTTTCTTTAGGTATTCAAATATATGTATAAAGGGTGTTCATTTGAAAACTTCCCACCCCGGATTTCTAAAAAACCGCTGACTAAAAGAAAAAACGCCAAGATGTATGTCAAGGGGAACAACCTTTTAACCAAAAACTACTTCGCCCTCTTGTGCCCTCTGCCCCCAGGATCATCCCCTTGAACATTTTACATGACGAGTGGTATCTTAACCGCGCTTAAGCGTTTAACTCGCTGGCCTAGAATGTCGGAGACGCTGGTGCGAATCCTGCCGGTACCCTTCATTTTTCCGATTTTTCTGTGAACCAAATGATTGAAATCATCTCCCTCTTGCCGAGTAAGCAAGCACCGTTCATTCCATGAAATTCTGGTTGACTGAGCAGTCGTACTTCAGTAAAAGACAGAGCTGTCGTGCAAATAGCGGTGGGAAATTCACACTCACCCAACTGCCGCCTAGATGTCTCTGGATGACTGAAATACATGGTTCACAGAGAGATGCGGGGGAGTGGTGGGTGTCGATGGAGTCGACACCATGTCGTCGGCGCTGCATATCGGCCATGGTACGGGCACCGTAGCATAGTTGGTAACACGCTGGCCTAGAATGCCGGAGACGCTGGTTCGAATCCAGCCGGTAGCCTTCATTTTTCCGATTTTTCTGTGAACCAAAGGATTGGAATCATCTCCCTCTTCAGTCACGATTGCATCTCCGCACAGACAGACGTACCGATGAAAAACCAGATAAATTATATATTATAAAATTATATACAGGGTGAGTTTTTAGTACCGGCTCGGTCGATAACTCCACTACTATAGAAGATAGCGAAAAAAGTTGTATATAAGAGTTGTCGCCACGGATATGCTCCTTGCTCAGAAAATATTTAAATTTATACAGGGTGATCCATAGCTACGTGGTGATGCAAACATACATTTTTTTAAATGAGACACCCTATATATTATTCCATATTCAAATTCTACTAATAATTTCCATTCTTCCAATATAAGGTTTTCTTACATTATACAGGGTATTTCAAAAGTTATGACCATTTTTATATCCAAATCGCGGTCAAATCAACGTACTGTATATCAAAAAGTAATGAATCAAAAATTATGTTTTTTACACAAAAATATTAAAAATATCGTCTTATTTTAAAATGGTCTATAAAATAAGCCCGTGACGCATATTCGTATACAGGGTGATGTAGAATGCAAAATCCAGATTTTCTCTTTTTTTTTAAATGTAACCGTCAATCTTTTATTATCTCAAAGAATTGCCTTTAATATGTTCTTTTATCTTTGTATAGCACTTGTTGTACCTACGTCCATCAGTTTCCGAGATATTTCGATTTTTCGGTAAATTTAAAATATAGCTTTTATTTGTGTACTGAAATTTATTTATTTTGAGAAAGTACTATCCAATTTGTTTTTTATTTAACGAACAACTAAATTATAAGGTCATTATACTACTTGATAAAGTCAAAACCCTAAATCATCGAGATAATAGAGTCAAGTATGCTGAGGAAACAATTTTGTAGGCGTCATGCATAATTATCAAGTAGATTTATCAAGTGTGCTTTGAAAAATTGACAGTTTTCATAACCTGCTCAATAATTCCGTGCTGTGTGAAAAACCAGCTTTAAAAATTAATTTTTCCTTTGAGGGTATTTAGGAGAATCTTTGAGAAATTGTCTACTTGCCTCTAGAATAATTCAACTATGAACAGCAATATCCAGAACGGAGGCAGTCTAAAACTAATGCGTTTGAAAGATTAATGAATCGTTTCATTTGGACCGTGTCGTTTAATATTTCATAGCCTACCTGATACATCTGCTTGATAATTATGCATAACGTCTATAAAATTGTTTCCTCAGCACACTTGACCTATATTATATCGTTAATTCAGTGTTTTGACTTGATTAAGTGTTATTATGACCTTATATTTTAGTTGTTTGTTAAGCAAAAACAAAATTTGATAGTATTTTCTCAAAATAAATAAATTTTAGTAAACAAATAGAACGTGTGATGGTTCCGAATAATTCCTGGTTTTCGGATCAGGGATCGTGGTTCGAAAGTAAGCGCGGATGTGACAGGATACAATTTATTTACTAGCGATGAAGGTACAAATACCTTAAAACTATTACAGCAGAAAAGTGCCCGACCGCGACCATTGAATAATAGCCCGAACGTAAACGCAACCTCGTCGTCCGCTGATAGAGGCGACTGACTTCTTGTCAGAATCTGTCAGACTGACCGATACTGTCTCTCTTCCTACACTATCGTCTTATGGCATCGCAACTTCACTGAAACCACTACATAACCCCCCACTTAAATTGATAATACAAAGAAATTTAAGTACTACGGTGACGAAGCAGAGCAGAGGGTGAAAGCGATGCCTAGACACTCTAACTCTCCATCAGAATGCTGGTTGCTTATAGGACTTGAGGTTGATAATGTTTTCCTTTGATCTGAACCCTTCTTAAGCAATAACCCCTCGTAAACAACAAACCATTCATAAATTTTGAGTTCCCCCTCTGTAAATACTCGTGCATCATGACTTATCATTTCCAAAAATTCAATTTTCTCCTTGGTCCAGGCCTGTTCCAGCTGATCGCGTCGCAACGTTTTAAAATGCTTCTTTAACTCCGAAAAGTCACTGGTCAGTTGTATTAAAGAAATCTGCACATTGGTGCAGACGTCCGGTGTGCTTGATTTCCTATCTCTTAAGGGATAACGTGATAACGCATCAGCCATTTTGTTATCCGATCCACTACAATATTCTATTCTGAAGTCAAATTCCTGGATCAAAATTATCCAGCGCGACAACCTCGCTGAGCGTAGCTTACATGACATTAAGTAACTAAGTGCTTTATGATCAGTGACAATCACCAAGTCCCTTCCCAAAACTAAAGTGCGCCACTGCCTCAAACAATAAACAACCGCCCATGCTTCTTTCTCAGTTATAGTGTAATTTACTTGCGCACCCTTTAAAACCGAGCTCGTAAAACAGACATATCGTCTCTCCCCCGTATCGTCGATCTGGTAAAGACTACCCCCCACAACATAATCCGACGCATCACACTGGATATAAAAAATACGCTTAAAATCGGGATGCGTAAGCATCATTTCCTTAAGAAACGCGCGCTTAATTTCCGTAAAACTACTATTTTCAATGCTCCCCCAATGCCACTTCTCATCGTGCCGCTTTACCATCGGCATACCGTCAAAACATTCATCGTAGCTAATATCAAACTTTTCGCATAGATTTATTGAGATTCTCTGCGCATCACATCGAAATGACAGATTTATATATAAACTCTCGCCGTTTATGGTCAAATTCAGCTTTGAATGTTGATAATCAAGCTGAGCTTGATGTTTATAGAGCCAATTTGAACCGAAAATTATATCACAATTTAATTGTTGTATAACTAAGCAATTCACGTTCATCGACTTATCAGCTAACTCAACAGGTACAAGGATTTGTGACTTAATCCTTTGAGTTTTACCGCCTACAGCCACAGATACTATTCCACGAGTTACGGGTAAAGTGGGAAATTTACCCCGGTTACACAACTCCAAATAGAATTTTTCAGATAAAGCGCAGATATCTGAACCGCTATCAATCAGTACCTCAACAGACATACCGAAAATCTGTATATTAATGGTAGGCGAAGTGCCTTCCTCCTCCTGCGTGCCGTCCTCTGGATCGCTTAAAAGATCTACTTCCGGTTCTCCCATACAAACTAAAGTACGTACATTGTGACCTTGGTTATTACCTCTTACGATTGGTGGATCGTCTCTTTGTGCGTTCCGATTATGACCTGCCCTATTATTGTCAGCCGGAATTCCTCTATTCATAGGTTCCCCTGGTATATTTGCAACTCGATTTGAACCCCCCTCTACATAGGATTCGTCTATTTCTCTCAGGTATTCCTCGACAGTCTCTAGTGATGTAAATTTATTAATCACTATACCCCGCCTGATCTCTGCCGAAAAATGCTTACCTAACATTCCTATGAGCTGTTCGACCGGAATCTCATTGTCTAGAAACTTGGCCTGTGACACTAAGTCCAAAAAATAGTCCGCGCGACTCCCATTTCCGTACGCTCCATAAACCAATGTCATATATAGCTCCCTCTGTTTTTCTATACCCCAGAACCTATCTTTGAACGCTTGTTTAAAAGAGTTGAAATCGGTCAACGAGTCCTCCCTTAAACTCGCCCATTCCGCTGCCGAACCTCTTAAACATCCGATCGCGAGACCCAACATAGCCTGCTCAGGTACACCAGCATCATAAAACGTTTTGTCTAATCTTTTCAAGAAAAGCATGGGGTGCATCTTACCATATGCAGAATAAGTCAAGTTTCCACCCCCCAGCTCTTTCCAATTCATAATATAAAATCGGTCATTAATGCCCTCGTGAGACTTTGTATCTCGACCCCCCTTACACGCTGGCTCTACCACTGATTTTCCTAAATTTGTATTACCATTTTCCCCTGATTGAGACATGGCAACCGTGTCGGTCAGCTGGCCAACCGTATTTTTGAGTTCGCCGACTGAAATGCATAAATTGCGAACTAGTGCCTCAAGGTCAGCTGAAGCACCCCCTACACTCTCCCCTCTGCTTCTCCTCTTACGACGACTAGTCATTTTACAAATACCTTCAAAAACTTAGCGTAAAATAATAGCAGTAGTAATATTCATACAAAAGTTCAACCCAAAGCTTAACGTTTACCCCGTAGTCTGTACACAAACTCATCAACAGTCAACAGTAGTATAAAAATCTCTCACCGTATCCGATGCATGTACACTGGGTTTACCTAACGCTGACAACACCACCTGGAACCTGAAAATCCAGCCTGTGGGTTGTACGTTGAGCGTGGTAGCGATCCAACGCCGCCCGAAGCCTCCAATCACGTCCTCCTTTGATGCACGCCTTCGCCGGCACGCCTTGCTGCGAGAAGTACGCTGAACGTATTGACGTATCGCTATCTCCTTCAGCCTCGTTGCATCCGTCTTACGCCACTAGTTGAGCGCCAAATGTGATGGTTCCGAATAATTCCTGGTTTTCGGATCAGGGATCGTGGTTCGAAAGTAAGCGCGGATGTGACAGGATACAATTTATTTACTAGCGATGAAGGTACAAATACCTTAAAACTATTACAGCAGAAAAGTGCCCGACCGCGACCATTGAATAATAGCCCGAACGTAAACGCAACCTCGTCGTCCGCTGATAGAGGCGACTGACTTCTTGTCAGAATCTGTCAGACTGACCGATACTGTCTCTCTTCCTACACTATCGTCTTATGGCATCGCAACTTCACTGAAACCACTACAAACGTATATTTAAAATTTGTAGAAAAATCGAAATATCTCAGAAACTAATGAATGCAGGCATAACAATTGTAATACAAAGATGAAAGAGCATATTAAAACGAATTCTTTGGTATAATAAAATATTGGGGGTTACATTTAAAAAAAGAGAGAAAATCTAGATTTTGCATTCTACATCACCCTGTATACCACTATGTGTCACGGGCCTTTTTATAGCCGATTTTTAAAACTAGGGGATAGTTTTAATCTTTTCATCTATAAAAAATAATTTTTGATTTATTACTTTTTGATATATAGCACGTTCATTTGACCGCGATTTGAATATAAAAATGGTCATAACTTTTGAAATACCCTGTATAATGTAAAAAAACCCTATATTGGAAGAACGGAAATCATTAGTAGAATTTGAATATGGAATAATATATAGGGTGTCTCATTTAAAAAAATGAATGTTTGCATCACCACGTAGTTATGGATCACCCTGTATAAATCTAAATATTTTCTGAGTAAGAAGCATATCCGTGGCTACAACTTTTATATACAACTTTTTTCGCTGTCTTCTACAGTAGTGGAGTTATCGACCGAGCCGGTACTAAAAACTCACCCTGTATATAAAAGCTCTAAATAGAAACAACGCCGGTAACATATCTAAGATCAATGAGAAGCTGAAGTATGATAGAAATGGTTATTATTCTCAGCCTACTGACTCAATAGTGTCATTTCAATAAATGTACTAGAGAAGGACACGTTTACAGCACGATTCAAAAATTTTCAAATGAAATAAAATCGTCCAGCGAATGCTACTGGCATTCTAATAATGAATAGTTTTTAGAATAAAATGTCCATCTAATGATATCAAAAAATAGCTATTTCTGTCAAGTCAAAAGTAACTTCAAAATCTTCAGTACATATTAGCAACATCGCAGAAAAAGCTGCTGTCTCTGGTAAGAGTTAATTTGTTGTAAGGAACTTTTATAATCTTGTCTCCTTACTCTATTATGTCTGTATCTTTTTGCAAAGTTCTTTGCTTTATTTCGATCTGAATAAGTTTTTGTTTATGTTTCATGGCCTGCTAGGTTACTTATACCGTTAGAAAAGCTATCAAATTTTACATTTTTGATCGTATTCCCATTTTAGAAAGTCAAGTCACCGTAGAAGTTTCCTTAATTAATAACTTACCGAGTTCTGCAAGCACAAAAATAATTCATAATTAATCGTCTAACCTAACATGATGCATTTCATGTGTGACCTCAAAGTCACAACCTTCTAAGTTTCATAATCACTGCGATATTCATTTTTTTTCTGATATCTACGTATACCAAAAATTGTGATTTGCACCTACATAAAGTGGTAAACAGTTCAGGGTACAGTTTCTTTTGCAATTTGTTATTAGTTATAGAACTGGATGAAACCAGACTGGTATCGTACAATGCACTAGTATCACTTATTCAATAAAAAATAACTGTAAAAGAGATCAACTCAATTTTTTTATGGACTTCGACATTATTATATTCATCACTCTTTACCGGCCAATCAATACTACCGCAGAGGTAGTCGAAATGATAGAAAACAGTTTCAGAGGGCAGATTAATACACGATTTTAATCATCGTGAGCGCAACTGAAAAACTACCCTTAAAAATGTCCGTGATGACATTCTGTACTATAAAGATAAATAAACATCGAGGGATGTATCGTCTATTTTGGCCAGAGATTCACGACTTGACTTGATTTTCAAGCTACTTGACTTGACTTAACTTGATATCAAGTCAAGATCAAGTCAAGTATTAGACTTAACTTGATATCAAGTCAAGATCAAGTCAAGTATTTGTTTTCGAATTTCAAGTCAAGTCAAGTAGATACACATCAAGCAACTTGAAAACCAAGTTTTTCAACTACGTGATTTTTCTTGAAAAAATAGTTCTTTTACTTCCCACACCGATAGGTGAGGGGAGTATTGTGATCGCGAAAATTTTCGATTTTGAGATAGTACGTTTTTTGGACGTTTTATGATGTGTACATAACGAAAATCCACGTCACTCATTTCCGTCGGTCTGTCTGTCGGTCTGTCTGTCTGTCAGTTTTTCTACCCTCGTAATCTCAGTAACCACTGCATGGATTGTGACAAAATTTGAGCAGCGGTATGCTGTGGAGTCGTAGTAGGTATTGTTCCTATAACTTTGAAAATCGGTGCATAGGCGGCGGAGTAACTAGCAAAAAATAAAAAAAATTAAATATTGCTGAAACTTGGTTTTTAGGCGTTTTAGGGGTCCCTGATTATTTTCTACTTTTTTTTGGGTGGGGGTGAAATTGGGGTGGTTGGGGGGTTGGGGGTTGAAAAATTAAAAAAATTCTTGTACTCATAATAGGCTGTCCACTAACCTGTGAAGGAAGATCTAGCGACACAAATCACCTTTTTAGGTGCATCCGAACATTGCCTAGCCTATTACAGAAACTGAGGGACTTAGAATTTTTTGTATACTATACGAGAATTTATTGGTCTGAATCGTTTTGTATTTTGTAACGTGGACACTATTAAATTGAGGGAGAGGGGGGGTGGGGGTTTTAAAACTGAGAAGTTTGTAGTATCGATAATAGGCTGTCCATTGACCTGTGAAGGAAAGACCTAGCGGCATAAGACACAATTTTACGGGGGGGGGGGTGGCAATTATTTAGTTGGAAGGGATCTTAGACTAAAGCTTCATGCTATGGGAAAATAATAAACTGAATAACTGCCAAAACGCAATAACAATAAAACTTAGGAAAATAATGAATGTGATAGTATGAAATAGAAATACAAAATATTCTCAATTCTAACAATAATACCTAGAAAATCAACAAACTCAAATGGGGGTGGGTTGGCTCAGTGGTTAGAGTCGAGGGCCCGGGTTCGTTAGAGGCGGAAGTTTATTTCTGGTTTTTTCAATCAAAAATAAATGTCCATAAAAAAGCTCAGTAAGAATCCCTACCTGAGCCTTTACTGTTGGCTTATAATTAACAGTGCTGTTCCTAGAGGGGCGCCGGGGGACAGTAACAAAGCCTACACAGAGCAGCTGATGTCGATGACAGAAGTAAAAAAATATATAATATCCTCATTTGCCATCCATGATTTGAGACACATAAGACTTCTAACGGAGTTATCACCTAATCGATCTCTTGTTTTAGTAAGAGTTAAGGCCGCTCTAGAAAACTGCCTGTCAACTGGAGCTGAAGAAGCTGGCGTTGCGAAAAAACCTTAGGCCATTGGGGCAAGGTTTGGAAAAATACAGTCGTGTTTTTTCCACCATTCTAAAATATCTTCAGTACACTCCCTTGCCGCTTGAATACTATTATAGTCTGTTCATCGGTTTCATCTCGATCAGGTTTATTGTCAAGTTCCATAGCCCATGAATCTAGTCTATCGAGCAGCATATTAATGCAAAAATGATGGAAGTTCTCTTAAAATAAACTATAGTTCCGGCAAAATTCGTTCAATCAACGACCATTCTGTGTCGGTTAGCTTTAAAGTTTTAAAGGCATCAGGTGCCTGCTTGCTATCATAACCTCGGTGATTCCCCTATTTTAACGCTTCGATTCGCATTTTACAGATCGATATCAAGTAATATCAAGTAGTTTGATTTTACTTAATATCAAGTCAAGTAGTTCAGATCGAAATTCAAGTCAAGTCAAATATCAAATTTTCAAAAGCTTGAGCTTTCAAGTCAAGTCAAGTATTTAAGAAAACACTCAAGTTACTTGGCTTGATGAATTCCTAATTTTGGCAGTCGCGTAACTGCTACAACCTAGGATGCTATGTGAAGTAGTATCGTTAGTTAGTTCGAAAATTCGTGCATTGGCGGCAAAAATTAGCAAGAAACAAAAACTCTCAAAAACGTTCCAAACTCAGTTTTAGACGTTTTCCGGATTACCTTCTATTTTCACTGGGACGGCATTATCTTTGAGAAATCAACAAAATTTATGTTTTCCGAGAATATGTAGGTTTTTACCCAGTTAGACTTTACAGTATCTAGTATATGTTTGTATATTGTATTATAGCAATATCCCACATTTTTATCTCTTATCATTTTCTATGATATTCTTGTTTTATGTCTATGTCCGATTTCCTATAAATTCTCAAAGCATCACCCCAAAAGGCTACAAAAGTTGAGTAGCATTGGGTGTTTAAATTTTTCCAGAAAGCACTATAGGTACAAGTAAATAAAAGTAGAACCCGCAAGTCACTTGCATGGAGATTTAGCATGTAGTGGTAGCGAGTTCGATAGTAAACGTGATAATAGTACACTAGACATCGATATTTCAACGAATCCCTCATTGTCAGTATGCAAATATAGTAATTAGGCAGTTCGCAGTCTAGCATAGAACCTATAATCTTTCAACAACTGTCATAAAAAGTATAAAAGCGACATGAAAGGAGAAGGATAAGCTAGTGAATGCTGCCCATCTTCATATGAAAATAATGTTGACCAATTTGAATGGTCCACTCAAATTGTTACTCCTGTTCTGTTTCGCAACAAAAGCCATGGTTAGTTGTTACGGACTTAAGTGATTTATTGGTGATATAAATGAGTTCTGTTTAAGGGACTGAGTGAGGAGATGCAAGAGCTCGCGGATATGTTACACAAGACGTGTGTAGAGGAAACATCTGCTAACGAAGGTAGGGCAATAAGAAATATGCAATATAAAGAAACCTACTAATTACTCTTCATTTGGAGAATAACCAAAGAAAGTAAAAGTGCCAATAAGTTCAGGGTCTTTCCAGGCTATAAGCTAAAATTCAGAGCTAATGCAGCCATAAGGATATCGAATCACGACTGTGTCTTATGCTTTTTGGTGGTTCTTAAGTTACGCCTCTCATACTTATTTTAGATATTTGCATTTTCGATACACAATTTGCTCAATACAAAATCAAGCATTAGCATTAATTGGAAACCCATACATAACTAGAAAATTATAAGCTGGCTTAATTTCAATTACTTGACACTACTTCTTGGCACATCCTGTATGTGTGAGGTTGGTGGCATAGCCGTAGATACACAGCCCCAAGATTCCGCTTATAAAATGTTTCAACGAAATAGCGTCTGCCGGTTAGTTGAAGTCACCTTATTTAACTTTTGGTAACTAGAATATAAGCAAGACAACAACAAGTTACGATGAGACAAAGCATTATTCACCATTCACGGAACTATCATAAACCACTGAAAAAAAGAAAAAACGCCAAGACACTCCAAAGGATTTAGTTTATGTTCAGGTATACACAGAGACACTAGTCTCAGGGTGATGCCCCGAATGGGAGGCGCCGTGGCCGTTCCCCTACATGCTGGGTGGATACGACGAAACAGTTGCTGGATATGAGTATCAAGAGCGCCACTGAACTGACAGTAAATCACGAACGATGGCAAGCTACAGTTTTCAAAACTATTGATAATATTCGTGTCGGCAATACTCTACCTCCGACTTAATGCATTTTACGAGTTCACAACATGTTTGTGAAGACAAGACGGCGTTTTTGATTTTAATCAGTGGTTTTCGGTAAATCCGTGGTGGGAAATTTTCAGATAAACATCCTGTATATACAGATAGAACCAACAGGAGTTTTTGGCTACGTTCATATTAATTGCTATCTGCTTTTATAGTATGTTTTGAAAATGTTCATAAAATAGTGCACATCCAATATTACTTCGTAAATAATACATATAAAACAAGGATGTCACAGATCTTGGTAAGAGAAAAAAATATTGACTCTAACAGAATCAAAAATAGTACATCCACTATTGTACTTGTACTTAACTGGGGCACAGAATCAAAAATAGTACATCCACTATTGTACTTGTACTTAACTGGGGCATGTTTAAAGGATGAGTTCGAGTGCATGTCCCAAAAGGGACATTTTAAAATAACAAGAATTAAGCCACTTAATTGTGTTTTGATAGTCAGTAGCATAGCCGATTAGCATAGCGTGTTTGTGTACCTGTTTGACGATGTGTGGAGAACCTATTTGGGTTATTTGCCTTATTTGCGCAAATAGGACATCTGTCCAGTGAGAATAAAACTCTGTAATAATACTGTGATAAGATAATTATTTAGTTACTGTTTTTATGAGTAGTATTACTTAATGGTTTATTCACTTGACATTAAAAAAATATTTTTATTTTCTGTCAAGACAAAAACAAACTGAAAAATTAACAATTGAGATAACTTTAACAATACGAAGACCAATCAGATAAAGGTAGCAAACCAAATATGAGCTATTGACATTGGTAAGGATGGCAAAACATGGCGTTATGGAAAATTTTTCTTCTACATCGTACACTGGATTTCACCTTTGATTATAAACATCAGATAAATCAGTGGAAACATTTGTGCTCACGGTGTTGAAGTTATTCCCACACATAGTAAACTTGTTGAGTAATTTGTACATAGAAACGACTAGATAATAGATTTGAGTGACAAAACGCTAAGAGCTAAGATCAACAAGTCTTTGAAATAATCAGTTTAAAGTCAAGGTACTAATATTTATGTTCGCTTACAATGCATGTTATATACCTGGATATCTGGTGTATTGTTCTCGAATACAATTTAATCTCTTATATGGTAGAACTGTTTGTAAGGGGTGAGTGTATCTGTGGATTAAACATTGAGGTCAGACAGTTTATGTTCATCTGATCCTTGCACCTTCCAGATGATTTTACAACATATCAGCCTAGCCCATAATTTTTTAACCGATTTTGTACATAATCAACTTTTGGCTCGAAGTTATTAGTTCAGCTTTTACTCTTCCTTAATAATAAGACATTTCAAACGCCTAAAAATAACCATGACGCCTTCATTTGATCTAAATTCTCCCTGTTCTTCGGATTTAGAAACGGTAAATCTGCAGAATAAGTTGGACGTTCATTGTCCAATTCAGACATTTTTGCCATGGTGACTACACACAGCCGTCCATTGTCCTCGTGAGACAATATCTTTGTCTTCGCTAAATGCGGTCATCACTACTTCAAAACAAAGTCAAATATATCGTACAGCTATGAATAATATTCCCCGATGGTCGCTTTACCTTTTTCGACGTAATCGATATATGAATGACACTGCAGAAATAACAGAAAGCTTCAGTTGTATTAAATGATTTAAGTACAGTTATAACCAAGCCAGATCGAGTGATGGAGCAAAATAGATCACTTGCTCAAACAATCAGAAAAACTTTAAAAGAATTCACATGAATCGGGGATCATTCAGTCTGGCTCGAAAGGAAAAAGCCTCAGTTGGTACAGAATAGTTACTGAAAATTTCTACAGATACGACAAAACATAAACTAAACGACATAAAACAAGATAGAAGATCAGTGTTATATTATCAAGTTCAAGAACCTCCGCCAATTATTGAAACGGTCCTGAGAAAAAACACAGAAATAGTAAAGACAAATGTAATTCATACAGAAGATAATGGAAGCATATATCAAGATAGATCAGAGAAGGCAGTAGAAATAAGAACTAAAAAGACACAGGAAGTTAGCAGATCAAATGGAGTGGTGCGTAGTTCTCATTCTTTTAATCAGAACATAACATTAGATCACAGGTAGTGATGAGAAGGAGCAAGTATCATTTTTGAATGCATTGACTCAAACAGATCCAATGCGTCTTCTTCATTCAGCCATAGTAGGCCACTGTTCTGGTTGATGCTTGGTGTCTGAAGTTGTGTGATGGATCCATATGTCGTTTGAATACTCTAAATTGTCAGTGAAAGAGAAATGTAGGATTTATTATGTTACGAGTGACCAAACGCGTGGGAGACTCCAGAAACCAAATGTGGATGCCATTATAATCCAGTAGATGAGGGGAACACCGACGTTGAAGACAGTGGTTGAAGAGATGGAAAGCTGGAGAGGCGAGTGTGTGAGAGTCAAGTGTCAAAATTGTATGTGAATATTATCAGCCAATGCCCTTATACAAGGTATGACCTTCAAGGGTGGTCTTTATTTGTACTTATGTAGAAATAAATAAATAATAAAAAAAATAATAATATGTTGTCTGTGGGAATCAAATCGTGCAAAATCTCGTTTGTATTGGAGCAGAAAAACTACAAGTACTCCTTTGAGTTATCACACGGTTGTGCTCATGATCGATCGTGACCCATCGCCCAAAAAGCTTCTCATATCTAGATGGTCATGTAAATTGTTCTGCACTTGCTTATTTGATATCTCGAAAACCTCAGGAGCTTAAAGTAATAATTTGTAGCATCATTTATAGCGTTTTTCACTGGGCACATTCTAGTGCACTCCGTGCGAGTACAGAATACTTAAGAGGTTCACCTAGGGTAACACTGTTGCACTGGGTTCTGGAATACACATCAAGAAACGCCAACTTTTTTTTACAATCTTTGCATATATAGTTATATACTACTTACTCGTTTGTCTGAACATTGGTCAATAGTTTCCATGTAATTGCTAACTTTGGGAATTTTTTCTCCCGAGTTTCTTCCTAGACACATTATTTGTTCATCCTCAGAAGATGATCTGGATTCTCCCAAATCCAAACAAGGAAATTAAAAGGTTGACGTTTTCGTTTACTCTACTCATTCTGATTGAAAATAGTAAAAATCAACTAGGTACTACCGTATTCAATGAACGAAAGTTTAAACAGATGAAACAGAATTCTATGATTTGAAGTTTCCCACTCAAACCTACTGTCATTTTCTTGGTTCAATTCCTCGACACTCACTTTAAAATCGGTCCGAAATTATTGCACCCAGTTTGACCGCTCCGAGTGCAGAAATGCCAGTGAAATGAGTGCACTTAAAAAATTTTACACTGGAACTGCCACTGAAATCCGGTGCAGCAAGAGTGCAAACAGTGAAAAACGCTATTAGTGTTGTCTCAAAAATCGTTGCCTCGTTACCAAAGCCATTAGTATTGTGGTTGGCCATTGCTCGTGGCATTTTGCACAAAGTTTTTGCTTCTAAACAAGTGCGTTTATTATATAAATCTTACTTAAAACTTATATTGCATTTTATAATTGTTCATATTCTAAAAAGCATTGTACAACTATGGTGCATCATTACCTCGAAGAAAAATCTCGGAGTGTTAGTAGTACTTCAGTACCCCTAAGTAGTGCGCTCTTAAAGCAAAAGCATCAATCCTGCAATAGCTAATAAATCTATTAATTTCATTTTTATCAAACAATTTCGTACTTTGAGGGAGGCTGCAGGAAAACTGAATGCTGAATGGTTCTAACCCTCTATTCGATCAAATGGGGAGCATGATAAATAAATGTCAGCCCTATATTAAATCCTTCGAATATAATATGGACATGAGCAAAAAAGGATGATTTATTCCTCAAAAAACGTTATAAATTTCACATCTATTGGTCACACTTTTTGCATCTGCATGCTTGGTTGTATGAGATGTATACCCTTATTTAATTTTTCTATCATTTTCTTATGAAAGTCCTTATTCCACAATTGTGTTCATTAATAACTAGTACCACTCACACTACGTTCCAATGTCTTGGAAGTAATTTCGGAATATTGCAATCACAATTACGCTAAAACTAGATTTTTACACATCGAATAAAGTAGTAAGTTGTCTAAAAGCTGCCCGATTTCTATTTTAACTTTGAGTATTCTGTAATAATATTAGGCTTTTTTTTTAGATGACATCTCGAACGCTAGGCATGGACAATTTGCAGACGATGAGAAATTCAAATGCTATATATTCTGCATAATGGCACAGATGGCATGCGTAAGTTTATCGAATATTTTAAACATTCTTCACTTTTTTTTAGAGTAAATGTAGTTAGATATCAATAACGTGTTAAAAGCGCACCGCTAGTAAATTTTCTCGAAAAAAAAAGCACGTCCACTTACTAGTTAGATATCATCGCTATGATAACAGTTTTTTAGAATTATATCTACCAAATTATTTCCAAATACCAATGATAAAAAAATTGAAAACTCAGCCTGCTATTTATCTGGATATAACACGATATATTTCTAGATAGAAGACGATGGGACAATAGACGAAGAAGCAACCATAGCAGTATTACCAGATGAGTTCAAAGATAAGGCAGCACCCATTGTCCGAAAGTGTGGAACAATAAGTACGTCAACACAACTAATATTACATAATTGTATTCGTTTCCCCGATTATCCTGTTTTGTTAGAGTAATTCCCTTAATCAAATTCCAGGTATATTAAAATTGGACATTATACACTAAGACCTTGAAAGGATTCCTGATACTAAGGCAAATTGAAAGATACTCCAATATCGCTTTTACACTTCAGGCTTTGCACTTTATTTGTTATTATTGTACAAATTATAGCTCACCTTGGATAAGGGGCTTACACTAGCAATAGTTACAAAGAACTGTAGATATCCTCACCGATTCCATCTTTTATTGATGTCGTATTATATTTTCAATTACCAGACAATAAATATTCAAAGTTTATAATGGTACTAGATACTAGCACACAAGCTTTGGGTGTCCCCTAATTTTCTGATGTTCTTCTATATAATGCAGGTGAAGAAATTTGCAGGGAAAATATGTTTAAGAGCAATAGACTACAAAGTTATATCCAAATTTCTCTAATGCTTTCTGCATTGAGAATTTTTTATGAATGTGAACTATTTTTCGAGCAATAATCTATTAGAATATTCCTTGAACTTATCCATATGCATACTTTGTCCTTTAAAGTAATTTCAAAAACTGGCTGAAAATTTCAAACAACCTCTTCATATTGCGTTCAACGTTATCAATGAAATAGGAATTTGTAAACCACACTATATTTACCCAATAAAAAAAAGAGCTCTAGATGGTTCGATGTAGGTCTTAGGGCCTAATCGATCCCCTACTCAAACCCCCTGGATAATTTTATATCATATAGTTGCTGGATATAACTAAATAACATGTGTTTGACCATCAATGCGGAGAAAATTTGATTTCTTTGTTCTAGTAGAGTCATTGTCATTTTAGAAATACTACAAACATATTTTTACAATAAAATATCCAAAATTGGATTCGTCCTGTATCTCTGAACCATACTGAAGTTTCAGAAAGCGACAAAGCATAAAATACAGTTAATAAATATTTTGTAATTACAGAAGGGGCAACTCCTTGCGAAAGTGCTTGGCTTACTCACAAATGTTACCAGAGTGAAGCTCCAGATGTAAGTACTAGTATTGTAATGAAACAATCTTACAAAATATCAACTAAGAAAAATTAAATCCACCTTTACCTCTCATATATTTACAGGAAAAGTCAAGCTCAAGGTCTGTCTCTTGCTTCTAAACGCTGTGATGTTCACTTTTTTTCCTGATATGGACTTACACCAAAAATGGCGTTATGCATCTGAGCGGTTCGTCTTAAGTCCCTATATGATACACAAACTCATACTAGAATTGACCAAGAAATCTGAATATGCAATAATATATAGGGTGTTCTATGCAAAAAGCATAACAATAAAATTTCACGCTTTATTAGACATGCTGTATAAAAGTCATAATTTTTAAAATATAGTCCAACTCTACCTACTTACACTCAGATAGTTATTTTTTTGGACGTCCGAGGCGTTGAGCTTCATTAACCCCAAATTTGTACCTCACCTTAACTTAAGTTCAAGTTTGCAAAACTAAATGCAAAACTCTATTAAAATTTCAATCAAAGAAAAGTTACAGTTAATGGGAGAGTAGTTTGAAGCTTAGAGCTTAGGGCTTGATGTCTATAAGAAATATAATAATCTTTATTTGGCCTTCTATTGAGATGAAACCCCACGTTTCGGATAACTTCAAGGTGTTGATAACAAATCCAGCCGCAGTTTTGAGTCTCGCTCTCGTTTGACGAAATTAAAAAAATTCAGATCTCTCGGGCTGGCGGGTGTACCTAAAAAATCGAAAATCTTTATTTGACCTTCTATTGAGATGAAACCCCGCATTTCGGATATTTTCAGGGTGCTGATTACAAGCTCAGTTGCAGTTTTGAGTCACAGTCTCGTTTGACGAAAATAAAAAAATTCAGATCTCTCGGGCTGGCGGGTGTACCTAAAAAAATCGAAGATCTTCATTTGGTTTTTTATTGAGACAAAACCTCGCATTTTGGATAATTTCAAGGTGCTGATTACAAATCCAGCCGCAGTTTTGAGTCTCGGTCTCGTTTGACGAAAATAAAAAATTTCAGATATCTCGGGCTGGCGGGTGTACCTAAAAAAATCGAAAATCTTTATTTGGCCTTCTATTGAGATGAAACCTCGCATTTCGGATAATTTCAGGGTGCTGATTACAAGTTCAGTTGCACTTTTGAGTCTCAGTCTCGTTTGACGAAAATAAAAAATTTCAGATCTCTCGGGCTGGCGGGTGTACCTAAAAAATCTAAAATCTTTATTTGGCTTTCTATTGAGATAAAACCTCGCATTTCGGATAATTTCAGAGTGCTGATTACAAGTTCAGTTGCAGTTTTGAGTCTCAGTCTCGTTTAACGAAAATAAAAAATTTCAGATCTCTCGGGCTGGCGGGTGTACCTAAAAAATCTAAAATCTTTATGTGGCTTTCTATTGAGATGAAACCTCGCATTTCGGATAATTTCAGGGTGCTGATTACAAGTTCAGTTACAGTTTTGAGTCTCAGTGTCGTTTGACGAAAATAAAAAATTTCAGATCTCTCGGGCTGGCGGGTGTACCTAAAAAAATCGAGGATCTTCATTAGGTTTTCTATTGAGACAAAACCTCGTATTTTGGATAACTTCAAGGTGCTGAATACAAATCCAGCCGCAGTTTTGAGTCTCGGTCTCGTTTGACGAAAATAAAAAATTTCAGATCTCTCGAGCTGGCGGGTGTACCTACCTAAAAAAATCGAAAATCTTTATTTGGCCTTCTATTTCGCATTTCGGATAATTTCAGGGTGCTGATTACAAGTTCAGTTGCAGTTTTGAGTCTCAGTCTCGTTTGACGAAAATAAAAAATTTCAGATCTCCCGGTCTGGCGGGTGTACTTAAAAAATCGAAAATCTTTATTTGACTTTCTATTGAGATGAAACCTCGTATTTCGGATAATTTCAGGGTGCTGATTACAAGTTCAGTTGCAGTTTTGAGTCTCAGTCTCGTTTGACGAAAATAAAAAATTTCAGATCTCTCGGGCCGGCGGGTGTACCTAAAAAAATCGAAAATCTTTATTTGGCCTTCTATTGAGATGAAACCTCGCACTTCAGATAATTTCAGGGTGCTGATTACAAGTTCAGTTGCACTTTTGAGTCTCAGTCTCGTTTGACGAAAATAAAAAATTTCAGATCTCTCGGGCTGGCGGGTGTAGGTACCTAAAAAATCTAAAATCTTTATTTGGCTTTCTATTGAGATAAAACCTCGCATTTCGGATAATTTCAGGGTGCTGATTACAAGTTCAGTTGCAGTTTTGAGTCTCAGTCTCGTTTAACGAAAATAAAAAATTTCAGATCTCTCGGGCTGGCGGGTGTACCTAAAAAACCTAAAATCTTTATGTGGCTTTCTATTGAGATGAAACCTCGCATTTCGGATAATTTCAGGGTGCTGATTACAAGTTCAGTTGCACTTTTGAGTCTCAGTCTCGTTTGACGAAAATAAAAAATTTCGGATCTCTCGGGCTGGCGGGTGTACTTAAAAAATCGAAAATCTTTATTTGACTTTCTATTGAGATGAAACCTCGTATTTCGGATAATTTCAGGGTGCTGATTACAAGTTCAGTTGAAGTTTTGAGTCTCAGTCTCGTTTGACGAAAATAAAAAATTTCAGATCTCTCGGGCTGGCGGGTGTACCTAAAAAAATCGAAGATCTTCATTTAGTTTTTTATTGAAACAAAACCTCGCATTTTGGATAATTTCAAGGTGCTGATTACAAATCCAGCCGCAGTTTTGAGTCTCGGTCGCGTCTGAAGAAAATAAAAAATTTCAGATCTCTCGGGCTGGGGGGTGTACCTAAAAAAATCAAAAATCTTTATTTAGCCTTCTATTGAGATGAAACCTCGCATTTCGGATAATTTCAGGGTACTGATTACAAGTTCAGTTGCACTTTTGAGTCTCAGTCTCGTTTGACTCAATAAAAAATTTCAGATCTCTCGGGCTGGCGGGTATACCTAAAAAGATATTAGTAACTAGCTGACCCGACAGACGCTGTCCTGCCTTAGCTATGAATATTGAAATTGAACTTAAATCTGCAATAAATAATAATTACCTATCTGAAGAGCATAGCGATCATTGAAATACTTTTTGATATCCAACATGTTTTGTTTCGTTTTTGGGCCCACAAATAAATAATGATGATTTTGTCAACACGGAACAGGCTACATGATAATGCGGAAAACATGCATTATCAAGATTGCTCCCACAAATGTTCAATGACTGTCCTTGCTATTTAGTTATCGTCATGCAAGCTGCGCTGAAAATTGCAACCGCTTAAAGTCGAATGGCATGTTGCTTAAAATCATAGGGATGCGTGGAATCAAGTCGTCTTCGCTTTTGTATTCCCCTGTATTTTTAATCAATTTTACGTTTTTTCTCTGAACGTATTTCCGACCCAAATTCAAGTAGAAAAGTTGACTTAAACATGTGCCTAAAGTCTGGTCTTCAAGATACATGGTGTCAAATTTTGGAAAATATAGAATGTATGCCACTGACCTTAAAAAAAATATATTGTTTTTCAGACGAAACAGGTGAAAATCCAACTTTTCTGTCTTTTGATGTCTCTTCGTATCCCACTTTGTTTTGGAGGAAAAAAATAAAAACCACTTCATAGCCCGTCGAAAAAGTGGAGCTATGAAATGAAGTGGTTTTTATTTATTTGTTCCAAAACAAAGTGAGATACGAAGCGACATTAAAAGAAAAGAGAAGGTATTTTTATCTGTTAAATCTGAAAAACAGCATTTAATTTTTTCAAAGTTGGAGCCGTACATATTTTTGCTAATATTCTCGTAGAACTGCCCCCCGACCCCCGACACGCCACTGGAAAGGATAACTATCTTCTGGTCAGTGGTGACTTAGATTCTTAATGCAGTAAAAGACTACAGATTAAAAAAAACGGCTCATTAATGTTTAAGTCATTGATAAAAGAACAATTTCATTTCCAATCTTTCACACCCTGTATCTTGAAATCCAGAATCTTCAAGCAACATGTCCATCCATTGTTTATGCAGGGTGACTTCACATTATTATGGACATTCAGATAGGGACATGAAGCCTTAATATGCTCAATTTTCAAGATACAGGGTGTCAATGTTTCCTTTTATTTTGGTTTTATCTCAATTATCCCGCAATAAAATGGCACAACGTATCTAAAATTATGTATCGGGAATTCAACCACGGTTTTGCTAACATGAATCGAGGCGTCACCTACGGCACATCGAACTCTTTTAAATTAAGGAAACTTTTTTCCGTTTTGGAGCATCAACCTGAATATTAAAAACATCGTTTCCCCAATACGTGTTACGAAAAAAAGGTATACTTTGTTTAAGTCCCTAGTGTTGAAATTTGAGAACACTTCGTAAATGGTATTTAAAACTATGAGCCTAAGCCTGATATTCATTCATGCGGAAATACCGATAATTCTTTTGATCGCAATTTACAATTCAGTCGCATTGTAAATTTCAATGAAGATTATCTCGAAAACAGTTACCTATAGACACTCAAACAAATCATACCTTTACATGAGTAAAACATATTGAGGATTTTTTTGATACATTGATGCAGCAAACCGGAAAAAAGGTTTGATAATTTAAATCCATTCAATGTTCCTTGGGTGGCGTCTTCTATTCATGATAGCAAAACGATGATTGAATTTGGATTTTTCACCTTAAAAAACCCCCGATATGTAATTTTATATCGTTGTGCCATTTTATTGCGAAAGAATTGAGAAAAAACGAAAATAAAAGAAAACATTTTGACACCCTGTATCTTGAAAATGAAGCATTGTAAGCCTTCATGTTCCTATCTCAACGTTCATAGAAATGTGGGGTCTATCACCTGTCAAGCGTTGTCCGTCGATTATACGGACACCCTGTATGAGCTTTTTTTATTTGGATTTGAGTCATAAATATGCCTTTGAAATTACGGTCTCTCAATAAGTAACACTCTGTATACGCATTTGTCATTATTTATACGAGGCACAATTATTGACGTTTAAACATCTAACACCTAACCGGTATTTTTGACAGCAACGTCATACATGACAACAATAACAAACAAATCACTAACACTACACACCCTTCGTAGTTGTCATGTTTTCTCACATTTTTTCAAATTTTCTAATGTTCTGAATCATTTTTCTTAGATTTCTTCCCGTAAGAGCCTTCTACGAAGTAATAGCAAACTTATAAAAAAAAGATGGATGAAATTGGTAAAGCCGTTCTCACGTGATGCCGTGACCAAGGAAAAAAGTGACTCATTTTTATATATAGAGATAATCATTTTCTGTGGAGGTTTGCATCATAAAAAAGCACTGGCTATCCAAACATCGAAGATGCAACCTGCAGATGAGATCAAATCCATGATGATATGGGTCATTTTAAATTCATGGTTCAATAATCTCATAAAACTATGTTGATGTTTTAGAATATGAGAATATTCTAATCTGAAAGGGTTCTTATTTTCAGGAAAAAATTTAGGTTTCGGTTAAAGTTAAAAAAATAAGCCAGGAAGTGATCGCAAATTTGATCTTGAACTCTTTCCTTGCAAATTATATACCTCCCAGTTAGTTGCAATTTTGAGTATTTCAGATGCTGCAAGACTTTTGTTTATTAGTTCACAAACAATTTTTTAATAGACAAAGAGGCGACTCGGCAAATAAAATTTCTCAGAAACAATTTTAATTGTCTATAACAATCATCCCAGAGTCTACTAATTTTGAATGGTTTTGAAGATTTTAAACCCATTTCACATTTTTGAGTTTAGAATATATACACTCCATTTATGGTTACCACTGCGATAATAAATTATATCTTTGTCTAGGAGGCAAACATAAAAATTACTTATTACGTTTTTCATTTGCAGGATTATTTCCTGGTATGAAGATCCCAATTTCACTCCACGCCCCTCATGAAAGCTAATCAACTTTTTGTACAGCTGTGACATTTTCATTATATATTTATTATTGTTATTCTATGATAAGTACATTATATCAATTACTCAACCTATTATCTTTTCACTCATTCAACCTTACTATGTAATTTAATAATAATCAACGATTCCGTGGGCATTTACGGTTAATTGGCGTTTATTATCTCAAAATTGTTAGATATTTGACATACAAGTGATACAGAGGAAATGAGTGTTTCCAAAGTCTCCTTATAAATGCTACCCAGTTTGTGATATTGGCTTTTAAATTGCTAAGATGATTCTGCGACTATCTGTCATACTACTTCTATTTTTCACCAGCATAAAGGTAAGTCAAACATTTTGACATGTTGTAATACCTCAATACTAGAATAAATGCCTCCAAATATCTGAAAAGACATTAATTTTAAGTGTAAAAAAATCTAAATAGAAGAGGTCTGGGTTTTAAGAACAATTTTCCAAAAATGAAATCTCCACCTTATTAGCGTGTTATTTGAAAAGGTATAGATTCAAGAGAGTAATTCAAATCTTATTAATCTAGACCCCTACATTTCGATAAAAATAAGTCAAATTGGTGCTAAGAGTAGTTCCATTTTCTCTTATCAGGCACACAATGAAAGACAGACTCCTTATTGCTTTCTAAATATAAAGACAACTCTTTACATAAATACAAACTTGTCAGAACTTCCGCCTTGCAAAACTTATAGAGTCGTCTCATAATGAAGGCGCAGGAACTTTCTTGAAAAATATATCTTGGATTTATTGAAATTATCCCTTAACTACAGAGTGAGGACAATCTAACTAGTTTAGGCGGTAGGGGCTTTTTGGCAGCAAAAGGTCAGAAAAAACTAACATTTGGTGGGAGGGTAGACATTGATCCGCTGAACCTACACCTAAATTTGCGACCTCGGAGGGTTGGGGTGAAAACTCTGCTCTGCGACGGTTTTCGAAAAATAGCGTCATTTTGGCAATATCAAAAAAAGTTTCAAATAATACAAGGAGACAACAAAATTCCTCACAATTTTGGGCTTCACATTTTTCGTGTGCGACCAACAGTTTCCATCCTACAGTACGCGAAAGTTAGAGGTTGGTTTGTGATTTTCACTAAAATCATAATTTCATCGCCGATTAAAACAAAGAACTTTATCAAAAAGTCGCGTAGCGTTTTTCCCCTAAAAGAATGATATTTCTTGTTTTTTTATTATCTGCAGCTGCCTGCCTTACGAATTTGGTTTAAGAAAAAATACGGCTACTGCCGATATGTGCTGTTGCGAAAAATATCTTATTTATGCATACTTTTAGTGGCAATGATACTGCTCCGGCGTTACGGTATGTGCTATCAAAAAAGATCAAATAATACATGGAGAAAACAAAATTCTTCACAACTTTGGTCTTTACATTTTCCATGTGCGATCAATAGTTTCCGTACTACAGTGCCCCAAAGTTAGGGAGCGGTTTGTATTTCTTACTAGAATCAGAATTTCGTCGCGTATTAAGTCGAATACCGCTATCAAAAAGTTCTGTAACACTTTTTGCAGCAGTCTAAATAGCACATTTGGGCTTAAAAGAAGTACGACATTTAAGAACACATCGGCGCAACCTATTGTTGGGATCAGCCAATTGTTAAGTCCTTCAAAAGTCTTTTGTGCGCAAAAGGTGAGAAAGAATTGAAATTTGGTAGGATAATAGTCTGACACCTAATTTTGCGACCTCTGGGGATTGCTGCTCGAGAGTGGGGGCAGGATGGTAAATTTTGTTTTCTCGATAAATCATTTGAACCTTCTTTCAATAGCACCAAAACGACGCTGTTTTTCGAAAATCGTTGCAAAGCAGAGTTTCTACCCCTCTCCCCTCGATAGGCAACTTCACGAGGTCGCAAACTTGAGTGTACATTCAGGGGACTAATGTCTATCGTCCCACCAAATTTCATTTCTCTCCGACCTTTGGTGCTCCAAAGACTTTTCTAGGACTTAACGATTGGCTAATATCGGTAGTAAATAGCGACGTGTTCCTGAATATTGTTCTTTTTTTTAGCCAGCTGCAGTTAAAAAAGATATAAAAAATGGAGTCAAGTTGATTGACTCAGTACTTCCCACACATAATGATGATACCATTTTGTTATTTTCCTATTGCATGAAGCTATAGTCTGAGACCCCTTGCAACCAAGTAATCGTTCGCATGTCCTCAAAAAACATCAAACACAAAAACTAGTAAATAGTTCCCTAAGTCTCTCCGTAGGAATTAAAATGACACAATTTTTATTCTGCCAGCTTTAACTGGACGAAACGAAACAATCAGGAACCCCGAAATTGCTTAAAAACGAAGTTTGAGCTAATTTTATATTTTTAGTTTTTTATTATTGCTGCGCCGCCAATAACACGATTTTTGAAAACCATACGCATTTTTCATCCTCGCCACGGTAGTAATACTGTGTCTAAATTTCATTAAAATCGATTTCATAATTTCCATGTTACTAAATTCAGAACGATCTAAAGCAATACACGTATGTATACATCAGACAATTCTAAGTCCCTTGATTTCTGTAATAGCCAAGGCAATGTTCGGATGGACCTAAAAAAAGGGTATTATGCCGCTAGGTCTTTCTTTCATAGGTCAATGGACAACCTATTGTGAATAGAACAAATTTTTGAGTTTTACAACCCCCACCCCGTACCCCCCAATTTCATCTCCACCCAAAAAAAGTAAAAAATGATCAGAAACTCCTAAAATACCTAAAAACAAATTTTGAGCTATTTTTATATTTTTAGTTTTTTTATTATTGCTGCGCCGCCACTGACACGATTTTTCCAAAACATACGCATTTTCCATCCTCGCCGCGGCAGTAATACTGTGTCAAAATTTCATTAAAATCAATTCGATAATTTTCGCGTAATTTCCATATTACTAAATTCAGAACGATCTAAAGCAATCCTCGTATGTATACATCAGACAATTTATTCAAAGTCCCTTGATTTATATAATAGCCGAGGCAATGTTCGGATGGACCTAAAAAAGGGTATTATGCCGCCGTCTTTCTTTCACAGGTCAATGGACAGCCTATTACGAATAGAATAATTTTTTGAGTTTTACAGCCCCCCACCCCCTAACCACCCCAATTCCACGCCCACCCAAAAAAATTATCAGAACATTACTACGACACCACAACATATCGCTACCCAAATTTCATCACAATCCATGCAGCGGTTACTGAGATTACGACGTTAGCAAAACGCCAACAGACAGACAGACCGACAGACAGACAGACAGACAGACCGACAGACAGACAGCCTGACAGACAGACAGACCGACGGAAATGAGGGACGTGGATTTTCGTTATGTAGACATCATAACACGCCCAAAAAGCTTATTATCTCAAAATCGAAATTTTTCGCGATCACAATACTCCCCTCACCTATCGGTGTGGGAAGTAAAAATTCGTTTCTCTTAGGAAAAAAAGTGTTACAGAACTATTTGACTGCATTCCTCGGCTTAAGACGCGATAAAATTCTGATTTTGGTAAAAATCACAAACTCCCTCCTAACTTTGAAGCACTGTAGAATCGAAACTACTGGTCGCATACTAAAAACGTACAGACCACAATTGTGAAGAATTTTGTTGTCTCCATATATTATTTGAACTACTTTTCGATAGCATTAAGCACAGCGGCATTATTTGTCGAAAAGCGTCACGAAACCGAGCGGCAACCCCCAAAGGTCGCAAAGTGAATATTATCTTAATTAAACGACGCCGAAATAGTATCATTTGGACTAAAAGTATGCACAAAAAAATATTTTTCGCAACATCACATAGAAGAAGAAGAAGATATCGTCCTTTTAGGGAAAGAAAAATGATACACCTTTTGATAAAGTTCTTCATCTTAATCCGGAACGAAATTCTGATTTTAGTGAAAATCACTAACCAACCCCTAACTTCGGTGCACTGTAGGACGAAAACGATTGGTTGCACCTTGAAAAATGTATGGGCTAAAAATTATGTAAAATTTTGTTCTCTGCATGAATCATTTGAAGCTTTTTTCCACATCACTTACCAAAATAACGTTATTTCTAGAAAATCGTCGTGAGGCAGAATCCCCCCCCCCCCCCCTCCCCACCTTAGAGAGAATCGTGCAGAATCACATTAGGGAGGGACCTTTATGGTTAACACCGCTGAGTCCCCACCAATACGCATACACAGCAGGCAGATCAACTGACCTTGCCTTATTCAACCTATTGGGCAAAATCGACCAGTCTTTGGGAAACAAAGAAATTGCGTTGGGTGCCTTCCTAGCATTGAAGGAGCGTTCAATAACGCAGTCCCTCAATCACTCCAGGTAGCCCTTGCAAAAAGAGGCGTGGAGAAGATCACCTGCGACTGGATCAGCTGCATGTTGGCAAACAGGAATGTCGTGACATCATTGCATGGTGAGCCGATTAGGTTTAGGCCTGCCAGGGGATGTCCCCAGGGGGGAGTGCTCTCACCCCTTCTGTGGACCATTCTGGTGGATAACCTGCTGAACGAGCTCTCCATCAGTGGTGTGTACGTGCAGTGCTATGCGGACGATCTGGTTATTGTAGTCAGAGGGAAGTATGAAAGGACCATCTCTGAACTTCTTCAACAAGCGTTAAACACAATCGACAGCTGGTACAGGAGGAAACAGATGTCGATAAACCCCCATAAAACAGTTGTCGTTCCGTTCACAAAAAGACGGAAACTAGACAAGCTCTGCTTACCTAGAATAGCGGGTGAGTCAATCCAGTTTGCAGAGGAGGTGAAATATCTTGGTCTTATATTGGACAAAAGACTCACCTTTAACTCTCACCTGGATAATAGAATCGAAAAGGCCCGCCTCACCCTCTGGACACTCAGAAGGATTTTGCGGCAAATCTTGGGGCGTTAGTCCTAAACGGATCTACTGGATATCTCAGACGGTGGTAGTATATGGCGCTGTTGTCTGGTGGCAGAAATGCCTACAACGGACAGCCAGAGTCAGGCTGGCGGCAAGGCAACGCACCGCCTGTTTGGCCATCACTGGAGCCATGTCTACCACACCAAAGTTAGCCATGGAGACCCTTCTAAACTTAACACCTCTGCACATTAAGGAAAGAGTTGCAAAAGTGGTCGCCTACAGACCCCTATCAACCAGACCTGACAAAACGGAACTAGGTCCAGACACAACGGGTATAATGGGTGAAATTACCCATCATCATGTACTAGGAATGGTCTCGGATATGCTTCCCCAAGCGCATATAGAGCGATCCTATAACGTCCTTTTTCCAGGCAGGGACGAATGGAGGAGGGACGATCTCATATCACCCTCTAATCTTGCGCTATTTACTGATGGCTCCAAGTCTGAACTGGAGGCAGGAGCGGGAGTAGTGGGTACCAACCCAAAAGTTGAAATTTCAATCAACCTTGGGAGGTATACCACAATATTCCAAGCAGAAATGATTGCCATAGAGCTGGGAGTCAGGGAACTAATCAAAAGGCCCCTGACAAACAGATCTATAAAAATCTTTTCAGTCAGCCAGGCTGCATTGAAAGCACTGTGCTCCAGTCGGGTTGATTCAAGACTAGTATGGAACTGCATGCACCTCCTCAACAAACTCGGAACGGGAAACAGGGTAACCTTGATTTGGGTTCCGGGTCACAGCGGAGTGGAAGGCAATGTATTGGCTGACGCGCTAGCAAAAGGAGGAACTGAATCTATGTTCATAGGACCAGAACCATTCGCGGGCATTGCAAAAAGCACCGCTAAAAATACCATCTCGGACTGGGTAGTGAGGAAAGCACTCCTGAACTGGCGAGATACATCAGGGCTACTGCACTCGAAGGCGTTTATAAGATACCCTTCGAGTCAGGCCCCCCGAGGATCATGGAATGTAATAGGTACGACCTCCGCATTCTGGTCGGTCTGCTGACGGGATACGGTCGTCTAAGGTACCATATACGGAAGTTGGGTCTTGAATAAACTTCAGACTGTCGCTTCTGCTACGTGGAGGACAAAACAGCGGAGCATATTCTTTGCTCCTGTCCAGTACAGGATAGTGCTAAGTTCTAGACATTCGGATTTGCCCAACTGGAACCTCATGACTTCAAGGTTTCACCCTTCACGTTGATCGCCTTTGTAAAGAGGTGCAGACTGTACGGTGAACTCTAAAAAGGAGTGAGCCACAATAGACACAATTGAGTCGCAGTGGAAGGAGGCAGCTCTGCCCCACTCACTTTCAACCTAACCCAACCTAACCCCCCCCCCACTCCTCGAGCGGCACCCCCCTAGGTCACAAATTTAGGTGTAGGTTCGGGGGGCCAATGTCTATCGTCCCACCAAATTTCATACCTTTCCGACCGACTAAACCACAAACGTATGTTTTTAGAATTGTTTTGGTCATTTACACTTTTTGTTTGTACCGTGATTCAGTTCAGTGCATCTTCGTTTCTTAGCATAAAGCCTTCACTCGCCTTAGTCTGCTACAAGATGACCAACAAAAAAACTGCTAGAGGGATAGAGCAACAATCATAGGACAATATTACTTATCTGGAAGGCTTTTGTTTTAATATCTCAAAGTTTGTTGATATAGTCACGGAATACGTTATATACTCTTGCAGTTATTAAATTTGAATGTACTCACTTAATTTTCACTTAAAGGGTTTTAGTGAGCATGAAATGATGAGCAATATCAAGAATTTGGGTCTCATATGCGATAAGACATTCTCAGTAAGTGACGGTAAGTAAATTTTTACATCCCTTTTATCTAGATTAACAGACACACTTTGAAATACTGTCTATGGTTAGCTTAAATCTAATATCTGCAGTTGTATTTAGTAATACAGTAGAGCTTTGGGATACAAGAAGCATCAAACTTAGAATTCCTATATTCGTTACTTATAGTAGTCTCATGAGAAGATGCTTAATTTGAAGAGTAGTGTAGGAAGCATAATTGAAAAAAAAACGTACGAAAGTACGTAGACAGTAAATGGCTCGACGCTATAGGAATAATAAATAAAGGCATTTGCTTTATGACACTAAATAAGGAGTTATTCATCCCGAAGTTGCTAATACTTTTTGGTAAAACCGCAAGTTTTAGAATGAAATATGTTTTTGCGTAGGCTAAAAAATTTGAGCCCATATCCTGTCGGCCTTCTCGAATGAGCGTGATACCAACTTTAAGTCGGGATTAGTTCTGTGCATGTTGGGAAAGGCTATTTACCGTGATTGTTCAAAAAAATTGGCTCATCCTTGTCAATTGCTTAGCTCAGGGGTTCCCAACCTGTGCGCCGCGGCGCCCTAGTGCGCCGTAGAAAGTAAAGAGGGGCGCCGTGAGTCGATCCTCTAAGTCTAAAGCACAAATATTTGCGGGTGCCTAAAAAACAGCAATACCTATTCTGACGCTCGCCACATTTTGAAACTACTGGAAAAGATTACAACGTTAAGGAAGAAACTACAAGTTTGGATAAAAAAGACGAATCAAGGCGGCGGTTAAGACTGCTTTCCTGGTGGCCCTTTTCACGGAACACCTATTGAAGCTTACTGAAGATTTTCGAAATACTTTGCAGATGATGATTTCGAAAAATTTGCGTAGATCCAAGATCCCTTTCATATGCAAGCTCCGCCATAATTCTCCAAATCCGATTTGGTGGAGTTTTGGTTATCGATTCAAAATGAATATACAAACGTAACTTCAAAAGCTTTAAGAATTTTTATTCCGTTCGCAACGTCATATTTATGTGAAGCTAGATTTTCAGCCGTAGCTGTAATCAAGAACAAATATTGCTCAAGGATCAATGATGAGCAAGAAATGAGAGTCGCAGTTTATTCACCGTTTTGAAGAACTATGCGGAGATCACCAAGCACAATTGTCACATTCATTTGACTGTCGTATTTTATTTTTGTTTTTCTTGAGTCTTTCTTTTTGTTTTCTGTTGCAATTCTGAATTCTAAATATAATAAAATAAACTTGATTTCTTATTGAGGAAGTTTTTATTTTTGTGCCTACTATTACTGTAGGTAACTATTTCCATTGATTAACTTATTTTAAATAAGTTAATCAATGTTATTTCTTTCGATTGTATCTATTTAAAATAGCTATCTAAGGTAGGGTGCCGTGACAAAATGCTAAACTTGAAAGTGCGCCGCGGGTCGAAAAAGATTGAGAACCCCTGTCTTAACTCCAATAAACTTCATCTTTCTATCAAATGCATCTTTTCTTCATAGTTCAAACGGTCAGTTTCTTGAAAAGGAACACTATAATATTATTTTAGTCTTAGTTTCGTTGGATACTGTGCTCAATTTTTCAAGGTTTCAGGAAATAGATATGATTTAAGTAGTTTTAGCAAACATATGCACTTTTCTGGGTTCACCTTGTTGGTTTTAGCAATCAAAGAAGATGTAAACAATCATAGGATATGGTCGGATGATGAGAACTTCAAATGTTACTTACATTGTATGATGCAAGAAGCTAGTGTGGTGAGTACTGTTAAGGCTCCGTTACACGACATGAGGTGTGATCCGTCTGGAGGGTGAACTGACAAGCCACATGCTGTAAAGCCGAATTTACATTACAAAACTAGTTCCATGCATGCTAACTTTAATTGCACGACACTGGTTAAGTAGTTATCGAGGAAAGATGTGGGTGCAACTCAGTTGATTTCTGAATTAGCAGATGGTGATCCTGGAAGTTACACAAAACTATTTTCGAATGAGTGAAGCACTCTTATTAGATAAAGTTTCCGACTCATTAGTGAATATCAAAACAACATACAACATGCCGTGAAGCATTCACAGCAAAAGTGAAACTCCAAATTACGTTATGTTATTAAGCAACTGGAAACAGTTTCCAGTCATTATCATACGAATTTAAAGTATCAATACGTAGCATTTTATCCCCATTTTTATATTGTCCATGTTTAGGATCCCAAAGACACTTATTACGCTGGTATTCATTTATAAATTGATTATTTTTATTAGCAACACAGCGTTCACTTGTCATTTTCACCAAAAATCGACATACGCTCTCTGTGAACGTTTTCGTGATATCAATTTCATCACATTTTACAGGTTGAAACTAGTTGCATGACACTATGTAGTGTCATTCAATATTTTTGTAACACGCAAAACCAATTCGGTTTCGTGAAACTGACGCATACGTGATGAAAACGTCTATTTACACGTGAACCTAAGAGTGAAACTAATATCATCACACTAGTTTTGAGAAACCAGTTTCGTAATGTAAATTCGGCTTAAGAACTGAGCATTGCGGCACGTTTTACGCTCATCGGTCCGTATAACAGTAGCCTTAGGTATATCTTATGTAATTGAACCGACCATCGTTGGAGCATTCTCCCATGTATGGGGATGTACTTCGAAGCACTTTCTAAAGCTTCTGGGCACTATCCAGAAGAGAGCAATTAGGATAATCTCACAAAGGACCTCCACAGCCTGGAACATCGGAGAAGGGTGCCAAACCTGTCCCTGTGTTCCAAATTCTATCAGAGTGAGCTTTCCCAGATAATAATCCAAAGGCTATCCGAACAAGAAACACTAAAGAGGCTCTGCGAGCGCGTCCTTACCAGGTCGACGTCCCTACTCCCGAATAAGTCTTCTCCAGCATTCCTTTTTTTGGAGAACTTCGACGCTGTGCAATGGGCTGCATGGGAATTTATTTCCCGACGGCTACAACCTGCAGTGCTTCAAATCTAACATGCATTGACACTTATCCTCTCGCAGCGCTTCTGTAGCGCCATAGGCCTTTGCGGCAGGCCGGCAGGTTGACCATAAGGAATATCAACTATTTTGCTTTCATGTACTTTATGCCCCTGATTATATCGCTTGTTAAAATTACAAATAAGACAAGTATTTTCTCAAAGAGTAATATTATAAACTGGTAGACCATTCCAAAGTTATATGTCACTGACAGCTTCTATGGAGCATGTATGCTATGCTACTTTATAGTAATTTTACCCTAGAGATGTATAAAAATTCGTGTGTATGCTCCACAAGCTATCAAATGTTAAATTTCACATGTTTTGGAATAGTTCGTACCAGTGTTGATGCTCTCCAATATAATAAGCATAATGTTGTTCAATTTTATTCAGTTCACGCCTTCTGGCACTGTTGATGAAGATGCTTGCATAGATTACCTTGCCGATAACTACAGGGATGAGTTTATACCTATAATACGTAGATGTGGAACAAAAAGTGAGTAAACAAATATTCACTTCCATAAATCTATTACTTAAGAGTCATTTCTATCTGCAAATGTTTTATCGCTCTCTGTATGCAGCTGCTGAAAAACCTGCTGCGTATGACAGGTTTGCTTTCCTATTAAGTTTTAACTTAATTTCGCTTAATGCTTGCTTAATAAACTTCATATTCTAAGAGTCATTTAAAAAGGTTCGACATAGTGTTACAGTTAGTTATTGCACATGTGTTATAGTACATTGAATATAAAAATATGGTATTTAACTGAAGTCTTTGCAGCAGTGTCTAAGTGGTGCAGCTAAAAAAGGCTCTTAGAGTGGTCTTAGTGATATGTAGTGCAGTGTATTCTGTAGCATGTACTGTGTAAGGCTTTCGCGGCCATCGTCCAATGAATTTGTGGTTATTGGGTTTTTAGGCCGGCGTCGTTCAGCGCTAAATCTTGACGTTTCACCACCACGAGTGGATGGCATCTTCAGAAGCTATTTCACTTTGGCGACTTCTAAAATACTGACGGCTGGTGGATCTGCACCTGTACTTACATATATCTGTTACCGGTAACGTGGTCCAACAAGGTAGAGTTAGTAGCCCCGCCCCCTCGAGATATGGTAGTGTCTTCAGGTCCTCTAGGATGGGTACCCATGTCCGGTTGACTTTATGTGTTTCTTCTTTCCTATTGAAATTATTATGATGTTTTTCTATTTCGATGGCTTCTCTGTGAAGTCTGGCATGGTATGAAGACGTTGCGGCAAGAACCTGAGTTTCTTCAAACTTGATCTTGTGACTTCCCTCCTTAATCGCATGTTCGGCTACCGCTGATTTGTCCGTTTGGCCTAGTCGACAGCTAGCCTTATGTTCTGCAATTCTTGTGTTTTATCGATCGCTTCGTTAATCCTATGTATACATTCCCACATGTGCATGGTATGCGATAAACCCCCGATGTTGTGAGTGAGTTTTTTTTTGTCCTTCACCGTTCTCAAATATTCCTGTATCTTTCTTGTGGGCTTGTAGATTAATAACTGCGGTATACCGCGTAATTACCTACTTACATCGGTTCAGATTGAGAATCTGCTTTATATATTTTTTATAAACTTTTCCAATGACGTATGTTAATGGGCCGTAGTTGCATATAGCTGTTGTTTATTCACTGTGTGTGTAGTTTTGTAGACTGCGCCTATAAAAAATTGTATTGTGAATGCTTTTAGCCTCAATAAATACATTTAATTATTGACAGGGTCTGAAAGATCGCTTTTATCTCTTTTATATATCGCTTTGCCAATTTTAAGTAACTATACGACCACTTTTTGCAGAGGGAGCTAACGACTGCGAAACGGCATGGTTAACCAACCAGTGTTGGGCGGAAAGTCCAAGAGTAAGTATTAAAAGACGATGAAAAATATACAACAAAAAATCGAAAATTGGCAAACACAATACACATGATGTTTATTAATATCTAGACAGTCGCAAAGGCAAAGTC
This sequence comes from Callosobruchus maculatus, assembly GCA_951848785.1. NCBI lineage: Eukaryota > Metazoa > Arthropoda > Insecta > Coleoptera > Chrysomelidae > Callosobruchus > Callosobruchus maculatus. The sequence continues at coordinate 8,883,337 of CATOUR010000029.1, forward strand.
AAAATATCAACGTTTCGCAACCCCTATAACAGTTTACAATAATTGCAAACTGAACACATTAAAACTCACTCAGCTGGTAAAAATTGCTACCTCTAATGCGGCGTTAGAGAACGTCGTAAAGCCACGTTCTAGGACGCCCTCTATTTGACTTCGCATTTAGTCAAATCACCAAGTTTATCTAGTACAGAGTAGTAGAGGTAACCACTCCAATTGACAGGTCTAGGAGGCGGATTACTATCTGCTCTGACAGTCAGGCAACCATCAAAGCACTGAGTGCTTGGAAAATAACGTCGGGACTGGTCCTGGAGTGCAGGAGGGCTCCTGACGACATCTCAGCTAAACACAAGGTATCACTGATGTGGGTACCTGGGCACGCTGTGGTAAAGGGTGACGAAATGGCGGATCATCTGGCTAGGATGGGATCCGGCAACAGTTTTGTGGGCCCAGAACCAGCCTTAGGACTATCTGCAAACTTGATTAGGAAAACAACTGGAGAGTGGATCCAGAATCAACACTTTCTGAGATGAAACAACATCTCTGGTCATCTACGTCAAGCTCGGGAACTATTAGCAGGGCCTGCAGAGAGAATAGGACGATTTTGTCTCTCTCTGGATAGGAGTAACTTGAGATTGCTAGTAGGCCTATTAACGGATCACAACACCTTCAGGGGTCACTTGTTCGTGATGAGGGTGGTCAACGACCCAACGTGCAAGTGGTGTGGTGAAGAGGAAGAATCTTTGGCACACATCTTGTGTCGCTGTGAAACCCTGGGTTATTACAGGCAGACTATGCTGGGCTCAAGAACCTTGGAAGCAATAGAGATAAAACGGATAGGACCTAAGAATGTACTTGCCTTTGCCAAAAGGGCAAGTCTTAGGAACTAGCGCGGACAGATGAGCAAAAGGGCCCATTATGTGGCCTATGCACCAGCCACATTCCGTGCTGGATAGCCTCTGGCCCTTATTCATTCAACCACTCCAGGTCCCTACTGACCCAATTTAATGGGCCTATATTACAAGATAGACCCATTTACATCATGTAAAATGTTAAATTAATGTAGATAGGACCATGATGGGCCATGAGCCTTAAAAGTTTTGTGAGTGCGCTATCTCAATGGTGTTGTCATAGCTCCGGAGAGCAAGACATAAAGAGGCTCGAACTACAAGATTTTCGTCACAATACTCAACCGATCTGTTAAAATATTGCCTTTGGGACTGTGGGTGCCATTTTATCTCGCTAATTATAGTGTTGCTTCTATAGTAGCTATATTTTAAATGTGTTCTCTTCTTATTTCAGTATTTAGTACTCTGACCGTAGCCACAGCGAATGGTACATGTGAACTTCCAACTTATTCCAGCAATTTACGTTGGATCTTCGTAGCTAACTCTAGGCTAAGTTAAAATACACTCACCATCAGTCGAATCTCAATTCAGAAACTCATTTTAGGTTCACATGTATGTACAATACAAGGCATCAATATAGTTTAACTTCAACACTTTGACTACTTAACTGTATTACTTCATTATTTTTTATGCTAGGCTATTTTATAAGACGATTGTAGAACAACTGTACCAGTACCATTTCTCATGTTTAAATGAAAAAGTAGAACATCGTTGAAAATGTATCTTTTGCTTTTAGTGACTACCGGTTTTGCACGTTCTATCATCAATATTATAATTTATGTATAAATGCTCAATAAAAGATAATTTGGGTTCTTTTCTCCATGGGTTTAATTTGATATCCAATGTTTGTCCAGCTATCTGTGTAATACTTCTGCAAGAATACAGAGTCAAAAGCTCATGTATAAGGTTAAATATGACAGGTTGAGTTACAAGCTAAAGGAACTTGATTGGTTGAACATGGCTAGTAAACAAGAAACAGTTTTTCTCTGCTTATATCCTAAAAAAATCACTACAAGGCAACCAATTTACTTATACAACAAACAGGATTCAGAACTGATGTCCAAAATATAAATTTGAGAACCAAAATTTAATATCCGCGCCTTATCATAATAGACCAACTTTCTACGAACGAAGTTTTAAATATAATTTATACAAGGAATACACTTATATTTAGAACAAAAAATAAATGTTATACGATTTAAATTTGCAATAAATCAAATTTATCCATTGTTGTGTGCTATTAATGATCGTAGTTTCCGAATATAAAATTTGTATCAAATCCTTATCTTTTTTTAATTGCTTTGTTTTTGTACACATGCAGGTTATAATTAGAAGTTAAATGACTTAAGGGGCCTGGATACACACAATTATGCATACCTACGTATTTGCCATGTAAAACACGGACTCACAATTACTCGCATAACTCACTCTATTTTCAAACGACATATATAATATTTCAGAAGGCGATAGTTAAGACCTTGATGAATGACAACTATTTTCGATTTTTTCAAAAAAGTTTTTTAATGTGCAAAAAACTCGCAATGCAAAATCATACATTCTATAAATGCCTGTAATTTAACAACCAAACACGATATCAAAAAACGGCTAAATGGTTGCACAAGCGCAAGCTTTCTTCTTCAATTTGCTCTTTCAGTCATTACTGTAAGTTTAAAGGTAACGTCAGGAGCTTGGAAATGCGAAATTTATTTTTATAGTCACCTTACCTTTGGATTTTTGGACTTATCGCCCCTCATCTTAGACACACACACTGGAGAAAGGAAATAGGCGGCCACGCCTCCTCGCTAACACGGGAATACGTCTTTTCTTGGTTCTCAATTTCGCGCACTATACCCTAGACCCTTAACTGTAAGGAACTTCAATCCTCAATTATACGAGAAAGTCCCGTCTGAAGGGATTATCCTGTAGTATATGCTTCAGTTCTCGTTTTTGGCATCTTGTTTACAGAAAAAGTATCCAAATTGGCATCTAGATCCTCAATATTTATATATTTTTCAAAGCATTCCCACCTTCCTCGCTTCTACCGAGGGTTTAAAAAAGAAAGTAATCGTTATAAGGCAAGGAGTCGCAGCCTATTGGTTATGGAAAACGGAACCTTGGTCTTCAGTATTGAAAAGCCTACAAATAACAAATCAAGTCCTTTTCTTAAGGATCAATCACTATTACTTCCACCTTACAGGAAGCCTCATCCTCTGTGGAAGAGCTTTATCCTGCATCCACGCTAAAATAACATGTTAACTTTACGAGAACTTTAAGAGAAGTGTCCAAGTTTCAATTACTACAAAAAGGTTTAATACTTAGATTTGGGACATATCTGTATTCAAAGCAAAGAGCACTGGCCACGCCTCCACTTCCGCGGCCTTAAGGAAAGGCATTGAAACCATTAGACATACCGCAGGGTGGAATGATATGTTAAACATTTTTGTTACATTTTATAACAGATCCATATGCAGGATCTAGATTTTGCAAAATCGCTGATAATAAAAAAGCAGGGAACAATTTATTTGACAAAATTCAAACGGCGCTCTCACTGTGAACCGGAAGCGATATTGACAAAACCGGATTCTTCCTGGACTAGTTTTTTCAAGGTGATTCCGAATTTGTATTTAGTTTTTCTCTAGCACCTGTAGTTTTGGCTATCTTTTGTATATGGACAGATGGACGGACGGACAGAAGCTCTGCATAAACTCTCTTCAGTGAGAGCTAAAAATGGATAACGAATTGTGATACCTACCAAACCAAACTTCTACACATTACATACTGTACACTAAAAAAATAAAAGGTTATTGAATTTTAGATAAAAAACTGCGAAGTCTGAAAGTTGCAGTAAATATTCCGAAATATGCGAGAGAAATTTGATGAGACGAGATTTCAGTTCAATCAAATCCTGATCTACCAGTGGATTTAGATGCAGTGGTATCAGACGCAGGTAATTGAAGAAAGTCGACAATAGATCTATCGCACGAAATTCATCGTTTCTGTCACTTGGTGGTGGATGGCCGTATACGAGGAGTAACTCTTCACGATCGACAGCCAGTTTTGTTTGCCTTGTAAATATGTTGCAAATAAATGAACTAAAATAAACTAAACTAAACTCCAAGGTTGAACAAAGTCCAGACTTGTTTTTCCTTTTTCATTCAAATTATGCTCAGATCGTGAAACCATCTTTAAACATCTACAGAGTGATCTCGAGGAAGGGGCTCTCTAAGTATAGTTTTGGGGTTAAGCGACTTACCTGTAAAGAAGTTCAATCCTCAATTATACGAGATAGCCCCGTCCGAAGAGATCACACCCGCCCTCCCCAAGCCCAAAGTGCACGATCTGAGTAGGGACATAGTGACTAGGCACAACGGAACGCAGGGGATGGCGGTAAAATATAAACACTTTTTCTGTAAACAAGTCGCCGAAAACGAGAACTGAAGCATATACTACAGGGTGATCTCAAGAACGGGGCTCTCGAAATATAATTATTAAAGTCTATTATAGTTCTTATTAACCCCCCTTGTGGTTTTCAGGTGTATTGGGAGATAACTTATTATATAACAAACGGTTAATAATTGGGAGTGCGGCAAATAAACGCATAAGTGGACTCTTTTAACTTTATTCCAAGCTTTCGGAAACTTATGATTCCATCATCAGGGCTACAATAGAAATTTTGAAAATGAGAAACAATCTCAATAAATTGGTGTTAAGTACTTACAAAAGTTAGTGAGATTGCTGCGTAAAGATGATCAAAGGGAGAGTCTTCGCAATATAGCACAATTTGTTGTTTTTGACAATGAATCTGTGTTTCCACACAAATTGTGCTATATTGTGAAGACTCTCCCTTTGATCATCTTTACGCAGCAATCTCGCTAACTTTTGTAAGTACTTAACACCAATTTATTATCATATAATCATGTTTCCGAAAGCTTGGAATAAAGTTAAAAGAGTCCACTTTTGCGTTTATTTGTCGCATTCCCAATTATTAACCGTTTGTTACCTAACTGGTTTTTGTTTCGGCAATGACTATAACTTATTATACATACATTTCTATGCATTGTTTATTAATGTCATTAACCTGAATATAAAGGCATTTATTATTACTATTGATAATATCTATAACATGCCTTTTTATTCAGACTCATTCAATTTTAGCCAATTAAGATACAACATGGTCAAACTTTTTCTGAATACCAAGCGCATACATAAAGTTTATGTTATTTAAATTAAATTCTTGTGTATGAGTGACAATTGCACTTCAAGCTCTTTTTCTTAATAAATTTTGATCATAGCAGCCATGTTTTTTTTATTCCGTGCTCTCAGCACTGTTGATTTACAGTGGGGTACGGCTTGAAAACCATTTCGCGATAAACCTATCTAGGTTGCATACTGAGATATCCACGGTCAATGCTAAATAACGTATCAATTATATATAAATTGTTATATATCGAATTATAGTAAGAAAAAGCTAAAAAGGGTTGCGAAATTTTCAATCCTTGCTGATAGAAAATAATGAACTTTTTCAACAGATCTGATTAATAAAAATTCAGCTAGCTTCATTGGTGTTTCACAACATGCATCCTTGTGCTTGATTCGCTAGTTATCTAACATTTTTTTTAACCATGTATCAGTAAAGTAGTGTTTTTTACATTTATTAATGGAACCTTAATCTGCGACTGTGATGATACGACCTCCAATATGTTTCTAGAACCATTTCAAATGAAATAGTGAATTTTCTCAGAATTTTTAAAAAAATGTTGAAGTTATGTAAAAAATAAAGTCAACTAAAAAAGTTTATGCATATTCAGAAGCCAATTAGTATCAAAATTCATGTTATTGGCGACGAATGAAAATTGGGATAAGTAAAGTCGTGGAATTATCAGTAGTTTGATAATTATATTACTCTATTTATCGCCTAGATCCTTTTACAGATATTAGATATGTCACTGCAATATTAAAATTTGTAATAATAAATAATAAAATAAATATAATCATACTTCATAGAAAACATAAAACACATATACATATTTATAATTCTAAAAACTGTTATTTGACAGGAACAACTTCTTCACGTAGTTAAAATGTTTGCTATCTGATACACCTCTTAGAGGACAAAGAGCTGAGAAGCTTGTTATCCATGTAAAAGGTAGTACTTTTTTATAGGCGATTCTAAGCTTGATTGAACTTAGTGACCTGCTATGCCCCATGTGATAGTTGTGTAAGCCACTATTTATTTTGTAATATAGGTTTTTACACTTATCAACTCAAACTCTGTTCAAACTTTGATACAAAGGTTTGTTACTAATGCTATTTCGTTGAGGTTTCCTATGCTAGACCCGCTAAAGACTTTAAATGACTGAATTATCCAGGAATAAATATTTCATGAATCCCAAATGATACTTTTTTTAATTTGAATAAGTATTTGTCAATGGGCTCGTACAGAACATCCATAAGTTTCATACGTTTGTACCTTTGGTATCCTTCTTAAGTTAAGCCTAAGCCATTCTCCAGATAACTTCGTAGTTTTGAAAATATCAGTTGCAGTCTTGAAGCTGTTAAAAAATAGAACGAATATCAGCTTCCGAGAGGCGTGTTCTTTCTGCGATGATATTAAGCTTATATGAAGTAAATTTTGTAAATATTTGGCAAAGAGTTAAAAAACTGCGTATATCGTGTGAGAATAGCAAAGTATCTATATCTATGTAAATTATTTCATTGTATCTATTTTACCTTATTTATAGAAAGTTTATTTTTCAGTTAACTTAACATCTATTTCTTTTTTAAAGTTGTCTAGTTTGTTTTAGTGTTTACACCTCTGGTTCTTTTCTTATTTACAAAAACATTCCTAAATTCTCAATCGCCTAATCGCTGGGTATACAACATGATGCGCTTTTTCCACTCAGGATTATGCTTTGTCCATGAAGGTGTTTACAGGTCTAGTTTGGGCTTAATTTTTTACATAGAATCATTATCTGTAGATAGGTGAATTTCCATCCATTGTTTTTACTTCAGAATGCGTCGTTCATTCATTCTCAAATTTGTCTGGGCTTGAGTAATCAAAGAGGGTAAATACTTGTGGGTTATTTAAGCGAGCTCAGAGAAGACTCGTATTTCATTATCGTTGACAATCTACCAAGTACTTGAATGTTCTTACCGTGTGAAGGTGGCAGACATTGTGATATTTTTTGTGAGTATCTCGTTTTGTGAATAAAGCTTTCTATGTTGTACTACCGTTTCTACTGTTTTTACATAGGAGGATTTCATTATGCAAAGGAATGACATCACTTTGTGAGTACACCATATATTTGTAGTGCATGTTGAGTAGGAGTTTTGTCTATTCCATCAGCTCTCCTACTATTTCTAAAATTAGTAGTAGTACAACGGCAATTGTCCAACTATCATCCAATACGCTTAAATTTTTGATGTATTACGTATTATTGTACCCTCTCGGTATAACACTTCAGGACGGAGTTCATATGTAATTGGTAATCAAAGCAAGGGTTTGTAGAATAAACAAAATTCATATATGTTTTCAATAAATAGGATCAGATGCAACGTGATCAGTATCACAGGTATAATACAGAAGGAATAAAGAGCATCTGCTACTTGCGAATAAACTGCTTCCTACACGGTATGTTAAAATGCAGAATAGTGGAAAAATACGTGAAATCTCGACACAGGAGTCAATTCTATCAGAGCCTTCCCATTCTATTGTGCATCCTGTGGTAGAAATATGGAATTTCTTTGTGGTCCGTCAACAATATTTTGTTTGTAGCCCGTCGTTGGTTATACAGGTAGTCTTATATTTCAGATTTAGCCTTTGAAGAATTTGTTAGTTGTATGAAGAATCTATATTTTCCATTAAACTGAATGTTTCAAAATAATTTGGTAAACTGGATGTTTTTGATATTCCTTTTGCAATGGTGTTTATCCACAAACACTTTAACCTACCTTTGGACTTTGAAATCTCTATATTTTTTTGTTGGTATTTTTGCTCGCTACCATTTTGCTTTTTATACTACACTGTGATAGTTTTGAGATATGCTTAAGGACTAAGTCAAATTGCTCTCCTAATTTGATCCTCCTAAATATGAATGTTAGTTACATAGATGATGAATTCTACTGAATTGATGGATAACAAGCAACGAATGGTTGCAAAGTTATTTACTATATATCCTACATTTACTATCCCTATCCCTGAGGACAAGGACTTGTTTACAGTTTCTATATAAACAGGGACATAACTTATTTGCTAGTGGTCCGCCCACCTCTGTAAGCTTTCTCATAGAGTACGACATTGTCTAGTGTGACACATAAGTGCAACCTTAAAAAAGGACAAAGCCGTACTAGGGAATCAAGGAAAAACAATAAGATCTGGAAAACGTACGACGCATCCTTTGGTTAGGAGAAATTGTTCAGACTTTTTCTTGAAGCGTCACAATCCACTAACGAGTTAGAAATACAGTCACGACTCATCTTCGTGACCTTTAGTTTTCTCTCACAACTGTCACCCCCCTTATGCAGTATGAAGGCTTGACGTATTCTAAATCATTTTTTATGAAACTCTCTATAAGTGCGACTTAGATGGTCGTCCCTTTAGTAAAGAGAGAACCATAGTACATGTTTTATAAAGCATGTTAGGTACCTATTCTAATATTAGGTATCAATCCAACTAAATAGACCGTACTATGATATTTTGTGTCCGCGTCTATTAATGCCAGCCTACACAGTCTAGTGCTTAAATGTTAATATTAGTGTGTGATAGTATTTTCACCTACAGAGGACGGAACAATTTGAGCTGAGAAACTCATATTTGTATGCCCACAAATCCCAAACTGACTGAAATTGTAATAGCGATCAGAGATCAGAGATCGATATCCAAATTTTTCTTTATAAGATATACAGCAAACCCCAGGCATTACTATATAATTTCTGCATTCAGATTCCTTCATATTGTCCACCTTTTACTTTTTTGCATCTTTTAAATTATAAACCCATTTCGCTTCAACTAAGGGTAATACGCAATATTTATATCAACTAAAAATAAGGCGCATATTCCAAAGGCACCTAAATTCCTAAAACTGTTCCGCCATTCAAGAAGTGTGCTATTTTTGAACCAACAAAACAGTTTGTGAAACAGTTTCGCCATAGTGTGATAGCATAGTCATAATAACTGTTCTTATCATGAAAACAAATCTTGAAGATATTGCAGTTCAATAAATACAGTAATAGATTGTACAGATGATATTGAATTTATAATTTAAATATGGAAGCGATTGCAAAATCGAAAATATTCCGCACATTCAGTCAGATACATGAGTGGTTCTTAGTCAACCTTTATTTATTTGAAGGGTCCAGGGGAAAAACACCATTAGTCCATTTTTATGAGAAGTTGAGCTGACTGTCTCTCCTTCTGGCATATTGTATTCACTATCAGATAACGAAATCGTTAAATGGTGAAAACAGATGGAGTCCGCAAAATAACAGCTACAAGATAGGCTATACTCAGGAAGAGTGGCATGAGTAGTTAAGCTTATATTGTCAATTTTCTCCAAATCTGTCCGGATGAACTACTGTCGTTCTTCCCCTGTCCTTTTCATTTATTTGTTCAATTTGATATGCCTACACTACTTACAGATACAAGTTTTAACATAGTAAGTTTAACAACTAAGCATACTTAGTGAAACGCAGCATCTATAGAACGCATGCATCAGGAGAAGTTTTATATGAGCGTTTACACCATTCCATACTTTGGTGATTGGTGTAGTACAAAAACATAGTCAAAAAACATTAACCACTCATAAAATTCGTTGATATTGAAGATTTTCAGATAATGCATAGCGCCTGCACCAATTTGTATTTAAGGTAGTATACTACTACAAATAATACAACTATTCACAATTTAATTCCTTCCTATTCCTTAAAAACCAAAAATTATCGCAAGGTATATGTATACAGTGTGTTCATTTGAAAATTTCCTTCCACGGATTTACCGAAAACCACTGATCAAAAGAAGAAACGCCGAGACCTGCCAAAACATTTGTCAAGAGAGACAACTTTTCAAAAAAAACTACTTTCCCCTTCTTCTAAATTTTTAAAGGAATGGATGGCGGAGGGTACAACGGGGTGAAGCAGTTTTTGGTTGAAAATTTGCCCCCCCCTTGTTAGATCTTTTAGCATGTCTGGGCGTTTTCTCTTGGTTTTTGATAAATCCGTGGTGGGAATTTTTCTGATGAACACCCTGTACACCCAGGTATATTTCCCAGCATAAAATTTACCATGAAAACTGTGTGAAACTAGACCACAATTTATCAACAAAAAGAAGGTTTATTAAAATCTTAAAAAATTCATCTAGTTTATATTGACAATTTAATTTTAGTAACAGGCGCTGCTTGGTGAACAAAAAAGTCCACTAAAAAACGTCCGTGACTCTCAAATAAAACCCTTTTTAAGAATCGTAAGATAGCCGATAGGTGGGGGGAGTTGTGATCGCGAAAATTTTCGATTTTGCGATAATATACTTTTTGGGCGTTTTATGATGCCTACAGAACGAAAATCCACGTCACTCATTTCCGTCGGTCTGTCTGTCTGTTGGCGTTTTTCTAGCCTCCTAATCTCAGTAGCCGCTGCATGGATTTTGATGAATTTTGGGTAGCGATATGGTATGGGGTCGTAGTAGATAGTGTCAGTACAATTTTGAAAAGCGGTGCATGGGCGGCGGATTAATTAGCAAAAAACGAAAAATTTCAAATATTCCTCAAACTTCGTTTTTAGGCGTTTTAGGGGTTCCTGATCATTTTCTACTCTTCTTTGGGTGGGGGTGAAATTGGGGTGATTAGGGGGTGGGGGGTTGTAAGGCTGAAAAATTTGTTGTAATCATAATAGGCTATCTACTGACCTGAGACAGAAAGACCTAGCACTTTTTTAGGTCCATCCGAACATTGCCTTGTATATTACAGGAACCAATGGAGAATTTTACGATGTATCTGTTAGGAGCAAACACCGATTTCAGCCAATGGACGGAAAATACGGTCAAAACGCGTTTTGGCTGCTACCGTTTTGCCAATGTCCGAATTATCGCTTTTCGGCTGTGCAATGTAGCCCAGAACGCGTTTTGGGTCAAATACGATTGCCAGAACACGTTCTATATTTCTACTACGAATAAATAAATGTCAATTATTTGCCGTGTTGTGTTATTTATTTCCTCTGAGCTTAGAATCCATAACTAAAATGAATAAAAGCACTTGTAGATCTTAGGTCCGTGAAAAAAAAAACTGAAAGAAACATACCTCACAATCTCTTATGTCCAGCTCCCACATGAGCGGAATGAATAATGTCAAATAACTCGTGGGTCATTCAAAAATAACGCAGTTCGGCTGTTTCGTCTGTCCTTTCAATTAGCTTTTCGATATAGCCAATTTTTAAAATATCACACCTTTTCAATCGTTGTCTTTGTTTCGAAGATATTGTATCACCGTTACTTTTACAAGCTTTTGCCGCCTTTACCTCTGTGAGTGTTTGGTCGTATCTTTCTCTTGTACAAATATTACTACGACCATTGCTACCACTTATGTTTTTTTGCAGTTCGTCACTAAAACATAACCTTAGGTCTTCCATGGCACTCTCTAGCTACTGTCTAACCCGCATAAAGATCAAATACTAAATGAATAATACACTAGCTCCAGAGGTATCGTTTACAAGCTGAGACACAAAATCCACCACGCGTTATGGCAATCGCAGTAGAATAGGACGCGTTTTGGCAATTGTAGTTGAGCCAAAACACGTTCTGGGCTACATTAAAGAGTCGGAAAGCGATAATTCGGACATTGGTAAAATGGTAGCAGCCAAAACGCGTTTTGGCCATATTTTCCGTCCATTGGCCGAAATCGGTGTTTGCTCTTAACATATACATACGATTATTGCTTTGGATCGTTCTGTATTTTAAAATGTGGAAACTACTGAATTGATGTTCATGAAATTTCGGCAAAGTATTACTACTTTGGGATGATTTTTAGAAATCGTGTCAGTGGTGGCGCAGAAATAATGGAAAAACTAAAAATCTAAAAACTTCGGTTTTATGCGTTTTCGGAGTTCCTGGTCATTTTCTACATTTTTTGGGTGGGGGTGAAGTTGAAGTGGTTCGGGGGTGAGGGGTTCTAAAACTCAAAAATTTGTTGTATTCGTGATAGACTGTCCATTGACCTGTGAAAGAAGTACTTAGTAGAATGAAAAACTTTTTTTGCGGACGGGCGAGCGATGATTTGTTTGCTAGGGCATCTAGACTATAGCTCCACGCTATGGGAAAAGAAAAAACTGGTATCATCGGAATGTGTGGGAAGTACTGAGTCAATCAACTTGACTACATTTTTTGGAAATAAATTGTGATTTCTAAGAAATACTATAATGTTTCGCTAAATTCAAATAATTCATCAGTGTGGTATCTCCATTTGCGGTATAAATTTTGTTACTTATGACAATAGACTAGGAGTGCCGCAAAAGTAACACATAAGTCAGTTTTGCAATAAACTGTTACAGAAGGCATTCATGTTACTCTTCCACAGTGAGGTAGATTTTCCTTTGCGTATCATCTGACTTCGCGTGAGCACAGCCTATTATCTCTGACCTAGCCTTCTGTAGATCTACCAAAACAATACTCAAAACAAAAAACCCTCGTGGTTCTGCGAGCTAGGAGAAAAAATGTGTACTGAGCGTTGACAAATGTGGTACCGAGTACCGAAATCAGCGCACTCTGCATTCCTGTCTTAGTATACATTAGACGGTACCCGCGAAAAGGTGTTGAAACATTAACACCGTGTTAATCAGTGCTGTGCTAATACAGATTGATCTAAGAAAAAAAAACTGTGTTACCATAAGTGATTCGGTTTACAACGTTTATGGACGTTAGAATTCACATTCAGAAGGTGAGTTTATTTCATAAAATGAGATAGGAAAGTAAGAAACTATTTGGAATATCATCCTAGAAATCGAAAAATAAAAACTTACTTTATTTAAACTATATCTCTCAGTCTTAGTCAATAGTAATATCGTCAAAGGCACACTTTTTATATGAAACTGTCGATTTGTTTTTTGTTCTATTTATATACTTATACTTTGCGATGTTGGTCTTGTTCACCCTGTTGATTAACCATTATTTTTTATCAAAATTGGAGAAGAGCATAACAAAAAAAAAACGAAAAAAATCGCAGAGCACAGCTATGTAAGTTAATACTCATACAAGGCGGCATTAAATGACTAATTTTGTCAGAGCTGATTCTTTGGATGCTCGAAACAAAGTAATTCGTCATCTCTGTCACTGTTTACGCCATACTGGACTAGACAGCTGAGTGGACATGAAGATGTTCAATTGTTGGAAGCTGATGTATGTTTACCAAGACGCTAAAATACCTTTTACAAATTAAAAGTGGTGTATAACAATAAATTTCAAAATATCGATCAGATTTTACTGAAAGACTAGAAGATACTTTGCACCACCAAGTGGAAGTCTGACAATCTCATTTATCAACAGAAGAGGATTGCTATAAAGTAATGTTTCGTAGTAGATTATAAAGTAAGGTATTCAAGTGTCACAACTTCCTGTTTACATCCCCTACACAAAAGTATGTCGCTTAACCACAAATTATACACAGGTGTCTGTAGAATTACGTTTTGGACATTGTTAAATACTATTTCACTACATTTTTACTAAAAAAATCAATCAAGTGGGTAGTTTGAAGTGTAATCCTTAAGGACAAGTATGTTCTTTCAATATAGTTATTTTTACATAAATGAAAACCACAGGATCAAAGTAAATCAGGTACCATAATGCTCATGGACTGTAAATAATCCTCCATCCAGGTAGTAGTTGCTTGTACAAGCATTCGCCTGATGATAATGTAACACTGATCTCGTGGTTACACTTTCTAGTTACTAATGCCTTTACACTCACATTTATACTAGCTAGCTTGAGCTGGCATATTTATATTCACGCCGAGTATCTGTAGACTTCAGTAATCAGTATTCTTATATCAACCTGTGAACTATGGTTTTCTGTCGGGTCGATTAATTATGACGTTTAAGTAACATTTATGCGTCGATGTCAGATTCAATTCATCCAGAGATGTTTCCAGAAAAGATAAGGATGAGCTATGCAGATAAGGCAGCACAAAACAAGAAGTGACATTTTCTACTCCTAAAATTTTCTGTAGAGGCCCCCCATCTAGAGTACGCCACTGGCGTGCTCTGGAACTAGACCGAAATGAGATCAAAATCAGTTTTAAACGATACAGAAATATATGCAGTGTTAAAAAATAGCAAATATTAAGTGTGAATTGTTGGCTGCCTTAAGTACATGTGTCTTGATACCTTGACTCCAAAAATAGCAATTACGATAAGCTCACAGAGTAGCTCCCACGTAATGTTGTGAACTACTCTAAAAATATACGTCAACCCTATATTTTATATAGACATCTAAAACAATTTAATTCCTTTGAGATCTGTTGAATCTCCTAGTCATTTCGTAGTGCATAAAATACCTAAACAAAGGCTTGAAATAGATTAAGCATTTCACATTTCTAGGATATTAGTTCAAAGAGAGTGACGAGCTTTATTTAAACAGGATACTAGATACCTATGTAAAAAATTGTATATTTCAAAATCCGCATCTCTCTAAAAATTACAAACATATCCAATATGTCTCCTAGGATAAATGAATATATTAATGGTAATGGGATTATAATTAATTTGTACTTCCTAAAATCATTGTCCCTTTCAGTGAATAATAGAATATAAAAGTATCTCTCAACACCACAGTTAAAAAGCATTTCAGTTGAAAATTTGATTTCTTTCTGACTGAAGTTCTTTGGACTTTTATACCAAATTCTAGCATACTGAATTAAGCTTTAGGACTATTATATTACGCAATGTAGATTAGTTTTGAGCTAATATAACTAAAAGTTATATATAGAGTCGCAAGGATCACATCACTGCTGTCAAAAGTGGTCCCATGTCTTCCTTTGAAGGCAAATGACCGTCGGAGAGGTTTGAAAAATACAATTAGTAACTACGTAAAATCATTATATGTTGTGTATTATATACATTAAAAAAATAGGGAGTCTTCTTCAGGCCTCCCAATTATATTACATCTAAGGGCCAAAGACAAGTTAGTAGCATTATTCTGGATATTTAGTACTTTTATGCTTTATCGCCACTGAAAGTGACTTCAAAATGTCACCGTTTTTCTATTCTCACACGTCCTATTAAGGTATCAAAATTTGTTTATACTTAAATTGGTACATTTCAAGCTCTTATCAGCAATAATGAATCAATATCTGCTGAAAATTAAAAAAAACCTAAGTGGCTTTTAAAAGCCAAGGGATATTACGGTTCCAAAAATTTTATGTACAAATAAATAGAAAAATAGCTTGATATTTAAAATGGCCAAAAATATTAGAGTTACTAAGATGTGGTTCATCTTGCTTGAAGCTATACTATGAAAAGTGCTGTAATTTGAACGTAGTTTGTGTACAAAAACTATAAACACTGATTTATATATGACATTGTGTTCTTCTCACTACCTTGACGTATTCCAATGCCCTCTGAAACTCATTAGTACAAAACTATGAGCAATTAGTGGGCAAATTGTATCTTCTTATTAAGAGGATGAGATTCTTGGATATTCCGATATCTCGTCATTCTATTCATACGTTATAACATGATGACTGGTCACAAGGATATAGATACTATCTTTGAATGACTAATAATATATATTAAGGTAATAATACTAAGAGAGAATACTTGAGATATTTATTAGATGACGATGACGCCCCAATAGATAAATCGGAATTCCTGTAGCTAGCATGTATCATATTTGCATCCGGTAATATCACGTACAAGCTAACATACAATTACTACGCCGCGTCGTTAGTTGTTGCCATATGCAATTTTGATGTAAACAAATCAACAGGAAAGAATGAAACTTTAGGAAAGTAATTTTTGTTCACACAATATACTAAAAACGTTTTACGGAGATATTTTGAATCAAAATAACCAAAAAATTCCATAAAGATACTCAGTAATGAAAGGTATATTTTCTATTTATAAATGATAAAATAATATCTATGGCTCTTTTCCACAAAAACAATAACAATCACGAATAAAATTACAGTTAGCACATATTGCTTATGTATAAAATGCTAGGTAATGAATTTCATCACATAAATCTACAAGGACTGAATAAGTTAGGTTTCGATAAGAAAATATTTGCCAAACCTGATATATTGGCATCAGTAGTTTATCTAAATAAATAGTACTGGCAACAATTTTGAATGCGAATCAGGTACAGTCCATTTCACGTAAGAAGATAACAGTGACGTCACAAAATTGATGACGCACCGACGCGAACAACATGGCGGGTAACATTGCTTACAGTCGGAGGTGTAACAGTTGTTTTTTTCATTTCGAATTTGAATAACAGTATGATGGAAACCGGAAAGAATGGAAAAACAATAGTATAATAATGAAATGTATGTATAATGAAAAAAAGTGCGTTTCTTCGCAACCTGTGCTTTCGGCGACATTAAATCGTAAAACCACACGAAATTAAATACAAACTACATAAGGCAACTTGCAAATCAATCTAACCCAAGCTACTGCATGGCAGCCGACCAACTGATTATACGTACACATAGCGCACCTTTGTAACTATGACGTCACTGTTATCTTCTTACGTGAAATGGACTGTAGTTTAGTTCACCGATTACTAGGTGCTATATTTGCAATACAAATGTTCATACTTGAATGTTTATCTCTGTATCAGTTCCTTTCGCTTTCACAATTCGTTATAGATGGTAACCCGGTTATTTACATAAATCTGTAAAATAAATAAGCCACTTGTTTGGCTGGATACTCCTATAACAATAAATCAGTATTTGCCCTGGCTGCAATTTAGTTTTCGTTTATTATTCTCATTATCGTTCATGAATTAATAACGGAAGTGATATGAGACATGGTGTTAACAAGATTACACTCATTTGCCAGCTAGGAAAATAATAGCGGACATACTCGATACCATAGTAATTGTAAAGGTACTGTTACACCTGCTTGTAAAGCTTCGACAACATTTTTCGGTGATGACATCCGTCAATTGTTAGCAGCGGCAATGGATGCTGGACGTCTATTACAACGTCACTGTTTAACCAGTTTAGTAGGCATTGTGCACTGATATTTAGTTGTTTGACGTCAAAAGGGGAATACGATTCTGGGTATGAAACATATGATTTTATTCATATATGGAATGACGATGGAACGTCTGGGATGCTGCTATCTGAAGTATGAACTATACCTACGATGACATCACTGCCTCTAAGCAACATTACTAAAGGTTGTTCACTCTAAGGAAAGGACAGTGACATCAATCGTCGTATATGTGTGATTGATGTTATCGACTTCTCGTGGCTTCACGTTCTACCTAAGTATAAAAGTAAAAAAGAAAACAACTAATTTAGCAAAAAGTACTGGACTAAAAAGACAAGACTATAAAAATTACATCAAATCATTTCTAAGCAAAAACAACAGCATTAACATATCTAAGGTCAAAGAGAAGCTGGAGAACGACAGAAATGGGTATATTTCACGGCCTACTAGTTACGGCAATGTACAATTGCCAATTTCCAAAATTAAAAAGTTTGAAATAAAAAGAATAAAATTTCACATTTAATGGTATAAAAAAGTATTCAATCCTGTCAAAGGTAACGATGCCTCTGACTGGAGTTCTGGAAATTCTTAGGTACCTATATATTAGCAAGATCGCAGAAAATGAAAAATGATTTATTATTTGTTCAAATTATAAAGCACAATTCACCTGGCAGAAAATTTGAACCGGATTTGTAAGTATTCCTTTTTTGCGATCTTACTAATAGTGAAAAGATAGAAGCTTTGAAGCAAATTACTAATATTTTATACCGTTACATGTGATTGATAATTTCGTGCTGGAGCGACAATCGCTGTAATTTTTTTTCATTTCAGTGTTTTTAATTGTTTTGGAAATTTTTAATCTCTAGTGCATTGCAGTAGTCAGTAGGCTGTGAAAAATATCTATTTCTGTTATAGTCCAGCTTCTCTTTTATCTTAGATATGTTACCGCCGTTGTTTATGGTTAGATTTGATTTGTTGCAAGGAATTTTCATAATCTTGTCTCTCTACCGTAATTCGTCTGTATCCTTAATTCTTAAGTTACTTATTTTCTCCCATCTGAAGGTTTTTGTTCATATTTCATTGCCTGCTGGGTTGCTTATAGGTAAGAAAATTGGAGAACATCGATTTGATTGAAAATTTGAAATTAAATGAAAACTATCAGAGATTGATATTGACATCCTGGTATCATTTGAAAATCTATCAGATTTTACATTCAATCGCATAAAAAAATTAGGTTTCCATTTGAAAAAATCAAGTTATCTCTGATTGGAGTTTCTTCAATTAATCAACCGATTGATCCAAGCACCAACGCAATTCAAATTTGACCGTCTGACCTGAAGTGACACATGTCATGCTTAGTAGTACGTCAAAGTCACAGCTTTGTAGATTTTATAATCTCTGTGATATTTAATTTTTTCTGACATCTACTTATACCGAAAATGGTGATTTACATCTAAAAGGTTCGCACTTTAAGTCCCATGTGTGATACATAAAGTCACACTAGAATTCACTAAGGATTCTGAATATGTAGTAACATACATAAGATGAAAAAACATAACTTTGACACATTTCGTATTTTGGGGTCACCCTGTATAACATGAAAATATTTCTAAAATGTAGCCTTAATGGGTGCCTGTCCATCCGAAATCATTATTTTCTTTTTCATCAGATACTTTAGTCATAATGCTCCGTGTCGAAGAACAAATCATGAAAAATTATCAGCAACTTCAAAGGTATTCAAAGTCAAAAGCCATTGTCGAATTCCGTCCTGGTTACAACAGTAATAAGAATTCAAAATTTCAGCATGATCAGTTCAGCAGTTATAGTGTTTGAAATATTGTAATATGTATTATAGTTCACAGCTGTTGAAGATATTACATCATCTTCTTTCTAAGATGCAAATTGGAGAATATTTAGCTCACGTTGAAAATTATTTACCGTTACAAGGTACAGAGTTCTATAGGACATTCCCCTACCTCCCACCGCAACACTTTGCCCTCACATTTTTTGTTGAAGACCTAAAAATGTAGATTTTTGGATTATTTTTCTGCTGCATCTAGATCAATTTCCAAAATAAGTAAAGCACTTTGGTGTTTCCTACTGAAAATTGAAAATGCTGGTTACTTCAACATAATTGGAATTTGGAATAGAATAAGAAGAATAAATCTTTTTCGCATTTGCAGTAATAACTTTCCGTAAAAGTCTCGTAACGCGTCGTTACCTTCTTTATAGAGAGGTACTTGCATGATGCTGAGATAGATGAGATACAGACAGAAACAAGAACCAACAGTCAGACTATCTAAAATAAGTAATATGGTTCTTTGTGTTGTGGTCTTCACTAAATATTTCAACATAAGTTCAAAATTTTTCGCAATTACATTAAACTGCTTCCTCCGCCTATTGGCTATTATTTCCTATGAGCTGTATTGCCTTATAGGAAGATTGCAGTTTCCTGCAGAGTAGAAAATTCGTACTCAAAAAAGGCTACCAGCATAACCAAACGCAATCAGTCTTCGTCACATCATCGGTGTTGATATTTATGGGATTGATTGTAAGATAGGATAACTAGTTTTCGTGACATAATACTCCATAACATCAACATCGATAAAATGTTACATTATACTAAAACAAACTAACATGTGTATGAAATTTCACTCTTATACTGTACTACTGTTGTCTGGAAAATCGAGTTTGTTCCCATACTAATTGATTTTGGAGAAAAATTTAAGATCGTAGCCTTCACAACTTAAGGTCATTTGTATGAAAGTTGAAAAAATCTCGAACAATTGAACAAGATCCAATTTGTACTTAATCATGCGTATTCTAATTTTCTCACTGTGTTCTGTGTGTAATATCTTAATTATTGTTTATGTGATGTGCGGTGATATGAAAAAAACAGGCTAGTAGGTACTAGTACATAAACTTGGTTCCGCTCAGTACTAGGAGCCTTCTTACAGGTTTTAGAGTGTTTGAAGTAAATGTATTTGACTTCCTCATGCTCTAACTTCATTTAGTTATAAATAACCTTTTGTCGATAGGTCAATGCTGAGTAAAAATTAAGCAAGATATTTAAATTTATGACTGACATTATTCGTTAAAATTGTTATTCTACACAGCTTCTCTAATGGAAAAATATTTAGAAATATGTAATTCGTTCTTCATAAAATCTATGAAGGTTGATTTAGTTTCGATATCAAAGGAAAATATTACTAACTTCGTAATTTTGCTTATCTGAACTTATCCAGAGCTGTAGCTGGTACAAAAAAATATATTTAGTTGTATTCAAGTACATTCAATAATGTTTGACGTCATAGTGCTTCAATTTTTAATCAACACCCCAAATAAAATTTTTGTTGCTTATTACTTGTAACATATAACTGTCTATTTTTCGGATAGCTTCTATAATTTTAAGCAAACGAGTTTGATATTTGATAGGGTTGATCTAAGGTGCAATGTGCGAGACTTCAGAGACTACACTGACACTGACACAGTGTGTCAGTGCTGAAACTCTCCCCAATCGTACTTGTTGTTTTAGCTTGTTTATGGTAACGTCAGTTCAGCAAATCGCATTTTTCCTTCGTTTTCCATGTTCATCACCATCTAAGTAAAGTGCAATATAATATGGCTACAAAGTACTGGACCCTTTAATAAATATAACATTAAACACATAGAAACTCATAAAAGCAATACTCTTCCATGGTAACATACAATTTGTTTATACCATGTGAAGGATAAGATGAAGTGGCTAATGACCTTTGAAGTCGATGCCATTAAAAAAATATGCCTTGAAGTTGACTAAATTTTATTCCTTTTTTTTTATTCATAGATTTATCTCTATCAATTCATTCACCTAGTGCACGAAAGTAATAGAGATGTCATCCCCCTGACAAAAAATAGGTTTGCCCCATTCTTAGGGTCATCAGATGGTATAAGTAAGAGTAAATTGTTGTAAATTTTTGACATCCATCTGCCATTCTTACCAATTACCAAATTATTATGCAAAAATGCAAACATTTATCCAGACTCACAATTACGTAAATGCAGGAAATATATAATTTTACTGTTAATTGAGTGAAGGTTTTGCTATTGATGCTGATACCCAGCTTTTTAATTAGTTATTTCAAAATGAAATGCCATAACCCTCAGTGAAAATCCATTCCACGCAGACTGTTTATATAACAGTGACAATACTGAATGGTTAGAAATGTATAACAGCAATTATCTCATTTGTTGTTTTGTTGTTTTGTAAAATAAACCTATCGAGTATTTTGTTCAAAAGTATGCAAGTGGCAAGGTTAATAATATTTGGATAGCATTATTGTTACATTTGATCCAATCACAATTGGAAAAAGTATTCCTTGATTTCTGAATTGAATGTAAACGACATAGAAATGTCAGCATCCATGAAATTTCATTTGATGATGTAATGCTTAACAAGGAAATATGTTCAAACAATACGGTTCTGACTAATGATTTATCACACATTAATGATAGGATAGATCTGCTAATTAATTTTTTATGAATCTCTTGCAAATAGTAGTGGATGATCTGTCTAGCTGCAGATATATTAGTCACCGCCTAATCTCACTAACTGCTGCACTGCTTTTATGTCGAAGTGATCACGAATGGTAATGAATGAGTAAACAAGCTATGTTGATGCTGATTGTGATGAAATTTCAGGAGTGGCATTGCGTCGTCGGCAACTAAATTTCCATTCCAGGTAACTCAAAACAAAACAACAACAAAGACCGATGGAGGAGCCGTAAAAAAAGGCGGATAAGTTTATCGTTAGGTTAAGTATAAGTCTACAGCTCTTCAGGTCAAGACCATTGCCCTCTAATCATCGGTGATCTACCAAGATATGGCTTTTTTGAGTTGAGTCGCATCAATGAGTATTTGAGCTAAAATCTTGTTAATCACTCATTAGGTGTAGAAAATTTTGCTCAGTGCGTTATTTAAACACCTAATTTTGATGAACAATATTATGAGGCGAGTCGTTAAAATGAACAACACAGAATCAAAAAAACAGAATCTGGGCTTGTGTATCAAGACGTACCTAGTGTGTATATATTTAGTTTTTTGTTTAGATTTTTGTCTTTCGATTAGGTATGCATTGTACCTCTCAGATAGTGCAGTAGTCACTTTCTGTTTATTGTTGTAACGTTTAAATTGATAAATTATTTGAAAACAAACTAAGATTTACCAATTTAAAATCAACTACGATGAAGTGAAAGTGACTAGTGCATTAATTGACAGGCACAATGCCTAATCGATAAGACAAATATCCAAGCAAAATATTAAATACAAACAGGCTCAGATTTACTATTTTTGATTCTGAATCTCGCTCATTTTTGAGATTTTGGAAAAAAACTTATTTGAAAAAGTTGTTTTTGTTAACGGCTTCTATACACAGTTAAAGAAAGTATTAAATTGGGACGCACTTTGTCTAGATAACTCTAAATAAGCGTTAATAACCTTATCACATATATAAATTTACAATTACATGTGACTTGGCCAATATCAAACTTTGTTGGAGTTGGCGATCTAATCTCAAAAGGTGAAGTTTTTATTATGTATATCTCAGACCATTACACCTATCTAGCTACCAATGATTTCACATAGGCCCATTTTACAATGTAACCGAATTGTGTTCACACTTATGCATATCATATCTTCGAAAATAGATCTCTTAATATTAGCTCTTTTAAAGCAAAACTACTGATAGTTTTCTAATATTATCAATCCCCATTTCTGAATTTCTTTTATCGAACCCATTACCATTTCACGTTGTAGCAGACTCAACTGACGATGACGGAAATACAACATAAACGTATATTGAACTAGGTATGTTAGTAATAATGTCATGTGGAAATCCTAGTGGTTACATGTATTATAACCTTCATAAAAAACTCATCAAATTTCGTAAACGGCACGCCAGCACGTTCAATCATAATCGTGCGAAAGCATGAAAAGCAGACTTTGTTTGGTGTGACAGTCTTTTTCAACACCAAATAAAAACAACGCTATATTCTCGTTAAGATATGCGTTTAGTAATATCACTATAAAAATTGTAGGCACATTGCGCTTATATCATAAATAGAAGAGGATTCCAATGTTAAGGTTACCTTTTCTGTTCATTGCTACGTAACAGTTTTAGTGTCAAGTTCGAGGTTCAGAGAAATAGTTGTAATAGTTGTGATGACTGAATGGAGAAATTTAAAGCTGTCTCTAGTAATGACTAGGAACAGAAGTGTACATTTCTATCAACCACACCAGGTAATCTGATGTTGCGTATAAGAAGCCTGATTAAATTCTGAAAAGCAGCTCCGAAAGTTTGCTTAATTAGGTTTTGTTAGACCTTAAAAATGAACTACCTTTTTAGCAACTTTTTTTAAATTTCAATCATTTCTCGTGTGCCTCTTGTACTTCGCATTCTTTATGATCGATTTTCTAGAATACGTCGATAAGTAGTTAGCAAAAAGATACCAAAATTAATTTGATTGGCAAATGCCGTGAGGCATTAAAGTAGTATAAATATCAATAATAAATATATTATATAATTATGAAATCTTTGAAAAGGAATCCAAAGCAAGAAAGGAGATATACGTGAAATGTCTATAACTTGGGTATGAATTAAGAATCCGAACTATAAGAGAACCTGAAAAAGTAATTTGCATATAAGTACATATAATATGTTGTCAATTTCCAAAGATGTAAGTATTGTTACTTTGGATTTCACAAGTACGTACATTTTACTTATGTAACCTACATTAGTACCACTTAGCTGCCTATAAGCTCTCACAAGATGAAATATTCAATTTCACCCTGGCAAATTTTTGAGTAAATTACAATGAGATTTTGACACAGTATTACTACCATGGCGAGGGTATAAAATGCGTATGATTTTTATAAATCGTGCCAGTGGCGGCCCAGAAATAATAAAAAAAATATGAAAGCAGCTCAATTTGTTGTATTCATAATAAGCTGTCCACTGACATGTGAAGGAAGACCTAGCGACATGAATCACCTTTTAGGTCCATCCGAACATTGCTTTACCTATTACCGAAACTAAGGGACTTAGAATTTGCTGTGTACATACGAGTATTTATTGCTTTAGATCGGTTTGTATTTTGTAACATGGAAACTATTAAATTGAATCTGATGAAATTTTGACACAGTATATTACGACCGTGGTGAGGATAAGATGCGCATGGCTGTTAGAAATCGTGCCAGTGGCAGCGTAGCAATAATCAAAAAACTAAAAATATGAAAACAGCTCAAACTTCGTTGTTAGATATTTTAGGGGTTCCTGATCATTTTCTACCTTTTTTGGGTGGGGGTGAAATTGGGGGGTGAGAAGTTTCAAATCCGAAAGAATTGTTATATTGATAATAGGGTGGGGGGGTGGGGCTGGCAATGATTTGGTTGCAATGGGATCTCAAATTATAGCTTCATGCTATGTGAAAATAATAAATTGGTATATGACCGTAATGTGTGCGAAGTAGTGAGTCAACCAACTTGACTTCATTTTTTCTTTTTTTTTTAACAAGGCGAATCGAATTGTCCATTCATGCAAATTCTATTTGCTTCTATATGATATCAGTTTTAATCTATTCATCTATTCATGAGATTTATGTGAGATTTTATTAAAGCATGCCAGAGACATTTTTGGAAAGCCAAACTTCAATGCTTCAAAGTTCGGATTGTGCGGAATACAATGGTATATGTGGTAAACAAATTTTTAATAGAAATAGAAGTATCAGACGCTTAGTGGTGCATACTAATTTATTTTTCTTTGTTTCAGGTCGTTAATTGAAATATGGATGATAGCAACCTCGATAGATTCAAAAATAAAAATGTGCACCCACAGCTGAGATCAAACTTTTTGTGCAATTTGTTTTTTTGGTAAGCCAAATATATAGAATTGCAATAAGACTTTAGGATGATTTAGTAATATATTTCTCAAAATGTTAAAAATGAGTACTTTGGTCGGTATAACATTCAGCAAAATACTGTTACTACATCTCGTATAACAGCTTCTGCTATTATTGAGCTAGCTGTATGCATAATTACATAATATACAGATATAACAGCCATTATATAACTTCTGTTCTGCTGCATCATCTTTACATCGTGATTAGAGTTTCAGATGAGTTTGTTTTCCAAATGACTATAAATTGGAAATTGTTGAGAAAAAAAGCTGCCGAGTGTTTAGTTTTGTTGGACCTTAATTTCTAAAAATTATACAAAAAACCCAAATATGGGCCAATTTAGAGAGACATTAGTATTTAAGATTTAGTAATAATTGCATAAAGTCCCGCCCTTTAGTTAGATAGATAATTAAGCATAATGCTGTTTATTTATATTGCAAACTTTTGTTACACGCGATGTTGAAAAATCAAGATATAGTGAATAGGTGATTTTGTTTTATGTCAAACTACTTCTTTTTTATTTTTTCATTATTTTATTTATGTTATGTAAAATAATTACTACCGGCATTCTCAGTTTGCAGAACTTTCATAACTTCCAGTAAAAAATCGTAGTTTTGGTACTGCTTTTTTGAGCTTTGAGGCTTGACGTTTCGCGTACACGACTGAATGGCATCCTCAGACGCTATTTCACTTCGCCTTCCGAAATACTATTTCATAGCGACACAAATTCATTGGGCGATAGGTACGAAAGCCTTACATAGTACATTTCATTTCAAAACTTCCCACCCCGGATTTCTCGAAAACTGCTGATTAAAAGAAAAAACGCCAAGACACGTCAAAAGCTTTGTCAAGGGAGACAACTTTTTAACCAAAAGCTACTTCATCCCCTTGTACTCTTTGCCCCCAGAATCATCCCCTCAGAGCCGCGCCAACCCAGTGTACACGGTGTGCACCGCACACGAGCGGCAGGCCTAAAAGGGCGGCGGCGTGGCGCCCATGATATTCCGTTCATCTGGATAGCTCTGTCTTTTTTAGACTCCATTATTTTGCGATTAGCTCCAGTCTCCTGAATGGCCCGCTTCCAGCTCGATACGCCTGTTACTGTTAAGTACCGCCCACTATGGGACATGCCACTGACACCAGCCATTCAGCTGTCCTTTAGGGGTGTTACAATATCTATTTAAAAAAAAAATTTATTTGATACATTTCCCAATATTTCTTTTTAATACTTCCAATATCAGTGGCAAGCGGATAAAGGTTATTTTCAAAGCTGAAGCTCATTAAAAATGACTTAAGATCCTCGATGAACCAGGAAAGACTCAATAATTTGGCATTAATTTCCATTCAATCTGAATTATGTGAAAAACTAACTACAGACCAAATTATAAAGGATTTTGCAGCACTTAAAGCAAGGCCAGCGTCTTTTCTATAAATGTTATAAAAAGGTGCATATTTTATTTTTGTTTTTGTTTTTAAATTTAAAGTACATAATTATCTGTTCTGTTTTTTTCACTGTTTAAGTTTAAAACATTAAACTTAAGGTTTTTTAAATATATAATTTTGTTTTCTAGAAGTTTTTGTTTTAAGTACATAATTATATGTTTCGTTTTTTTTGTTGCTTAGTTTTAAGGATTTTTATTTAGGTGGTATACGTGTAAAAAAATATTGAATTTTTAAAAAAACTCAAAAGTAAACGTCTCTGAAATTTTATTATTGTCTCTCATTGTGCTTGGGGTAATAGGGGGCGGCCACTTATCATTTTCACACGGGCGGCAGAAACACTTGGCGCGGCCCTGCATCCCCTTAAAAATTTTAAGTGACAAGGGCTATTGAGTAATAAATACCTTGTCTCAAAGTTATGCCAAAGTCCTTTATTCTGACGTTTGACTTTTTCAAATCGGTCGATTCGTTTTCGAGAAAATTAGAACCTTTATGTATCTTAACTTGTTCTAATGGCATACAAAAACATACGAAAATATAACTTTTTATTGCAGTGTTTAAATGTTGTCCGTTATTGGCCAATTGAACAAGTTAAGATACATAATGATTCTGATTTTCTCGAAAACGAATCGACCGATTTTAAAAAATCAACCGTCAAAATAAAATACTTCGACAGATCTTTAAAACAAGGTATCACTCAATACCCCTTATCGTTTAAAATTATTAAGGGGGTGAACCTGGGGGCGAAAGGGTACAAGGGTATGAAGTAATTTTTGGTTAAAAAGCTGTCCCCCTTAACAAATTTTGTTACGTGTCTCGGTGTTTTTTCTTTTAGTCGGTGATTTTCGAGATATCCGGGGTGAGACGTTTTCGAATGAACGTCCTTTATTTTCAATCTTTGTTATTATGTGATTTTAGTCTATTAGATACAGGATGTCCCACGACGATTATAAGACAAGCCATATATCGGAACTGGACAGTAGTAGCGAATTATAATTTTGGGGGTGTAAATTAGAGCAAATATAGTATCCCTTACTTATTATTGTGTCACCCAATGAGGTATTTGTTTTTGATCACGTGATGTCCGACTCAGAATTTTTAATGGGACACCCTGTATATTTGTGACTTATTGTGATCCTCCCGATAAAACAATTCCTACAAACTAAAATACTTGGGGTCTAAAGTGATTAATTCAAGACGTTTACTTTTGATCACGTGATGTCCGACTCAGAATTTTTAATGGGACACCCTGTATATTTGTGACTTATTGTGATCCTCCCGATAAAACAATTCCTACAAACTAAAATACTTGGGGTCTAAAGTGATTAATTCAAGAGCTACAGGTACTTAAAGGATTGTACCACTACGATTGATTATAACATGTACCTACTCCTACAGTTGAATTTGTTTCATTGTTTGGGTGCAATATTTTAAGTACCTTATTCGTCACTTTAGACCCCAAGTGTGCTAGTTTGTTGGAATTGTTTTATCGGGAGGAACACTGAAAGGCACAAATTTACAGAGCGCTCCATTAATAATTTTGAATCGGACGTCACGTGACCAAAAACAAATACCTCATTGGGTAACATAACAATAAGAAAAGATACAAAATTATAATTCATTACTCTTGCCTAGTTCCGATATATTGCTTGCCTTAATCGTCATGGGACACCCTGTATAAACGCTTTGGAGATGTTGTTGCTCGGCAAAGCGTAAAGTCTCAAGAGATGTAGATTAATGTCGGATTGTTTGATATTTTTCGTGGAATTCTAAATTACTGACAATATTAATTCTTCTACTTCCACCTTTACACGTAATATCCGACATGTGATGCAACGTAAGTTTGAGTTTGGGTCGAGCACTTGGAAAAACACTTAAATCAAATATTTGCTTTACTCTTTTATAGTTGGGGTATACCAATTTTCTACAAAGGATGGAAGAAAGACTTGAACGAGGACGACCTGTACAAACCCTTTTCCGAACACGAGTCCGAGAGCCTAGGTGATAGGCTTGAGACGATATGGAAACTGGAAAGGCTCAACACGGAGAAACCTGCGTTGTGGAAAGCATTGTGGAAAATGTTTCGCAAGGATATTATATGTCACGTGTTCGTCTTATTTATTTTAGAGTTCGTCCTCAAGTAAGTGCTTATTTTAATGTAACTTCTGAAACTTATCTTACTTATCCTGTGATTGTCTCTGAAAAATAATGCTGGGTTGACTGGAGCAAAAGGATGTCTGACTTGAAAATAGTAAATTGATGACAAACATTTTCTCAACCTGAGCAGGTGTGTTATTATACAGGGTTGGGATAAAGTATGGAACCTATCAAATAACTTTGGAACGGAAAGCATGATACTATTAATGTACAGACGTGTTACTCTACCAAGATTTAAAAGCCATAAATCATTTCCCCCTGGGTCGTCTGGGTCCGCCTGCCTGCTACCTGCCTCAGTCGTGGAACGTGAGTCACCGGGCCTGGTTCGCAAATCAGTAGTGGCGATAGATTCCTCGGTATTTTATAGGTGTAAAATAAAAAACTATTGATCTCATTTTGACTGTTGACTGCTTTGCCGATTGCGGGTCTTCAGTTTTTGTGGATTTTTTACCTTGCTCGGAAAAAATGTAAACATACTCGTATGTTTCTGACTTGTACAAATACCTATTAGTTTATAGCTTATAGCATAAAACTGGTAGACACGCCACTGATTTTGACCAAGGCGTGTACTACGGCAGCCATACTTCTCTTTTTATTGCCCAGCTATTTGCTTATTGGTAGGTAGACCGCCATCGTACCTGTCAGGTCGTTTTTTGGCTGAATCTCGGTACAATAAACGGATAATACTTCTGGTTTAACCGGAAGTACCGTCAACTTTTTCAATTTAAATGGGACACCCTGTATATGTTTGCAGATTTTACTACATCTTTTTTTTCCGAATACGTCCATACTGCGTTTAGTATTAGTTTCTGTAAAACCGGGAAAGATAAAGCTTCTTTGTCATTTCAGATGTTCAAAATACCGGCCATTTAAAGGCTTAATGATGATTGGTTTTGGCGATCGCGTGAGAACTCACAAAGAAGTGTGTCAACTTTTCAATGATTTATATCCCAACAGGTGTCCTATAACACGTTCGACGGTGACTAAAACCCTAAAACGTTTTAAGTTAACTGGGAATATTAAAAATGTACCTAAAACGAGAAGACTGCAGACCGCCACGGACGAATTTGTGAGACAAATGAAAAAGCTTTATCTTTCCCACTTTTACAGAAACGTTACTAAACCCACTATGGACGTATTCGGGAAAAAAAGATGCACTAAAATCTGCAAAAATGTACAGTGTCCCATTCAAATTAAAAAAGTTGACGGTACTTCCGGTTAGACCGGAAGATTGCAGGTAAATGTAGTGACGCATAATGCATCCGAAGACATTATGTTAGCTATTAATAAACTTCCGGTTTAACCAGAAGTACCGTCAACTTTTTTAATTTAAATGGGACACCCTGTATATTTTTGCAAATTTTAATACATCTTTTTTTCCGAATACGTCCGTAGTGGGTGTAGTATTAGTTTCTGTAAAAACGGGAAAGATAAAGCTTCTTTATCATTTCAGGTGATTAGAATGTCGGCCATTTAAAGTCGGTTTTGGCGATCGCGTGAGAACTCACAAAGAAGTGTGTCAACTTTTAATGATTTACATCTCGATAGGGGTCCTATATCACGTTTTGCGGTGACTAAAACACTAAAACGTTTTAATTCAACTGGGAATACAAAAAATTTACCTAAAACGGGAAGACCGCGGACCGCCACGGACGAATTTGTGAGACAAATAAAAAAGCTTTATCTTTCCCATTTTTACAGAAACAAATACTAAACCCACTGGACGTATTCGGAAAAAAAAGATGTATTGAAATCTGCAAAATATACAGGGTGCCCCGTTTAAATTAAAAAAGTTGACGGTACTTCCGGTTGGGCCGGAGCTAACATAATGTCTCCGGATGCATTATGCGTCACTACATTTACCTGCAAATTTTCAGCTGTATCATCCTTCCCGTTTCACCGATATTTGGTTGGTTCCATACTTTATCCCAACCCTGTATATTAAACCGTCAATACTTATCTTAGCTCCACAAAAGCGATACAAACTAAGGACCTTAGTTCAGTTTGTATTTCCATTGACGAAAATTGATATTGTCAAAGCAATACTATGCTACATGTTGTTCTATACTAACATTAGTAGTATTAGTACTATGATCATCATCCACGTTGTAAATTGTTAAGGTAAAGCCTAATGCTATAACACCAAGATAATCTTGAAACTTTTATAAACCACTTTTTGATTTGATTTCCATTTCAATTCCATCTGATATGGTTTTCTTTTCTTATTGGCAAATGAAGTACGGCGCGTTAGAGAAACGATCACAGGACAAGTTACGGTACCTATATTCCAATCAACTCTAATTTCACGACAATATGAAACTTTTGCAGGTTATCTCAACCTATTCTGATAGGTCAACTAGTCAACTACTACGACCCACATCAGACCTCAATTACCTACCGTCAGGCATGTATATATGCCGGATCAATCGTACTGACCTCATTTCTATTCGTCATCGTTTACCACTCATACCTCCTATCTGTTCAACACCTAGGCATGAAGATTAGGATTGCTTGCTGTTCTCTAGTCTACAGGTAATATTTATTATTTACTTTATTACAGTATAAATATCTTGCAGTCATCCATTTTACACTATATGTTTAAGCCTCTATCCTGGATTTTCAGGATGCCTAGTCGAAGTATATATTATACAGGGCATAAAAATCAAGTGTTTTTGGTTTGACTAGTACTCATATATTAGAAAAGGGAGGAGCGCGCGGTTTATTACAATCCATTCCTTGACTCAAAGCATTTTCCTTTCTTACTTGCCACTTGCCATCATGGAGCGGTAAACGCTAGAACAACGCGTGGCATATGGCGTGGCATCATTGGCCCATTTTTTTTTTGGAGAAAATGGGGTCACAGCTACAGTAACGTCTGAACGTTACATTCATATGGTGAATACCTTTTTCATACCTGAATTGCAGAAAAGAGGTTAGGATATCGAAGATTTGTGGTTCCAGCAAGATGGGGCCACGGCACACACCGCCAGAGCATCCATGGCTGTTCTTCGCCACCTGTTTCCAAATCGTTCAATTTCGAGGTTTGGTGGCACTTCATGACCTCCTCGGTCTCCCGACTTATCAATTTTTAATTTTTTTCTATGGGGGTAACTCTAGTCACGTGTTTAAAAGGCCAAGTCCCGTACGTTAGAGGCAGAGAAGGAAGCGATTCGCCATGAAATCGCTCAAAAATCAACAGAGACATGCTGGAAACAGTGAAGTGCAATTTTCGTGAACGGCTGCATCATATGCCAGATGTAATTTTTGCACTTAGATATTTCAAAATGGTTCATTATCAGCTATGTTCTACTACCAATATGTTTTTTTTAGAGTAAAAACTAATAATTTTATGATTATTTCAAAAACACTTGATTCCTATGCCACACCCACAAGTAATTTTAATATCACTATACATTGTGTTGCTCTAAAGTAAGGCAGCATCTACAAAATTGAATTTAGAATAATTTTGATGAGAAATTGGAGTAAAGCAATATTAGCATTATTTAAAAAAAAAGGAAAAGATGTGCATCCCTTGCTCTCTAACCTAAGGAGTCTCTGTTCTGCTCTTCGAATACTACTTACTACGCGAGGTCAGCAAGGAGTATCTCACATTTGGCTACTCCCTGCTTAATTTGTGTTGAATTTGTGTGGTGTTGATCTTATTGTTATACGAGGGTTGCTCGATATCTCCGCCAATCCACCAGTATGCAGACAGCTGTTTCACGCTTATTAGCGATCATCAGTGCGCCATAGGTCGATTGAGGGAGATAGAGAGCATCAGAATTTTCATGTCAACCAGACATGTGAAGCATGTGAGAGTAGGCGACAGAAAAGATCTGCCTGAAAATTCGGATGCTCTTTATCTCTGTCAATCGACCTATGGCGCACTGATGATCGCTGATAAGCGTGAAACAGCTGTCTGCGTACTGGTGGATTGGCGGAGATATAGAGCAACCCTCGTATATCGACTTTCTTATGCAGTTGGCATAGAAGCGCGCTGTTCTGGTTAGGCTAAGCGAATGCGCCGTGGCGTTCCACCAAGAAGTCTGCTGCTGTTTAGCACCGATTTTCTTTGGTTTGCCGTTACCTTCGGGTACCAGATGACGCAACGGCAGATCTTTTCTGTCGCCTACTCTTATTATTATAGTTTACACAGGTTTGAGAAACGACCACTACGAACTCAATATCCTTTTGAACGTAGATTGACATAGGTAATTAAACTTACATACATGGGGCTTGGTAAGTTCCAAAGAATCTCAATCCTCTATTATCCGCAGCAGACTGAGAGACTATTGCAACGCAGGGCAGTGCAGATGACTTACTTATGTGAGATGACCTGAAGTTACAACTAAACACGCAGATAGAAGATGTACATGCGTATCTGGCACCCATCACTTTACTCAATTGTTAAGTGCCTCCAAGCCTTCCAAGATACACGAGGTGTTCAAGGTATCATCTCAGCAAACCCTTTTGAAGCCCTCAACGTGTTAGGCGTTTGGACATAAAATTAGAGTTTCTTATGCGGGCTCTGCTTAGTAGGTCACAAGTGTGTGGAGTTTTAGAAGGAATTTGGCCTGAACGGCTTCAGCTCTGTAATTGCTACAGATTTTTCTGCTTCATTTAAGATATTTCAGATCTTGTGCTAATGAGGATATCGCTGCTCCATAACGTCACACATATAGTGCTTGCTACCCGTCCCAAGTATCATGTTTTCTGCAAGCCTATAAATAGATAAATTTCTGCAACTTACACGTTTCCTTATTTTTTGTTTGCAGGAAAACTCTCAGATTGAGTAAAAAAGCTTTAGGAAAAACTACTATTGGACAAATGATTAATTTGCTCTCAAATGATGTAAATCGCTTTGATAACAGTTTCCAGTATTTCCATTATCTATGGGCAGCTCCAATTGAAACCTTGATCATAATGTATTTGTTATATTACATGGTAGGATTGACGGGATTGGTTGGATATTTGCTGCTTTTATTAATAATCCCAGTTCAAAGTAAGTACATCGTTAGAATTCTTAACATATTGAGCAAACTATATGTAGAAAATAACGAGCAAGAAGGTTATGCATTTATAATAAACCTTTCTCTAAGTATTTCAAAAATCAGTATAACTATGAAAAATGAGTTTTAAAATTATTCTTCTATTGATTCAACCTACACTATTGCAACAGTATAGAATTGCTTTCGAAGCACCTTTCAGCTCTCTACACCTACTGTTCTACCTCCGAACAACTCAATGAAAAAGAAAAAATTACTTCTTTTGTATTCAAGATTTACCTTCATACAACAATATATCATAAAATAGATTATCATTATAAAATATAACCTCATTGGTCGAGAAAAAGTTAATATTGATTCGTTATCAAACACATTGTTTCACGAGTTTTCAATCTCGAATCTCAAAGATTCAAAGATCTGCAGTTTAAAAATACTCTTTTGATTTTTTTCAACTCATGGAGTTCAGTATTACTCATATTCTATATAATATTTTATTTTTAGAGTGATATATTTTATGTTTTGTTTTAGTGTTCATGGGAAAATTAACCACAATTTTCAGAACAAAGACTGCCGTTAAAACCGACGAAAGAGTTAGACTTATGAGTGAAATCCTGGGAGGAATACAAGTTATTAAAATGTATACATGGGAGAAACCATTTTCTCTTCTTATAGAGCAAATCAGAAGGTAAGTTCTTTATAATCATAATAGGTATTTATTTACCAAACTACTAAGCTAAGAAATATATTTTTATAAAAATTAAGAATCGAGAGGAAAAAAATATACTTTCACTCCACCCCTTACTGCAAATATAATATTCATATGATATTCAAGAATTCATCCAATACAAAAGTTTTTTATTTGTGGTCCTCATAAAATCTCTTGCAGTATATTTCCTTAATAGACGACATGCTAGTCCCAACACTCATATTTAACCGAGAATTTAACTTATTTTCATCCAGTTTACAAACAACAACAGAAATAAAATGTTTCTAGCATTCCGCTAGTTGCAACTCATTAACGTTAGAATAATAAGGCACTCATAATCTCCTTCCATGTTTTCAACAATCTTCTTAAAGTTTTACCTCGCATTCTGTTTTGCTAGTTAAAAGTTTAATGGCTGTTGTCGGTACAGGGTGGCAAGTTCTAATCATTTTCAGCTTTTCTGCCATTTCTAAACTTCTCGAACTACCGCTAACTTGAAAACTAACTTTTCAGGAACTGCGTCCATATTAGATGTACATTGCTTCAAGTAGAGGCATTAGACAAAATATGGCATAATCATAACGACATCTGCGAAAGGCGTTTTACAAGATTTCATTGAGCAACAAATATCAATAAAGTCATAAGGAATGCTTAAATACAATATGTTGCCATATCTGCAACAAACAACATATACTTTTTCTTTATCATCTAAGCATTCCCTTATTTGGCCATAACTTAAACTAAAAATTAAAACTTTTTCAAAACCTAGCCTAGCTAATAAATTCTCGTCTTTGATATGGCTTCAGTTTGTCTGTGCAAATAAACTGTTAAGTTAAACACTGGATAGATT
Source organism: Callosobruchus maculatus (assembly GCA_951848785.1). NCBI lineage: Eukaryota > Metazoa > Arthropoda > Insecta > Coleoptera > Chrysomelidae > Callosobruchus > Callosobruchus maculatus. The sequence goes on from CATOUR010000029.1 coordinate 8,918,517, forward strand.
ATGGTAATGATACAATATCTAAAATTGGCATAGCAATAGCCAATATCTCCTAGTTTTATGATTACTTTTTTTCGCTTTTTTTTTGTAATTATTTTTATTTTTTTATTTGACGTCATATTAATTTTATCAAAGTTTGGTTAAAATCTTGTGGCATATTTCAAAGAAGAAACTGGCCATATTTCTAATGTTATTTTTTCTTTACAAATTAATTTCAATAACTAGTCTCAACACACAATTTGAAAAGGGGAATGATGCGACCTCTCTGCTTTTGGTGGGCAAACATCAGACTTGAATACACTATAGTGAATTGCTTACATAGAAAAATTGAATATTTTGTGTAGCGCTTTTTCAGATTTTCATATGTATATCGAAACTGTATTCAATTATCGAAAAATAGCAGCTAAGTCATACCTTCTTGATTTGTTGACAAGAACACTGTAGAATGATGAAGAAGCTCGATAGAAAAACTAACAATAGTTAAGTTGTTCCATTTCAAAAGTCGTTTTTTTATGAAAATTGTACTAACCTCGCTATTGGAATCTTTGCCATAAATCTACATCTTCAGTAGAAAATATCGTTCCGAAACTTGCCTTAACCAATAGCAAAGTGAAGGGGAAAATTGAAAATCGCTCCAAAACTCTCCTAAGCCATTCAGAATGTCACACCAAAAGTTCCCTTATCTACTGACCAATCACAGCGCTTTGAATGGTTGGCAATCGTGTAGCCGATGTTGCGTGTTTTAGTGTGTAAGAAGCCGCTATATCATAGATATCGCCTTTTATTATTTTGTTTAGAACAAAATTGGTATAGTGGGTATCATTATTAAAAGTGAAAATAGTATTAACAATATTATGGAGACCGATATTATTTTGCCACACAATGGAAGTAGAAAACCTAAGTTTGAGTTTGCTTTCAGTTACTTGAGAACAACCTTATGCTTTATGTTGTATAACCAGAATTAGTCTCCTTTTTGATACGTATAAACAACCTTACTTCTTGTGTTGAATGAAAGAAGTCTGAGTTTAGATTAAATCACTTGTTTCTTTTTATATGCCTTCATGTGACGATTTTTTTTTGCATCAAAACTTGCTTTATTCACTGATGATACATCCAAATCGCCAAATCCAAACCAAAAAGTCGGCATTGTTGTTACTTATATCAGTTTTCTTTAAAAGAGAAACACCGTTGCTATTGCCATCACCTTATCAATGCATAAAAAAAATTATGCAACGATAGTGTCATTAATTGCTTAAAAACGATTTTCTTCATTTACCAAAAATTGGGTAAACTGGATAAGAAGACTTTTGGAATGAAGCGACTCTATTAGTTTCAAAATCAATGCAAGGTGTATCAGCTAATTATATTTTATGTAGGATAATAAATGAGCATTCCTATCTCTACCAGGGATGAGCTGTCCCGTGACCTTTCTGTATCAGTGACGTCTAATAATGAAACATCTAGTAGGGCATCAAATAGAATTTATTATGAAATTTACCCACTAATCTGAACAGCGAAATTCGGAATGGTACGAGATATCTTGTCATGTCGTAATACATGGCGAAGGACTCTTTTTCTCGCTCTAAACGCGTGCACATTCACCAAAAATTGAAATTGGTTATATGGTCACGTATTTTCCTGCACCCTGCAACTTTTGTAACTCATTCTATAACCTGTTATTTATATTTATAGGTTAGAAGTAAAGCAAATTCGTCTGACCACCTACGTGAAAGCTTTCCATGGTTCCATTAACAAGGCCCTCACCAGAATCTCAGTCTTCCTGTGCATTCTCACGTACGCTTTCTTGGGCAACAGCCCCACTGCCGAATATGCTTATGTCATCTCCTCCTTCTACAACATTCTCAAGTCAGCCATGACAACCGACTTTCCTCAAGCCATCACCCAGCTCGCCGAAACATTGGTCTCGCTGAAAAGAATCGAGACCTTCTTGCTCTACGACGAGGTTCATACCACTTCTAAAAAGTATTCTTGGACCAAGAAGATCCATACGTCTACACCTCTGATAAGAGATTCCAGCAAAAAGTCGGTGGGAATTTACTTGCACGATGTTTCGGCCAAGTGGATAAGCTCCGTTCCAGAGAATACGCTGAGCACCATCAACTTTAACGTAGGACCAAGGCAGTTGGTGGCCATTGTGGGAGGTGTTGGTTCTGGAAAAACTTCTTTGCTCCACGTTATCATGAGAGAGCTTCCAATTACCAAGGGGTGAGTAACAATATATTCTTGTGTCAAATATTTTCAGAAGCCATTTTAGTGATGCTGAAGCTATCCACAGATATTTGAGAAATTACAGCATGGACTTCCTATTAAAAATTAGAGGGCATGCAATTGTTTGTGCTGGAGCTTAAATCTCATTTTTTAGAGCCAAAATCCCAAGATGGTTAATGAAATTTTAAGAAAAACTCATAAATACTAATTAAAAATAAAACATTGGTCCAGTAGGAAATACCAACAGACTTAACCGACAAATCCCTAGAATTTTTACATGCTGAACTAAACGCAAACCTAAGATCTAGAAAATTCTAAAATCCTGAAAACATCTTTTTAGGGCGGAAACCTTAATATTGTATTATACAAATTTTCAGGAGCGTAGTTCGCAAATTTATGTGAGTAAGTACCAGTACCAGTACCTAGTAACTAATATATTCCTGAACATTATCCACGAATTGCATTTGGGTGATAAAGAAATGAATGCAAGACAAGTTCAAAACGTCCAAATTTTCTAAGAAATGAAAAATCAGAAGTAAAGTTTAAAAATCAAAATTTTGAAAAAACTCGTAAGAAGCGATATTAAACCGGGTTGAAATCGTAATCAATAGCATTCTAACAATTTTTAGCATTATTCAAAACCACCAAATGTCATAGTGATATACTTTAGATAAAAAAAGGTTCTAGCAAAAATGCATCAAACTGGCATATCTTCAATTATCCTAGAAGTAAACATTGACGATCATACCTTTCAAGTACAATGACGTACTGGAGAAATATACCCTCAGGGTATTAAAAGCTCACCACTAATTTACAATGTCGTGACATCCATAAAAATAGAAAACATTTGTCCTATTGTTTTGCCTCACTTCATGAGGCTCCCCAGACAAAAACATCAAGTAGGGTGAACATGAGATTAAGCCTCTATATAATTATTCCACGTTGACGAATCATAATAATTAAATTGTTGGCCATCTACTTCTTGGCTTGAAGGTAGATACCCGAAGTTGTTACATCTGTTACGGTATTTCGATTTACCGATAGAAACTACAACTGCTAGTAGAGATAGAGATGTCTAATTGTTGATAAGTGGTCAGAAATTGTGATAAGTTTATTTTTCTATACCATCTCATGCTGGTAAAATTTCATGTCATGTTTAATACTAATTCGGAATCTCCAATATAACTTGGACATTTTCATATTTATCAGAATGAACTTTTTATCAGATAAGTGAGATGTGCAGACATGTGTTTGTACTCCATTTCATATGAATAAAAATATTTCGATTTGATGAGTTTCTGCTCCTGGTACATAAGAGTAGATACTCGCTATTAAATTTTCACACTTGACTTGAAGCAGTCAGTCAGCGAGTATTTGTTACTACAATGAGTGAAAGCAGTGAGGCAGAAAGTAATAAAAGTTGCGAATCCCAAATGGGATTTGTGCATATGTTACGTGATTTTCCCATACTTTTGTCTGTCACAAACACCGGAGTATTAGGGTATCTAAAGGGCACCATTAGCCACGGCGCAATGCCGTATCCCTCATCTCCTAAAAGTAAAGCATTCGATCTCTGAAACTCTCTCTTTGCAATGCTACACATTTCTGAGTTGCTCCATATCCGTGAATCATGGACAGATCCTGGTCATGATGCGTCTACGCTTGTAAACCACTCGTCTGCATTGCAAGTGGCCTGAACATTGATGCTATGATATCCCTTGCGATTAATAATATTCATCACCATGAAGAGGCGATTTTTTTATTTTAATGTGGATGCAATCGATCACACCCACGGCGCATGGAAAATTGTACTTTCTTTGACATTTTCTTTTGGCTTCTGTTACATCGGCCGGAGTGCTAAGGAATTTTATCCACCGTCCACATTTATCTATCATCTGGTCAGCAACAAAAAATTATTTGATATCCACTCGAGATTTTCTTTACTAAATCGATATAATGCTTTGAAGTCTCGATTACACGTACTTCTAGGTTTATAATATTTTTTGAACGCAAATTAAGCACGAACTCAGCCATAACTCTGCCGTGGTCAAACTGAAGTCTGATGACTATCAGACTTTGAAATTCTGGCGTATATTCTCATCCTAAAGAGCATAAACACATTTTTAATCATATCAAAAATGAGAATATACTCACAAGAAATTGTACATAAGAGTGCCTACTCAAGTGGAGTATTTACTTCTGGTTTTTATTCATACCACGTGGAGTATTTGCTCCAAATTTTTGAGTATAAACTTAATGCTCATTTTTATTCATAAGACCCATTGACACTGTGAAGCCATAGTGCGTGGGTTCCAAATGTGATTCAAGTTTCTATTTCATAACCGCAAATTGAACTGCAGATGATTTACTTTACTTACTTCTGTGTCATCGACTGCAGATGATTTGTCTATGTTTTTAGTGAATTTAGGAGATTTTCTCTACTTCAAACGGATTTCAAACGGATTTCCCATGGTTGACTTCAGACTCGAGTTCTATAGAAAATCATGCAAATCTAAATTAAAAAAAATTGTTTGACCTTAAGCAAAAAATGGTTTAACTATATATAAATCGATTGAATCCTAAATGTTATTGCTACAGTATCTTGACATGAAAAGTATTTTAAATTTTCATCGATCTGGACTTTAGTATCCCTTTTCATACTGTCTTTAATTGAAACAGTTCCAGGTATAAAGACGTTGTAGGAAACATTTCCTATGCTTCCCAGGAACCTTGGCTATTTGCTGGCACCATCAAACAAAACATCCTCTTTGGAGAAGAATGGGACAGCAAGAAATATGAACGAGTTGTCAAGGTATGTTTCTTTAAGCTATTATTGGCCATGATAGTTAGTACTACTGTGATTAGAAAAAACTTTGGTATAGAAATTTATTGGGGCATCAGACTTCTACCTGAAAAGCATAAATTTGCAGATTGATCCTTGTTGGTCCCTGGTCACTCTGGTGTACCAGCTAACGACAAGGTGGGTCACCTAGGTTACCTGTCTAAGACAGAGTCCAAAAGCTTTTGAATCCGTGATAAAAATTAGTGCGCTAGATCAAACTTGTTCTGGTCGAGTGAGCACACAATGATTTGACGAAGGCTTGATTAGAGATAAATGACAGCAGGCAAGCAAGGATTATAGTAGGCCCGGACAAGGACCTTTTGAATGGAGACAAAAAATCGCTCAAACCTTTAATGGAGGCTCTCGCATGAAATTGCCATCTGAACAGATACTCATCACTAATGAATGTGAAAACATCCCATCTAGATCTGGATAAGTGTGCCGTGTATCGCAATCTTAGAGTTCAGATGTTTGGCAAAGCAGATTTGGAAATGGAATCAGTATACTCGTCGGACATACTGACCGTTACCAGGAGATACGCTAGGTACAATAGAAATGTGTTCTCAGAAGGCTATGAAGGGTCATAAAACGGGTCAAAGTTGGTCTACCTATTTGTGACTCTTGTCTCTGCAATCTGATACACATCTGTGTTATTCACACCATGGTATGGCAGAAAACTTTTTTTTGTCCGAATCCGATCCCGAAAAATTACCTCAACTTTTACTTCCTACACCGATAGATGAGGGGAGTATTGTGATCGCGAAAATTTTCGATTTTGAAATAATACACTTTTTGAGTGGTTTATGATAACGAAAATCCACATCACTCATTTCCGTCGGTCTGCCTGTCTGTCGGTCTGTCTGTCTGTCGGTCTGCCTGTACGCGTTTCTCTAGCCACGTAATCTCAGCAACCGCTGCATGGATTACGATAAAATTTGGGCAGCGATATGCTGTGGTGTCGTAGTAGGTAATGTTCCTATAATTTTGAGAATCGGTGCATGGGCGGCGGAGTAATTAGCAAAAAATAAAAAAAATAAGTATTCCTGATCATTTTCTATTGTTTTTTTGGGTGGAGGTGAAATTGGAGTGGTTTTGGGGTGGGGAGTTGAAAACTGAAATATTCGTTGGATTCATAATAGACTGTCCACTGACCTGTCAAGGAAGACCTAGAGACAAAAATAACTTTTTTAGGTCCATCCGAACATTGCCTTGCCTATCACAGAAACCAAAGGACTTCGAAATCCTTGTGATGTAAACATACGAGTATTACCCTAGATGGCGAGATGCCATGGCGAGGATGGAAAATGCTTATGGTTTTTATAAATCGTACCAGTGGCGGAGCAGTAATAATAAAAAAAATATAAAAACAGCTCAAACTTCGTTTTTAAGCGTTTTAGAGGTTCTTGATTTTCTGCGTTTTTTTTTTTTTGGTGGGAGTGAAATTGGGGTGGCTGGGGGGTGGGGGGTTGTAAAACTGAAAAGTCTGTAGCATTGATCTGTGAAGAAAAGACATAAAGCCTAAGACAATTTTAGAGGGGGGGACTGCCAATGTTTTGGTTGCAAGGGGATCTCAGACTGAAGCTTCATGTCACAACTTGACTTCACTTTTTTTAATAGTTCAAAGTGAACATTGTATTTAAAAAAAGCATTAATAATGTGGTATTTCATTAAGGTATGCGCATTGGAGAGAGACTTCGTCATCCTTCCTTACGGTGACAGAAGCCTTGTGGGTGACCGAGGGGTATCTCTGAGCGGAGGTCAAAAAGCTCGAATCAACCTGGCCAGAGCGATTTATAAGGATGCAGACATCTACCTCCTGGATGACCCTCTGTCTGCTGTTGACACACACGTGGGCAAACAGCTGTTTGAAGACTGCATCTGTGGATACCTCAAGAACAAATGCACGGTTTTGGTTACTCATCAAATTCAGTACTTAAAGAATGTCAGCCGAATTTATCTCATGGAGAACGGTACCATTGCTACCACAGGAACTTATGAGGAGATTAGGGAGTCCAAAGTCGATTTTGCTAAGTCGTTCACCCACCAGGTACATATTGTTACTTTTGTGTTCTTTATTTTATGAAGAAAACTTTCTTATATTACATTAATTAGCAAAGATTAAATTACACATAAGTGTAACGGATAAGTTACTACTAATAAAACACATTCAACTTCTCGAAATAACATAATTTCTCCTAAGTATAGAATGATACAACAGATGTATCATTAAAAAAGTTTATTTGTATTCTACTAAAATAGGCAACATTTTGATTCGTAAATGTTCTACCATTAGCACGTTGATTTCCTAAATAATTAGTGGAAACTTAGGACCCAGCCGCCAAATCCTACTTTTCAAAATCGGTTATAGAAGGCATTTCGTTACAATACGTTTCAGTTTTCAGCTCTCACTGATTCACTGAAGTCACTGAAGAGAGCTTATACAGAGCGTCTGTCTGTCTGTCGGTCCGTCCGTCCGTCTGTCCGTATACATAAGATAGCCAAAACTACAGGCGCTAGAGAAAAACTAAATACAGATTCGGGATCAGCATCAAAAAATTTGTCCGGAAAAAATCCGGTTTTGTCAATATCCGTAGTCGAGCAGTTAAGACGCTAGGCATCAGTCTAAAAGAGCGTGGGTTCGAATCTCACCGCGGTCAACAACTTTTTTTTCTTTCCTTTAAGATTAAATATTAAATTTGTTGATTACTAGTCCGGAAAAAATCCGGTTTTGTCAATATAACAAAAAAATTAAATTTCTGTACCAACAAATTCCACAGTGAAAGCGCCATTTGAATTTGCTCAAGTAAATTCGTTCCCACTTCTTTTTATTAATACTGATGTTTTCATGCACAGACCCTTAGCGTGTTTCTCTTGGTTGTTAGATTCAAAATTTTGTCTTGACGCCACGTGCACCTAATATAGAGTCTCACAAATGTGTATTTATATATATGTAATAATCTAAAGGTTTTCCAGATCGGCAAATCATGATATTGTACCGCCTAGTTTTCGTGCAACCAATTTGTTTTAATGCACAGAATGAGCCACAAATTAACTTTCCTGAAAGAATTCAGAATTTTATGATCTAATTCCTCCTGACATTGAATGAAAAGTTTCTTTTGTGATAGGAATATATGAAAATTAAAGTTCTAAATTTTATTGATAACCAGTTAAAAATACATTTTAGAATTTTTTGAATTGTGTTTCTTTCAAAAAAACGATAATTAGTTACCACTGTACGTAGATGATCACCTCTTCATGTAGATATGCAACATACTTTTTTTAGTTTATTCAAAAAATATCATTTACAATTACTTATATAAACATCAATGACACCAATCCCAGCTTCTGATGTGTCCAGTATTAGAGGATAAATTGAAATTAAGATAGCAAGTGAAGTATTACTTACAAAAAAATATATAATACATGAGAAAATATGTACAACTTCATTTGCTTGCTGAAATTAGAGGGTGAAGTTTTTCATAATTTTTAATAATGTAATTCTTTAGTTTTTATGGAATAAGTGCGAAGGTATTATCTTTCCTCACTCACCTATTAATCAAATATTCCAACACACTTCAGGTAGATCAAGAAGAAATGGCAGATGGCTTTGACGATGACAGCTCAGAATTCAAGTACTTCGGAAATATATCCGATGAACCATCAGAAACCAGAGAAACCAGAAACACTGGAAAAATATCCTCCAAAGTATACAAGACCTATGTGAAAGCCGGAGGTGGATGGTGTTGCTCCATCATTGTGTTCTTATTGTTTGTTATCACACAGTTTGCATCTAGCAGCGCTGATTACTTCGTCAAGTTCTGGTAAGTCAGTAATCCAAAATCATAATGATATGCAGGGGAAACAACAAAAAAAAACAAAATATAACCACTCACCAAACCGATTTCTTAAAGGGGTGATACACGTACGAGCAAGTTCGCGTACTTATGGCTCGATGACCTTTTTCGCCTGTGTGTCACCGTAAGTACGCGTACTTTAAAACCGTCGCGCAAGTCGCCGGCGATCCAACTGGTTTGAAATCTTGCTCGTAACTTGTCTCGGCTCATACTGCGAGCCGTGAGCCACCATTTTGTTTCGACAGGCCATCGATGCGCAACGCTTGTTGTGTTTGGCGTTTGTTAAAAGGTTCGTTTATTTAGGAAGATTATCAAAATGAGTGAATTCAGCTTCACGTGTGTCACCGACGTCGAGCCGAGTAAGTTCGCGAACTTAAAAACCGCGTACTTAAAGTTCGTACGTGTATCACCCCTTTTAGACTATAAATCTTTCCCTGGTATTATTATAACTTTATTATTATTAATGTACAGCCACCTCGAAGGCAACGCATTGCAAGGGCGTACCCAGGTAGGGGCAGGGGGGGGCAGCTGCCCCCCCCCCTAGAAGATTAAATAAATGTAATTTTTTTTTGCAAATAAAAATTAAAAACGTGTTACCTACTCTGCGCAAAATGAAGTGTTGGAAACAAAATATCTTTTCAGCCAGATTTGTTCTTTATTTTCTATAGTTAAATATTCTACAACATTCGATATAGAGTCTGTATAGTGAGTCGTGTCGGTCGTGTCACAACGTATTTATTAGAATATTTTATATGGCGACCTTCAGCCGCCGTCAAACGAAACGCAAAATGTTTTGATCAAGTTTTGATACACTTTATTTATTTCTTTATTTCGTTTTTATTATTTGTTAGTTATCACTAACAAATGAAAGTGTCAGTAATGATTTATAGTCGATAATTTAATTTCTAGAATCTGATTTTGATTACGAGACAGAATAAATAAAAATTAAGTACGGTTTTGATGCAAGTTTGGTTTTATTATATAATTTTTGTTTTCAATGCTATGCTAAAATAAAATAATATTCAATATGTTGCATATTATTTTAAGTAGTATATATCTGTACAGATTTAGTTTAAGATTCTTAGTGTTCATAAAATAAAATAGTGAAAGTATCAAACTCAAATTTCATAGCATATTCTATTCAGTGCTTACAACTAAATTATTTTTAAATTTGCCGCGGTTATTTCTGTGCCGCGACTCACTAGACAGACTCTAGTATACTGTTAGCGATGCAATATAATTTAAATCTCCCACAAAACCGTGGTATCTCGTAGTTTCCGCTTCCGACGAGACAATCAGAGCCATATAGGATTAAAGCTGAATATAATTGGAAGAAAATAACATCTAACGCCATCTAGTTTCGGACGGCAGTACTTTTTCCAGTAAAAAGAAATAGGCTCAATGTATACTGTATACGGTCAATAGAGACATCTAGTATTGAATAGCAATACCACGAAGAATATTCTAGCATGGACTATTCCGGAAAGAAAAGACAGTGATAGCATGTATTATAAGACAAGGATGGAAATAGAGTCGAGCTCGAGTATTTTCTACATATTTCGGGAGCGAGAATATTTTCAATATATAAGCGGAACGTAAGGCAGAGCACGTGAATTTAGTTCGAATACAATTCAGTTCGGAGTGGAATACGAGCGAATATTTCATACGCCATAGATAGTGTCTTATAGTTTCGTTGCGGAGACACGAGATTTACGTTTACTGCGCAACAAATGGAAATATTACTCCGTCAAAATTCTTTGAAAGAGGTGAGTCAAAACAAAACACTTAAGTACATACTTAATATGATTATTTGATTTGTTTAAGGGGGGCTATGACTCTCTTGTAAGTGTATATCTTAGGCATTACTTACAATATTTAAATTTATTAATTACAACACGTGGTTTTGTTATAATAGCTAAAATAACATTTGTGAATATTTTGTGATAAAAAAGTTAAAAAAAAACATAAAAGAAAGATCCTTGCAATATTTTGGATTTATTAATAAGATCATACCGACAACAAAATCCCTTTTCTCTAACGTCACAACAAGTGTATTATTTCAAATTACTTACCTAGTTTTGATTATTTGGCGTTCAAACCATATGCAAGAGAATGTGAAACTTGATCTTTGATTTTCGTCCTATGCAACCCGCCTAAACACTGTAAGGGTAATTCTGTGTATCCATTTTTTAGGGAGGCCACGCGAAAAAAGAAAAAAAGGTCGGGAAAGTAGCAGTGGAAGCGATGAAAATGACAACCATGATAAAACCACTCATGTAATGCCAATATCATTGCATGCTAACATTGGACAAGCGTCAAATTCTTCAGTAGAACCTCTTAATATATCTGTTGCCGACTATTCTTCTCCATCGACATCCCAACAAACTTATGACGTCAACGTCGATCCTGAAATTATAGTGGACGATGGCTGTCATGAAAATGATCTGGGTCGTTATGTTGGATTGGCTACCCAGCTATCGACGGAAAAGAAGAGGGAGTTGTTACAAAATCCTTGGATCCCGCCCAGAAATTACGATTTTGAAAGTGATGCAAGCCATTTAAAAAGAAAATTTAATCATGCTTGGTTGGATCAATATTCACCATGGCTAGTATATTCCAAGCGACTAAAAGGTGCTCTTTGTAAGTATTGTGTTTTGTTTCCTCCGCCCATTAGCACTGTGAGAGGAATTTTGGGATCGTTTATGGTCAGGCCATATTTAAAGTTCAAAAATATGCATGAAGACTGCCGAAAGCATGCAACGACCAACCTTCACCAAACGGCGACAAATGCTGCAAAAAATTTTCTTGAAAATGTTCCTGTAGACATCCAACTGCAAAGTGGACACCAAAAAGCAATCGATGAAAACAGACAAATATTGTCATCAATTATTTCTTGTATAGTATTTTGCGGTACACATGATATGCCTCTTAGGGGCAAACAAGCAGATGAGGGTGTTTTATTAGATTTATTGAAGTTGAGAATCGATTCAGGGGACAACAAATTAAAGAGTCACTTTGAAAAGTGCCGTCGAAATGCAATTTATACTTCGCCAAGAATACAAAACGAACTAATAAATTTATGTGGCGAAGTTATTCAGGAGAATGTAATTAGTGAGGTTCGGAAGACCATGGCTTACTCAATCTTAGCTGATGAAACAGCAGACGTATCTGGGAAAGAACAGCTGTCAATAGGCGTGCGGTTCTACGACGAAAGCAAAAGTAAAATCAGAGAAGAATTTGTAGGGTTCGTTGAACTAAAAGCACAAAATGCTTCCGCAATCGCCGAAGCAATTGACAATTTCTTAATTAGTTCTAACCTCTCCAAAGAAGATTGCGTAGGGTTTGGATTCGATGGCTGTTCTACAATGGCAGGAAAAGAGGGTGGCGTACAAGCCATTTTGAGAAAAAAATATCCTCGTGCTTTATATTTTCATTGCTCAAGTCACAAACTCAACCTTGTTGTGAATGATGCGAACGCAGTGCCAGAAATTAGAAATACTGTCGCCACTGTAAAGGATGTTATAACGTTTTTCAGAGAATCGACTACACGTCGAAACTACGCTCCAAACCTATCACGATTATGTGAGACGAGATGGTCCGAAAAATATAAATCAATCAGAAAGTTTTCTCAACATTTTTCAGAGCTCGTGAAATCTCTAGAAACGTTATCTGTAGAGGGAAATTATGCCACCAGAAAATCTGCATATCAGTTGCATTCAGCCGTTACAAAACCAGTGTTTATTGTTTCTCTACAAACAATAGCCAAATATTCAGCAGTTATAGAACCAGTAGTTAACGCACTGCAAGCTAAATCGATCGACATGATCTCGGTAGGAAAACACATTAAAAATATCAAGGACATTCTCAGAAATGACCGCGAGTTTCCTGATAGAATAAGTAATGAAATACTTCAAAAAGCACGAGCTGTTGCAATGGATTTGAACATAGAAATTTCGGTTCCACGTCTTGCTCATAAGCAAACACATAGAAGTAATCCGCCATCAGACAATGATAACGAATATTGGCGGCGTTCCCTGATAATACCATACATTGATTCACTCATTTCATCATTGAATATTCGATTCTCCCAAGAAAATACTCCGGCGTTTGCTTTAAGCAGGCTACATCCCTTGTATATGACAAAAACCAGCATTGCAGACCTACACAAAAACGCAGAATCATTCCAAGAATTTTATAACCTGGATATCACCGGGGAACTGAACCTTTGGCATAATTTATGGGTGACGAAGGCTTTATCAGATGATCAATTAAAGGACATAGAAGTAGTTGATCTGTTCAAAGAAGCGAACATTTTTTACCCTGCTGTCAGAAAGGCATTAATTATTTTAAGCACTATCCCATGCACCACGGCGACCGTAGAACGGTCCTTCAGTACGCTGCGAAGAGTTAAAACGTGGCTAAGAAGCACCATGGGTGAAGAAAGGCTTACGGGTTTATGTCTGATGAGCGTACATCGCAATTATTTAAAAGACAACAGTGAGTTTATTGAAAAGATTGTCATAGACAAATTTTCGGCAAATCCGAGAAGATTACTGTTAAATTAAAATAAACATATATAATATTATATATTATACATAATGTATAGTATAATTATTATGTACTTATAATATTTGTTTTGTGTCATCATAAAATTTAATGAATAAAAGTCAATTTTCGAAACAGGTATAAGCACTAAGCAGCCCCCTGCCCCCCCCTAACTGAAATCCTGGGTACGCCCTTGACGCATTGTTTGGGGTTTTGGCATATTGAAAATTTGAAAGCATATTGATGTTGCGTGGATTGCTGCGCTTACTTGACTCATTACTCTCGTTGAGTTCGTCTTGGTAGATCGATATTTTTACATAGCACGCCTCTTAGGTATTCATAATACGTTTATCATGCTAGGATTGTTCGATCGTTAGATAGTTATCTTGCTACACCATGGTCAAAGGAACACGTCACATGTTTGAAATAATGGGTTTGATGAGCGGTAATGCATACGTACCTGTATTGCTTTTACGATAATATGTAAATATGAGCTCAGATATCAATAATTCAAAACCTTTGAAGCAAAATAACAAACATATTTGTATGTATAGATTTATCGTTTATCGTATAAATTAGAACACAAATCCAAAACATTCCAAATTGAATTGTTCCTGTTTTCTGAATCCTATGCGGTGTATTTTTTTATGGTCGGCCTCCCGCAAAGGCTTAAAGCCTATGGCGCTGTAGAAGCGCTGCGAGAGGATAAGTATCGGTTCACGTTAGATTTGAAACGATGCAGGTTGTAACCGTCGGGAAACAAATTCTCCGGCAGCTGATTCCACAGCGTCGAAGTTCTCCAAAAGAAGGAATGCTGGAGTAGACTAGTTCGGGGAGTAAGGACCTCGACCTGGTAAGGATGAGCTCGCAGAGCTTCTCTAGTTTTCCTGGTTCGGACGGCCTGTGGTGTTATTATCTGAGAGAGCTCACTCGAACATCTTCCGTGATAGAATCTATAAAACAGGGATAGGTCAGCCACCCTCCTTCGATGTTCCAGGCTGTGGAGGTCCTTTGTGAGATTTGGCGTATCGATTAGTCTAAGCGCTCTTTTCTGGATAGTGTCCAGAAGCTTTAGAGAGTGCTTCGGAGCGCATCCCCACACATGGGAGCAATACTCCAGCGATGGTCGGATCTGTGCCTTGTACAGAAGCAGCAGTTGCTCTGGTGTATACAACTTCCTACAGCGGAACAAAACTCCAAACTTCTGGGATGCCGATTTAGCAATACTGACGACGTGGTCGTGCCAGGACATGTTATTGTTGATGTTGATTCAAAAATGCTTGACAGAAGGTGATTCGACTATGGGGTGACCCTCCATTTCCACGGTTGGCAAGCCATCGTGAGACTTCCTTGTAAGTGTTGTTGCCTGAGTTTTTTGTACGTTGAACTGTACTTTATTTGCTAATCCCCACTCGACAATTGTTTTGATATCAGCGTTGATCTGTGAGGCATGCTGCTGTCGCTGACGTACCGTCTCCTTGGATGATAATGGCTTGCCTGGTTCCATGCACGACACTAATGTACTGTCATCTGCGAAGCTGTAGATTGGATTGGATGTTATTTCCAGCAGCTCATTGATGTACAGCAGAAACAGTGTAGGGGATAGGACAGATCCCTGACCCCTTACATAAGTATTCGCTCTTTCTGGAGTACAAACAATAAAACCACAAAATTTAATGAACAATTTAATCTGGATAAATTTCACTTAATATTTTTATGTATGTGTATAGTAACTTCTAACGTATTTACAGGGTGAACCTCGAGCAAGTTCGTTCAGAAGCGATCAACGACAACACTACACTGTACAAAACCTTCCCAGATGGCGTCATACCGAAGAACTACGAAAAAGTGATAGTATTCTCAAAACTGGAAGAGCCATCTAAGATATACGCAGAGGACTCATTCTTTAACAGAATGAACTGCATTTATATTTATTCCGGAATCATGTTGTTCGTGGTTATCATACCAATCATAAGATCTGTAGCCTTCTTCAGGTATGAGTCACATGTTCTTTATAAAGCTAGATAGATTTATAATAACTTCGTTTACGAAGTAATGCTCCCTGTTGCCACAAAAACATTGAAACCAATAATTTTACAAGAAATGACATAGCCAGACTTCATCACCACCATGTAATGATAAACTATGTCATACTTACTTAAAAGTAATTATTGATTGTTTTATATCAATATATCTATCAATACTGAAACTCATAACATTTGTTACAGAATGTGTATGAAGGCATCAGTCAGACTTCACAACAACATGTTTGCGAAAATCTGTAGTGCCACCATGTTGTTTTTCAACACGAATACAGCCGGAAGGATACTGAACAGGTTCTCCAAGGATATTGGTTGTATAGATGAAACTTTGCCGAATGTCCTAGTAGACACAATACAAGTGAGTAAAATGAACTTCATGTAACAAAGTCACAATAGCAGCTCACAAGTTCCTAAAAAAATATAAAAAAGCTTTTATTATGCCAAGTTACGGCACGGCATACACATTACACATATATATTCATTCATTTAAATATATGTGCTAATAATAAGTAAAAACAAAACAAGGTCACTATTGTGTCCCTCACTGTGTTGGTCTTAGGCCTTACACCAAACACGTTTACACACCTTCAACAGTTGGGCCTGGACGAAAAGTTACACAAAGCATTCCAAAAGTCTGTAATTCTAAAGACCTGTAATATTTTGCTATCCTTCCTAAATTCCGATCAATAATAGTCCGGGTGTTGACTTGCAGCCCGTCAGCACTTGTTGCTACCACAACTATGCGAGAGGAACTTAGAAAGTCAGATAATAGTAAAATACCAAATAGTAGAAACAAATGGAATATCTCAAATTAGCATGCTTCAGAGTTATCCGCTTTTTCTGTTTTTCCCAAAACCTGGGAAAATTGTATTTGATCTAATTTTTTGATGCTACTAATGGATAGATTATCAAAAACCACTAAGTTTTTTTCCATCATTGGTCCAGTAATAATACACCGTATTAGTTTTGCTAAGATTATATTTAGCTGTTTTGTGACAATTCTGGACCATCGTGAAAACTAAAACAATAGTTTTCAAGTTATAATCGATGATGATGGTTACCTGAAAGATAAGCTCACAGACAGACCGGAAAAAATCATACATTTTCTTTGGATTATCTGGTATCAAATAAGCAAGCTACTCTTAATAGATTAAACTAATATTATATTACTAATATTATTTTGATCCATAATCTGACAATCTAACTCAATTGAAAATATAGATATCCAAACAGCTAATTCTGATATTTGTTGTTTACAGATTGCCTGTAATGTCATCGCCATAAATATCGTCATCGCTACAGTAAATATGTGGACCCTGATACCATCTGTATGCATATTTGTAATCTTCTACTTGTGCAAGACGTTTTATGTGTCTTCAAGTAGAAACATCAAACGAATGGAAGCTACAAGTAGGTATCAATCGAATGAAGCCGGTTCTCTTGTCCATTTGTTAAATGGTCATTCTTTTTGATCCACAATCTTTATATTCGCTCATACATACACTCGGGAAAGGCATTTAATGAAATAATATCTTACCCAACATAATGCAGTTATGCTTGGGTCCCTTTGTCTGCTTACGACAGGATTCAGGGGCCCAGTGATTGCTCACCTCAGGGTGAGAGGAGTAGTCACTGGATCATTGATATACTTATTATAATTATAATAATTTCATTTCCCGTCAGTACAAGTAAATAGTAAAGCTAAGATATAAAAGTAGAGCATTCCAAACTTTGAGCGCTCTGGAAACAGAGTTGTAGTCACACCATCTAGTTCTCAATGTATGGAGAAATGTCGTTGGAATGAGAAGATACAGTCTCATTGACTCACGCTCAAATAAAAAATAAATTATAGATAAGCTCAGGAGAGCAGTGACAATAGATCCCCCATAAGAATGCATTTCACCAATAAGTTTAATTAGTCTTTGAACTTCATGATGGACAAGTTAGTAGCTTGCCCAAATCCCCAAAGAGAGGAGCAGTCATCCAGGCCAGGACGTATTTCTGTTTTATACAGCATAAGAACCTTCGATAGGAAAAAAGTCTTCAAACTCTGAATGGGTATCTGCATTTTCCCATCAATTGTTGCAATTAAAGAGACGTGTACGTGTAAGATCATGTCCTCTGTAATATTTATTCTTGGTTGCTCGAATCAGTCTTTTATAAATCATTGACTTTATTTCAGCGCGAAGTCCGGTGTTTTCACACATTCATGCGTCATTACAAGGGCTAACAACTATTAGAGCCTTCGAGGCTCAAGAAATACTCAAACAGGAGTTTGACAGGCATCAAGACCTACATAGTTCCGCCTTTTATTTGTTCCTCGGTTGTACCAGGACATTCGGGTTTTGGTTAGATCTGCTGTGCGTAGTCTACATCGGTATGGTGACGCTCAGTTTCTTCTTCTTTAAACAAGGTGAGTTTGGCCAGCGTGTCATCTATGAGGATTTAAATAATTGTAATTGCTTCCATTGCAATAGACTCAGGAGACTTGTCAAATAAAAATTCTTTTTGACCGAAGGTTCACATCTATAATAACTTGCTAAGATTTCCATGAAATTGTCTTAAAAAAGATACCTTAATCTTTTTTTTCAGAAACATATGGTGGTAATGTCGGTCTAGCAATAACTCAAGCAATTAGTCTGACAGGTCTTTTTGGCTATGGGATGAGACAATGGAGTGAAGTAGACAATTCCATGACTTCAGTCGAGAGAGTCATAGAGTACACCGAAATACCTCAAGAAACAAACAGTGAGAAGAAAGATCCACCAAAAACCTGGCCAGAAAATGGACGTGTGGAGTTCCAGTCAGTATATTTGCGATATGCTACGAATGAGCCCTATGTCCTCAATAATCTCACGTTTAAGGTAACTCTTTAACAGCTGCTATGAAGAATCATGATATCAATAATTGCATGTGTTGGGACGCGAAATATGTACGGCCCATTCCACGGAAAAAGATAACAGTTACACAGGTGCACTGTGTGTTTTTACGATTCACCTAAGTCCAATGTCACCGAAGACATATGTTGTGAAGAAACGCACTTATGTTTTGCATTGTCCTATTATTCTACTTCGAATTGAGAAAACAATTGCATCAAAGACTATCAGCCATCTTGTTCGCGCCGGTACGTCATCAGTAATGTGACGTTACTGTTATATTCTTGCATGAAATGGGCTGTAAGTGTGTCACGAGCCTGAAGAGTAATATTATTAAAATTTAAAAGCTGCATGCAATTGTCCATGTTCATGAATCCAAGATTCAATACGTTGCAAATAAAGGTTTACCTATTTTTATAATTCTGGTACTTCACCGGGCAGTGGTGTGATACTCCAGGTGACAAAATGGCACACCATTATGTCCAGAGTACCACGTGTAATCATTTATTACTTAAAAAACCAAAGACATTCTTAACGTATACAATATTGATGATGTGTCAAGTGATATATTGGCGCAGCAACAATAAACCACCCTACACAGTCATACCACTCACTCTAAATCTTGCCTTGATGGTATTAACATGGATTGGTCTGGGGGTGGTTACACTCTGTAGCATTTATGTAATTAATATACAAGGTTGGGATAAAGTATGGAACCAAGCAAATAACTTTGGAACGGAAAGAGTGATATTGCTGAAAATTTGCACGCAAGTGTAGTAACGTCTAATGCATCCGAAGACATTATGTTAGCTATTAATGTACTACCGGTTTAACCGGAAGTACCGTCAACTTTTTTAATTTAAATGGGACACCCTGTATATTTTTGCAGATTTTAATTCATCTTTTTTTTCCGAATACAGAAAAATTTGTCTCACAAATTCGTCCGTGGCGGTCTGCGGTCTTCCAGTTTGAGGTAATTTTTTTTGTATTTTTTTTTTTTAGTCACCGTCAAACGTGTTATAGGACCCCTGTCGGGACTTAAATCATTAAAAGTTGACACACTTCTTTGTGTGTTCTCACGCGATCGCCAAAACCGACTTTGAATGACCGGCATTTTTAACACCTGAAATGATAAAGAAGCTTTATCTTTCCCGTTTTTACAGAAACTAATGCTAAACCCACTATAGACGTATTCGGAAAAAAAAGATGAATTAAAATCTGCAAAAATATACAGGGTGTCCCATTTAAATTAAAAAAGTTGACGGTACTTCCGGTTAAACCGGAAGTACATCAATAGCTAACATAATGTCTTCGGATACACTAGGCGTCACTACACTTGCCTGCAAATTTTCAGCAATATCACTCTTTCCGTTCCAAAGTTATTTGCTTGGTTCCATACTTTATCCCAACCCTGTATAATGATCACTATGTCACCACATAGTCCACCTATATGTCTATTGTGCTCTCATATGCTGGAACTATGCATTGCACTTGTCATAATCCTCTTACTACAGAAAGAAGATTATGTGAGTAGCTTCTCAAAAATTTATGAAACATTTTTCGCGTCAGCTTAGTCTGCTTTCTGAGTAAAAAAAATGTTTGGATATTAAAATTATAATTAATTAAAAATGTCAGTCGTTTTAAGCATATTGTTTGCATCAAATATAAACTGACGTCGCTATTTGTACCTTTATCTCACCGAATTTCAAAAAATGTCAGTTATTCCAAATTGATTTTTGTATCACTTCAATTATTTATCATATATAAGGCATGATGAACTATTATAGTATAATTTACTTCAATCGATTTTTTTCTTCCTAGATCAAACCAAAGCAAAAAGTAGGCATAGTTGGTAGAACCGGAGCTGGAAAATCATCACTTATCTCAGCTTTATTCAGACTGGCAGAAATTGAAGGAAAAGTTCTCATAGATGGTATAAGTACCGGCGATATATCTCTCAGAGCCTTGAGGGCCAACATTTCCATAATACCTCAAGAACCAGTACTGTTCTCGGGAACTTTGAGATCGAACCTGGACCCGTTGAACGTATACCAGGATGACGAACTTTGGAGTGCCTTAGAGCAAGTGGAACTCAAAGGTAAGTACAAGAATGACTATTTCATTCAATCACCGCTTTTATTTCGGAGAAATGCTCTTTTCGAAACAAAGTTATTATTACAAAGTTGTTTTACTTTGTATGCACTTCCATAATTTGAATTCGCTTATTATCTAATGGTAGACCGATACTTCTCGTGTAGTCAATAATCTTTTTAAATCTCCGGAATCAGAAAAATGTTTTTTTCTTATGGTCGGCCTCCCGCAAAGGCTGAAAGCCTATGGTGCTGTAGAAGCGCTGCGAGAGGATTGTCGGTTCACGTCAGATTTGAAACGCTGCCGGTTGTAGCCGTCGGGAAACAAATTCCCCGGCAGCTGATTCCACAGCGTCGAAGTTCTCCAAAAGAAGGAATGCTGGAGGAAACTGGTTCGGGGAGTAAGGACCTCGACCTGGTATAAGGATGAGCTCGCAGAGCTTCTCTAGTGTTTCTGGTTTGGACGGCCTGTGGTGTTATTATCTGGGAGAGCTCACTCGAACATCTTTCGTGATAGAATCTGTAAAACAGGGATAGGTCAGCCACCCTCCTTCGATGTTCCAGGCTGTGGAGGTCCTCTGTGAGGTTAGGCGTATCGATTAATCTAATTGCTCTTTTCTGGATAGTGTCCAGAGGCTTAAGAGAGTGCTTCGGAGCGCATCCCCACACATTGGAGCAATACTCCAGCGATGGTCGGATCTGTGCCTTGTAGGGCAGCAGCAGTTGCTCTGGTGTATACAACTTCCTACAGCGGAACAAAACTCTAAGCTTCTGGGATGCCGTTTTAGCAGTACTGACGACATGGTCGTGCCAGGACATGTTATTATTGATGTTGATTCCCAAGAGCTTGACGGAAGGTGATTCAACTATGGGGTGACCCTCCATTTCCACGGTTGGTAAGCCACCGTGAGACTTCTTTGTAAGTGTTGTTGCCTGAGTTTTTTGTACGTTGAACTGTACTTTATTTGCTAATGCCCACTCGACAACTGTTTTCATATCTGCGTTGATCTGTGAGGCATGCTGCTGCCGCCGACAGTACCGTCTCCTGGGATGATAGTGGCTTGCCTGGTTCCATGCACGACACTAATGTACTGTCATCTGCGAAGCTGTAGATTGTATTGGATGTTATTTCCAGCAGCTCGTCATATATGGTGATATGCATTCTTTTGTCACGAATAGTTGTTTCTTGGAAAGAAAATAGTGTAAAGTACTCGTAGATTGCTACTCTTTTTAAAGTACTTATTCCACTTCGAGCACTCCGCCTTCGTGTAAGAAAACTCGCGCGGACTTTAAAGAATCTATTATCCGCTTGTACTTTAATATACTATATTCCACCATATACATACCTACTGTGTGCGCGGAGCATGCGTTTCTGTAGGCTTTTAATGATTTTATATTTTATGCTTCCTTATCTTTTCAGACCGATGATACAAATCGTCGAAAACTGTCGAACAAAACTTCTTTTTTCTGGCTTTCTTTCGCTCGCTTGAGTTAAATGCAAATCAGGCAATGGTCATCCCATTTCCCTAATTTTTATTTTGTCCCTAGGAGAAGTTGGTCGATGTTCACCTGAAGCAACGTGTTAACCCGATTATCCATTTTAAATAATAGTACCGGATCACGTATATAAACAAAGCGTATGCAGATAAACGTAAATGACCGGTTACACCCTTCAACGAGACAACATAGAGACTGAGGCGCGTAATCAACCGCACCGATTTCCTTGCATGTTAGTATTTAGTTGCGGTCCATAAACGTTTGTTTTACACCCTTGATACATAAATAACTATTTTCGTCTCAGAGGTGAAATGTAGGCAAAAATAATTTTCTTGTACATTGCACTTGAGCCATTAAAGCGCGCTGGATGTGTTACCAAGTGAAGAAAATATTAGATATGTAACGTGATAAAAACGAATTCATGATTATTCTGGGCGTCTCTTAAAAACATTTAATAAAGTAGTAAATCAATCAATAACAAATGACGAAAATGAATTAAGTAAGATCACAATGATATATTTAAACAATAACTCACTAGAACTACCTAATTTAACATCAATAAAAGGTTGGGTTGTATCAGGAAAAGCGCTCGAGATGACACATCTGAATTGCTTAAATAAAAAGGTACCTGAGTAACCAATTCAGTGAAGAAGAATAAATTTGAAAAGTAGGTTACCATAGGTTTAATTAAATATCATGACGTTATTTTATATTGGTATGATTCACATAACCATTCACATTCACATAACCTACAGGTTAGCAATTGCGTTAGCACCAAATAACTCTCTAAACACCAAATGGGTAGATAAAATAATATACTGATAATATACAGAATAACATATAAAATCTCCATCACAAGGGTCGTCGGTATTAAGGGTCAACTCGCGAAATACCTCACCGAGAGATCAAAACAACTAGAACGGAAAATAGTTATCATGATAACCGTGAGGCCTAACACAAAGATACTAGGGGTCCACTCGCAAAGTATCCACTCCTTTGAACTAGTTAAGTACGAGGGGTCGACTCACAACGTAATTCGAACTTCGAGATTATGTTATCTGTTTTTATATAACAATAGCAAACACCCAATAATTGAATTATTAAACCATTAATGATATGAATGTGTATATGAAAGTTTAGTCAATTGTCTAGTAAACAAGTCCCCGAATTAATTAATGAATTAAATCAATATATAAATAGGTAAAAATAGTATTGAGTACTCTGTGAGATAGACTCACCCAAACTGTTGCACAATCACCAACAATTCACAACGTCTTGATTGTAAGAAATACAACTGGGTACTACCTACATAGAAGTTATTTTGCCAAAATAATAGGGTGGAATGGACGTAATTCTGAGCAGGTATAAAATAAACATACGCAATTTCAGCCCCTATTATAATATAACGAACCGCCTAGATTATTGTGAAGCTCATCTGACCGTTTACGAAAATAGTATCGGATATTGATTATTATCTTACCCTCGACTGAAATTCTTTATGTCATGACACTTTAAAGCATCGTTTTTACGGTGCTTGTTTAACTACACTCTTGGATAATAGTATTTTTGAATTACAAAATTTTCTCACCTTGACAGATATTAGGCTAAAGTGCACATTGGATAAAATTTTTACTTAAATACATCAGTTTTGGTTACGATTACGATTAAGATTTTGTCTGAAGCTACAATAACAGCTACTGCCTGACAATTGTGCGTCGATCAAACACTCATCGCAATGTTTCTTTACAGGTGTAGTCAATGATCTGGAATGTAAGATCTCGGAAGGTGGTTCCAATATGAGCGTAGGACAGAGGCAGCTGGTCTGCCTGGCAAGAGCTCTAGTCAGAAAAAACAAAATACTCGTCTTGGACGAGGCTACGGCCAACGTCGACCCTAAGACAGATTACCTCATCCAGAACACAATTAGGGAGAAGTTCGCTGATTGTACTGTTCTGACTGTTGCGCATAGGTAAGTAGATTGCCTTAAATCCAATAAAAGAACCATGGAAATGTAGAAAACACAAGGTTATAACCTCATCTAGTAATTGGTAGGTCGTAGATAGAGAGCACGATAATGATCGAGCAATAAAGTCAGTAGGTCGTTGTGAAGGAGTTCAAAGTTTTGTGTACCTCAGTTCTTTGATCGACAATTCCGGTAGCTGTGAAAATGAGATTCGACGCCGCATTCAACAGGCACGTGTGGCCATGACAAAGCTTACTAAAATATAGCGTGACCAGAACATCACTAAAGCTACCAAAATATCGCTGGTTCAGTCTCTTGTGTTCTCCATATTTTTGTATGCCTCGGAAACTTGGAATGTTGAAAATGTAGATCGAGCTCGCATAGATGCTTTTGAAATGTGGACGTGGAGGAGAATGCTGAGAGTTTCTTATACCGTCAATCGAACTAACGTTTCCATACTGGATGAGCTCGGTTAACCAGAGAGACTATCCTCCATTGTGCCGACAAGAATGCTTACTTTCTTCGAACATATACACAGAAGCGATAATATGGAGAAACTAGTAGTTCAGGGTCATGCCCCGAGTGAGCGACGCCGTGGCCGTTCCCCTACACGCTGGGTAAATACAACGAAACAGTTGCTGGATATGAGTATCAAGAGCGCCACTGAACTTACAATAAATCGCGAACGATGGCGAGCTACAGTTCTCAAAACTATTGATAATATTCGTGTCGGCAGTACCCTAGCTCCGACTTCTGTTAAGACATTGTTACTATAATGATGAGCAATTGGTACCACCAAGCCCAAATTTAAGATATACATAGGTATAGCCCATACTGGTACCTAGGATATAAACTAACCTTATCGATATATCAGGATTTCATAAAAATTGTAGTTTTACAACGAATGTATACTGCTTATAAATATATATTAAGTGACTGGTAGTTCGCTCCTTAATAAGAACAATTATTTTTAAAATATTTTGTCCTTTCTAATGCAGCAATACCCTTACATGCGCATATTGAATTATGTTTTCCAACCAGTGAAGATCAGTGTTTTTACTAACTGGACTTCGAATTCGTTTTACTTTGGAAATGTTTAAACTTAGAGCATTTCTTTTATTTTGTCCCTGTGCTGATTTCAAAAATGTTTACGCATGGTCCAAATTCAGAACTGAATCTTCAAGTTTACCTGCTAATTTTGAATTTAAAAACGCTCTCACTAAAAGTACATCATTTTCTAGTATGGGCATTTCTTAGACGTTGCACTACACGCACATTGTACGTTCACCCCAACGAATTAGGTTAGAAAAAGCAACGCCCATGCTCTAACAGGCATGTGAGTGTGCCAAAGATCCCGTTGTTGTTATTTACTTTCACTTCACTTTCACAAACACGATATTATTTTTTTACAGAAATTTGCGGGATTTAAATTTTATGGGGTTGTTTAAAATAGTCATAAAGCACTTATGCACTGTTAAAATCCAAAATTCATTCAAAACTATAACAATCAACCCGATCAACCAAAACAAAGTAGCTATTTATATTATGCCTCTACATGAGTGCTGTTATTTTAAGGATTCTTACCTGCTATCTGTACAAAGGGTATATGGGTTATCAGCGATTCAGCGGACAGTGTGCCAGCTGCCACGAGGATTGTGGGCACAAACAAAAAGCTTGTTTACTTCTTCTAACCTATTCTATTTCGCTGATTTACTCCTACTAGTTACTTGGAAAAGAAGATCAAAAAGTTGTCCGATATGACGCGACCTGACTCGTCTATCGATAATCATCGATAGTCAGTAATACGGCGCGGCGTTGTAAACGAAATTAACAACCAAATTCTTCTCTTTATAGACACAGCTATTAACATTGCAAACTCTGTTACTTATCAGATTTTAGCTTGTTACATACAAAACAACGTATTTTAGTAGCTTAACAAAGAAAATGTGTTGTTAGTAAACGGAGTATACTCGCTATAACAGACCTCCAGATATGTTATGTTTGATGTACGATTGCTTGAACATTAGAAAAGTGCTCGGTATGAGTGTAATCTCCGTAGAAGCTTTAAAATTAAGTTTTCTATGATTTTATAAGTTTTGTTTTACTTTCAGACTGCATACTGTGATGGATTCTGACAGAGTATTAGTAATGGACTCAGGTACAGCTATCGAATTCGATCATCCGTATATCCTCCTGCAAAACCCCGAAAGCGTATTTTACGGCTTAGTCAAAGAAACGGGTATTGGAATGTTCCAGCATCTATCTCAAGTCGCAGAAGAGGTAAATATCATGAAACTATTATTGTGCTATGTGAACCTATGTCCATGACCATTTCTTAACTTATGACTCCGAAATCATTTTTAATAATAGAAGTCTAAACATTTCTATACTTGTGTGATAATAAACATTCTGGCATACTTGGCTCTTTTGCGTTTTGTCGATATTTCCCTTCAAGTCTTGTGTAGCAATGAATATTTTGTAATTTTATCAATAGTCACCGATTGCCCTAGATTGCTGCAATGCCGTGAGTCTTGTCAGTACAAGTCTTAAATGTATGTGCACAGAGTTGCTTTAAGCTGTAAAATTTCTTTTTCATTAATAATAAATGGTTGTCAAGAAAAGCTAACATGTATCTCGGTTATAACAGAAATTTCATACTAGTGGAAGGTTCCATAATACTCCACATGCGAGCGATATCGTGTAATGTTACGAAAAACAATACCTATTATGTTATTTTTATCCGGTCTTTATTTTCATTCTACATAAAATGGCAAATCTTTTTTTCAACATAAAGCTTCATACCTTACAAAATTATCAGAGATTGGAGAAATGTCCGAGTTGTTTTGAGCTATGATTTTAGAGTTAAATCCATAACAGACGTTGAAAATAAGCAGTCTTTATTTCAATTAGAATTTATGATAGTGACTTTGAATAAAAAATCAGTCTATTCCTTGGTTAGATCAAATCATTAAAAATTCGATTACCACGTGGCTCCGAACTCGAGCCTTAAGTTATTGAAGCTTTGTTCTAACCGTGTTACAGAATCTATGTTTTGGCATAACTTCGATTATTGTTTTCAAAGCATTTAGGATATATACTAACTACAAAGCCATTACAAAATACGTCAGATCACGAACGAGGTAAGCAGCTAATTTACTAATTAGCTCACACCATAACAACTGTTTCCAATCATGTGTATGCGTAACTTCAGTAACCGCTTCATCATTTTTATGTAGTTTGGATGCGATACGCTTTGGAATCGTAGTAATATTTTTGAAAAATAGTGTATTGGCAGTGGAATTACAACAGGTCCAACATTATCTCCTTTTTTGGAAATCAGAAGAGATTGGGGTGGTTGAGGACGGTGAAAAGTAGGAAACTTGATAGTTTTGCTACTCGTAAGAAACTCACGATGATCTCCTTAAAAAACGTTATATTCTCGATACCGCCTTTTATGGTGATAGAGGCAGGAAAGGAGTATAATTTTTTGGAAATCGACGCACTGGTGGCGTAGTAGCTACTTGAAAACTCAGCTTCAATACGACTTGAAGCCTTGTTTTTAGGCATTTTAAGGATTTCTTATATTTATATGCACAATACAAATTCTCCTACACCATAAAAACATGTCGATTAACATCAATCGCAAAATCCTTAATTTTTCACTGATTTATAGTTTCATTCTTTCTTGGGATATTTATGTTTTATTAAAACAAAAAGACGTTATCACCGCACTCTAGGAAAAACGACATTGTGTGGAAAGTACTGAATCTATATCAACTCACTCACTCACTCATTCACCATAATCGAACCACATACGTTCTAAATACTCCTGCTGCCTATGAGTACGCTCTTGTTTATAGGAGTTTAGGATTATTTTTTATACTTGGTTGCTCAACTCTCAGTGAAATGTATCGCAGCTTACAATCCGAGGATAACAAGACTAACGAGAAAAACAGTATTTGATCTTTCTTTGATGTCGAAGACGCTATTTTTTGTGAACTTTAACGTTCTCGTTTGATGTTGAAACAGCATATTTGCTGCTGACAGTTGTAATATGGGAGCTTGATATGGCAGGAATATTGATACAGACTAAGAAATATTTTCGGCTGATATCGGATTATAAGCAACTGAGTGTAAAACCATTGATTAACACATTTAATACTTTAATCAATGGTAAAACAGAGTATTTGACATACAGGATTGAAATTAGGCTGTCGCTTTTGTCAGTTTGGTTTTTCTTAGCTACAACATTATCCTGTACGATCCACATGAAAGTGTTAGAGTTGATGATGATGATTTGAGGTTCATTCATTTTCATAACTGTTAAACTTTATGGTGAATATAAGCATTGATAATGATTTTTTTTTCAGAGTTACAGAGCTTCACATCCAGAGACATCAGCTGCGTGAAGAATCGTAAGATATAGATAAATGGAAAAGTTACACAAGTTACTCCTTGTATGTGATATTTTTACTGTTTTAATTTTTGTTGCCGTTAAGTATTAAGAAAAGCATCTCTAGTAAAATGTACATATTATTAGTGTGGATGTTTTATTTTTAAGTGATCTATTGTTAAGACTTATACACTGTTTAGTATTGTTACAAAGTGAGATTGCCAGCAAAAATCAACGTTATGAAAACGTACGTAGCCACCTTTATTATTTTAGATTATTTACTTTTAAATAAACTGTTATTTTTAAACTAGTTGTTTCACTCAATGCTTCTGTAATACGAAAGATCAGAAACATAATCAAACTTGTTGATATTTTTCATCAGCATCGTAAGGCGAAAAAGTGAAGATTTGTAAGTCAATATTTGTCGGAGAGGTCCGGAGGACCTTTGATCTTGGTTGCAATGATGTCGGAGTATCATTTAGCTAGGTCTGGTTACCTAGAAGACAGCAGAGGGGTGCAGGGTGGGCCGTGCCCCCCCCCCCTGGAGCAGCGAAGATAAGAAACTTTTATAAGCAAAAATAAAATTCGTCCCTCCTGCCCTTTGAGCACTCAATTTATGTAAGTCGCCCCCCCCCTGTACAATTTTCTGGTGGCGCCCTTGCTTAAGCTGCACATGCTTAGAACATTGCTGGTCTAACAATCATCATGTATAGACAATTTTTACAACCAGTGCAGCTTAATGGAAACACTCTTCGGCATAACAAGTATCCGAAGTACCTTGGTGTCACCCTCGACCGCACCCTTTCATACAAAAGACACCTTGAAAATACTACTGCCAAGATAAAGACGCGTAACAGTATTGTTCAAAAATTATGTGGAACGACAGCAGACACACTGCGCACATCAACCATTGCATTGGTCTCTTCTACAGCCGAATATTGTGCCCCGGTGTGGCTAAACAGTTGCCACACCAATCTGGTCGACGTCCAGCTGAACCACACTATGCGCCTGATAACTGGAGCAATCCGACCGACACCCACCTACTGGCTTCCTTTGTTGAGCAACATATACCCACCCGCAATTCGTAGGAGCGAGGCCCTGCTTAGGGAATACCACAAGCTACAAGAGAACCTGGACCTACCCATACAGGAAGACATACCAAGCCTACGACGAAATAGACTCCGTTCACGGAACCCCCCGGTGCGGCAAGCAGAACAGCTGGATGCCAGTAATATCGAAGTGAGAGACCTGTGGGATCAGAACTGCCAACGTATTGAAAATTTTGAGGAGCGCGAGTGGTTCCGAGGGTATAACCATGACACTGCTGGCACTGAACTCGACAGAAAGCTGTGGGTCAAATTGAACAGGTTCCGCACTGGACATGGCCGTTGCGCGGACTCACTTCACAAATGGGGTGCCACGGAGTCTCCGGCCTGTGACTGCGGGGCTTCGAACAATCAGGCACATTAGGCACGAATGCCCCCTGCGTTCCTATCGAGGAAGTTGGAGCGACCTTATGAAAGCTGACGATGCAGCTCTTGACTGGATTACGAACTTAGATATTGATATTTAATTAGGTTCATGTGTAATTTTTTTTCTGTGATTTTTGTTTTTTTTTTCTTTGTGCTATCACTTATTGTTTGTTATGTACCTCTATCTATGTTATGTACACTGCATGTAAGCCATACGAAAATAATAATAATAATACGCCAAGCACTAGCCACAACAAATAAGCTAATAGAAAACACAGATCCATATTACAATTACACACCGACATCAATACTCGAAAACAATGAATACAAACTGTACTGGGACGTTGAAATACATACAGATAAGACTATCCCGGCAAATCGGCCAGATATAGTTTTCCAGTCGAAGGCAGACAAAGTTACCTATTTGATAGATATCGCTATTCCCAACGATACGAATATCCAAAACGCCTACGCTGAGAAGATATCTAAATACACTGACCTTGCGATAGAGATAAAACGACTATGGGAGCAAAACAAAGTTACTATTGTCCCCCTAATTATGTCTGTCTCAGGCCTTACACCAAACGCTTTTACACCACACCTACAACAGTTAGGTCTAGACGAAAAGTTACACAAAATATTTCAAAAATCTGTAATCCTGAAGACCTGCAATATTGTACGATCCTTCCTAAATTCCGATCCGTAATAGTTCAGGTGTTGAATTGGCATAGCCCGTCAACATTTGTTGCTACCGCAGTCATGCGAGAGAAACTTGGAAAATCAGAATAATAATACAACCAAACGTAAGTTTTACACAATTGAAGGTAGGTACAGATAAACAAACTACTTCAGCATGGCGTGCTCAAAGCCATCATCTTTAGTAAATAAACAGATTTTTGGCACTTCAGCCTCCAAATATTGCCAACTAACCTGAAAATTACAACCCATGTTACAAACACTGCACTTTTTGAGACCCATCTCGAAAAACTGTTAAACTACACTCGAATATAGCACAGCAAGTCTGTAAAGCTTTACTACAGTTACCAACAAATAGCGAATTCGGTTTTACTAACCAAGCATAAAAGACGCACAAACAAAGCAAACCTTTGACAGTCGAGGTTGTACGCCCGTAAATAAGTCGCATGAAAATTATATCGGCATTGTCACCTCCTCAAAATGTATGTAAGACTTCACAATTTGCGTTTATGATGAAGAAATATGCAGTAACGCAGTAGAGGTCAACATATCTATTGATTTTACTGTAGTCATTCCTGAACCATCGAAATACCGTCTTTTTTAACGTAGAATGGAATATTTCTGAACACTATACAATTAAGACGATATTAAATAATTATGATTGCCGTATCTGGTGGTCAATATGACAACGTAAGAAAAGATGCCGGCCTATTAGAATTAGTTGTTTACTACCTCTAGGTTCAGTTGTTACTCTCAGATCGGCGCTTTATAACAGAAAAGAAGGTTGGTTGATGTGAAAAGTAATTTCGGCTCTCAACAAGTATCCAAGCGTTTTCCCAACATTTTGTTGTTCCCGCCAGATCAAACTTCATACGGTAGTCGTATTTCGAACACCAATAATAACCATTTCCTTTATCGACTAGACTGTAATGGACGTTGCAAGGCTGATGATTGCAGATCGAAGATTTTAAAATCAGATAAAGACCGCAACTAAACCAAACAATAGCGTCGGAAAAGCGCAAGTGCCGCGTTGAAGGTAGGGTAGGGGCAGTATTAGGGATAAACACCCCAAAGAATGGTAAACATGTTTTTATTTAATATATTATATTGACGTTCTCAAGAATATACAGGGTGTTCGACAGAGGGTTCGCATGGGCGTATATGTAAGGCCATTCGGAAGACATTTTATTAATAAACCTGTGCCCTAAACATCCCTTATGATTTTATATCATTGCTTTTTAATATTTTCAAGAATTTGCAGAAATGGGTATTTTCACTTCTGTATTTTTTCAGCTGTTTCTTAAACTTATTTTTTTCAGTGTGTTGGGTACCTATCATTTTTCACATGGCGTAATAATTAATCACAAACACTATCGAAATCATTATTTGTGAGCTGCTATTGCTTTTAAATGCATTAAAAAAATAGGGACGCAAAATTTCAAATTGATGTAAACAAAATAAAAAATAGGATAAAGTTGTTCAAGTGCTTTATTCATAGAACTTCTGTATTTGTTACTGTTTAGAGTGATATTCTACATGTGTCACCAAGCTTAAGTAACTTGGCAAAATTAACGACGTTAAGGGGCCTGGGTATATACAGTTATACATATGGCATTTGCTATGTAAAAACACGGATTCTCATTTCCAACAGAACTCGCTTGTATTTTAAACTACACACGTAGTTTTTCAGAAGGTGATAGTTAAGACCTTAATGAATGACAACTATTTGCGATTTTCTCAAAAAAGTTTTTAGTGTGCAAAAAAACTCGCAATGCAAAATCATAAATTCTTCAAATGGCTGTAATTTAACAACCAAACACGATATCTAAATAAGTCCAAGTGGGTGACAAAGCGCAAGCTTTTTTCTTCAATTTCCTTTTTGAGTCGTTACTGAAAATTTAAAGATAACGTCAGGAGCTTGGAAATGCGAAATTCATTTTTATGGTGACCTTTGAACCTTACATTTGGATCTTCCGACCTTACCTTTATATTTTTGGATTTATCTCCCCTCATCTTAGACACATACTGGAGAAAGGGAACAGATGTAGATCGACAATAACAAACGTACGCTTGTGCAAGCTAAGATTCAGTGTGTTGTGACAGCTGCGTCTCTACTTTTGAACGAACAACGCCTCCGGTGCTCGCGCGTGCACAGAAATCATCTACAGTTTCAGCATAAGTGTACGTACGTTCATGATCGATCTACAGTGTGTCCATTAGTGGCAATTATGCTTACAAATGAAGAACATGGCGACCCTAATCGCAGTCAACCCAACCATAGAGACTTTTCGACGTCTACGCAAGACAGACACCTTTCGACGACCGTTATCATTACATTACAGAACAGCAATTTGACTACTCGCTGTCCAGTCCTTACCCCCAGTCATTTTCTCGTCGGTCTGCGCTTAGTGCCATTTCACTCTTTTTACTGGTCTTCAAAAGGAGCCTAATCCTCTGAGCTATCTATCCTCCTTAATTCTCTCATCCTAATGTGGTCATGCTTCATCTTCATACATCACGAACGGAACAGTACGATCACGATCACACACCTTTTGCCCCCAGAGAGTCCAGAGCCTGAAATGAACTGCCAGGAGATGTCTTTATTGAATCTGAGAGTGCTACCCTGTTCAAAACCGTCAATAGAATCAACAGAGTTCCCCTAACTTACCCTACCTTTTCGCAGCAGCCGAGGTTATATGGTATTTAGGCTTTGCCTTTGACGCTGCTTCATCATTAAAGTCACAATGTCTTAACAGACATGTTGTGAACTCGTAAAATGCATTAAGTCGGAGCTAGAGCATTGCCGACACGAATATTATCAATAGTTTTGAGAACTGTAGCTCGCCATCGTTCGCGATTTACTGTCAGTTTAGTGGCGCTCTTGATACTCATATCCAGCAACTCTTTCATCGTATCCACCCAGCGTGTAGGGGGACGGCCACGGCGCCACCCACTAGGGGCATGACCCTGAACTACAAGTTTCTCCATATTATCGCTTCTGTGTATACGTCCGAAGAATGTAAGCATTCTCGTCGACACGATGGAGGATAGTCTCTTTGAATTACCGAGCTCATCCAGTATGGAAACATTAGTTCAATGGGCGGTATAAGGAACTCTCAGCATTCTCCTCCATGTCCACATTTCAAAAGCATCTATGCGAGCTTGATCTGCCTTTTTAAGAGTCCAAGTTTCCGAGGCATACAAAAATATGGAGAACACCAGAGACTGAACCAGTGACCTTTTTGTAGCTTCAGTGATGTTATTGTCACGACATATTTTAGTAACCTTTGTCATGGCCACACGTGCCTGTTGAATGCGCCGTCGAATCTCATTTTCACAGCTACCCGAATTGTCGATCAAAGAACCGAGGTATACAAAACTTTGAACTACTTCACAACGGCCTATTGACTTTATTTCTCGATGATTCTCATGCTCCCTATCTACGATCATAACCTTGGTGTTATTGTAGTTCATACCAAGACCACACGCTGCACTATGTCGTTCTAAGATGTTCAATAGAGCTACTAGTTCTTCCTGAGAAGCTGCAATAAGTGTTGTATCGTCAGCAAATCTGAAGTTGGATATTTTGCTTCCGCCAATAGTTACACCGCCATTCCAGTTGTCTAATACCTATCTCATCACAGATTCATAGTAAGTAGTTAAACAACATCGGAGATAATACACATCCCTGACGAACTCCTTTTCTGGTTGCAGTTTGACTAGACAGGTTACCATCAATTCTTACACGAGCCGAATTAAGAGTTGCTGTATGAGAAACACTAGGTGATAAGGAACTCTCATAGAGATGAGGATTTTCCACAGTTTAGGCCACTTTACGTTATCAAACGCCTTAGAATAATCTACAAAGCAGATAAAAACTGCAAAATAATGCTCTCTGGCTTTTTGAATAATTTTTGTCTTAAGTTTAAGATCTGTTCACGTGTACCGCGTCCTTTCACGAAACCTGCCTGGGCCTGAGAAATTTGCCAGCCAATAAAACACTCCAAACGAGATTGTAAAATATATAGTAGAACCTTACTTGCATGAGAAATTAACGAAAGTAGACGATAATAATTGTCTGGATTTGTTGGAGATCCCTTTTTATGAAGTGGAACAAAAATTGATGTGCACCATTTACCTGGCCAAACACCGGAGGACCAGACACTCTTACAAATATTATGCTATATCAAAAAAATTATTTAGCGAAGGCTCCAACTTGGACTTGACAAAACAGCGACATTAATCGAAGTATGCTGAAAGAATTGCAAAGGGTGAACCCCTCAACTACCCTCCCATGGAGACTGACGCCGCACCGTTTCTATGACAACGGTTGTCACACTCCGGGACTCCGGCCACTGCACGCTATTTCAGAGCCGCCTTGATCAATTCCACCCTCTCGAGAAAGTCGAGGTACCTGGCTTTCGCGGCCCTTTGTGAGCCCTTTTCCGCGTAATAACCGTCCATAGGTAAGAACAGGTGGCACGTTACTTCCGACATCAGGTGTGTTAAGTGATGTGATATACATAAGACCGGCTTAAAAACATAACCAAAAGGCTCGTCAGTGCACTGTGACCTTTGAAAGGGGGTGTGTACCAGAAATCGACCTCATACTCAGATTATCGTTTTATAAGACATAAGACAAAATGGTACTTTTTGAGAAAATAGAGAAGGGCATTCGCTCTAATATACTAAAAATGGAGGTGGCTGATTTGAACGGGAAAAAGATTCAGGATAAAGGTAAGTGCAGATTTCGAGTTCGATATGTCACGCAAAAATAGGGGAGGTCAAGATATTATCGCAGACTAGAGTTGTAGCATCATATCTACATGTCGCTTCATTATTTACAATTTCTCAAAATCTCATAACACATATAAATATTTATTCATTTGTTACTATATCTGCTATATTTATTAGGGTAGTAAATCCTGACGTACGAAAAGTGCATTATAAGAACCGAACAGTTCAATCCAATATCGAGTTATTTTTTGTTATAGTAATTTGATTCGGTACATTAAATGACTTGATCATCGCTCTTGAATTTCAGCGTCACGAAAGTATTAAAGCATGTATAAAAGTACAAAGTACCCCACCTCGCTTTTACCTTTCACCCACCACTAAATTTATACCAAAAAATACTAACAATTTAGAAAT
Organism: Callosobruchus maculatus; assembly: GCA_951848785.1. Lineage (NCBI taxonomy): Eukaryota > Metazoa > Arthropoda > Insecta > Coleoptera > Chrysomelidae > Callosobruchus > Callosobruchus maculatus. Next base: position 8,954,164 of record CATOUR010000029.1, read on the forward strand.
TTCCAGTAAATTAATCCATCATGCTTTACAAAACAATAAATGAAGTCATATATGTTTACTGACCTTTCTGTAGTCTTTATCAAAGTACAAACAACTTGACAGAATATAAATTTGGAGTGATTCATTTTTTGGCAGTATCAAATTAAAATTGAGTTTGAATAATTAATTTTTTGTCCATATCGCATGTACTTCGATAAACGCTATAATAGAAGTAGCCGAAACGTCAGAAACAGCTTTAACAGTTAGCATTTGATCCATTAAGGCGCAATGGATCAGTGCAACAACCACATATATATAGTCTAGTAGCCCGATAAATTTTTCTAACTTGAAGAGACCCACACTGTTAAAATCACGTAATCGATTTGTCGTGAAAAAACGTTTTCAAAATGACCACAGTGCCTGTTTCAATGTTGTCGGGAGTTGCCGCTCGAGGGGTAAGGGGGTGAAAACTGCTTCGCGACTATTTTCGAAAAATAGCGTCGTTTTGGTAAATGCTATCGAAAGAAAGTTCAAATAACTTTTGGAGAGTACAAAAATATGCATAATTCTGGCCTTAACATTTTTCGTCTGCGACTCGACAGTTACTGTCCTACAGTGCGCCAAAAGTTAGGGGTTGGCTTATGATTTTCACTAAAATCAGAATTCCATCGCGGATTAAAACGAAGGACTTTACCAAAAGGTCGTGTAACATTTTTGTTTCCCTAAAATAATGTTATCTTCTCATTTATTTATTATCATGCAGCTGCCGCCTAAACTCACGCATTGGGTTTAAAAAAAATACGACACTTATAGGAGCACACCGCTATACCTACTACCCATATGTGCTGTTGCGGAAAATATATTTACACTTTTAGTAGAAATGATACTACTTCAGCTTTGTTTCATTAAGATAAGATTCAATTTGCGACCTCTGGAGGTTGCCGCTTGACGGGGGGGGAAGGGGGGTGAAAACTGTTTCGTGACGCTTTTCGATAAATAGCGTCCTTTTGGTAAGCGCTGTCAAAAAAACTTAGCGTGCTCTTAGAGTATATCTAATGGTATGGGTTTCAGAAATTACATTATCCAATCAACTAAGTATCCCAAAACTATATCACATAAATAAAAATACATATAAAACACTATATATTATATTTTTTCTTTTATTTTTACAGTATATAATGGCATGGATAAGCAAAGCCCTATAGAGTTCAATGGAGTGAATGAAACTGAACTCTTATATTTAAATAGTCTTATGGATAGTCCTCTATTAAACCCAGTCGTTAGGGTGAGATAATACATTTCTTTATATTTAGCATTATTGAATCTACCCAGAGTTTATCAATTTTGATATTGATATATGGTTTAGGGATCACCGAGATAAGAATTATTCGTATAATTTTTTCTGTATTATAAATGAACATGCACTTCCAAATACCAAAATAGAGTCGTGATAGTCCTTTCGTGTAACCTCAAATTGGTGTGATTTAAAAGGATTTGTATTAGATGTGTTCGGTTTCTCCCTTTCAGGATGGCCAATTTTTTTGCGCTCCCCTGTGTAGGGCAGCACAAGAAATGCAACGGCGGAGGACGAATGCCGTACTTGTACGGCGGCAGTCATGCATTTCCGGTATTTCAGACGTACATTTACGGCACCAGGCTATGTGTGAACGGGATGAGGCTGTCGTACAAATACGGCAGCAGGTCTTAAAAATCTATACTCGAAATCGTACAGGTCATACGGCACCTGGCCGTCAATGGTACTGCTTGGATGCAATACAATTCCTGAAAGGGTTTAAAAAAGTATTTGAACTAGAATTCCATTAAAAAGGATTAGAGGAATCGATAAACATTGAACGAAAATTTTTGTGACAAATAGGTATCTACCTATCTAGATATTTCGAAATGAATGCTTAATTTGTTTTAAATCATCTATTTGAAACATGGATCGACTTATTTTATTTAGGACTACCGACGATAACTATTTCAGGAGAGAAACCATAATAAAAGTGTTCTTGATATCGTTCAAACTTTCCCCATTATATATGCTTTGTAATGATATGATCGGATGTGACTACAATAAATTCGTCTTCCCGAAGCATCCTGTCCGCTTGATTTGTATAAAAAAAAATTAAGCAGAGCTCTCTTTTTCTCTTGTCGTCATTTCGTGTAAGCTTAAAAGATCGAGAAGGTAGTTTCAAAATATTTCGTAAATGGGATTATATGCGACTTAAAAAATATCCTGATCGTAAGGATAACCTATACAGCATACCTTTACAAATAATATGCTACTGGAAGTGGCTGGGGTAAATCATTATACCGATTTTATCAACTTAACTAGGAGGAAGTGAGTATTTTTTGAATTGTGAAAGCATAAACTCACTGATCTATAACAAAAGATATTCTGCATGAGTGGTTGCCTAACGTGCAGAATTTCTAAAGAAGTAAGAATTTACTAACAAAACAGTAGCACCTGTCGATTAGCTATCTCCTTACCTGTTTGTTATTATTCTCAGGTAAATACTGTTGCATAGTTCTGTTGATGACAGATAGCCAAGCCAAGCTTTACCTTTTGTTTCTAAAGTCGTGCCCCACTTATTTTGATTTCATGGTTGAATTTTGTAAGGTATTTAATTAACCCTTTTGCCTAACCGAAACTGCAATATTTATCAGGAAGCCAGCTCAGGTATGAGTTCTAATATTGACTACGTAACTGCCTATGTGTCCATTTCGAACTTCGTAGAAGTTTCAACGGAATAATATAACTTAGAATTTAATGAAAATCATCCCCAAACCCAACCCATCTGTTGACATCATAATGGGCATTTTTGTTAGTTGTTATTAATTTAAAACATTTCGCAATGATTCATCATTTGACCTGAAACCCGAAACCACGCCCTCATTAGGCGTTTAAAAACTTAACAACAATAATTTGATATTTAATAATGACCTAAAGTAGGTTAGGTGTGTTGTGAGTGAAAAATGTTCTGTTTCATCTCTTAGAAAGTAGGTCTGTGGTTTTTACATAAAAGTGTTTTTTTTAATCAAAGTGAAATTGCCTAAGCTCTTTACCTACAGTATAACATTTTTCATTATACCGATGATAAGCTTGTTTCAAGCAGCTCTTATCAACCTGTTATTCAAAAATACCTTAGGTTGAAGATACTGTGAAGGAGCCACCACCCTCTCCATCTCCTGTATCATCAGACAACAAAGACTTGCTTAGAGAAGTTCAAATCAGATGCAACCGTGCATATAGTAGAGATGCAAGGGAACTTGCTGACATTATAAACAGTGTGCATTTTGTAACATTATTAAACACACATGATCAAATAGCTCAGGCACACAATAAAAGTGATAAGCATTGCAATACTCCGAAGTTATTTCCTGAAAACATGACTGGAGACACATTTAGGATGGTTGGTGTTCGCAAGAAACCAGGAGAGCCACTGGGTTTAACAGTAAGTTGGTTTGTATTGAAGTAATTCATGCATTGTTGGAACATTATGGTCCTCAAACATTCTATAAATTACAAGCCAGGTATAGACAGGGGTGGGGGCAGCTGTGCCCCCTAGGAGGCTATGGGTAACCACATGCTACGAATCTGATTGAACCAAAAAATGTAGCTAGGAGTTCTATAGTTAACAGTTCAGAGGAGGTAGTTGATTAACTTTGTGTGAGTTTATTATATGCGTTAGTTTGATAGCCTAAGATTCAAGCATATTGGAACCTGTTGTATGTGTTACACTCAAAGACTATCGATATGGACATATGCATAAATCATATCAAAGGAATCAAGTTCTGCAACATCTCTCAGACTACTGGTCTGAGTCTCCAGGAGTTTTTAGGAAGCAAACCATTTTTTCTTCTTTGTTTAGGTTCCCTTATACCTTATATCCACACTAGAGCAGCGTTATGCTGATAAAAATTGCCTGCTTTAGGTTTTATGTCACTATTCCAGTGTAATACTGTCAATACTTTGAAGAGCAAATAAAAAAAGGTCTTTCAAATACAAATAATGTCTACTTTTAGCCTCTGTCAATATCATCTATTACTCACATTAAATTACACCCTAAATGAAATTCTAGCTACGTCCTTGTATTATACCATTTTTCTTTTCAAGATCTTTCTTTAAAATTAAAATGTACTTAATATTACTTAAAAATGAACATACTGTAAGTATTCTAAAATTATATTGTTGCTCATCATAGCATAGCTCTCGATGTTCAGTAAGAAGTAGATTTTTGTACTAATATTTTTGTTTTCTCTCTGTTTCTCATATATAAGAAAATAATTTATGAATTCACAATACACTGCTGCTCTAAATGATGCTTACTCAATCTGTCAATCATATTCTAATGAACCAATTTTGTGGCAATATGAGTTTTTAAGAGTCAATATTTCCATGTTCGTTCCCATATGAATTTGAAACATTACACAAAGGAATATCCTCCACAGAGTTGATATGGTCTATTTCCCACACAGGAATTTTTTAATAACCTGTTATATTCTGAATCACCAGTTACATTGAGGGTCAAATAAGCATATCAATTTTGTGGTAAAGTAGTAGCAATTAATTCATATTTACTACTCAGTATTCGGATAAAAGGACATTAATAGGTATAATAAGTACATTTTATCTATGAGATCCATTTCAATGACAGAAACTCATTTTTTCAAGATAGTCATTTGAAAATGTGGTTATATCGTCTGATTCTTTACCAGTTAGTATTCTTTTCTATTTTCAATTCTGTATTCAGATAACTGAAGTCAAATTTTGAATAATAGTATATCCTTTTTTCTGATTTGTAATATTGGTTGTAAGATGGTATTGTCATACATTTATGCTAGGTAAACCTTAAATCATAATGTCTCACAAGAAATTTATCAAGCAATAAAATTGGAAGTCAGTTGGAAGTAAGATTACCAATCCCATCATATTTGGCCTAGCCCTTAATAAAAAAAAACACATAAAAAAAACACCTACTTGCAGATAAAGTATAGTGACATTCTAGATGAGAGTTAGAGATTTGATTATGCTACCTGCTTGACATATCACTATAATAAAAATATTCTAAGTGACCTTACAAACTTTTTCTTGCTTAAAAAATTTATTGTTTTATAACTTTTGAACTTGGATATCGTGGTAGTTAAAAATAGGTATTATTTACTAATAATTATTATTATTAATCATCAACATCAGGAAAGTCTCAAAAAACAGAAACAGTAAAATGACAAATGCAACTTACAACATTGACTATTGCTTGTATTATCTTATGGGACATCTTTTTTTGCTCAGTAACAGTGAGGTTAGCTAATAAATAATTGAATTGATAATATTGAGGTAGATGAATTTGGCATGTATATAATTTGTTGACAGTATCCAAAAATGTTATAACACTTTTTAGGTGGAGGTCAATGAAAACAACAACTTGGTAATAGCTCGAATACTGGAAGGGGGAATGATAGAAAAACAAGGCTTACTGCATGTAGGAGATATTATATATGAAGTGAATGGTGTACCTGTTTCATCCCCAGAAGAGCTACAGACAGAAATCTCAAAGAAAAAGGATCATGTCACCCTGAAGGTGGGAAATGCATTACCTTCTGAGACACATGCTAATATTGTGGATGGAACAGGACAGAATGGTCTGACAAAGAAATTAACAGTAAGCATTTATTACCTGAACGAATGTTTTCAAACTTGTTCTGTAATCTTCTTAGTTCTGTTGTTATCACTTTTCACATTCAAATCTAATTATATCTTCTCTTCTAGTGTTACATGAGAGCATTGTTTGAATATGATCCTCAAGAAGATACACTTCTGCCTTGCAAAGAGATAGGGCTGCCTTTTGAACGAGGTGACATTCTCCAGATAGTCGATCAGAGAGATCCAAATTGGTGGCAAGCAAAAAAAGTTGGAGGGGATGGAACAACTGGCCTGATACCATCAGTAGAGTTGGAGGAGAGACGAAAGGCTTTTGTTGCACCAGAAGCGGATTTTGTGCATAAAATTAGTATATGTGGTAGGATGCTATGTTGTCAATGTACAGTTGATTTCACATAAGAAGATAACAGTGATGTCATAGTTAGATAAGGGCGCTGTACACAAAATCAGCAGGTTGGCAGAAAATTTTACAGGGGGGCCAACTTGCCTAAATTGAGTGCACAAATCAGGGGTAGAGGGACGAATTTGGTTTTTGCTTATACAAGTTTTTACCTTTGCTGCTCCAGGGTGGGGGGGCATGGCCCCCTCTTGCCCCCTCTGCTGGCGCCCATGGTTAGAATGGTTTGCAAAACATCCTTTAGTTTGTGACTTATCTTGTAGGATTTGTTTTTGATTGTGTGTGGGGTTTCGCATTATACTGTTATGCAAATTCAAAGTGAGAAAACAATTGCTATGCCTCTGATGGTAAGCAATGTCATCTGCCATATTGTTTGCACCAGTACGTCATCAATTGTGTGACTTCATTGCTATCTTATGTGATCTGTAATTGATTTCATTTCAAATTGATTGCGTCTGACCATGTCATAGTTTTTGCATACTTCTAGCTTTTGAATAATCATTAAATCCTACATATTTATGTATTTTGGCCAACATACCTTCGTAAGAGCTCAAATTTCAAAAATGTCCTTCTTTATAATACTTCAAACTTGTCTGCAAACCTGTGTACGAGATAAATTCACAGTACTTTGAATGTGATAATTGACAACCTAAGAACCAAATTTTTATTATGTAGCATAACAAGCCATTTTAATTCTCTGTAGGTGCCAGAATTTCAAAGAAAAAGAAAAAAATAAATTATCAATCAAAATCAAGCTGCGATTTCGATAAAGCTGAGTTATTATTATACGAGGAAGTAACACGGATGCCCCCATTCAAAAGAAAAACATTGGTCTTGATAGGCACACAAGGAGTAGGCCGTAGAACTCTGAAAAATCGCCTTATTAATAGTGATCCTGAAAAGTTTGGAGCTGTAATACCTTGTAAGTGATGTTCACTGTATGAAAGATGGGAATGTCTTATTATTACAATACTACTTTTAAGATACCACCAGACCTCCTAAGGTGCTTGAAGAAAATGGACAGTCATATTGGTTTACTGACAGAGAAACTATGGAAGAGGATATTAAAAATGCTCAGTTTTTGGAATATGGAGAATACAATGGACATTTATATGGGACACATTTAAATTCTATCAGAGACGTCATAAAACAGGTAAAATATTTCTCTTTGCGATTTATTATGTTCTAGATCATGAATAAATAACTAATTACTTTACAATCATTTTTATCCTCATTTTACTTCCCATATTTAAGCATGATGGTAATATTAATTAAAAATTTTTAGATTTGATAAAATACCTAGAAATTGCTTTTTGTGTGTTACTCATGTTTTTGATATGGGCAGTGGATGGTTCATATCAAAAGTTCTTAAATCTTTGTTTCCATGATGATCATAATACTAAACCAAAAATATCAAAAGTTCAGTTTTGTTTTTCAAAAACATATTCTATTAAATAAGGATAAAAGGCAGATTTTGTGTATTATGTGAAAATACTGAGTCAACGTACCAGATACATTATTTATTTGATCATGATTTCTCTGCAGGGCAAGATGTGTGTGCTGGACTGTAGTCCCATGTCTCTGAAAATTCTGCACAACAGCTCTGAATTTTTACCATACGTCATTTTCATCGCTGCTCCTGGTATGGAGCAGTTGAAAAATTTGTATGACGTTGGTAGAAGTAACACCAATCTGAGACATTCCAGCAGGAACTTGGCGGTAGGTTCTACCTCTCATTTACTGTTGGCATGTATTCTCTGTTATATTTGACTGATTACAGTATTTATAGATACTTGTTGAGTGCTGGAATGTGATTTATCTGTTAGTGTGCATCTTGAATGACTTGAGATGCATAATTTTTTTATGCTATGTTGGGTCGAAAACTACTTGACTGGATGAACAAACTAGAGATTCCACAGACTAAATAAGGAGTATGCAGTAATATTCTTTTTTTATTGTTAACTAGTTAATCAACAAAAATAGGATGACTGTTTTGAAACTTAACCCATATGAAAAAAATGGACTTCAAGAAAATGTTCACTAAAAAGTATAACAAAACATTGATTCCGGTATTGTCAGATTTCATAATAGATCAAAAAGTGATCGATGCAATTTTTTGTTATACATTTGTAAATGTTCCCAGATAGAAGGTGTAACCAGCTGTAAAAAAAATGAAGTTTTCCATCTATTATGTATCATGGATCATGGAACTGCTAAAATGCACGTTTACAACTGCATCTTTGATTTTCCAAGTAGTTGTCAGTCTTTTTAAGTAAAAAGGTCGCTGATTCATTGCATTTTACTTTCTCTTCCGTGTTGATATACTTTTTTGCTACAACTAGTATAATTTGTCATTGAGGCACAAAGAGTGAGAAAGACAGTTGCATAATAAATGTCAAAATCCTGAATGGCTGTAATATCTCATCCTTTTAATCATGAACCTTGCAATTAACTTTAATATAAAAGTAAAATGCTAGTCCTGTAGTAAGTTTTGGTCCCCTCCTTATTAATTTTTTATTCATCAGGTTATTTCCTTTCTATTTATGTGTTCCAAATCCAAAGTAATTAATAATGATAACATTACCTTATAGTTTTCCCAAATCATATAATTTTATGATATAGTCTGCTCGCCGAACCGACAGCCTCATTATGTACAAATGTGCGACAGCATTGCTGTCGCTGAGCAGATGCCGAGCAACAGGGACATGACAGCAACAGGACCACAAAAATTGTAGGTTTCATGTTGTTTTCCGTCACGATGATGTCGTTGCATAATACGAAATTTATGTTTGACAGCAGCTATTGCGCGATTTTCACCCGTCGCTTGTCGTCTGCAAGATACGTGATAAGGCTGCTGGTGTACAATGCATGTCTGGGAAATACAGAGCATGTGTCGTAAAAGCATGAGTAATGATCTTTGTTATTCAACCTCAGTTTGACTGAATAATTCAGAAAACTCATATTTTTGTTAACTAGAACCCAGGATGTTGACCAGTGACTGCTAGTTGTTTCCCAGTTAAACTTAAATAGCGAATAAGTTCTGTAGGTAATACAGTTTCCTAGTGTCTGTTGTTTGTGTAAAGTCTGGGTCAAAGCGTTTTTAAAACACCTACCTATATTATTATGTACGATCTTTTGTGATCCTTATTACATAAATAACTATTAGATAATTGGTTCAGCGGACCATGTAGGTTTTATATTTCATAATCATACCAAAATGTGACAACATTTAACCAGACCCTAGACATTTGATGGCTGTAGGATTTTCTCTTTATTTTTTTCAAGTTTATTTTACTTGTTAGTGCAATGATTGGATGCTCAAATAGGTGTTACCTGGACAGTTATAGAAAATTAGTGATTTTATGGATATCATAGTTCTCTTTTCTAGTTTTTACTTTGCCATCTCGCAAATTTATTGCTCGTTTCGCAGTCCTAGAAAAATAACAATGAAAGTATATAAGTGTTTTGATACTACCTATCTACTTTACTATTGATTTTTCGATGAAAATAGTTATCTCTCTCTATTTTCACATTTCTTACCCCCATGAAGTGAAATAAGTGGCGAGTTTTTCAATTGTGACATACTAGCTTGGGAAAGTCTACATCAGGCATTTATTACCTAATATCATTTTTCTTTACTTCGCTTCGCTGTTCCTGATTTTGCAGAACCTAGCGAAATGCCGCAGTGGAAAATTATTTTGGCGTGACCAGCCAGTTAGTAATTAGTTTCGACTCTTCAGCATAACCATCCACTTCCTTGATTGGACTATATACAGGGTGTTTCAGAAGTTGGGACTTTTTTTCATACGGCGGATAGTACTCGCCAAAATGAGTGTTTTTTCCCAGTAACATATAAACGAAATATTTAGAGAAAACAAGATACTGACCGCTAAAGAAATCCTCAATTCTAAGTCCGTCCCTGCTCCCTGGGCAATGAGATGACCATGTTATTATCGTATCACAACAAAGCAGCGCATTGCGGGCACGCGTCAGCGGTGCCTGTGATAAAACAGGCAGTTCGTCATACGTCGCGTTGCTGTCGCATAGTGTTCGAGGGTGCTTGACGATCGGACTTTAAAAACAACAACAATGGCGCACGCTTATAACAATAATGAACTGGTGGACATGATTGTAATGTACGGTGAGTGGTCAAAATACCGCTGCAGCTTCGCGAGTGTATGCCAATCGTTTCCCTAATCGTATTCACCCTGCACCTTGTCGATTTGTTTTGCTCGTGCAAAGAGCTACAGACACAGGATGTCTGAATCCACATCGTGGTGGACACGCTGGAAGACCTAGACAACCTCGTATGGTCCAAATTGAAGAAGACATCGTAAATCGTACTTTTACCTGTAAGACGCCTGCGACAGGACCGCACTTACAATTTCGTAGCAACCAAATAGTGAGTACCTGCTTGAAATTTTTTTATACTGTTTTGCTGCTGGTTCACCGTGCATTAGCTTCGCCATTTCAAGGGCCGTTGCTTTTAAAGAGGAAAGTCCCAATTTTTAGAACACCCTGTATTTGCTGAAGAAAGGTGGACGGAACCACATTAATAGTGCATTTCTGTCCATGCTGATGTGTGGTGCTATTAAAATATGTAACAATTATATTTTTCTTCGTATTCTGCGATTATTTCTGTCATTTTAGTTTATGTACTGTCTATGTTTTATTTTTTTTACCTTATTATTATCTTTACCTTATTCCCACGCACAGAGTACTACGTACACTCGGTGGGTTAGCTGATGTATATTGGGCAGAAATATTTTTTTAATTACTTTTATTGTATCAGCATGTATTATTTTCTGTACCAATAAACATATTCTATTCTATTCTATCCCTCTTAGAGCGGAACCTACGAATCATCGCAAGTATCATTGTAATTCATGTGAAATTTGTATAAATCAATTTGCAAATTGTTTTCGAAGTTATAGGTTCGAGTATGGTGATGGGACCGTTATTATTTTTCCTCCATTCCTCCCACTCCACACACTGCTGGACAGTTTTAGAGTATATGTTGTGGCGAGTTATACAACTGAAACGAATAAAGGAGATTTGAATTACTTACTTTACAAGATCGCGGTGCGAGTAACAAAATTGCGAGATGTCACAGTAACAATTTAAAAAGTGCACGTCAAAATCTGTAAGAACGCAAATTTTGAAAGTTTCATAAAACTGGCCAAAGCTCCTGAATTACTGTGCTATTGTAGTAAGTGTATTCGTGAATGTATACCTAATTCCTGTACAATTTGCATGCTTTAGTTTGACCGCCAAAGCTCAATACGCTACAGTTCTAGAAGAGCAAGAACATTGGAATCCTTGGCTTCGCTATATGAGGTAGGTGATTATTATTTTATTATTATTTATTGTCCATAGCATTACAGATATAATATAAGTAAATTCCGAATATATAGGGATATGTTTTCATAACCGAATTTAGGCGATATCGTTAGTTTTCTTCCCAATTGCTCACAAACTGGGGTAGGGAGTAAAGTGGGCGTTGTGCAAAACTACACAATTTACTGCATCTATAAAATGATTTTTCATTGCCCTGAACAATTTGATCTGCTTAATTATCTGTGTTTATCAGAGCTACTCGAACAAGGTTCTATTGTCTTCTTCAGACACTAGATTGAGTTTTAAAGATCATACTCCAAACATTGTTGCATCGGCGTCAAAAAGTCTTGTATATTTGGTTAGAGATTGGTCCAGATTTGCTAAGGTCAACAGTTTAAGAATTTTATATTTTTCTTTCATTAGAAGCAAATTAGAATATGCGACGTTGTTCTAGTCACCAATTTATGGAAACTGAATCCGCCAAATTGATACTGAAATACTTTTTTTGTAATGTAAGCATGTAAATCATTCCGCGTGCATTCACTGCTATTAAGACGTAACCTTCTGTCCAAACAAACAACAAACTTGTAAATTCCAAAATAAATATATTGTCCTGTATTAGTTAGTCATACAAAGTTCAATGTATCTAGACATGGAAATCGGCATCACCTCACATATTGTAAATGAGGTTAAACCAACGTATTACAAAATTTGCCTGTTAACAGAATGGACTGAATCTTTAACATAATTAAATGTTCCATGCTGTTTTTTTACTTGTGTCATCGGCATCGGCTGCTTTGGTCATCAGCCTCGTGTTCCGTGTAGGCTTTGTTACTGTTTCCCGGCGCCACTCTAGGAAGGGCACTGTTAATTAGAAGCCAACAGTGAAGACTCAGGTGGAGATTCTTCGCTGAGCTTTTTTTATGGCTATTTATTTTCGATTGAAAAAACCCAGAAATAATTTCCGTCTCTAATGAGAATCGAACCCTGGACCTTCCGGTCACAAGCCCTCTCTCACTGAGCCAACCCACCACCATTCCATGCTGTTTTTTTCTTACTTCTGTTATTACTGTTTCCCGGCGCCACTCTAGTAACAACACTGATTATTAGGAGCCAACAGTGAAGGCTCAGGTGGGGATTCTTCGCTGAGCTTTTTTTATGTATATTTATTTTTTGATTGAAAAAAACAGAAATAAACTTCTACCTCTAACGAGAATCGAACCCGGAATCTTCCGGTCACGAGCCCTCGACCCTAACCACTGGGCCAACCCACGCCCTGATTCGATGCTGTTATTGCCAAATTTATTTAATTAGAGTCAAATTCAATTTTATTATCTCTGTTATAATTAGTAATTACCTCAAATGGATCTGAAATGGAAATGAATGGATTAATAATAATTGGTCAAAAAAATGATGAATGCTTGAAAAATGTTTCATGGAATAATTCCACATGCAAATGGTTTGTAGGAAGAAGACTTGAAGCGCTCGTTGGAAGATAGTGCTAGCATGCAACGAACATACGACAAATACATAGACTTGGTGATTCCAAACAACGACTTTGATGTTACATTCAGGAAAATCGTGGAAGCCTTAGAAGCGCTTACGACGAAACATCAATGGGTGCCCGTTAATTGGATATATTAAAAAAAATGCAATCATTTATCAGTATTTTGGAGTTAAGATCTCACTTCACGTGCATATATGTACAAATTCGCAGTAATTTTTTATATCAAAATATTTGACAAAGTTAGTAGGAGTCAAATAAATCTAGGTATGCATCTTCTTACATCGCTACTTAGATTAGGAAAGTATTAGAGTAACAAACAAATTCAGGTTGTGTCACCGACTCAGCGCAGAAGCAAAGTTTTGCAGAAGTTTCCGAAACGAGTAAACGTTTAAAACAATTTTGAATAGATAAAAAACGATCTGAAAGGCTGGTAGGTGGCAATTATGTATTTTGAATCAGCGTTTTTTTTCAAGTACAATAGTTCAGACTTCCTAAGAATGTTTGGTAGTATTTCACTTCAAGTGATTGTTCTTAAAATTCGATGAAAACATGTTTATTTTTTGAAATTTTTATTATTGGATTATAGAAAACATAGACGTAGGCTTTTCACATCGGTTAATATAAACGATAAATATGATTTTCCTCAAGCTAAATAGGTTGAAACAAAATTCTGAAAATTATTGGTCAAAAAACAACGCCTCATATTCGCAAAGATGTCACTTTTAAATTCTATTTAGTGAATATTAAATGTGTAATTATTATTGGTCAATCACGAGTATCTATATAACCATATATTAGTTGTATTATTTTAGATTAATATTACATCCAGTAGTTGGTGTAAAAATCACGTACTATTGAATCATTTTCGATGAAAATGTAAATTTATCAACGACACATAAGAAAACCGAAAGTATAGTATATTTTCGAGAAAATCCATACACCTCAGAAGAATCTCACTTTATAATGAAATTAAATCATTTAGGGCTATTTGAACCCAGTAGGCTGTAGGAATAGTGCATAGTAAAATAACGCTACCGTCCTTCAATGAGATTTGCTATAATTTAGTTAAATGTTTTTACACAAAGTGTGTATATTTTATATAGTTTTATATATATTCTTTTATGTTTTTATTTGTATTTCTTCTAAGATTATTTTTTGTGTTCATGTATTGACTCTTGATTTTAGGTACATATATGATTCGTTCTGTATAGTTATAAAATATATCAGTTAAGGTTAACTAGTTTTATATTGTTGACTTTGTGCGAGGTCGAATTTCATGATAAAATCATTGATGCATAATACGATAGCACACGAAATTGCTAGCTTTTTTGTAAAATGACTGAATCCGAATGCAAAGGAAAATAAAAAACTAACGAAAACCTGTGTCAAAGGAGAAAAGGAGAGAAAAAATCCTTGGGTAAGAGTTCGCCACAACACAGTACAGGCGATCAAAAATTTTATATAAAATTGGATAACCGTGACTTTCTCATTTTTTGTATTCACGAATTTCAATTTTAAGTTATTAAAAGTTTTAGTGGGAAAATATGTCTTAATTTTATCCTTTAGCTCTATAGCTTGATTCTGTCAGTTATACTAAATTAATTATATATCGCAATCGATTGAAAAAAACAGACTTCACATTCGGATTCAGGAGGTAATGAACCTAAATATTAGCAGACAGTTAGTCGAGGCCCGAACAAAAATTGCAGAGCAATGTTAATAGAAAATCAGCTAATACATACAATGTGAATACTGGTATCAGATGGCACATTAAATTTACCATTCAGCTACACTAAAGGGAGTAATGTTATTCTTTAGTGCCTTTCATGCGAATGTTTTCAGAGTTTTCCACAAAATTTCATATCACTACTCGGCTAACACTCAATCAACGCTGAAATACAAAAAAAGATCAATTCGTGTAAGACAATATACAGTTATGTGCAAAATATGTGCAGACGTCACCAAAACCTCATTAATTTAATGGTTGCTAAAGTACGCTTGTCGACTGGTTACTATATTAAGAGGAAGATCCAAATACAGTATTCGTTTTCATTCACTTACCAACCAAATAATTGTCGTTTATCGGGCAATTCAGGCATTCCACTCACCAACTCGTCGCAAGGAATAATAAAGTGTTTACTTTTAGTGATATTCATCTTTCATTTTCTAAGTTAGACACAGATATTCTCCCTCCAAATACAAACCCTAAATCTGCATGTAACCAATAGCATAGTGCCAGCGCTCCTTAAATACAGTGGCAGAATTAAATGTTTATCACTAACATAATGATTTACCAACATAGTAGGCAATCACTACCTAAAATTATTGTCAAAATGAGGCTTGTCTTATAAATATCAAAATTCTTCAGCTCGCGCCTGGATGCGCCATTGATTAATTAATTGAAAACTACTGAGCTAGCGCAATTATATTTTTTTTTGTGAACATCACTATCACATCAGCTGTAAGTTGTATCTCATGTCGAACTACAAGCTGTACTGTTGAAGGCCAAGACTTAAGGCTGAAATATGCAGTCTGCCTCCTGAACTATTTCGATTGAAGTTTTAGGATCCTGTTGAAAATATTGGAGCATCACAAATTGAGCAACAAAAACGTTTTGTTCACATTGAAGATCGATAGGAGAAAGAAAAATGTACAAACTAGGAATAGGGTAAATAATGAAATCGGCTTGCCTATTTTTGGAGACATTCGTCAAAGAAAAACCATGTTTATATTGGAGATTGAGTCGTCGACTGCTAAGAATAATCGGTATAATAATGGTCTTCTAATATTATACATTTTATGTGAATATTAATGACATTGTATGTTTGATGACTTTATTGCAATAACATCAAGCTAGTATAACCATTTTCCTATGAAATTTAATCTAATGGAATTAGAGTATTTTATTCTCAACAGTCGACATATCATGCATGACTGCGTCGAAATTAGATAAAAATATTTAAACCACAGTAACCTGCTTATGTTAAGTTTTAGTATCTGGATATTCAAATGACTTTATTTCCACTTAAATATTTAGTATTGTCTGTTTCACGTGTAAATCCTGAATTGATTTTAGACAGATGCTGGAATTGCTAATAAAAAGTGCATGTGTTAGATAATAACATATTTTCCAAGAGGGTGAACATATTCAACCAAATTACATGTTATGTAATATGGTAGGGGCTTTAAGTAGATATATCACAGACAGTAACAGATCTCATTTGGATCTGAATTTTTATACATAGATAAAGGTACCATGCACTAAAATTGTTTGTTTATCAGAGTCCATTGGCCTAACCTTGTTATAGGATCGATAATTACCAAGCTTGTATTTTTGTAGTTGTTACTTTATGAATAAAATATTGAAAAATCGATCACTTTTTATCTTCTACCATACAACCGTCCAGTTAATCAGCTATTTATAAAGATGTTTTCATCAAGCAGTGGTTTTATGAGTATGTATATTATGTTTAAAATTTTAAAACGTCCCACCACGGTAAATATTGCTACCTGAAGAACTTTATTACGATAGCCGTTTTCTCAGAGTTAAGCAGTATACAGGGTGGGACAATAGTGCGTGGACGGAAGATTGTGGGCTTACTAAAAAATATTTCAAAAAACTGTCACTTTATAGTGGTAGGGACCCTTGAGGGCTATAACGTTAAAATATTTTCATTTAAATTTTGACGTTCATATCAAACTTACATTTTTTTGAATTGAACCCCCTATATATTATTGCATATTTGGATTCCTTGGTGAATTGTAGTGTGACTTAATGTATCATACATAGAACTTTAAACAAACCGTTTAGGCGCAAATCACCTTTTTTGGCATAAGTAGGTATCAGAAAAAAATTGAATATCGCAGCGATTATAAAACTTAGAAGGCCGTGACTTTGCGGTATGACTAAGCATGAAATGCGCCACCTCAGGTCAGACGGCTAAATTTGAATTCTTTTTGTACTTGGAGGAATCAGTAGAATAATTAAGGAAAATTCAATGACACAAAACCTGAATTTTTAAATGGGAATGCCTATTTTGGTTTACAGAATTATATGTAAAATTTGATTACCTTTCTAACAATATAGCAGTCTCGATATCAATCTCTTTTGGTTTTCATTTTATTTTAAATTTTCAGTCAAATCGGTGTTTCTCAATTTTCCTGCGTGCAAGCAACGTAGCAGGCTATGAAAAATAAACAAAAGCTCGTTAATATGGAAGAAACCAACTAACTTAGTAGAAAGGTGCAAACTAACTAGAGTAACGAAGTAAGATTATGAAAATTCCTTACAACATATTAGCTCTAACCATAAACAAGAGCGGTAACATGAACGCTCATTTTCCACAGCCTGCTAGCTATTAGCCAATTTCTAAAGTCAGTAAAAAATATGTAATCACAGAATATTATGTCTTCTGAATAAAATTTCACATTTAATGCCATAAAAAAGAAGCCATTACCGTAAGTCAAAAGTAATGGTACCTCTGACTGCAACCCTTCAAATTTTTCAGTAGGTACTTACTTCTACTTATTAGCAAAATCGCGGAAAATGAAACTTGAGTTGCAGTCTGTTTGAATTGTAAAACATAATTTAGTTGATAATGATACATAAATACACACTAGAATTGACCAAGGAATCCAAATATGCTGTAATATATAGGGGGTTCCATTCTAAAAAATGTAAGTTTGATATGGATCACCCTGTATAAACGTCAAAATTTAAGTGAAATTGTTTTTATGTTAGAGCCCTCAAGGTTCCCTACCCTGATCAAGTGACAGGTTTCTAAAATATGTTTTAGTAAGCCCACAATCTTCCGTCCACGCACTATTGGCCCACCCTGTATATTTATTATGAAAATTACTCGTGAACTAGACTCGCAGTAGTGTGCTGTATAAATTGCATGTAACGTGGTTATGAACAAAAATGAAAATATATGATGCAAGGGTGCAAGATGAGTTTTTTAAAACCTTTCACGTGCTAACTTCTTTGAAAAGATAGGTACCAATTTTAAATTTGATTACATATTTTGAGTATTGAGGTGAACATAGTGTTGCACTATAGCTTAAAGGATAACACTATAATCAAAATGTCTTTCTTGACATGCTCCTTATGTCAAGAGACCATCCAGTCCAAGCTTGTTGATGGCATATACAGGATGTTTCCTAATTGAATGTCAATATTTATGGGGGTGATTTCTGGATCAATTTTAAAAAGAAAACTTCTTATGAACGTATGTCCTAAACGTCTTACCTCTTGAGATAGAGGGTGGTAAAGTTTTCAAAAATAAATAATTTACTATTAGTATCTACAATACCACTAGATATTTTAATGAAATTCGTCATACATGTAGTATTTTTTTTTTTATGATCAGCCTCCCGCAAAGGCTAAAAGCCTATGTCGCTGTAGAAGCGCTGCGAGAGGATAAGTGTCGGTGCACGTTAGATTTGAAGCGCTGCAGGTTGTAGCCGGCGGGAAACAAGTTCCCTGGCAGCTCGTTCCACAGCGTCGAAGTTCTCCGAAAAAAGGAATGCTGGAGGAGACTGGTTCGTGGAGTAGGGATCTCGACCTGGTAAGGGTGAGCTCGCAGAGCCTCTCTACTCGAACATCTTCCGTGATAGAATCTGTAGAACAGGGACAGGTCAGCCACCCTTCTTCGATGTTCCAGGCTATGGAGGTCCTTTGCGAGGTTAGGCGTATCGATTAGTCTAATTGCTCTCTTCTGGATGGTGTCGGAAGCTTTAGAGAGTGCTTGGGAGCGCATCCCCACACATGGGAGCAATACTCCAGCGGTGGTCGGATCTGTGCCTTGTAGAGCAGCAGTAGTTGCTCTGGCGTGTACAGCTTCCTACAGCGGAACAAAACTCCAAGCTTCTGGGATGCCGTTTTAGCAATACTGACGACGTGGTCGTGCCAGGACATGTTGTTGTTGAAGTTGACCCCCAAAAGCTTGACGGAAGGTGACTCGTCTATGGGGTGACCCTCCATTTCCAATGTTGGTAAGTCAGTGTGAGACTTATCCTTATGAATCAAGAGGCATTTTTAATGTATCACTTTTTCTTAAATTTCCACCAGTGGCGTTTGTACGTAATTTGACCTGCCTACTTTGGCAGACATTGATAGTACGCCACTGTTTTATCCTAAATAAAGATTATTTTTGAACTCCCCTCATTTCTAACCAAAGTTGAACGCTTGATTTTTTCAATCCTATGCACGGTTTTCGCTTAAAAAATAAAAACCGTTTCTTTGCATGATCGCAACAATATCGTTAATATGACAATATCACCATGCAGAGACAACCGTAGATTTCATTTTTTTAGATGAAACCCGTGCGTCGGACTAAAAAAAATCATCGGATTGAAAAACATCAAGTGTTCAACTTTGGTTAGAAATGGGTGGGGATTTCAAAAATAATCTATTTTAGGAGAAATCAGTGGCGTACCTTCAATGTCTGCCAAAATAGGCAGGTCAAATTAGGTACGGACGCCACTTGGTGGAAATTTAAGAAAAAGTGATATATTAAAAAATTCCTCTTGATTCATAGTACATGTATGATGAATTTCATTAAAATATCTAAAGTGGTATTGTAGATACTAATAATAAATTATTTATTTTTGAAAACTTTACCAGCCCCTATCTCAAAAGGTAAGACGTTTAGGACATACGTCCATACTAAGTTTTCTTCTTAAAATGGACCCAAAAATCGCCCCCATAAATATTATAATAATAATAAAATCGTCTTTATTTCCAACGGTACAATACCTGAGTGAGTGTGATGGAGGCGAAGTTTAGCTAAAGCTACTCTTACACTTAACCTCCAACACAGTATATAAAAGGTGTAAGAAAAAATACAAAAGAAACATAAAATATAAAAATACAACGATTAGCAAATAAATGTTACACAAAACAACCTAGATAACTATGTAAAAGGACCAGCGAATAAATTTATGGAAAAAACACATATCTATCTACACACAACTATCTGCACATATCTATTTATTTACACAAACTGATTTAGAAACTAATGTATCACAGGGATTAAAGGGTGCCTAAGATAAAACATTTAACTTTCCTTTTAAAACTTGGTAATGGCAAGGATTTCCAGGTACTATCAATACTGTTATAAAATTTTACAGATAAATATGAAAAGCAGTTTTTGAAGAGGGTTGTTCGATGGTAAGGAATACAGAGACTATGTTGATCCCTCAAGTGCCTACTATGAGTATCACAACGAAAAATAAGTTTGTCTCGCAAGTAGCTGGGTTTTGATTTCAGCATAATACGATGGACAAAAACTATATATTGGTATTTGATGGGGTCAACCATTCTCATCCAATTTAGCCTGAAGAAGAATTCCGAAACATGGTCAAATTTGTTTAAACTAAAAACAAATCGGACACAACAGTTTTGAACAATTTGGATTCTGTTCTTAGTTTGCTCGTTGATAAAATAAAAATAGACGATACTGCAATAGTTGAAGATAGATACCAAGGCCTCAGATAGCTTTTTGCGCATTTTAAAATTTAAAATGTCTGTGTGCGTATAACGTTCTTAATTTTAAATATGTTTTTTGCATTATATTTTTTATGTGAGCAGTGAATTTCAATTGATTATCCACTGTTACGCCTAATATTTTTATTGAATCTTGAAACTGGAGTTCTTGGCTTCCGATATTTAATTTCAAAACTGATTGTATATGCTGCCTCTGATTTTCTGGACAAAAAAGTATTACACTAGATTTTGTTGGATTGACTGATAAATTATGATCTGTAGAGTATTTGATAACCTGCGCGATATCACGTTGAAAATTTTCTTTTGCGTACTGAACATCTTCAGGGCGAAAAGTATGAACTATTTGAGTGTCATCAGCGTATGAATGAATTTCTGAAAAAGTACTATGTTTGGGCAAATCGGCAGTGTAGATCAAAAACAATAAGGGACCTAAAACCGACCCCTGAGGCACTCCAGTAGGAACAGGTTTGATCTCAGACCTCATTCCTTTAATGCGCACACATTGTTGTCGATTTGTAAGGTATGATCTAAAGAAATTTTGAGACCTATCATCAAAGCCATAATATCTTAGTTTTGCACATGTTCATGATACATTTTATCGAAGGCCTTGGAATAGTCAACAGACAACACAGCAACTGCCTTTTTTTTGTCAGTAGCTTCAACCACACTATCTATTAGATTTAACAATGCAGATGTGGTGCTGTAAGATTCTTGAAAGCCGGATTGTCTCTCTGGAAGTATTTTGCAATGTTCAATATAAGTAGTAATCTGATTTTTCTTCTTCTCCAAGACTTTAGATAATATAGGTAGCAGACTTATAGGCCTTAAATCACTTACGTCTGTAACGTTTGCTTTCTTAGGTATAGGGATAACGAGAGCACGACGCCAAGCTTCTGGAAAATAACCCTTTTCAAGACATATATTTACATTGTGAGTGATATATAGTAAAGTGACAGGCAAACTTATTTTTAGCATCAGTAGGCTTAAGTTGTCTATGCCTTTGGAATTAGATTTAATATTTTTTATCGTGGTCATTATCACGTCGGGCTCCACCGGACATTCAATTAGGAAACACCCTGTATAATATTAAAATTTTACCATCAGCCAACCTTCAGTGGATGCAATAGCTAAAAAAAACTATGGTAACAAAGTTGTATAAACGAAACATCCAATTTTGTAAATTTATATGCAGTTCACGCAATATCAATAGATCTATAATAACTCAGCAGTACAAATAAAGAACGGATGAGGTTATCAGTGACTGTAATGGTGAATAGACAATAGGTAAGACCAAGAACAAATATAAATATTCAAAAGAGGATCCATAAACTTGAATCCACTATCCAAGGTTGAAGAAAGTAACTATGTGTTTACTATTTGGTAGTGCGGCCATGTCCTATTGCAAATATGTATATGCATACCTGGGCAGCACCAAGAATTTTCGACTAAATTTGATTTATGTGCTTCGTCATTTTATAGTTAATTAATCCAATAAAAGAGAGAGATTTAGAACTTAAATTCTAGAGGGTTTTTTTTGCTCAACTTATTATTAAAGAACGACTTCTTTGACATTTTTTTCTCCACCTGTATGTTTTTAACAAAATTACAGTTTAAACTTGAATTTTTCTCTGTCAAGCGTCGAGATCGCGTATAATGTGCTGCTGGCGCTGCTAAGACATCATTTTTGAGTCAGAAGTCCCGATAACTGTTCATATTACCGTAGCGCCGTATGTAACCCCCAGGGCTTCGACCCACCTGTACCCCTGCACCCACCCACTCTGGAACACCCCTTATGGTGGGGTGCTGAAGCTTTCGTTGTCTAGCAGCGTAAAGATGGTGGCATACGCCGACGATCTGGCACTAGTTATTGTGGCAAATGCAGAGGCAGAGCTTGTTCATAAAGCCAAAGCATCGCCGTGCAAGATTGACAGGTGGATGTGCGATCACAAGCTTGAGTTGGCTCCTGAGAAAATAGAGGCAGTCATAAAGAGCGGCCCAAGAAGCAAGAGAGCTAACGTGGTCTTCCAACAAGCAAGCCCGTAGTGTATACCTCGGAATCACACTAGATAACGAAAGGTGTTACGGAGAACACCTTAAAGGAGTAGGCAAACGCTGAGAAGAAGGCGGCAATACTGTCACGACTGATGCTAAATGTAGGAGGGCCCAGTTCCCAGTAGTAACAAAAGGGCACTACTGTGCCAGGTTGTACAGTCGGTCGTCCTGTGCAGAGTTCCTGTGTGGTGTAAAACCACGAAAAGGTATCAGAAGGTCAACTTGCAGAGAAAGTATCTGCTAAGGGTGGCCAGTGCTTATCGCACGGTATCTACAAGAGCCCTGCAAGTTATAACAGTAATACCACTATTATACTTACTGACCGAAGACAGGACACTGATCAATAAATTCAATAGTTTCGACATTACACAATACAGAACGATCTGACGATTACCCGAATGTTTACATCTGCCAATTCTTATTGTTTCTGTAATTGGCAAGGAAATGTTAGGATGGACCTAAAAAGTGTATTAAGGTGCTAGGTCTTTATTTCACAGGTCAGTGGACAACTTATTATGCATACAAAAAATTGTTCAGTTTACAAATGCCCACCTACCATGCACCCCAATTTCACTCCCACCCAAAAAAAGTATTGAAAATGATCAGAAACCCCTAAAACACCCAAAAACGAAGTTAGAGCGGTTTTTATATTTTTAGTTTTTTATTATTCCTACGCTGCCTCGGACAAGATTTCTAAAACCTACATGCGTTTTACGTTCTCGCCACGAGAACAATACTGTGCCGAAATTTCATTAAACTATACAGAATGATCTAAGGCAATACTGGAATGTTTACATCCCTCGCCTTCTGTAATAGGCAAGGAAATGTTCGGATGGATCTAAAAAAGTGTATTATGCCGCTAGGCCTTTCTTTCACAGGCCTGTAGACAGCCTATTATGAATACAATAGTTTTTTCAGTTTTACAACCCCTCATCCCCCAACCACCCCAACTTCACTCCCACCAAAATAAAAGTAGAGAATCATCACACCTAAAAACGAGGTTTGAAGAATATTTGAAATTTTAAGTTTTTTGCTAATGACTCCGCCGCTCATGCACCGATTTCTAAATTGGAGGAACATTACCTACTACAACCCCACAGCATATCGCCTCCCAAATTTCATCACAATCTATGCAGCGAATACTGAGATTACGAGGCTAGAAAAACGCCAACAGACAGACACACAGACAGACAGACCGGCGGAAATGAGTGACGTGGATTTTCGTTATGTAGACATCATAAAACACCCAAAAAACGTATTAACTCAAAATCGAAAATTTTCGCGATCACAATACTCCCCTCACCTATCGGTGTGGGAAGTAAAACTAGAGGGTGAGCTAGAGCATGGAACACTGAACATGAGATAGTTCAGATAGTCAACAAAATACTCTCTGCGAAGGGGAAGGAGGAACGATCACAAGATATTTTACGAGTACATAAGCTTTGTTATATTCGTATGTCCTCAAGTCGTGAGATGCACCAGAAGCAAGATTTTTGCGTAAAACCGATTTTCACGTCATTTGACCTTCGATATCTACACAAGGGTAGACATTGATATGATTTTTTTGTACTTTATTAGAACATCAAAACGAAGGCAAAAATTCAGCTTATTCTGCCTCATTCCGCAGAGGAAATCTTATTTTTCTGGTATCTGCTATTTTTGCACTTGTATTAGGTACGTCGCCATACCTTGCTGATATATCGCCAGAAAGATTCAACAGAAGTTTCATCACAAAACTAAGCAGCTTATTGTGGGATCCTCCACGACTTACTTATAAATTCTATATGCTCTCCTTTATTACAATACGGATGTCATGTAGGAGATTACATCCTTCGGTGTATCAAAGCGCACGTGGGTTTTACCTAGCGATTTATGGAATTTTCAAAGAACAACACAACTGTTATACAGTAAGCTTTTTATAAATAGATCGTAATGTAGTCATGTTTTGACTTAATACGACTAGTTATTACCATAGTATCCCGGTTGAGAACAACGTTTAGAATAAATTATATTGTGCACATATATATGTACACTGTAAATAACACAAACGTTCGAGATGATTTGAGGTCAAAGGTATTCAAAGTAATAAATTATGTTCAGCATACAGGGTATAGTGAGGTAGGACTATTATAGGTACCGTAACCAACTTATGTAGTAGACAATAGTAGTTTGTCTCGTGTAAAGTACACACTGTACTTATTGTAGCACACCTAACCCCTAAACTGAAAGCCTAGGCCTAGGAGATAAATAACAACATATCTGCACTGACATCGAGGGGGCAATTAAGGTGCTGGCGCTGAGTGCTTCGAAGATAACTTCGAGACTTGTCCTACGTAGTAGGAAAGCTCTTTATAACATCTCAACAGAACGCACGGAAGGACGGCGTGTCCAAGTATCCAAATGATTCGTGTTTTTAAGAGGGGAATGACATCTGGGATAATGGTAAAAATGTAGTCAAGTTGATTGACTCAGTACTTCCTACACAGTCCGATGGTACCCGTTTGATTATTTTCCCACAGCATGAAACTATAGTCTAGATGCCCCTGCAACCAAATAATCGCTCGCCCAACCGCAAAAAAAATTGTTTTATTCTACTAGGTGCTTCTTTCAGAGGTCAATGGACAATCTATCATGAATACAACAAATTTTTGAGTTTTACAAACCCCTACCCCCGAACCACTTCAATTCCACCCCCAACCAAAAAAAAAATTTAAATGATCAGGAACCCCCAAAACGTCTAAATCGAAGTTTGAGCTGTTTTTTTATATTTTTAAATTCCTTATTATTCCCGCACCGCCACTGAAATGATTTCTAAAAACCATACGCGCTTTCCATACTCGTCGCGGTAATAAATCTGTGTCAAAATGTCATTAACGACAATTCAGAAGTTTCCATGTACAGAGTAAAGAACGATCCAGAGTAATACTCGTATGTATTTTGTATGCATCAGAAAGTTCAAGTCCCTTGGTTTCTGTAATCGGCAAGGCAATGTTCGGGTGGACCTAAAAAAATGGAGTCAAGTTGATTGACTCAGTACTTCCCACACATTACTGTGATATCAGTTTATTATTTTCCCATAGCTTTACTCTGAGATCCCCTTGCAACCAAATCATCGGCAGCCTCCCCCCCTAAAATTGTCTTATGCCGCTAGGTCTTTCCAGGTCCCTCAGTTTCCGTAATAGGCTAGGCAATGTCGTCGAATGGACCTAAAGAGTTGATTTATGTCGCTAGGTCTTCCTTCGCAGGTTATTGTACAGCCTATTATGAATACAAGAAATTTCTCAGTTGTTCAACCCTCCACCCCCCAACCACCCCAATTTCACCCCCACCCAAAAAAACGCAGAAAATGATCAGGCACCTCTAAAACGCTTAAAAACGAAGTTTGAGCTGACTTTATATTTTTAGTTTTTTTTTATTTCTGCGCCGCCACTGGCACGTTTTATAAAAACCATACGCGTTTTCCATCCTCGCCACGGGAGTAATACTGTGTCAAAATTTCATTAGAATCAATTTAGCAGTGTCCACGTTACAAAATACAAAATGATCTAAAGCAATACATACTCGTATGTATACAGAAAATTCTACGTCCCTTAGCTTCCGTAATAGACTAGGACAATGTTGGGATGGACCTAAAAAGTTGATTTATGTCGCTAGGTCTTCCTTCACAGTCTAGTGGACAGCCTATTATGAATACAAGAAATTTTTCAGTTTTTCAACCCCCCACCCCCTAACCACCCCAATTTCACCCCACCCAAAAAAACGCAGAAAATGATCAGGAACCTCTAAAACGCTTAAAAACGAAGTTTGAGCTGTTTTTATATTTTTACTTTTTTATTATTTCTGCGCCGCCACTGGCACGATTTATAAAAACCATATATGCGTTTTCCATCCTCGCCACGGTAGTAATACTGTGTCAAAATTTCATTAACATCAATTCAGCAGTTTCCTTGTAACACAATATAGAAGGATCTAAAGCAATACTCTCGTATATTTGCACCAGAAAAAATTCTAAGTCCTTTGGTTTCTGTAATAGGCAAGGCAATGTTCGGATAGACCTAAACAAGTTATTTACGATGCTAGGTCTTCCTTCATGGGTCAGTGGACAGTCTATTATGAAAGCAACAAATTTTTCAATTTTACAACCCCCCACCCCCAACCACCCCAATTTCACCCCCACCCAAAAAAAAAGTAAAAAATGATCAGGAACCCCTAAAACGCCTAAAAACGAAGTTTAAGCAATATTTAATTTTTTTTGTTTTTTGCTAATTACTCCGCCGCCCCTGCACCGATTTTCAAAATTATAGGAACATTACCTACTACGACCCCGCAGCATATCGCTGCCCAAATTTCATCACAATCCATGCAGCGGTTGCTGAGATTACGAGGCTAGAAAAAAGCGACAGACAGACAGACAGACCGACAGACAGACAGACAGACAGACAGACAGACAGACAGACAGACAGACAGACCGACGGAAATGAGTGACGTGGATTTTCGTTATGTAGACATCATAAAACGCCCAAAAAACGTATTATCTCAAAATCGAAAATTTTCGCGATCACAATACTCCCCTCACCTATCGGTGTGGGAAGTAAAAGTGTATTATGCCGCTAGGTCTTTCTCTCTCAGGTCAGTAGACAGCCTATTATGAGTACAACAAATTTTTCAGATTTACAAAACCCCACCCCCCAACCACCCTAATTTCACCCCCACCCCAAAAACAGTAGAAAATGATTAGGAACCACTAAAACGCAAAAAGACGTTCTTTAAGGCATATTTGAAATTTTTGGTTTTTTGCTAATTACTCCGCCGCCCATGCACCGATTTTCAAAATTGTAACAACATTACCTACTACGACCCTACACCATATCACTACCCAAATTTCATCAAAATCTATGCAGCGGTTGCTGAGATTAAGAGGCTAGAAAAACGCGTACAGACAGACCGACAGACAGACAGATAGACTGACAGACAGACAGACAGACAGACAGACAGACATACCGACAGACAGACCGACCGACCGACAGACAGACAGACCGACAGTCAGACAGACAGATAGACAGACCGACGGAAATGAGTGACGTGGATTTTCATTATGTAGGCATCATAAAACGCCCAAAAACTATATTATCTTAAAATCGAAAATGTTCGCGATCACAATACTCCCCTCACCTATCGGTGTGGGAAGTAAAAGGGGTGCATGGACCCAAAAAGGTTGTGAACCACTACTCTAGACAGAGAACAATTTCAGACGACACCTGGACGTAATGGGGTTTCATAATACCCCAATTTATGCATAATGCTGTGTAGAACAAGGATCTAGAACCCTGGTACCAGAAGACGTGAAAGAGGTAGCACCTTTCTATCTTTAGATAGAAGGGCGGATGTTGAATACCAACACGTCCGTGTTCCCAAAAAGCCCAAAACTTGGAAAGGCCGACCACGGCATGTATTTCCTAAATGACTGAATCTTAATCTGTTCAAAGGTAGTATTAACAAAATGTTCAGGCATAAAGTAGTCTTAGGCTTTGCCTTAGCAGCAACTTAGGTACATACAAAATTGTTGGCTCAATTGTAGAAATTATAAAAGTACATACTTTTTGAGCCGTTTAAATTTTTTTCTAAAAATGGCGGCCCTTAAGATAATTTTCACGAATTGCTCTAAGTATATTTTATTTGCAGTGTTGTGATGAAAAATTGAAGACATTTATGTCTATACAATTATTGTATAATCATTGTTAATAGCACATTACTCGTCAATATAGTGCTCACATAGCAGATCACTCTTAGCTCTTAGTATTTGTAGTACCTATATTACTAAGATGTTACCTCAGATTTGACGGATGTGTTGAATGGTATATCTGTACCAGAAAGTTTCACTAAATTACAAATTACAAAATGTTGATCGTCAAACCCAACGAGCACCTGATTAATTGTATGTAAATAAAAAAGGCATTTATATTTATGTCATTATCCGACCACAGAGGATGTGTGTACAACGGAGAAAGTAAGGAAAGTGTTGGTTACTGGAAAATAACATTACGATTGTGGATGGCCCACCTACAATGCAATTAAATACGTATGTATACCTGAAGACTAAAGTACGAAGGACTTAGATTAATGTAACTTCGTGATAAACTGGCCAAAGAATAAAACAACGCTCATTGAAAATCGTAGCTTTTTTGGCGTTCTAAGATATCCCTGATATACAGGGTGTCCAACGACGATTAAGACAAGCAATATGTCGGAACTGGGCAGTAGTAGCGAATTATAATTTTAGGGGTGTAAATTACAGCAAATGTTGTATCTTTTCTTATTATTGTGGCAGCCAATGAGGTATTTGTTTTTGGTCACGTGACGTCCGATTCAAAATTTTTAATGGGACACCCTGCATATTTGTGACTTTTTGTGTTCCTCCCGATAAAACAATTCCAACAAACTAGCACACTTGGGGTCTAAAATGATTAGTTGAAGAGCTACAGGTACTTAAAAACTGTACCATTACCATTATGAAACGCTACCAAAGTAATTTAACTGTAGAGGTACATGTTGTAATCAATGGTAGTGGTACCATCCTTTAAGTAGCTGTAGCTCTTGAATTGATCACTTTAGACCACAAGTGTGCAGTTTGTTGGAACTGTTTTATCGGGAGGAACACAAAAAGTCACAAATATGTAAGGTGTCTCATAAAAAAATTTGAATTGGACGTCACATGATCAAAAACAAATACCTCATTGGGTGACAGAATAACCTGAACAGATTTTATATTTGCTCTAATTTACACCCCCAAAATTATAATTCGCTCAGTGCCGATATATTGCTTGCCTTAATCGTCGTGGGACACCCTGTATATATATATATTTTTTTTGAGGAGGATAACAGAGAGGTACTGACCGAGAAAGTACGAAGAACGTAGCTTATGGTGGTTTCGAAATCAACTAGCCAATCAATAAAGAACGCTCTCTGGTAAGCCTAGATCATAGCGACTTTGGAGTTGTAGTGATGGCCGATACTTTTTCATTTCGGTATGGGAGGCTAACGGTGAAGTATTGAGACAATGAACCATGAATATGATGAACACATGTTATTTCACCATCCACTGGTCAGTCAATAAAACAACAGTCATTAAAAGTCATAGCGGTTTTTTGAACTCGGATACCCTTTTATTTTGAGAGGAGGGGTTAAGAGTGAGGTGTTGGGTAATGTACCATGAAGTACAAGGATTGCAGCTTTTTGTTTTATAGTTCTAGAGATCTATGATGTTTTTTTAATTTTGGAGAAGGGCTAATATGGACGAATTGGTATTCATAATGGTGTAATGGATTACGAAATACGAAGAACGTTTACTGGAAATCATAGAGCATTTGGAATATAAGAGGACCCTCTGATATCATTTTATTTTAGGAAGGGAGCTAACATCCACTGACCAATCAATATAATAACTCTCTTTGGAAATCATAACTTTTCTGGATTTTTAGAGACACCTTTTTTACATAACATCACTAAAGCTACAAAAATGTCGCTGGTTCAGTCTCTTGTGTTCTCCATATTTTTGTATGCCTCGGAAACTTGGACTGTTAAAAAGGCAGATCGAGCTCGCATAGATGCTTTTGAAATGTGTACGTGGAGGAGAATGCTGAGAGTTCCTTATACCGCCCATGGAACTAACGTTTCCATACTGGATGAGCTCGGTAATCCAAAGAGACTATCCTCCATTGTGTCGACGAGAATGCTTACATTCTTCGGACGTGTACACATACACAGAAGCGATAATATGGAGAAACTTGAAGTTCAGGGTGATGCCCCGGGTGATGAGTGGGAGTGGGGGGACGCTGATGTGTGGATACGACGAAGCAGTTGCTGGATATGAGTATCAAGGGCGCCACTGAACTGACAGTAAATTGCGAACGATGGCGAACTACAGTTCTCAAACCTGTTGATAATATACGTGTCGGCAATACTCTAGCTCCGACTTAATGCATTTTATGAGTTCACAACATGTCTGTTAAGACATTGTGACTATGATGATTTTTTTTATTCTGGGTATGTCGGCTAACAGTCAGGTATTGAGGGCCATAAACTATATTAAGGACGTATATATTCATGTAATTTAATGATCCGCTGATATAAATAATAACTTACCAACCAACTTACCTCAAAAAGATGTCCTAACGAAATATTATATGTTTTTTACCCCCAAGACTTCCCAAATATCTTGCGCGAGCATTCAAAGGCGTCTTCGTACTATTGTTGAACAGCATGGTCTGTAAACAAACATCCTCAAATATTTAATTGATATGTCCATATTGTCCATATCTCTAAATTAATGTGAAAACCAAGCCAAAAAACATGTCATCTTCTGGAATCATTTTGATGGATAATAGACGTCGAAAAAGGATAACTAGTAAACTATACGTATTTTGAAAGTATGTTTTAAGATTACAATTGACGAAAAACTATACGACTTTTTCGAAAAATCGTTAATTTTTTTAAGTTTCCGAAAAAAATCAAATTAGACTTTATAGGAACCTGTAGCGTGAAATTTTAGGAAGACGAATTTGAGGTCGAATCCTCTGATATTTATGGAAAATAATATCAGTCTTATAATAGACATTTTTATTTGTAACAAGCATTTTCGAAAAATAATTCGAAGGTCTTGCGTGGACGTCTTGATGACAACTTACCAACTAAGCCAAACTACTTGATATTTTTTTAGCTTTGTGGGCCTATACATAACCCCTTATCAGTTAAGCAGTACAAGTTAAATCACTCAGCGACGCCCATAAAAAGTGAAAACTGACCAGCGATTAACCGGTGTGACTTTTCGAAAAGCGAAAAAACAGGTCTCGTGACAAAAGGCCTTCCTCAGTCGTGCGAGGTCAAGGCAAAGAAGATATACCCGGCTGGCTTCCGTCAGTGGTCTTGAGGATGGTCCCCACCTCGCTATATATACCTGATGTTTTTTACGTGCGGCGCCAGTTTACCTTTAAGAAATCGCGCTGTGATTCTTGCGCCCGTTTGTGTTTAGTGGATACCGTGAGACGGTAAGTGCATGTCAAGTACCTACTGGCGAATGAGATATCATGGTTATTTTGCTAGTGACCGCGACTATAGATTATGGTTGTTTTTCATGGGTTTCGGTCAACGATTAAAACTATAACTTTCCTTCACTACGTTTCGGTTTATCTTAATCTAAACCACCTTCAGGTGTCTATAAATGAATAGGAAATTTTCCTATTCCCATTTCCTTTTCATTTATAGACACCTGAAGATGGTTTAGGTTAAAATAAACTGAAACGTAGTGAAGGAAATTTTCCTATTCCCATTTCCTATTCACTTATAGACACCTGAAGATGGTTTAGATTAAAATAAACCGAAACGTAGTGAAGGAAGGTTATAGTTTCAATCGTTGACCGAAACCCATGAAAAACAACCATAAGAATGAGATATCTGTGAAAAATGGGTTTAAGTGTTTTTAATATGCGCTAGTTATTTAATATTATTATTTATTTGTATATTCTTCCAAATCGATGATTATTTCTGGCTGTAAAAATTGATTTCAAAATATTTAGATTTGTCCAAATCCCTGTTTTAAGGTTTTTCAGGTTGAAGGTCATCGTTTACTTAGACAAAAATATGGAGTCAAATTTATTGACTCAGTACTTCCCACATTTTTTTTTTTCATAGCATGAAGCTATAGTCCAAGATCCCCTTGTAGTCCCCAGTAGCAGTACTGTGTCAAAATTTCATTAAGGGCGCGTTCTGCGGATCGAATAACTGATTTCAATTACTGTCTGAAAAAGACAAAGTCAATTGTTAGGGAATTTTAGTAGAATAAATAAGACACTACCTTCTATTGGCTGAGGCAATATCATATAAATAACGTCTTTTAAGTTATTTTTTTCAAAATTTTATAAATTATTTTGTACACACCTATCACAATCAATTAACTTATTTCTACGTTACTTAATAAAGAACGATCTAAAGCAATATTCGGATGTATACACATCAGAAAATTCTTAAAAAGTCGCTTGGATTCTAAAAAAGGTATAATGCCACTAGGTCTTTCTTTCATAGGTCAATGGACAGCCTTTTATGAATACAATAATTTTTTGAGTTTTGCAACACCTCGGACCCACCCCCCAAACACTCCAATTTGACCTCCACCTCAAAAAAAAAATTGAAAATGATCAGGAACCCCTTAAGCGCCTAAAAACGAAGTTTGAGGAATTTGATTTTTGCTCATTACTACGCCGCTCATGCACTGAGTTTCAAAATTATTGCAGCATTACCTACTACGACCCTACAGCACATTTCAAATTCCTGTAATAATAAAAGCAGGTACTTTCAACCCAATTACAAAAATTATAAAAGATTAAGTAACGTAGACGTTTATACACGTTTATAACTGGTTCATATATTTTTTAATCTTTAAGCTACTGTCATTTTTTACAGTTTGTTTTTTAAATTATCTACATTATATTTACGTTAGTACCCTTATAAGTTCAACTGCAAAATCCATGGCACTTTTTCAGCTTCTGTATTATAATACACGTTTCGCTTTAGCCATTCTAAATATTGTAAATTTCTAATAGAATATATGAGCCTTATACAGGGGACTTTATTATCTCGATGATTTAGGGTGTTGACTACATCAAATAGTATCGTGACCTTATAATTTAGTTGTTTGTTAAATAAAAAACAAATTAGATAGTACTTTCTCAAAATAAATAAATTTCAGTACACAAATAGGAGCTATATTTTAAATTTACCGAAAAATCGAAATATCTCGGAAACTGATAGACGTAGGTACAACAAATGCTATACAAAGATGAAAGAGCATATTAAAAGCAATTCTTTGAGATAATAAAATATTGGGGGTTACATTTAAAAAAAAAGAGAAAATTTGGATTTTGCAATCCACATCACCCTGTATGGAAATATGCGTCGCGGGCTTTTTTATAGCCTACTTTAAAACCAGAGGATATTTTTAATCTTTTTGTGTAAAAAAATAATTTTTGATTTATTACTTTTTGATATACAGTACGTTCATTTGACCGCGATTTGGATATAAAAATGGTCATAACTTTTGAAATACCCTGTATAATGTAACAAAACCCTATATTGGAAGAACGGAAATCATTAGCAGAATTTGAATATGAAATAATATATAGGGTCTCTCATTTAAAAAAATGCATGTTTGCATCACCACGTAGTTACGGATCACCCTGTATAAATCTAAATATTTTCTGAGCAAGGAGCATATCCGTGGCTACAACTCTTATATACAACTTTTTTCGCTATCTTCTGTAGTAGTGGAGTTAACGACCGAGCCGGTACTAAAAACTCACCCTGTATGTTAATATCTGAAAATTTATTTAGCTCGACGTTTACCTCTCAAACCTATCTCAATCGTCAAAATGTTTGTCGACAATCGTCAAAACTGTTGTCGACAAAACGTATAATATATACATATAATAGTTTTCGAAAGATTTAAATTTAGGACTTAATGCTTCGACCAAGGAATTCGATAAGTTATATTACGCCATTTTAGATTCGCCTATACCTATATCATCAATAATTACAGTCTGCTAAGGTACTATATATAAAATTTGTAAATTAGTCACGAATACTTACGATCAGTAGTGAAAGTTATTTTCTTTTCGTGGTACCTTCAGGTGCGCGACTGACACTTGTTCATATGAATAACAATGAGATTTAAATGTTTATAATAATAGCGTTCCATTTACAAATAGACAGAGTACCATCAGATGGAATCCTATCAAGTTACATCCTATTGAAAACAATAAATTCATATAGTAGCATTTTTATATAAGTTAGTGCATATTTTTCAAGTAATGATTTAAGCCAAATGTTTCAATCCTGGATGGTTTTCGGGGTCTCGTGACTATCTGGTCATAGTATGAGTAATCAATAAAAAAAAACGTTCGAAATTATATTCTAAGAAGACATTAAAGTAAGCAATTAATGTTTATTGTGTATGAAAATTGATTAACACGGTAATAGAGCTTTCACAAGTGATAAACTGAAACTTTAAAAGAAACTATCAAAACCGAATTACACATTGCTAAAAATACCACCGCAAGCATATGATCGCGATCAGAGTAGCAACGTTTACAGTTTAGTTCCAAATTGAAATAGTAAATCAAGTAAGCAAAGACTGAATTTTCTTACGCGGTTCTACTTTGTCTTGAACATCGAATTACTCGAATTGCAAAGCGCTAACCCCTAAAAAAACTATATCAGATGATTACGATTTGGTCACTTCACTATAGCTTGATTTTAACAATATGCTAGAGGGAATTTTACACATAGTCGGAGAAGGATAAACATTTTTCGAACAGTTCTCAAACTGAAAGCTGTTGGAAGACTGACTTGTTGAACCTTAATTGTATGGTTTTTGAAGTAAGCGATTTTGCCTATACAAAAAAGGCCATAGGAGATTATAGTATAGAAAATTATATGTTTTTAACGTGCTTTTATTAGCTTCGTCTGTATGTTTCTATGTTTGTGAGTTTGTAACCGACTCCTTTAGACTCGTTTTTGACCCCCTTCAAACGAACAGATTCAATTTAAACGTTGTGTACTTGGCAAGAACCGATGACAATGTAATAATTTAATAGGTTTGTCTCATTACCCTGATCGGGATCGCCAGAATTGAATGATTTAAGGGTGAACTTTATTTGAACATTCGATAAAATGGAGGTGTCATTTGAACAACCTACATTACTTTTTTAATAAATGGTGAATGAGATACATCAATGTGTCGTCAACCCAAATGATCCTCGTCAGGGCACGATAACGATCTAAATGAACAGATTTGAAAACTATTTACACTTATCAAGAACCGATGAAAATACAATAATGCAATGGGTTTGACTATCCTCAAATAAAAAGTGATTTATGTTAGCGCAAGTTTGTTGACGCGGGACTAGGCCAACACTCACAGGTTCAATAAAACCATCTCCAGGCAGTCCATTCCTAGCCCCGAAGAACCTGGGTACAAAAGTACTGCCGTACCGCTCGGTGCTTGATGTATGATGAAAGACAACCTTGAGATGAGATGCAGCAGCCCCACGAGTGCATGTAATAGGCTCGGTGAGCAACGGAATTATAGAGGATAGCTCAGAGGAGCAGGCTGCGTTTGAATATCAATAGAAGAGTGAGAGGTCACCAACCGCATGCCTTTGAGAAAGCAACTCGAGGTGACGTGTCCAGGCTCGGTCACAGAACTTAGACAGGATAGTAGCAGCAGCAGCTCTCCAGATATGTGAGCAACACTCCAGGCAAGGTCATATCTGGGCTTCATACAGAAGCTTAAATGATGAGAAGTATTTTCTGGTTCTGAATAGGTATCCGAGCTATCAGCTGGTGCAACTGACGAAACGTAGTCATATCAGATCATGTTTTCTGTAATGTTGATTCCTGAAAGTTTTACTGAGGGACTTCGTTGCAGAGTCTGGTTGTTCATTACGACCAGGTGCTCGCTTGGGTACCTACGTCTTGTTTGATAGTGTCGTGGAAGCACTGCATTCTACGATGTTCTTTAGCGGTAATGGTTTGTAGATCCTTTGACAGCGAAGCACCCGCTACCAGACTTCTTTTGGTTTCCAGCACAGAGATCAGTCTACTGCTCATGATGCTTGCGTACGAAGTACTGTCGTCTGCAAAACTGTGGATTGGGTTTGTGGTGCTAGAGAGCAGATGATTGATATGAAGCAGAAGCAATATTGGAGCTAATACTGATGCCTGCGGAGTGCCATGGTTAATTTTATGGGAGGAAGAGGTGAGGCTGTCTACCAATACAGAGATTTTGCGACCAGAGAGGAACTCTGCTAACCAATCGCCAAAGGCCGTAGGACTGGAGCTTGTTTAGGAGAGCCGCATGCCACACTTGATCAACTGCCTTTGCAATATCGAGAACAACATCGTGAGCCTCGCCAAACGAATGGATCATTTTCCTGCACAGATCTGTTACATAATCCAGGAGATCTGCAGTTTATCTTTGATGTGGGAATCGATATTGTTTGGCCTGTAGTTAGTTGGATCCTTTGTCACAACAGCGGGGATCAAACCAAGAGCAGTCAAGTGACTGCAGCACCTCCCGGACTGTCTTGGCTTTGAACGTTATCTGGCTCATAGCTTGAGGCACCTTTGGTATCGTTGGTACCTGGACACTGGGAGGTACATTGATAGTAGAGTTTGTTGCAAGTGTCTTGGCAACTACTTCGGCTGTGTCCTTGGAAGCTGTTGCGACTGCTCCATCTGTACATGTGATAGGAGGAAAGTTTCCCTCTATTTGTTTGATTCCAGAATGATCGGCTGCCACTAGGAAGCGACATAACCTTCTGCTTCATTTTGGCATCGTGTTGGCTTTTTGCATATGGAACAGAATCCCGTGTTGTTGCACTTGACATATCGAAAGCTTTCTACAGAGTGTGGCATGAGGGACTTCTGGTCAAGCTTGCTGCTTATGGACTACCACCTGGCCTGCGCCAGTGGCTGAATAACTTTTTGAACGACCGATCTCTGTTTGTTGTTGTCGAGGGCTGTTCATCAGACGTATTTTCAATAAACGCCGGTGTTCCTCAGGGATCTGTCCTATCCCCTACACTGTTTCTGCGGTACATCAACGAGCTGCTGGAAATAACATCCAATCCAATCTGCAGCCTCGCAGATGACAGTGCATTAGTGTCGTGCATGGAACCAGGCAAGCCACTATCATCCCAGGAGACAGTACGTCGGCGACAGCAGCATGCCTCACAGATCAACGCAGATATCAAAGCAATTGTCGAGTGGGGATTAGCAAATAAAGTACAGTTCAACGTACAAAAAGCTCAGGCAACAACACTTACAAAGAAGTCTCACGATTACTTACCAACCGTGGAAATGGAGGGTCACCCCATAGTCGAATCACCTTCCGTCAAGCTTTTGGAGATCAACATCAACAGTAACATGTCCTGCCACGACCACGTCATCGGTATTGCTAAAACGGCATCCCAGAAGCTTGGAGTTTTGTTCCGCTGTAGGAAGTTGTATACACCAGAGCAACTGCTGCTGCTCTACAAGGCACAGATCCGACCATCGCTGGAGTATTGCTCCCACGTGTGTGGATGCGCTCCGAAACACTCTCTAAAGCTTCTGGACACTATCCAGAAGAGAGCAATTAGATTGGTCGATACGCCTGACCTCACAAAGGACCTCCACAGCCTGGAACATCGAAGGAGGCTGGCTGACCTGTCCCTGTTTTACAGATTCTATCACGGAAGATGTTCGAGTGAGCTCTCCCAGATAATAACACCAAGGGCCGTCCGAACCAGGAACAGTAGAGAAGCTCTGCGAGCTCATCCGTACCAGATCAAGGTCCTTACACCCCGAACCAGTCTCCTCCAGCATTCCTTTTTTTGGAGAACTCCGACGCTGTGGAATCAGCTACCGGGGAATTTGTTTCTCGACTGCTACAACCTGCAGCGTTTTAAATCTAACGTGATCCGACACTTATCCTCTCGCAGCGCTTCTACAGCGCCATAGGCTTTCAGCCTTTGCGGGAGGTTGACCATAAAAAAAAGTTTCGTTGCATTTGGTCCTGGGCTCAATATCAGCCTGCCTGTTTTCGACGGAGAGGTTCTGCAAGTAATTTCGGTGAGCAGGAACTTTTTGCCGACGAGCTGTACCATAGTACTTGGCAAACCAGCCGTTGGTTCCTGATTTGGATGTTTTCATTGTATGCGGGATGTACACTTCCATGGCGACATTCATAACCTTTGTGTTATGACTTTCAGTAACCAATTTGTATAAAATATTGTAGATTGTAGATGTATAGAGCGAACGAATAGCAGGTCATATAAACATAAGTAAAATAAGTAAATAACAGAATAAATCTCCAACAAGAGAATAATAATTTATAACTAAGCAAAATATTGGGGTTTTGGTTACACACCTTTAAAAAGACATGTAAGAGACTATGCCATTCGCTAATATTTAACAGCATCTATTTCTACGAAAATAATTCAATCACATAATAGCAGATCAGCTGTTGGATGCTGTCTATTCGATGAAAAAGTTGGAGGTTTCGACTGTAAATCAAGATATGCAAAATTAATGAGCAGAAGGACCTTAGTATTGACATTGAAATTTATTAGTATTCTACCTCGGATTATAGGAACTTGTTTGGTGGATGGTTTGCATTTTGTTTATTTTTGTGGTTAGACACGACACTATTTATGCAAAAATATCTAGGAAGTAATAAAATTCAGCTTTTATCATATACCGTTTTTGGAAGCAATTAAGTATGTATTACATTACGACGTCAGGGGACTGGATAAGCCGATGTTTACAGTTTGATTATCAGAGTAGGAGTACTTAGTTATTTTATTAACAGTTAATATAAAGCAATACGAGGACTGTTCCAAACACTGTCACTCATTTCCGTCGTTCTGTCTGTCTGTCGGTCTGTCTGTTGGCGTTTTTCTAACGTCGTAATCTCAGTAACCGCTTCATGGATTATGATGAAATTTGGGTTGCAATATGTTGTGGGTTTCGTAATAGGTAGTAATAGGTAGGTTACTATGATTTTGGAAATCGTTTTACGAGGGGCGGAGTTTTTAGGCGTTTTAGGGGTCCTTGATTCTACTTTTTTTGGGTGGGGGTGAATTTGGGCTGATTGGTGGGTGGGGGGTTGTAATACTGAAAATTTTGTTTTATTCATAATGGGCTGTCCATTAACCCGTGAGTGAAAAACCTAGCGGCATAATACACTTTTTTAAGCCCATCTGAACATTGGCTTGCCTATTACAGAAACCAATATTGTGATGTATGTATACATACCAGTTTTGCTTTATTTCGTTCTATGAATATTGTGTAAAGCGAAAATTATTGAATTGATTTTAATGAAATTTTGACACAGAATTTACCAGCGCGGCGAGAATGGAAAACGCGTCTGTTTTTGAAAAACCGTGTCAGTGGCGGCGCAGGAATAATCAAAAAAACAAAAATATAAAAACAGCTCAAACTTCGTTTTTAGACGGTTTGGAGGCTACTGATCGTTTCGCGTCGTCCAATTGAAGCATTTAGAAAAAACTGTGGTGTCCTGGCTTCTAAGGAGGGAGAGGCAAGAAACTGTTTACGAGAGCTTTTGTGTTAGATGCTTTTTTGCGGGCGGGTGGACGGTGATGTGGTTGCAAGGGGATTTCAGACTATAGCTTCATGCAATGGGAAAATAATAAAATGGTATCACCGTAATGTGTGGGAAGTACTGAGTCAATCAACTTGACTCCATTTTTATACTACCAACCAGTCGATTTATCACAGCTATGATTATTTATGTGTTATGCCGCAATCACACTATGAACACTTAATAACAAAACTCTTTTTCAGTATAATGCAAACCTAAAATTCTTAAAATAACGAGTTTCGAACAAACTTTCATCTTCACAATCATTTTCTCTCATAAGTTAGTAACCATTATTACTGTGATATGAATCGCTTAACTAATTGAAATACAATACCCATCTAAACATATAATTTGATTAGTTCTTCATTTCTCAACCGTAGAGTTAATTTTCATTATAGTAATCAAATATAATTGTGAACCGTTGAATACTTTTGCTTCAGGGCACCACATAATGAAGACATTGATCACTATCGCAGCTTTGTGCGCTGTGTGTAAAGCACAATTTCCGAATGGAAGAATTTTGGAGCCTCCTGTACCAGCTTTGTGTGCTCAAAGGGTCATACACGAAAGGACACCCGATGGTAAGAAAAGTTACTCAATAAATTGGGATTTAAAACAATTACTATCGTTTCAGCTGCATCTGCAGCTCCTTAAGGTACAGTACTCCATTTTGGACACTTTTACGGGGTATCTCGGTTATTTTAGAAGATAGAGAGTTTCTGTTTTCGCGA
Source organism: Callosobruchus maculatus (assembly GCA_951848785.1). Lineage (NCBI taxonomy): Eukaryota > Metazoa > Arthropoda > Insecta > Coleoptera > Chrysomelidae > Callosobruchus > Callosobruchus maculatus. The sequence goes on from CATOUR010000029.1 coordinate 8,994,533, forward strand.
CACTGTGCTACTTTTTTGTGAAAATAAAGATGCCGTCAACAAATTTATCATCGCCCTCTTGGTTTTTGAGATACAGGGTGAAATCAAAAATTATCGATTTAGGGACCACCCTCGTATCTCGGTTGTCTTTTATTTTATTGAAAAATTTGAAAAAGGGTCTTATAGAATTTTTTCTGTAGAATCCAGTGGTGTAGTCTGATTTTTTCTTGCTCTAACCATTTTTCGGTTATGAAGCAAACATTTATTTTTTAAACGGAACACCCTGTTTATTATTTTTAAAGTCAATCGGAAATAATTCAGGCTTTTCAAAAATATATATTAGTATTAAGTTATATTGAAAATTATGCTCAAAATTTGATTTTTCCAATTTTTACTTTATATTGTAGCAGTAGGCCATGGTTAATCAACTATAAATAATAAGCATCTAAGCAGTTATTGCTCTACAAGAGACTTCCTACTCATATTCGAAAAAACAGAATCAAGATACATTTTTTAAGTAATAATGTTTCATTAAAATGATGAACATTGTGTTATTATAATATTGAGTAGATATGACTATGACTCATCTATTAAAAACAAAAAAGCAAATCTGTAAAAAACTTGCGAGACTGTCAGCTTTTAATTATATTTTTATTAAATATAGCTTTGTTCTTTCTGTGTGTTCATTTTAATTATTGTAAATTTTCTATAATAATGGCAGCTTAGATACTCAGAGAGACAGCAACCGTTTTCAGATATATTTGCTCGTCTAAAAATAAATATAGTTAGGTACGGATCCTTTATGCAACCACGTCCTAGAACTTATTTCAAGGAGAATATGGAGCAAAGGGAAACAAACGTATTAGGTTACATAGAAGCAACGCATTCATCATCTTGTAAGCACAAAGAAGAAGCTGTAGGGGGACAAAAATCAACTGCAGAAATAATTCTAAAAAATACAATTACTATCCATACAGGTCTGGGAATTTTTAATCGCCATAACACGACGGAGACCAATAATTCTTTTAAATGCCATTAAAAGAATAAGAAATTGTGCCAGATTTGCATTCGAGAAAATAGTCTCCAACTTGAACCAACATCTCTAAAAGCTCCTCGATGTTTTTAGTTTTTATTTTGATTCAAATTCAAATCTAATAGTGTGTTGATATTCTTCAGATATAATATTTGGTTTTAAGTAATGTAATACAATAAGTAATCTTTACTGAACATTACCACAAATAGTAGTCAATAGCGATAAAATTGAATTATTTCCAATTGACGTAAAAAATAATATATAGGGTGTGCCATTTAAAAAAATATATGTTTGCTTCATAACTGAAAAATGGTTAGAGTAAGAAAAAAATCAGACTACACCACTGGATTCTACAGAAAAAATTCTATAAAACCCTTTTTCAAATTTTTCAATAAAATAAAAGACAACCGAGATACGAGGGTGGTTCCCAAAATCGATAATTTTCGATTTCACCCCGTATCTCAAAAACCAAGAGGGCCATGATAATTTTATTGACGGCACCTTTAGTTTCACAAAAAAGTAGCACACTGTCGCGAAAACCGCAACTCTCTATCTTCAAAAATAACCGAGATACCCCTAAAAGTGCCCAAAATGGGACACCCTGTACAAATTGCTTGACACAAAAAATTGGCGTGAAAGTAACTATGAGCTGTCACTTGATTACAATACTTTTTATGATCGCTCACAGTTCGGAAATACAAAGTTATCGTGTGGGTATTTGCATGTGGGCCTGAGGGAGGTTGTTATCAAAGAACAAAATTTGACAAAGAAATTATGTTGAATAAGTGCATCATCAATAAAGCTCAACTATGGTTATTATAATAATTATTATAGTAAATGATGAACTGTTCAAACACTATCATCCTGTTTCTATATAAGGAATATCACTGTAGAGCGTAATTAAAATAATTTTTTGGCTGCTTATTCTGCTTCCCTACTTGAGAAGCTAACATAGCCTCATAGTGTCCGAACGAAACTACTTTTTACGGCCGAAACCGTAAGCGAATTTCGGCTTCCGTCTGAGTTTCGACCGAAGCCGAAACATCAACATAACGTCAGTCATTCTTTCGTGGGAATAAAAAGGAATAATATACTACCAGTATTATTACCCCTTATTTCAAATAAATTATTTGTTTTTTTTTTAAATAAGCAGTTAATCTGATCCAAATATCAACTATTTTATTTTTATATTACATTTAACTCAAGAACTAAAAAGCTTTCTAAACTTTGGTCATTCTTTATGATACTCTTATCAATTAGCTGCCTTAAAATTAAATTTCAGAAATATACCTACGTCAACCTTCTCGCTCAGCAAATTGCTTTTTCGGTCTGAATAAATTTGAGTAGCAGCACTAAATAGTTGTTCTGTGGAACCTTTCTCAAAGACAGAAATGAACTAGAATTCCAGTAAGAATAAATATAGACGTTAATTTGCAACTTTGGCTCCGATAAGTAGGCTTCTTAACTTGTGATAAGGTATTACCATCATCTACACAGCAAAATGACACTTCGTCGCTTGCAGATCAGTGCTCCGAGACCGTCCGATCACAGCACGTGTTCAATCGAATTCAGTTTCGGTTTCGGTCGTAGTTTCGGCTGGATGGCAGCCGAAACCGAAACTAAACCGAAACCCGTTTTTTGCCGAAACTAGGCCGAAACCGAAATAGAAACCGAGTTCGGTCGGACATTATAGCATAATTAAAAAGGTTATTTCATTCAAAATTATGGAAACTGTATTTCAAAATAATAAATAACAATAAATGAATCTCAATATCACTACAAACAATTTTTCTCTCAGGTAAAGGATACTTCTTCAGTTGGAGAGATCCAGCAACAAAGACCACAGAGTTGGACTGGTTGGATGGTAGAAATTTTTGCAGAAAACGGTGTATGGATCTAGTTTCTCTAGAAACAAGTGCTGAAAACGAATGGATTAAGAAACACATCGTAGATGACAAAGTAAGATATTGTATTTTTTTTTTGAAGTACGAAGTAACAATCAATAACTAAATATGATTTAGTCTATATTAAGTCTCAAAAATTACAGTGATATATTACATACAATTACATATGTTAAATTAAAATTACATAAACAAAGCTTCATTTTCAACTTAAACAGCAACGATGGTAGGTACTGTAGTAGATATGTGTAGGTAATTTGTGAAGACTACCAAAACTTTACTTTTTTTTTAATTTTCAGCAGACGTGGTTTTATTTTAAGTAAACTTTTCCTTTTTACGCAAACGATTTTTTACTTCCCACACCGATAGGTGAGGGGAGTATTGTGATCGCGAAAATTTTCGATGTTGAGATAATACGCTTTTTGGGCGTTTTATGATGTCTACATAACGAAAATCCACGTCACTCATTTCCGTCGGTCTGTCTGTCTGTCTGTCGGTCTGTCTGTCTGTCTGCCGCTTTTTTCTAGCCTCGTAATCTCAGCAACCGCTGCATGGATTGTGATGAAATTTGGGCAGCGATATGCTGTGGGGTCGTAGTAGGTAATATTGCTTAAACTTAGTTTTTAGGCGTTTTAGGGGTTCCTGATCATTTTTTACTTTTTTTTGGGTGGGGGTGAAATTGGGGTGATTGGGGGGTGGGGGGCTGTAAAATTGAAAAATTTGTTGCTTCCATAATAGACTGTCCACTGACCCATGAAGGAAGACCTAGTAACATAAATAACTTTTTTAGGTCCATCCGAACATTGCCTTGCCTATTACAGAAACCAAAGGACTTAGAATTTTTTCTGGTGTAAACATATGAGAGTATTGCTTTAGATCCTTCTATATTATGTTACAAGGAAACTGTTGAATTGATGTTAATGAAATTTTGACACAGTATTACTACAGTGGCGAGGATGGAAAACGCGTATGGTTTTTATAAATCCTGCCAGTGGCGGCGCAGAAATAATAAAAAGAGAAAAAATATAAAAACAGCTCAAACTTCATTTTCCTGATCATTTTCTGCGTTTTTTTTGGGTGGGGTGAAATTGGGGTGGTTAGGGGGTGGGGGGTTGAAAAACTGAAAAATTTCTTGTATTCATAATAGGCTGAAGGAAGACCTAGCGACATAAATCAACTTTGTAGGTCCATCCCAACATTGTCCTAGTCGATTACGGAAACTAAGGGTCGTAGAATTTCCTGTATACATACGAGTATTTATTGCTTTAGATCTTTTTGTATTTTGTAACGTGGACACTATTAAATTGATTCTAATTAAATTTTGACACAGTATTATTACCGTGGTGATGGAAAACGCGTATGTTTGTAAAAAATCGTGTCAGTGGCAGCGTATATAGCAATAATAAAAAAACCAGAAGTATGAAAACAACTCACACTTCGTTTTTAGATGTTTTAGGCTGTCCATTGACCTCTGAAGGAAAGACCTAGCGGCATAAGACAATTTTAGGAGGGGGGAGGCTGCCGATAATTTGGTTGCAGGGGGATCTCAGACTAAAGCTTTATGCTATGGGAAAATAATAAACTGATATCACAGTAATGTGTGGGAAGTACTGAGTCAATCAACTTGACTCCATTTTTTTTCATTGCGTTGTAACGAGCATTTTCCTATACGAAAATACCGACCATTATAAATGGGCTACTAGATAACATAATATGCATAATCGTCGACTAATACTGTATCTGTAATGATTACGGAGACCGAATGAATTCAGAAAACGGCGAACCTACACCAAATTGAGTTTGATATAGCTGCACCGGTGTTTATTCACCTGTATTTAAACTTCCACCTTATCACCATATACTGACATAGCGCTTCAGGCAAATACGAATGTATACCATATAAGACATATTCCGCATTACATGCAATTAATGGCACAATCTGCCGTTCTCTTCACGTAAGCCACAAGCGAAAAGAGAGCCCATTATATAATTATTATGATGCAGCTGCTTGCACAGATTGTCGAGATATTTCCTGTCAATCAGCTACGAGCGTGTAGCAAGATGTCATTAATTTATCACAAAATGCTATGGGCGATTAACGCCAAAATGCTATGAGCTCCATCAAGATGTTCATGTCAGTGTTAATGAGTTTTTACTTCCCACACCTTACTGTGATCGCGAACATTTCGATTTTTTGAGATTGTACGCTTTTTGGGCGTTTTATGATATTCGCATAACGAAAAGCCGTCGGTCTGTCTGTCTGGTGGCCTTTTTCTAGCCTCGTAATCTCAGCAACCGCTGCATGGATTGTGATGAAATTTTGGGTAGCGATATTCTGTGAGGCCGTAGTAGGTAATGCTGCTATAATTTTGAAAATCGGTGCATGGGCGGCGGATCAAATAGCAAAAAACAAAAAAATTCAAATATTCAAACTTCGTTTTAAGCATTTTAAAGGGGTGATACACGTACGAGCAAGTACGCGTACTTATATGGCTCGACGACCTTTTTCGCCTGTGTGTCACCGTAAGTACGCGTACTTTAAAACCGTCGCGCAAACCGCCGGCGTTCCAGGTTGGAGCATCCAACTGGTTTGAAATCTTGCTCGTAGCTTGTCTCAGCTCGTACTGCGAGCCGCGAGCCACCACTTTGTTTCGGCAAGCCATCGATGCGCAACGCTTGTTGGCGTTTGTTAAAAGTTTTGTTTATTTGGGAAAATTATCAAAATTAGTGATTTCAGCTTCAGGTGTGTCAAAGAGGTCGAGCCGATTAAGTTCGCGAACTTAAAAACCGCGTACTTAAAGCTCGTACGTGTATCACCCCTTTTGGGGTTCATTCTCTACTTTTTTTGGATGGGGGTGAAATTTGGGGTGGTTTTCGGGTGGGGGGTTGTAAAACTCAAAAAACTGTCGTATTCATAATAGGCTATGCATTGACCTGTGAAATAAATACCTAGCGACATAATACACTTTTTTAGGTCCGTTCGAACATTGCCTTGCATATTACAGAAACCAAGGGACTTAGACTTTTCCAGTGTTTGTGTTTACATATGAGTATTGCTTTAAATCGTTCAGTATTGTGTAACGTGGAAACTATTGAATTGATTTCAATGAAATTTTGACACAATGGCGTGACGGTGCAGCAATAATCAAGAAACTAAAATATAAAAACAGCTCAAACTCCGTTTATAGGGGTTCCTGATCATTTTCTACTCTTTTGGTAGTTGTGAAATTGTGATGGTTGGGGGTGGTGGTTTGTAAGACTGAAAAATTTGTTGTGTTCATAATAGGCTATCGATTGACCTGTGAAAGAAGACCTAGCGGCATAAAGGACCCCACAGACATCGTTCTTTTTCATCAGGTTTGCACGACGTGCCAACTGATGTCGGTTAAACCGATGGAACGATACCTCCACACACTGTTCGGTTTTCTTTTAGTTGCTCGCAAATTTTTGGTCCGTTAAACATGGATAATACTTTAGCATTGGCGGCGGCGTTAGCTATTAAAATGAAATACAGCAAGAAAAACGTTCTAAATGGGTGAAACAGTGGCTTTTAAAAAGAGGCCAATTCTCCCATATAAATCTATTAGAAGAATTGCGTCTGGAACCAGGGGATTGGTACAATTATTTGAGGACGGATGAAGAAACATACTTAGAATTACTTAATTCAGTAGCACCTCTAATAAAAAAACAGGATACTTGGATGAGACAAAGTATTTCCCTCATGAACGTCAGAAAGCTACATTGAGATTCCTTGCTACGGGTAGAAGCTACGAGGATTTGAAATTTTCAGTTGCGATATCCCCTCAAGCTTTAGGATAAATTATACCTGAAACCAGAACGAACTGCAAAATCCCGTCGTGATTGCACAATGAACGGCCACACATGTACCAAGTTGCACGATGGCGTTCGAAACCGACGGGTAAAATCAAGCTCGGACAGATTTTTTGGAACGACGGTCAATACGACGGTTTTTCGGCACACACGGACCGAAATGAGTGTGACCGGTTGGCACGTCGTGCAAACCTGATGAAAAAGAACGATGTCTGTGGGGCCCTTAACACACTTTTTTGCGAGCGGGTGGGCGAAGATTTGGGGATCTCAGACTATAGCTAGCTATGAATATGAGAGTGAATGAATTGTTGGCCGTTCCTTCAAATCACTGATATTAATCCGGGCCCAAATGCCCCACCCACCGTGTTCTGTTCTACACTCCATAATTAGGTACAATTGGCACTTTCCTCTTTTTATATGCACGTAGCCATTCCGCATAATATTAAGATGATCATAATTTGAATCGGCATTTGGACAAAGATTATACCTACAATTCTGTTTCTTCCATGCCATTGTTATTATTTACTAGATGTTGCAAAACACCAGATGACTATTTAAATGAAGGTGATGATTACCGACACAGTGATAATTTGATACAAGGCAGAGGTCGTTTCGTATTCAGTATTGAATTTTATTGCAAAATTATTCTAAGCACCACTCTTCCAAGAAAGAAACTTACAGGTGAGCGATTGCTTCAAATAATATCATAATAAATATGCAAGAGAACACTAGGAGTTTCACGTATCACTTTAAATCAGATTTTCGTATTTTAAAGTTCGCAAACAAATTAAGGAAAACCATAGAAAAGCATGAAAAATACAAAAAGTAGTTTGACCCTAGACTTTCCAAGTTACATAAAAACATGAAAAAATATGAAAAGAATAAAATTGTCTGCGATTCCCAGAAGTGAGAGCTAATTATAAAAAATTACCAAAACAGTTTGTTATGCCTAAATGCCTATTTGGTCCCAACCAAAAGAGTTAATAACTTGGGAGTGATAGGTTGAGGATCTTATTCTAGAACCCACTTTTTTAAATATTTCACAGGGCCGAAAAGCGAGGATTGAGCAATTTCTAAATTTTCGTTGCGACCCTCTTGGAGGGTCGATAGATTTTTCAACCGTTTGCCATTGTAGTGACAGTACCTACGTCAAAATTTCGCTACAGTCGGAAGTTATATTATTATTATCGAAGTATACCTACAATTCTGTTTCACAACACACAACTACTGAAAATTATTATATCAGTCCTGCAATTAATTTTTAAATGCCCTTAATCCTGTCCTTCCCTAATTTTACCCCTAAAGCGCGTAAAAACGTGATAATTTTTTACATTTTTCATTATTCTTACCATTCCTCCGCCACCACTGGATTTATTTTCAAATCTAGGAAAAATTACATTGATATCAGATGAATCTTTCCCAGTTTATAGAGAGGCCAACAAACAATCTTAACATACTCCGATTTATAGGAGGGGGGAGTAATAAAATGAATTATATGTTTTTCCATAAACCGTCCAAAAATCACATTTAAAAATCGAGAATTTTCATCTCCCTCTCATTGCCGTGGAAGTAAAATAGAACTTTACACTGGCGTGGAAAATCCTTAAAAGATTTCACTCCCGGCAAAAAATACGTAATTAGGAACTGACGAATATCCAGGTATAAAGTTTTTCACTTTCCGGAATTACATGCGCCAAAACTTAAGTATATTAAAATAACCATAGATATCCAAATAAATACGTAGAATATCCGGCAAGCTCATTTTTTCCGGTTTGCTTAATATATTTGCACAATGACCATTCTTGCACTGTTACCATATTGATCACCACTGACCTTTATGATGTGTAAACAAATAATTATTGCAACAAATTACTCTCTCATCAGATCTTCATTTAAAATCAATTATTCAGTAAAACCGGAGGTATCTATCAAGGCTTTTCATCATATTTACGTATATACCTACCTGTAAGAATGTAGCAGGATGCATCCATGAAAATTCGATCCTAAGAATACGTAGGACAAAAACAACACTTAGCTATTCATTCAGAAAGTAATAATGATCGATTTTATGCAAATTTAGTAGTACCATTCCTTAACACATTTATACGTTAATCAATGGTAATACATTGTTTCTAAAACTCATCCTGCGGCTGTCTGATACATTACGCTATAATGCCCGTCATTAAAACCAAAGCTGTTGAAATTTAAACGCGTTACTAGCGTTTCGGTCACGCAAGTGGCATTCAACGAAATACAAAGTGTTTGACAGAAAATGAATTTGGTATAAGTGAAATGTTTTACTTTTGACGCACATATTTGGACGAATAATAATCGTTGAAAATTTCGAATTTGAAATACTTTTTCAGAAGTATGGTACCTATCTATATCGGAAACAAAAAAAGCAGTCGTTTCCTGTCAGATAATCTTTGGGTCCTTTATAACTCACAAAGTACTGATCAAATTTTAATTGTGGGATGGGGAAGAAAAAGCTTACTCAAGAATAAGGCAATATAAAGCATATTTTAGGTTTTTGAGCAGTGGTGATTGGTGCTTGCGGCAGAACATACATAATTTCAGAAATCCATATTTTTTAAATATTTTTCTCTATAAAATAAATCCGGGAATAATTCTCGAAACCGCCATAAAACCATTTATTCTTTGTGCCTTTATTAAAAAAGATTTAGGTTTTAATGGCGAAATAATTGGAAAATTTACCATTTCTAAACAAGTACGCATAGAATTTATATACAAAAAGTTGTATCGTGTTTTCTATCTTTTAATTTGAATAGTATTCATTATTGTTTTACATTTATTTTTGTTTTTCTGTTTTTTAGACATTATTGGGTGCTGTTGATGTTATTGTTTTAATATACTTTATCAAAAGAAATCCGTGCCCCTTTTTTGATTGTGTATTTTTGAAGTATCTTCAGTGCAGAATACACCCTTGAATATTTTACGCACCGCCACAGTGAGAGAAGATTTCAACAGAAAGCATTTTCTGTGCAATGGTCGCAACCGCCTGAAAAAAAGAGGATGTGAAGTTGCCTTCCCACCAATGCAAAGATTTATTCTCACAAATGATCCATCAAATTCTGTAGCTTTTACTTCCCACACCGATAGGTGAGGGGAGTATTGTGATCGAGTAAATTTTCAATTTTGGGGTAATAGATACGCTTTTTGGGCATTTTATGAAATCTACATAACGAAAATCCACGTCACTCATTTCCGTTGGTCTGTCAGTCTCTTTGTCGATCTATCTGTTGGCGTAATCTCAGTAAACGCTCCATGGATTGTGATGAAATTTGGTAGCGATATTCTGTGTGATCATAGTAGATAATGCTGCTATAATTTTGAAAATCGGTGCATGGGCGGAGGAGTAATTAGCAAAAAACAGGGGTTTCTGATCCTTTGCGACTTTTTTTTAGGGATGGGTCAAATTGGGGTAGTTGGGGGTGGTGGGTTGTAAAACTTAAAACTTTGTTGCATTTTTGACCTGTGAAAGAAACACCTAGCGACATAACATACTTTTTTGTGGGCGGGCGGGTGATGATTTGGTTTCAAGGGATTCTCACACTATAGCTTCATGCTATGAGAAAATAATAAACTGGAATCACCGTAATGTGTTGAACGTACTGAGTTGATGAGCTTGCCTTCTTTTATTAATTTTGGATACGTATTGAATATTTACGTTTCTGCAAACGCGCGACATAAGTAAAAAATCCGATCTATGTTGCTCCAGTGGACACCCACCTTAATATGTAGTAGTTTCCAAAGAAACAGCTGCTCCTCTTACTGACGTTCATGGCTCCCACGATTAACTGCAAATAAAAGACCCGCATTACCGCATCCGCACTTCATCACTTTCCAATGCCGCGCCATTTCAGGGAGCGCAGACGTAGATTCGCAATTTTTTCAAAACAAAATGCCATCGGGTGCGCCTGATTGATATTCAGCGGCTTACGCGAAAATATGCGCGGTCATGTGATCGACAGTCAAGGCGCGTCAATCGGAATCGCTGGCCAATGGAAAACAAGACAGCACCTCTGAAACATTGACCCAATATCGCGATGGAATTACAATAAAAGACAGTCTAAAGTCACGGAATTCTCTACCATATGCATATCATAATACTTGATAATGGCTCGTGATCAAAGGTATCTATCTTATTAGTTTTCATGTGGCTCCTTGTACTCTAGTCACATATTGCTCAACATCAGAATAAAATGAATAAGATTACCTTCATTGTTGTATGAAAAGTTATAATTATCTCGTGTAAATTAATTATTCGGCAATGACCAACAAAATATCTTCGATTAGGGTGACCATACGTCCGGAAAATCCCGGACATGTCCGGAAATTTGGAGCTAAATTTCGTGTCCGGGCGGAATTACAAAAATCGGTAAAATGTCCGGAATTTGAGCCACAATCGAAAATTGTTGGTACAACATACATCAAAATGAACAAATAAAGCTAATCGGCAGGCAAAAAATAAAAAAAAATCGGTAAAATTCCCGGAATTTGAACCCCAGTCGAAAACAGTTGGTACAACATACAGCAACATAAACAAATACAGTTCAAGCCCAGTTCAGATCCACACGACATCCGACGATACGACAGTACGAAACTGTCCCTATTGGTTGAAATATTCAAAATGATGTCGAATCAAAATATTTCAACCAATAGGAACAGTTTCATATCGTTGGGTGTCGTATTGTGGTGTGCATCTGAATTAAGCTTTACGGACAGCAGGCAAAAAACACTACCAGTACCTACTGTCGCTTGATGATGATGCCCCCCCCCCCCCCCTTCCCATTAAGCCAAGCGTCCGGAATTGATATATGAAGTATATGGTCACCCTATCTTCGATCCATCCTGCTTTCTCCTCAATCCCGCAGCCTTATCACGTATCTTGCAGACGACAAGCGACGAGCGAAAATCGCTGCTGTCAAACGAAAATTTCATATTATGCAACGACGTCATCCTGACGGACACCATATAACCTACAATTTTTACGCTCCTGTTGCTAATATCCATTTTCATAATTTACGAGGTAATCAAAGATTTGTTATAACTCTAATAATGAAATTTGGACCGAAATTTTTTTCACGAATATAAGTATTGAAATCCGTAAGAAAAGATAAGATTTAAATCATAAAACAATTTTTTGCTTAAAGCCGTTATTGTTGAAAATAGGTTGGATAAAAATCTTATTGAAAGAAAAGACTTGGTTGACATGGGATTACATTCCATTTGGAATTAAATACTTAGAGTCTATTAGCATAAAAACTCTTGTACATGAAATAAGTGACCAGAATTTATTCAAAAAGACGTAAAACTGAAGTTATAAAAGAAGTTACACAATAATAAAGGCTATATCAACATCTTATTGATTTCAATCATATTCCTAAAAGTTTTCTTGTGGTTCAGGTTGGGAGGCAGTACCTTGAATCATGTAATTTTTCAAAACTTTCTTAAAAAAGGATAAGTTTTTATCCTGTTGCCAATTTACATCATATAATGATGATTAAGTTTTCAGATTCTTAGGAGAGTTAGAGCAACCTGTAAACCAGGCCCTGAAAACAGTTAAAATAGCACGTATCTGGATGATACCCTTTTTTGACCAAACGTAAATAGTATTCTATTTGGAAATAGTTTTTTGAGGATAGTATCCCTTTTCATCCATCATCTGTATTTCGACTGTTGTTTTACCAGGGAAAACAATCTTTTTGAAATGATATAAATGCTTGACAATAAATTGGCTCATTTCAAATAGCTTACCCCATCTATTACTCAAAATGACAAATTTAGGATAATATTCCTTTTGAATTTTTGCTCCTCATCTGCTCAACGACCGGCGACGCGAACTTTTACATAATAAGGCTGCCGGGCATATAATTATGGCCGCAGACGCCTAAAGTTCTGCTGCTGAGAATGGCCAGCGCTTATCACACGGTATCGACAAGGGCCTTGCAAGTCATAGTCAAATTTTTTCTGATACCTACTTATACCAAAAATGGTGATTTGCGCCTAAACGGTTCGTTTAAAGTTCCATGTGTGATACATAAAGTCACACTAGAAGTGACCAAGGAATCCAAATATGCAATGATATATAGGGGGTTCCATTCAAAAAAATGTAAGTTTGATATGAATCACTCTGTATAAACGTCAGAATTTAAGTGAAAATATTTTTACGTAATAGTCCTCAAAGGTCCCTACCATGATCAAGTGACAGATTTTTGAAATAGTTTTCAGTAATCTCACAATCCTCCGTCCACGCACTATTGGCCCACCCTGTGCTTACAGGCTGAAGAGAGTGCACTGATTAGCCACGGTCAAGTAGGAAGTGAAGCTAAATGACCGACAGAAAGTAAATGGCAAAGCATATGGAACGAGACCACTGATGTCAGACAGTGGATGAAGAATAGGCAGAATGCAGTCATCGACAGACGTCCTATATTTCTTACGCACTTCCTGGATAAGGACATTTTCGGGTGTATAGAAAAAGGATTATGACAGATGATGAACCAGCGATGCCTGTACTGCGGGAGAGACGGCCCTGTTTCAGTGCGACTAATGGTACCATACAAAGAGGATGCAAGTCAAAAACTAGACTGTGAACTAGGCCCAGAGACTATGGCTCCGCCGATGTTGTCCAGCGTATAGGGGCATGGATACATGGGGGCCTAAAAAATACTATCTGCAAAGGAAAAACAGGAACAAGATTAAATTAAAATCAGGAGATATTCCTAAATGGTATAATAATTTCGTGTTCCCCTGCGAAGAATATCGTTGACGATGATACCCGGTGCGCATTTATACATTCCGTACATGTTATACAGCACCTAGCATAATCCCATTGGTCAGATTTGAATGTTGAACCAATCAAGCTCTGAGTGCCATACACGAGTATGGAATGTAAATGAGTGCTATATGCACTTACGAATATAGTACTTAATGCAGCTGAAAATTTACAAAGAGGAAAGCGATTTGAGTGAAAACCATTTTTCAACTATGTATTAAACTGCAGTAAACTTTATTACAAAATACAAATTAAGTTATAGTAGGGTGCATAATTTTTGTCCTTCTTTACGAAATATTAAATGTACCTAATAATTGCAAACATCTGGTGTATTAAGTTAACTAAGTGGGCAAAGAAAACATACATTACTTACAGGATTAAAGGCATTAAAGAATATAGCAGAACAAAAAAGAACGTTATATAAAATCAGTGGGATGAACCATGCATTGGGTTTATTTGTTTTAATATTTTGGGATAGATTAGGTATGTTTTTTTTCTTTGGCCTCAGTCAATAGGTTTGATCTATATTTTCCAGGACTCAGTTCAAAGTATTTATAATTAGAAGGTAATTTTGCCCCAGCATGCATGGCGATTGCAAACATTTACGAGATACGAGTATAACATATATAACCACCCTCTCTCGCTGCAATCGCAAAAATTAAAACAAGAGTCCAGCCATAGCCCTACGTTTGACTTGCATATAACTATATTACATTCCGTAAGTGTACATATGGCACTGATTTACATTTCATACACGCGTATGGCACTCGAAGTTTAGCGCTCAACGATATTCAATTCCGTAAGTGCATATGGCACTGATTTACATTTCGTACACACGTACGGTACTCGAAATTTGATTGGTTTAAAATTCAAATCTGACCAATGGGATTGTGCTAGGTGCTATACACATGTACGGAATGTATAAATGCACCCGGTGCAGGTGGAGATAGAGCAGAGGAGACATCATCAGAGGTCTCAAGCTGATTCAACATCGGACGGGCAGACGCTCACACTTCTGGGTGGAACAAGCGGATTACTGAATTGAATGACTAGAAGGCTATTCTTAAACTGATACCACTGCATAAAGAGTAAACCTAATACGTTGCACCTACTACGCAATGCCGACTGAACATTTAATTACCTATCCTAATAATGTTTCTGCGCAACCTACGACAACATAGCTTCAGCGCTACTGAATCATGAATGTTTCACCATCTTCCAGGTAAAATACATATGGACATCAGGACGCCTGTGCGACTTCGCTGGTTGTGAGAGAGCCGACCTGCAGCCCCCTAGAGTGAACGGGTGGTTCTGGACGGCGGTACTACAAAAGCTGGCCCCGACCACCAGGAGGGACCAGAACGACTGGAGTGAATCTGGAGGCATTGGCAGACCGCAGCCTGATAACAGGGAGGAGATCCAAGGGGGAGCGCCTGAAAACTGCGTTGCTGTTCTGAATCAATTCTACAATGATGGTAGGTACAATTCGTTATTGTTAGTCTGAGCGGTCCGGTGGACCGTCGCTCTTAGTTGCGGTCGTGTCGGTCGATCGGTCTGTCAGGTATAGTTAGCCAGACACTAGACAAAGTCATGGAGAAGGGAAGAAAAAGAGAGGAAGGAGAAGAGAAAAGAGGTTGGAGGGTATAGTTTGACATGGACGATTTGAGTTCGGTAATTTTTGGGTTTAACCAAAAGGGTTAATTTTGAGGTTCGATATCTGAAAGGGCAAACATTTTGTTGCACGATTTGATTTTGATCACAGTGCGAGCCGCGGCCTTGTGTGCTTGCGAACTTGCTCGACTGTGTAGTCCATTGACGACATAACGTCGTTGCGCCAGTTGTTTAATCCCTCAAGTAAGGGATGTCAAGGTCGCTGTGAAGAGTTTCGTTAGAAACATACCATGGGGCGTTAGTATTTGTACGCAATGTCCTGCTCGGCAGAACCAGCAGGTTTCGCGTGTTTGTCCTATGAGTATTGGATATGGTCTCTCTTTGGGATACACCACAGTATTCCAAGCAGATATATGCGATTTTAGCGTGTGCCTTTCGTATTCACGAAATTCGGTGGCTTAGGAGGCGGATTACCATCTGTTCTCACAGCCAGGCAGCATTAAAAGCAATGAGTGATTGTAGATTTACATCAAAGCGCGATTTGCAATATAGAGAAGGTCTTGGATGACATTTCGGCAAGACATCAAGTGTCACTTTTGGGTGCCCAGTTATGCTGGAGTTTGCGATAAGTAAACCGCGGATGCGCTTGCAGCTGGTACCATTAGAAGGAAAACAGAAGTGTGGTTGCAAAATCGGCATCTTAGAGGAATCTCTGTACATCTCCGTTAGGCTAGAGAACTTATTTTAGGACCTCTAGCCAAGCTGGGGTGGTTCTGTCTCTCTCGGGACAGAAGCCGACTAAGGTTACTTGTTGGCCAGCTACCTGGCCATAACACCTTCACACGTCACCTGTATGCAACGGAGGTGGTAAGCGACCCGACATACATGCTGTGGCCTCGGCACACATTCTATGTCGCTGTGAAGCTCTTGCGTATCATAGACAGACGATACTAGGTTCAAGGGTTCTTGAACCTGAGCATATAATAAGGGCGGGACCCAAGGCCATCATCACCTTTGCAATGAGGGCTGGACTTGGGGCTTGTAGGCCTATGCTCTGGTGGTTCTGGTCTCCAGAAGACTTTCTTCTTCTTTTATTTAAGTTCACTAAGTTACTGACTAGAACATAGGTCTTGAGCTGGATGACATTGATTGTACTGTAATATGTAATTTTATGTTGGTTTCACTAGTGAACTACTACCACATGTTTGTACTATATTGTTCTTTTAGGTGTCAACTGGCATGATGTAGCCTGCCACCATGTAAAACCTTGGGTGTGTGAAGAAAATGAAGACCTTTTGAAATATGTTCGCTACACAAACTCAAACTTACAAATTTAACCTAGTAGTGTTAAAACCAAATACATAGATGAAAAATTACAAAGGTACTGGTAATTTTTCTTCAATAAGTACAAACGAGACTGTACACTCATAAAAATTTTTCCCATCTCTGTGCATATACCAATATTTTTATGATAAGGTTTTATTTATTTGATTTAGTAAGTTAATTTATAATAAAATAATGAAATAGACATTGTCTTTAATTACCCCACCAGTAACCATAGCTATTCCTTTATTGAGGGTAGGAGTGATATCCTTTTATTAGGAGGTATTGTGTGTATAATAACTGTTCATAACAAAGTTAATAAACAATAAAAATTTATATAATTCATTCGCATATGTTATGAAGACCAATTTGAGTCTACTCAATTAACAATCCATTCTCATAGTGGAAATTTGTTAGATGTTGAAATTTTCAGTTACTTTTGACCAGGGCTGTAGCTAGGCGTTGACCATGGAGGGGGTTCATGATGACCTTAGGGGGGGTTCATGAATAAAATAATATGTAATGTTTTAATTTGCTCAAAATGTGTATAGATTGTATCGCTGCTAATACGTCATGAGCGCCGAGGGATTGGTTAGTAATAGAATAAATCACTAATCTTGGAGAAAGCATCCTTGATTATTTTTATTTTGTATTATTTTAGTAGTTATTTCATTCATGGGACTACTCATGGGGGGGTTCAACCCCCCAAACCCCCCCCCCCTTACATATACGGCCCTGCTTTTGACTTCCCAGATAGTAAAAACATGATTATAGAAAAGAAATTAAACATTAGATAAATTTTTTCACTCAGCTACACAGTTATTGTGTCTTAGTAACTAATCTCTCCATTTTTAATAAATAAAAGTACACAATGTGAGCTTGATAAAACAAAATAATACCTGACACTGGCAATCAGCAGTACAATTTTTAACATGATAAAATGTTCAAAAGTGCAAAAAAATAATTATTTTTTCCTTTAAAAAATATATTACATCCAAAGCAACCACCAAGTTGAAAGTTTGAGGATTATTTGAGTTTCCTATTCCCCAACCCAGAAAACCAAAATTGGCTTTTAATCTTGAGAAACAATAAAAGAACCAAAAAAAAAAATTTTTAAAAATTGTTATAATTTTGCGTCTAAAAACATTTATAGTCTTTCTGCTGCTGGCTGTGAAAAAATTAACAAAATAAATAATATTTTCTGTCTCTGGCACAGTAGTTACCAGTGACAAAATTTAATTATAGTTAGTAGTTTCTAAGTCAATATATCATGGTAGAATCTGAGGATTAGTTAAGTGATAAGCAAAGCTTGGCAACGACTTAGAAGCGTCCCATCTCAGAATTTTGCCCACATGAAAATTTCCAAATAACCAGTAACCAAACATGTTTGTACCACTTTGTTATTTAAAAGGTAAGTTATCACATATTTATATATTTACTTCATTACCATAGTCCTAAGGTAATTTTTTATTAGTTTTTGCCATTCAGTATTCTACAAATTGCAATTGCGAATTGGTTGCTCCACCATGTTGTATAGTGATCAATCTATGTATAAAAATTTTACACTAGTTGATTTTATAACAAAAATGTTTTTAAATATAAAGTAATAAAGCTCTACTTTTTCTGGAAAAAAATGTAGTTTATCTAAAGCAATGAGTTCTTGTCAAATGCAATTTACCTGGCTGTGGTAAGAAACTACATATAATAAGAATATATACAGACACAGTATTGAATAACAGATGCCAATAATGCCAATTATGACTAAAGAATCACTTGAATATATTTTTTTGCTCAATAAAACTCTGTTCTGCTTTCAGTCCAATAATAGCCTATAGGAGCATTTAATTAAAATTATATTGGCTTTTAAAATTATAAAGGACCAGATATTATTAAATTTTTTATAATTAACATGCCACCAATAGGACAAAGAAAATAATAAAACACAGTAAATAACAAAAATTTATTTTAAAAAGTTGACTGTAATACAGCAATAGTCTATGAAGTATGTATTTGAATATTTACTTCTTACCTTCTACCATTATAATGTGGTATCCAAACTTTGTCTTAACAGGTGGGTCTGTATAAACAGGATTATTTACAGAAGAAATTGGTAAGGCAAATGCAGCATCTTGGAAAGGCCCTACCATCGAACCTCTGGTCATCCAACCTAGGTCCCCTCCTTGCCTCGCTTTATCCTCACTGTAGGCCATAGCAACTTCAGGGAACTTTTGACCAGCTTTTAGTTTTTCCATGGCTTCTAGACATTTACTCTGTTTTTCGCAAAGAATGTGCCGTACTTTCACTGCAGTGCCTCCCTTTTTTTCCTTTCCTGCTGCAAAATGTTGATTATTCGATTTGTGATTAAGTCCAACCAGATAGCAGGATGAAGCAAAATAGCAAAGCCAAAGCTTAATGCAAAAAACATTCATCAGTGGCCACACAGTATGTTAAAAGATTGGCTAGACTTCGTTTTAGCGGAAACCGATTTGAGGCTTGAGAGTAGTGTCAATCGACTAGGTTTGACGTCCTGAGTAAAACGAGACCACTCCTAGACCGAGGAAACGCTCCGGTGAAAAACTACGGCATTTTAAAGTTTCAGTACCTAACCTAACTTAACCCGACGGGTCAAGTTGTTGAGGTGAAAATAGGTTAAATGGGGTTTAAAGGACTGTTAATTGACTCGGTTTGACGCCTCGAGTGGGATTAGACCATACCCAGCCTAAGAAAACGGCCCGATAAAAATCTATGCCTCTTTGAAATTTCAAACCTAACCTAAAAACGACTTCGAAATTTCTATATTTTTGCCACGAAATATATGATCAATTCGAAAGTACTTGACGAGTAGGGTACAATGACACCAGAAGCAACACTAAGAAATGGAAAATAAAAAAGTTATGATACTTTGAATTCTTAATGTTCCTAGAAATAAGGTAGGTTTAAGTTGGATTAGGTTTGTTCACTTGTATAGACGGGGGGGCCTGGGGGGGCTGGCCCCCCCAGACGTTACTAATTTTGTAGATTTTGAATACTCCATGTAATATACTCCCAGGTAAGTAGGGTAGGTCACCTGTTCAGTTTTTTCAGTATGCTGGAATAGGCCCCAGGCGCAGACCCTCGAAGACCTTTTTTGGCTTAATTTCCTAAACTGAGAATCAAAATAAACGTTTTTTCAGTCTACTAGTTGATACATTTCGAGTCAGGACATCAAACCGAGTTGATTGACACCCTTTTTTAGCCCGACCGCATTAGTTAGGTTATATCAGGTAAGATATTGAAATTGCCAAGTTTTAAAGTGGCGTAGATTTTCACTGCAATGTTTCTTCACTTTGGAAGTGGTCAAGTTCGAGTCACGATGTCCAACCACGTCGATTAACACTCATTTTGAGCTCAACAAGTAAACTTTCCTGGATAAGTTAGGTTAGGTAACGAAACTTCAAAATGCTGTAGCTCTTCACCAGAACGTTTCCTCGGTCTGGGAGTGGTCTCGTTCGATTCAGGACGTCAAACCACGTCGTTTGACACCACTCTCGACCCCCATTTCGGTTTCCGCTAAAACGAAGTCTTACCAAAAGATTACCTTTATCTCCAGCTTCTTCACTTTTGCCTGCTTTTGCTGGTTTGGCTCCTTTCTTAGGTGGCATCTTATTAACTACAATGTCAGATATTTATAATAATCATCACCAAAAATGGAAAATTATTCGAAAATCTTTTTGTATATTTTGGTTTTTATAACCACACTTCTACAAAAATAACAACAAACCGCCTGTGACAGTGTGACCACAAAACATATACATTGAAAGAAGGCAAATTCCTTGCAAATCCGAGAGCAACACGAATGACAGTGTCACATGTCAGCGGCCATTTTATTTTGTTGGAAACGTACTTCGTAGCTATTTCGGATTTTATGTCAAAGAATACGCGATGATCAAAGACATACCCTGTCAGAATGCGAATGTCATTTCTTTCTGTCAAGCGTCAAAATACTGCCAGGAATCAGCTGATGCTTTGACTTTTGTTTGGTTATAATTTATAATATTTAAAATAGAATCAAGTTTATTGTAGTCGAAATGTTTCTCCCAATAGCAAAAATCCAAATTGTTTTTTCGATTGGGAGAACCAATTTCAACTGTACAATAAACGTGACTATCGAGCTGAAAATGTTTAACAGTGGGAAATCAAACAAGTGGAGATGTTTAATACCTTTTATTGTTAAAACTAGATAGATAGATGGTTCATTTGCATTGTACAGATTTCTGAAAAAAAAAACAAAAAATGATATCATATTACAAAATATTGAATAACAATTATAACAAATAAAAATCACTTAAATGTCTTTAAATACAAACTAAAACACAATTCTATCACAATCAGGAAAAAAATTTGTCATATCAGGTACTTAAGTCACAGCCGGGTTACTGATGATCCATCCATGGAGGTCGATATGGAAAAAAAAAAGAAAATAAAGGGCAGTCATTATTCCATTAAAAACAAATTATAATGCCTTGAACTTTTTTATTTTCCTCTGATGACCATCAGAAGGCCTTTTCAGTGAATTCTTGTCACAGACATATTTAAAAATTGTCAGTCTTATACACTTACCAATGATATCCTGAAGAATATCATGGTCCTTGCAAGACTGAGACAATTTTATATGTCTGTTCAAGCTGGTCTTAAAGTTAGTTTCAAGATAAGGCAAGTGATCAAACATATCCAAGAAACTATAAAGTTTCACATGGATATCATCAACATTTTGGACTCTCTTTCTGACAACTCACTTTTTGAAATCCCTAATCTATTTAGGCAAGAGCTGGATTGTTCTGATAAAAATGAAAATCTATCATTAGAATGTGTTTGCACAGCAAAACCCAATTGGGAGAAGTATGAGTGATCATGTAAAACAGCAGCAGTAATACCTGGTAACTGCTCTAATACTTCTGTGGACTCAAAAACCTGACTACTTGCTGAAGATGTTGAAGGTGAATCTCAGATACTTGCTGAGGAACCAGCAGAGCATTCCTTCAAGGAGGGTGCAAGATTCAAATCATTTGTTATATCTTGTGGAGTAGAAACAATGACTTTTGGAACTGCTCTGCAGTTCAATCGCGAATTGGGGTCTTGTGGTCACATATAATCTGACCGAAGGAAATGGTCTTCACAAACAAATAAATATGTACTATTTGAATCTGAACTGATTCCACAAGCACGAAGCTATAGCTGCCTCACTTCGGGGTTTTTGGGGAAGTAATGGAATTTTTTATGTTGAGGTTCTGAATGGCTCCCGCCCCAGTAGTACTTGTTTTCGCACAAGGGAAATTGGCATTTCCGTGTGCTGTATCTGTACTGAGAAATCGAAGTAACAGAAGAGCTAACCATGGTAAATACTATATATTGAAAGATATCAACAACACCTCAGAAAGAGTATGATAATAAGAAAGGGTCTATTTATGTATCTTGATATTCGTGATCAATAAACTCACCCTTTTACCATGCTTCCATTCCACGTCTTCGGAATATCTGAAAATTAACCCTTAACCAACCATGTAATAATTTATGACGTCAACGACCATGTGGCGTCTGACAGACTGCAACTTTAAACAGAGCAAAATAGTTTTTATTTTCTAAAAAATGTTTATCACATAAGTCAGTAAATGAAAAATGAGCATATTGCTACACATAACTGAGTGAATTTTGGCACCTTCTTACAGGAACAATTGTGTACAGACATTGTTTGATTATGAAAACTCAGTCACGCCACAGCTCAACTACCATTACCAGATGCATGAAAAAAGCAATTGTAACTCAAAATGTTTTAATTATTTGATGGAAATGGATTCATTAAGAAATGAACTTAGTAACACATTACAAAAAAAATGGATATAATATCAAACTTTTCTCCCAGCAGGAGTTAAACATTCCTCTTATTTTGGCATGTAGTGCATAGTGGTTTTGAGCACTTGCGCTGCTGCCTAAATCACGAGTTCGCCCTCTCCCTACTGGAACTTTAGTGGTCAAGCGGTTCTTCCCATAAAAATATTCATTTTTGCGTTGATGGGAGTTTTCGTCGTCACTTCCAGCATCACTATTGTCGTCTAGCGAATATTCTGACGCTGTAGGCTGTATCGTGCTCAGATAAGATATATTCATCCTCTGAGGCACTGTCTATATCACTGCCACTACCGTCAAGTTCACTGTACCGCTTGAGGACAGTTTCCTCTAAATTTTCATCACCCCATCGAACTCTTTTTCATGGTTCGGCCATATCGAATTGTGCAGAATCACTTTCATAAACTCACAGGTGGCGTCTGGTAGACTACGGCGAAAAGAATATCGCTGCTATTTCGTGTTCAAATGACGCGTATGTAATGCAAATCGGACACCTTATTCTTTACCAATAAGAGGAAGATTAGGTGATGTGATTGGTTGGGGGGCGCAACCACTTCGAAGATATAGGAGAGTTTGGTTTTCGCGTAGTCTATCAGACGCCACATGGTTAGTTAAGGGTTAAAATACCACATGGTTGAATACGGCGGGATAATTTGTTTTGATTATTGTATCAGAAATAGTTACAAGGGTAAGACTTCGTTTTAGCGGAAACCGAAATGAGGGTCGAGAGTGGTGTCAAACGACGTGGTTTGACGTCCTGAATTGAACGAGACTACTCCCAGACTGAGGAAACGTTCTGGTGAAGAGCTACGGCATTTTGAAGTTTCGTTACCTAACCTAACTTATCCAAAAAAGTTTACTTGTTGAGCTCAAAATGAGTGTTAATCGACGTGGCTGGACATCGTGACTCGAACTTGACCACTTCCAGAGTGAAGAAACATTCCAGTGAAAATCTACGCCACTTTAAAACTTGGCAATTTCAATATCATACCTGATATAACCTAACTAATACGGTCGGGCTAAAAAAGGGTGTCAATCAACTCGGTTTGATGTCCTGACTCGAATTGTATCAATTAGTAGACTGAAAAGGCGTTTATTTTGATTCTCAGTTTAGGAAATTAAGCTAAAAAAGGTCTCCGAAGGTCTGCGCCTGGGGCCTATTCCAGCATACTGAAAAAACTGAACAGGTGACCTACCCTACTTAGCTGGGAGTATATTACATGGAGTATTCAAAATCTACAAAACTAGTAACGTCTGGGGGGGCCAGCCCCCCCAGGCCCCCCTGTCTATACAAGTGAACAAACCAACTTAAACCTACCTAATTTCTAGGAACATTAAGAATTCAAAGTATCATAAGTTTTTTATTTTCCATTTCTTAGTGTTGCTTCTAGTGTCATTGTACTTTACTCGTCAAGTACTTTCGAATTGATCATATTTTCGTGGAAAAAATATAGAAATTTCGAAGTCGTTTTTAGGTTAGGTTTGAAATTTCAAAGAGGCATAGATTTTTATCGGGCCGTTTTCCTAGGCTGGGTATGGTCTAATCCCACTCGAGGCGTCAAACCGAGTCAATTAACAATCCTTTAAACCCCATTTAACCTATTTTGACCTCAACAACTTGTCCCGTTGGGTTAAGTTAGGTTAGGTACTGATACTTTAAAATGCCGTAGTTTTTCACTGGAGCGTTTCCTCGGTCTAGGAGTGGTCTTGTTTTACTCAGGACGTCAAACCGAGTCGATTGACACTCCTCTCAAGCCTCAAATCGGTTTCCGCTAAAACGAAGTCTAGCCGTTACAAGTACACTTAAAAAGATTCCATGCTATGAGTGTTTCAGGCCTCAGAAAGACACGAAAATATGATAACTTACCTTCAAATGAGAAATATCAGGAAGAAGAATAAATCAGCCCCACGCCCACGCCGCGACCCCAAACCAAAATGAAATAATAAATGAGGTTAGAATCTTGTCATATTGACACTATTGACAGTGACATATATCATCAATGTCACTTTTATTTTCAACAAAATATCCAGATGGCGCCGACATCGTGTTGCGGGTTCACAGGACACAGTTTACCCCACATGGTGTGACATAACCTAACCAAAGAGAACTGTGACTAACACACAGAACAGACTAACACAAAACAGATGACCTAATTGCCGCACTGCCTGACATTTGTCACCAGCCATCACAGAACACTAAGCTACTCCGAGGAGGGATAGGGAAGCAACAAGAGCGATATATAGATAGGAGCAGGCCCAATATATAATAGGCCTTTACCATGGCCGTCTCTACTCACTAGGCCGGAGCATTGAAATATGGCAACGTTGGAGATCAGGCCGTGTTTTCATTTGTTGTTATGTCATGTTTCTTCCAGGTGCAGAAAATATGGTTGGAAGGTGATTATTAATTTGTTTCTAATTATTTACCTGCACAAACGAAACTATAAAGATAACAAGATGCCTGCAAAGCGTGTAGTACCAGGTTGCAGCCCAGTAGAGGACTACCAAACCATGGCCCAACATCACCTTATTCCAGATTAAAAAGAACGTTGCAAGGTGATTTTTAATGGGTTTCTACTTATTTACCTGCACAAATGAAACTATAAAGATAAAAAGATGCCTGCAAAGTGTGTAGTACCAGGTTGCACTAGCAATTGTGCGTCCGATAAGGGACATAAACAGAAGTGGGTGAAAGGTATTCCTCGGAAGGGCTGGTTATATTTATAAGGATAAAGACAATAATTGACAAACATTTCAAAGGATAAGACCTATTTTAAAGCACAATGTGGTACCTATAATGTTTTCTGGACCTCCCAAATATCACAGAAAAATACAGTTAATAGAACTCATCTGGGCATGGCCTGGGGCATACCTACGAAAGCATTTGATAGTGAAAGGGATATCAAGACCAGCAAGAATGGCTTCACAGTGACCTAATAGTGAATTTTTCTAGCTCAAGTGACAATTTACAAAGTAAATTGAGTGTTCATTTAAGTGGAAATGGAAGTGGCGGCAGGAAACAGGTTGCGTTTATTTTTATTTTGTAGTGTCTGACTGTGATGAAACAGACATCAGATGTAAGTGGGATTAGTAGTAGTAGTTCTAAAAAAATTCTTTCTTAATTTATTAACCGAGATGAACTCTAATACATATAAAATGTAATAATTATTCTGAAACTATAGGGCCACTATTTGACAGCTAAGCCACGTTGCCACATCTAAGGCTCCGGCCTAGTGTAGAGTCGGCCATGCCTTTACGGAAACAGTGGGTGTGTTCAAAGGGACTTAGTGGACGTCAGCGCTTGTGGGCGCTTTGCGCTAACTAACCGATGAACGACAAGCTGTCAAAAAAGCGCCAGTAAGCTTAATAGCGCTTTAGAAAAGCACTGTTTGGTTAGCAAAGCAGCACATAACTGGAAAAAAGTTATTTGTAGTTCTGAGAGAAGCAGTTACCTTTGTTTAGTGTCAATTTAATATCAGGTTTTGTGATTTTATAGCCTAGGTTTTTGAAAATACTAATAATGAATATTAAAATATGGAAATGGATGACAGTTTTATCACGTCAAAAGGAAAGTCGTTCAACGGTGATTTCTAGCGCCTGCAAGCGCTTCCACGCTAGCGCTTTTGCGCTAGGTCCCGTTGAACACACCCAATGATTTGGATCCGGATCGATCAGTTATCTGTCAAACAGCTGTCAAGTAGTATTTATAATTCCATGGATTTAACGGATATCGAACAACGAAAAACTTGGTTTAAGAATAAAAAACAGATGGTTAAGAAAAAAGCTACTGTATAACCCAATCGGGATCACTTACCGTACGAGAGAGAACTGACCATATCTATGACTGGTCCTAGATCACTTTCCGAACGTTAGGATCAGTGATCCAAGTGATCGGTGATCGGTGATCGATCATAGTTTCCGCAAAGGCCTTATTTAAGACGTTTTCATTTTTACTGTGAATCACAATACTGTGATACTGATTTGAACTTGAAGTACCACAGCAGTCAGCCACCGAACCGACGTAGTAGTGTAAGTTTTTTTAATCATGAGGAGAACCAGATTAATATCAAGTATCCTGCAAATAAATACCTATGATATGAACGTGTTACCAGATTCAAATTATTTAATAGGGATTTCAGTGTCATATATGATCTTGATCTTGATACTATTTATAGACATGCAAAAAATGTAAGTTGGAAGCGTCGGCATAATATATTTTATCGATATATGTGTAGTTTTAAAAATATAGTTTCTTCAGAGAGACTACCTTTTAGTGATTATAAGCTTTAAAGTTCAAACATTAAAGGGTGATTAAAAGCATATGATACTACACTACGACCTAGGAGTTAGGAGTCCGAGTCGTAGTGGTAGTATCATGGTCGTAGTATCATGCACTAAAGGTGGATTCAAATGTCTGGCCCAGAGGCTTTCGGTCTACATGGAAGTTTAACTTAACTGCAAGTTCCAGAGCCAGCAAGATTATAGTTATAATTCTATTAGCTAGTTGCTCTATGACTGCCAAGCTGTCATACTGTTTTGTACTGTCTGTGTCACGTGATAAGAAATTTACTTTCTGATTGAGTAGTTGCATAAGTTTTCGCACGTGCCCAATGCCCAACGACAGGTGCCCTTTGATTACCCTTCAGAATGTGTTGTTTTTGTTTGTTAGATTAGTGGTTAGAATGTCAGGCAAGCCCGCAACGCAGGCATTTGTGAGAGTGGTTTAATTGCGGGAAGACACGTTTCGCACCGCTCGCATTTTTTTTAAATTATAAATACAGAAATGTGATTCCTTAGTTCTTGAATATTTTTAAAACGTTGAAGGTATTTAGTATATCTGTGATGGGTTGAAAGTGATCATGCAAGAGTGGCTCAAATTATCCCTGTTGCTCAGTATTTTTGGATTTCTGAAAGAAATAAGGCCATCTGAGCCTTTTATTTATGAATTTCTGATAAATAACAGATGGAGGAATGTCACAGATGATGAAGTCACCCAAATTGTTTATCCTGTAGGCACATACAGCTATTTGGTGCAACTGGTAGTGGTCTTTTTGATTACTGATCTATGTAGATACAAACCTCTGATAATTATTTTGGGTGTATCAGGATGTATTGTTTGGTCTCTGCTTCTGTGGACTAAAAGCTTAGCTGGTCTGATCATCGTAGAGGTAAGTGTAGCAACATTATTTTTTTTTATCCTTAATAATGCTTCTGCGCATTAGCACAATCAACCAGCACATTATGGGGACTCCAACGTAGTCTGGCTTTTGCCATGTTACGGTCCAAAAAATATATTGTCATTTAGGCCTCTTCTTATTCAAAACTCAGTGATATCATAATTACTTAAAAAGATGAATAACATGTATTACGCTGCATATACGGTTTAAAAATTATATCGAATCTCCCAATTAACCATTATTTTTCGTTACTTGTATACCTATTTGTGTCTTGTTTTCTAATAAATAAACAATACACTCACAGTATTTTCCTGCAAATAATTTGAGTAGAATAATAAATGCATGAGGACTAAAGTGTTATTGCTAGAACTTTGCTGGTAATGTATAAGAGTATGGACTGATTATTGCTACCAAAACCACCTTATTTTTCACTTTAAATACATTTATTTATATGAGACTTCATATTACTTATTCTATTAATTATTATCTAACTGATTAACTATTAACAGTAATTAACTGTTACTTGTTTTTTTATATTGTGCTTGAAATAGAGCAAACTACCAGTAGGAGTTCTATTATTAGACCTATAATTATGAATTACACAGTTATGATAATTATACCTCTCTAATTTTAATAATCATTTTAGTTGAGATATTGATATTGGCCTTATCAGTCTTTGATTTCAACTTTCACAAAATAAGAGCTGAATTAGATCCTTTTTTACATCCTAATAATTAGAAAACAGTCTTAAGTGGATTAGCCATAATTTATTATAGTAGTATTTGCATATAAGAATATCTATCAACCTACCCAAATTTGATTCGAGCAATATTGCATACTTTAAACCTAATCAAATATGTATTGGGTTCAACAGTTGTGTAATGAACTAGCATTCTTAGGCTATTTGGTCTGTGTCAGTACAACCCACCACCTTGGTGGGCTCTTTCAACCCATACAGGCTGCTTCACAAACAAAAAATTTTTACAGAAATGTAACCGACATCTGAAATTAACACACCTGAAGATGGTTTAGATTAAAATAAACTCAAACGTAGTAGTAAAGAGAACTTATAGTTTCAGTTGTTGACCAAAACCCATGAAAAACAATCATAATAGCATTACATAGAATCTTACTGTGATGGTGCAGAAAGAAAAAGTGTGTAGATTTTGATAGCCTCTCTAGTGGTGTCAGAGTACTCATAAAAAAGCTGTTTGACTGGAAAAAGGGTCAGTCTTCACTTTGAGGGGTTAAAAATAAAATATCGATCTTCATTATTAATTTTTGCCACTTTTCTTGTTCCTTGTGGTGTAAAGAAATTTTTAGTTAAATTATATGTTATTATAAATGCACCTACTCCTTGTGCACAGACAAATACTTTTCATGCTTTTTAGAATTTGTTACATAACTTGAACATATATAGGAAGTATCCACAAGATGAGTTTTTTTTTCAAAGTTTGAAAGCAGGGCATATCCATTCAAAGTCTTTGTGGTAGGTACTTTAGAATACTAGCTAAATGTTTCTTAATACATGGGAATATGGAATAAATTGTTTACAACTTGCTGTAATTTGAATTACCATCATATTTTTCAACAAAAGAATCACGAATTGTTAAAACAATGTTTAAGGAATTCTGACCAGTTAAGTGTTTCTTTATATTCCCACTTAAAGAAAATGATGTATTGTTAAGATCTTTTGTTCAAGCAAACTCTGCTATGAAATTGTAGTTCACTCAATTTGACCTTCATAAAACATTTTTAAGTGGTTGTTATATTTATAGGTACCTACATAGTTGTAATTGTGCATCATATTGTCAATATACAGATAATGGCAGTATTTACGGTACCTACCATATATATGATAATTATTATATAAATCTCTATACCTAATAACTTGATGGGTAAAAGTCAATTTCAAGGTCATTTATGAAATTATGTACTGATAAGGCACAAGTGGTATAATTGATAATGTAACATGGGTATAAGTGGAAGTATTGTAAGGCTCTCATTTTCACTTATATGCCAATATCTTTATCACAGTATTGAGACTATTGAGGTATGAAATAATGTGATATATAATATATAATTCTGAAGAGGGACATCAACGATAAATCGCTACTGTAAAACATGGTTTGCTCAGTTTGTAAAAATTCGTTATCTGCGACAGAGGCTGACAAAAAAATTAAATGTGACCACTGTGGAGCCCAGCTATGCCAAGGTTGCTCTGGTCTTACTGCAACTGAAGTTCGAGTCATGCAAATGACAAAACGTTTATTGAACTACAAATGTCCTAATTGCTTGCAAAACAAAGATGACAATACTAAAGCGATGTCTCAGTTAGAATCCCAACTACAAGCTAAACTCCAACATCTGGAAGATAAGATAATACACATGATCAATTTGAGCAAAGATGAAACCAAGAAAGAAATAACCATATTGAAGGAAAGTAACATTGACTTGATAAATTTACTTACAAATATGGAAGCACCTAAGAATAAATATTCGACGGCGTTGAAGAGTCCATCATTCCGGACGCCTAAAATTGTATCTCCTAATAATAGCAACGCTTCTAACGCTACAGAACACTCGAAGCAAAACAACCGACATTTAAGTCCTGTTACAAGACAAGCTGTCATAACCAATCATGACCCAACACCTACCCCATCAGAAGTCAACAACCCTAGAGGACAGGAAAATGACTTCACCGAAGTTGTCCGCAGACCTAGAAAGCGGAAGCCTGAAATGATCGGTACAAATGTAGAAAATGGAGATAATATGGAATTCTCTGGTACAGGACAAACTAGAAATAGGAAAATATGGATATTCCTAAAGAAGGTTAAAGATTCTGCAGACGAAGAAAAGATTCGCCAGTATCTAACTAAAAAAACTGGACTTCAAATGCAAGAAATACACGTTAAAAAGGTAACAACACACCATCATCGTGAAGACAACAACCACTACTTGATTGGAGTGCATCCCTCTTTTGAAGCCAATGTCTACAAACCTGATTTCTGGCCTCGTGGTGTTGTGTATGAGAGGTTCAATTTCAAACCGGGCCAAAAATTTCTGGATAACTACAAACCACGCCCCAAGGAGACGGAGAATGGGGATTTTTAAATACTTCATCACTGCCTACTAAGCCACATAATGTCTGTGTTGAACCCTGTACAAGATTCAAGGACTCAAGGAGTGTCAGCAGTGCATCGTCTACTAGTGCCATCCACGACCAAGGATTCAAGTTCGAAGACAATCAATCGAAATGCGAATCTTACACAACGGACCAAGCAGCATCAAAGATGGGTAAAGTTGATCAGAAATCATGTAGAACCGACTCAGGTTTGACTTTAATGCATTTCAACATCCAAGGACTTGCTAAAAAATTAAATAGTTTAGAAATTGTGCTTGATCAGTACAAACCTGATTTTTTATGTATCACTGAGCACTGGCTCAAGTCGTTTGAAATAGATGTGATAAATATCCAAAATTATGAAAGGGTAAACAGCTTCTGTAGGAAAACTTATGATAGAGGAGGAGTGTGTATATTTTCGAAAATAGGTTTAGGGTTGCAGCCCATAGTTTTCGATAAATGCATTGAAAAGGAATTTGAAGTATCACTATCGGTTTTAAATTGTATAGGACAGATTAGTTATAAATTGTACATAGTTGTATTATATAGAAGCCCCAGCAGTAACGTTGATGTTTTCATTAACAAGGTTTATGACCTTCTCTACATGTATTATAACAAAGACAGTTTTTATATAGTTTGTGGAGATCTGAATACAGATTTGCTTTGTGATAGCCATGATTCTAGAAAGCTGATGAATTTATTTAAAGAATTTGGTATGCACGCCCATGTATATCAGCCAACACGTATAACGCACAGTTCATCAACTTGTATTGATGTGATTTTTTCAAATATGAATATTGGAAGTGTCGGAGACAATAATGTCATAGTACGTGATACACACATGTCCGATCACACTTTCCAAATATGCACTTTCATACCCCCGATGAATCCTTGTGATGATAAAAAAGAGTGTATATACAGGCGTGATTTCTCAGAGGATCACATGTTGACCTTTAGATTGAAACTATGTGCTCAAGACTGGTCGGAAATATATCTGTTGAATAATTTTCAAGAAAAATTTTCCTGGTTCTATATGACTTTACTTCATCTTTTTGATAATGTATTCAGTCACAAAAAAATTAGAAGGAAGGCTGGTAAAAATACATGGTTTTCTCCAGAAATCAAACAACTACATGATACCTTATATGAACTTTTTGAAATATCCAAAACAACTAACAACGTCTATATTAAGGAAAGATATAAAAGTCTGAAAAAAATATATCAAAACAAAATAAAAACTGCTAAAAAGAATTATAACAACAAAAGGCTCAGTTGTACGAATAATGTCATGAAGGAGAGTTGGAAAATAATAAATGAGCACAAAGGATGTAGACATAAGCCACTGCCTTCTAATTTTCGTCATAACAATAAAACCATAACAGGTACGCAAAACATTTGTAATGAATTTAATAATTTTTTCATTAATTCCTACGCTCCCACTCCTCAGTATCAAAAACTGAAATTACAGGCACAATCTGATGTGACATATTTTTTAACTCCAACCACACCTCAAGAAATACAGGATATTATTAGCAAAACCACTTCCAAGCCAGCTGCAGGTATAGATGAGATATGTGGTGGGGTAATAAAATCAGTAGGTGATGTTATTGCTGAACCATTATCTTACCTGATAAATGAATCTTTCTCAAATGGCGAATATCCCAAGGAAATGAAAATTTCGAAGGTTGTACCGATTTTTAAAAATAAAGGATCTAAAGATGAAATTGCCAATTACAGAAATATATGCCTTCCTAATCAACTAGCTAAAATTATTGACATGTGTTACTACACCAGGCTTTGTAAATTTATAGAATACAATAATTTATTCAATAACTGTCAGCATGGCTTCCGCCCTAGAAGATCAACAGAAAGTGCTTTGGCTCAGTTGTGTCAATTTGTGTACAAAGCCCTAAATGATCAAGAACAATCAATAGCTATAATGTTTGACTTAAGTAGAGCTTTGGACACTATTGATCATGAATTACTGTTGGAAAAACTTCAAAGGATAGGAGTGCGCGGCATTACAAATAAGTGGGTATCGTCGAATTTAGAAAAAAGGACACAAATAGTAGTAATTAATAACTGTAAATCAGAACCAAAAGAAGTAAGGACAGGGGTTCCACAAGGATCTGTCTTGGGCCCGTTATTTTTCATAATATTCATGAATGATATATCACTTTCATGTAACATACCTGACAAAACATTGATTTATGCTGATGATACAAACTTCTTTGTTTCTTCTAAAGTACTCCAGGACGTCATTGGCAAAGCCAATCACTCTGCTGAACAATTTCAAACTTGGTGTAATAACAATGGTCTGACGCTTAACAACAACAAAACAAAATATATTTCATTTCTTCCTAAAAATATAAAGCCGGATTTTTCTGCTTTAATTAAAATTGGAAAAACGTCAATCGAAAAAGTTGATTGTAGCAAGTTCTTAGGTGTGATTATAGACCAAAAAATGACATGGGAGGCACACGTTAACTATGTGAATGCTAGGCTGAGTACAATTTCTTTCTAACTAGACAGCTTCATGGTACGGTATCTTTTGATGTACTGAGGAAACTATACTTTGGACTGGTACAATCAGCTCTCTCATATGGACTAATATTCTGGGGTAACTCTGCTCATGCCCATAATGTGTTCACTATCCAAAAAAGAATTATGAGATGCATAGCAGGTGTTCATCCAAGATCGCATTGCAAACAACTTTTTATTCATTTTAAAGTTTTAACTCTGCCATGCCTGTATATATATCTCTTGATTATGAACATAAAAAAACATGAGGAACAATATGTACGCAACAATATGGTACATGGATATGTTACAAGGTCTGCTCACAACATACGTCAGGAGTATTCACGGCTCAGTGTGTGTCAGAATTCTCATATATATATGGGTATAACATGTTATAACAAAATTTTAAATTCACAGATAAATTCATCCAACTTTAATAGCTTTAAGAATAATCTATATAATTACTTGGTTAAAAATGCATTCTACACAGTTGGTGAATTTTTAAGTGCGGTACTATAATAACTCTCAATTTAATTTGTTTTGTGCTATAATGTGATAGCCCAGTGTATTTATTTTAAGGTACTTTATATAATTTTATATTATTTTGAATATTAGCCCTATCAACATAGTTTCAAATTTTGTGACAAGTCATAAAAATTATTGTAGTAATAGTTTCTGTTGACGAATAAAGGGGTATTATTATTATTATTATTATTAAGGCACAAGTGGTATAATTGATAATGTCACATGGGTATAAGTGGAAGTATTGTAAGGCTCTCATTTTCACTTATATGCCAATATCTTTATCACAGTATTGAGACTATTGAGGTATGA
Organism: Callosobruchus maculatus; assembly: GCA_951848785.1. NCBI lineage: Eukaryota > Metazoa > Arthropoda > Insecta > Coleoptera > Chrysomelidae > Callosobruchus > Callosobruchus maculatus. The sequence goes on from CATOUR010000029.1 coordinate 9,028,548, forward strand.
AATAATGTGATAGTTCAGAGACATTATCTAGTATTCCAAATGTCACAGCTAAAAACAACCAACAAACTCTATGTATCACATCAAAGGTAACACAATCTTACCAGCAGAGAAAGATTTGAAATAAAAACTTGCAATTTATTATATTTGATTTTTGAAATCCTGCATGTTCTGTTTTTTGCAGAAGTTTTTTTAAATTGAATATAATTTTTCGTGTGCTTTATAAATATCAACGAAACTACTAAAATTACCACATGAACTTCGAAACATGCATAATCTGCCGATTTTGCCCTCAATAGAAGCTGGCAATCTTTTGAATAAGACACTAGGTGGTAGAAATGGCAGGTTTGAGCTCTGCATAATTCGCAAATGAATAGAAATCATTCTCTGACCGAGTTTATCTACATGACTTGAATTTTTCTCATTTGATAAATTATTGCGCAACCTCGATCAGCTTATGTTTTAATGGCGATCCGAGAAAAATATTATTTTTTTCTCTTTTTTTCTTGTCACCACTTAATATCAGCATAATATCTAATGGATATATGGATATTTTCAAGAACGCAGTCCCTGAGACTATATTCTTGACGCACTTTATTCTTTAACTCCAGATTACCGCGGAAGGGTAAAAAAATATAGTTTTTGAGAGTGAATAAATTGAAGAAACAGCTTATCTGATGATCGTAATCATTGAATCATTGTCTACACAGAAGGCCTTTTCACCATGCGCGACAGGTTTTGATTTCTCAATGGGGTGCAAATGGAAAATTCGAATGTTGTTGATATAATATGAAACATAAAAAAGTGGTTATAGAGTTATCTATTACTTTTTACTTCCCACACCGATAGGTGAGGGCAGTATTGTGATCGCGAAAATTTTCGATTTTGAGATAATACGCTTTTTGGACGCTTTATGATGTCTATATAACGAAAATCCACGTCACATTTCCGTCGGTCTGTCTGTCTGTCTGTCTGACTGTCTGTTTGTCGCGTTTTTCTACCCTCGTAATCTCAGTACCCGCTGCATGGATTCTGATGAAATTCGAGTAGCGATATGCTGTGGTCTCAGTAGGTAATGCTGCTAAAAATTTGAAAATCAATGGCGGAGTATATAATCTGCAAAAAACAAAAAAATTTGGGGTGGTGGGGGGTGGGGGGTTGTAAAACTGAAAAATTTGTTGTATTCATAATGGGCTATCCATTGACCTGCGAATGAAAAACCTAGCGGTATAGTACACTTTTTAGGTCCATCCGAACATTGCCTTGCTTATTATAGAATCCAAGGGACTTATTTGTGATGTATCAAAACGAGTATTGTCTTAGGTCGTTCTATATATGCATAACGCGAACATTATCGAATTGATTTTAATGAAATATTGACACAGTATTACTACCGTGGCGAGGATGGAAAACGGGTATGTTTTGGAAAAATCGTGTCAGTGGCCGCGCAGCAATAATAAATACTAAAAATATAAAAACCGATCAAACTTGGTTCTTAGGCGTTTTAGGGGTTCCTGATCATTTTCAATTTTTTTTTTGGGTGGGGGTGAAATTGGGGCGGTTCGAGGGTGAGGGGTTGTGAAACTGAAAACTTTGTTATATTCATAATAGTTTGTCCATTGACCTATGGAAGAAATACCTAGCGGCATATTATTTTTTAAGTCCATCTGAACATTGGCTTGCCATTACAGAAACCAAGGGGCTTAGAATTTTGTGATGTATACATATACGAGTGTTGCTTAATTTTGTTCTATTGTATATTGTGTAAAGCGAAAATTATTGAATTGAATTGAATTTCGACACAGAATTTACTATCGCGGCGAGAATGGAAGACGCGCCAGTTTCTGAAAAATCATGTTAGTGGCGGCGCAACAATAATCAAAAAACTAAAAATATAAAAACCAGCTCATACTTCATTTTTAGATGGTTTGGAGGCTCTTGATCGTTTCGCATTGTCCAGTTGAGCATGCGGAATAAAAACTCTGGCGTCCTAGTTCCTAAGGAGGAAGACGCAAGAAACTGTTTACGAGAGTTTTTGTCTCGGTTTTTGTGTTGGATGTTTTTTTTTGCGGACGAGTGGGCGATGATTCGGTTGCAAGGGGACTTCAGACTATAGCTTCAAGCAATGGGAAAACAATAAAGTGGTACCATTATTATGTGTGGGAAGTACCGAGTCAATCCACTTGACTCCATTTTTTCAGTAAATGTATTACGCCTGACAGATGCCCTCTTAGGAAATGCGTGACCCTGTTTAAAATATCATTCTCTTCGGCAGTACGTCATGAGGTATTCCATACAGTTGACGCAGGGGATGAAGAGATGGACACTCGCAGATTATGTGGGAATGGTGAGACGGGTACCGCAGAAACTACAGTCGAGAGGGTTGGGGCCGAGCAAAAGATGGGAGTAGGTCGGACTGCGCGGGGAAGTATAATAGACGGTGTCCATGGGGTAGCTGTTCTTTTTGAGTTTTCGAGAAATGTGCTCTCAGTATCCCATTGTGATTGCCATAGATCACGGATGCATCGTTTCACCACAATTTTGGGTTCACCTTTTTTGACATGGGGATTATCGAATAGCTACTGTTTCAACAAACATAGACATTTCTGGATAAATGGATCGAGTGAGTTTCGATTTCTCAAAGCTCTTAGTGTGTTAAGGGAATCGCTTATAGATGCAGAGGGTGACGTTGGATCCATTTCATATGTTTGCAATGACGTCGATAAAGAAAGAACAACCTACCCCGGATGCTGTCTTGGAGCCGTCTGTATGAAATATTTTTGTATCTCTAAGGTTGTCTAGAATCTGAGCGAGATTCAATTTAATAACTTCTGCGGGTGTCGAGTCCTTGGGTAAAGTAAGTAAATCCTCTTGCACTATAACAGATGGTAAGTTCCATGGTGGAGTTTCGTGTTGTTTAGTGGGGTAGGTAGGTGGTATAGTTAATCCTATTTCCTGGATCAACTCACTTACACGAGTACCTAGTGGTCTGGTTATTGTTGGTCTTAACAGATAGCCTTCATAAGTGTTAAACAAAAAAGAGTTATTAAGATATTGAGGCTTTCTTTGCAAGTTAGGTATATATTAGTGTCAGCTTTTTACGCCGGAAAGCAAGGGGTGCGATGCCTGTCTCCACGCATATACTAGACAGGGGACGTGCGAAAAGATCCTAGACAATACCTCAGCCCGAGTATTATACACATAAATTGAACTATATTTATAGTCACTATGTCTTAACAGACATATTGTGAACTCGTAAAATGCATTAAGTCGGAGCTAGAGTATTATCAATAGCTTTTAGAACTGTAGCTCGCCATCGTTCGCGATTTACTGTCAGTTCAGTGGCGCTCTTGATACTCATATCCACCAACTGTTTCGTCGTATCCACCCAGCGTGTAGGGGAACGACCACGGCGCCGCCCACTCAGGGCGTGACCCTGAACTGCAAGTTTCTCCATATATCGCTTCTCCGAAGAATGTAAGCGTTCTCGTCGACACAATGGAGGATAGTCTCTTTGGATTACTGAACTCATCCAGTATGGAAACATCAGTTCGATGGACGGTATAAAGAACTCTCGGCGTTCTCCTCCACGTCCACATTTCGAAAGCATCTTATGCGAGCTCGATCTGCCTTTTTAACAGTCTAAGTTCCCGAGGCATACAAAAATACGGAGAACACAAGAGATTGAACCAGCGACATTTTGGTAGCTTTAGCGATGTTATGGTCACGCCATATTTTGATAAGCTTTGTCATGGCCACACGGGCCTGTTTAGTGCTCCGTGGAATCTCATTTTCATAGCTACCGGAATTGTCGATCAAAGAACCGAGGTACACAAAACTTTGAACTACTTCACAACGGCCTATTGACTTTGTTTCTCGATGATTATCATGCTCTCTATCCACGATCATAACCTTGGTCTTGTTGTAGTTAATACTAAGACCATATGCTGCACTGTTTTGTTGTTCTAAGATAGAGCTACCAGTTCTTCATGAGAAGCAGCAATAAGAGTTGTATCGTCAAAGTTTACGGAATACATATAAGTTGAATCACTCCGCAAAAATATCAAAACGACCTGCCCCTTGCTCCGTCTCCCCGGTACGCCGGTAGCAGTGTACCGACGTCAGCCGGGAGATACGGGGCGGCGCAAAGTAGTGGTTGAACGTGTTTAACGCGAAGTGTATACAGTGTCTTAAAAATATCGGATTTTGTTATCTCGGATTTGTTTGCAGGAAATGGATAATATTTTCAGAAGTTTGATTTTATCAATTAAATTTATTAACGGGTGGAAAATGACAATCAAATCGATCCTTATTTTGTGGTAAACTTTGAAATATAAAGGATATAAATACAGGGTGTTTCACGACGATTAAGACAAGCAATATGTCAAACCTGCGCAGTAGTAGAGAATTATACCCAATGAGGTATTTGTTTTTGGTCACCTGACATCCGATTCAAAATTATTAATGGGGCACCCTGTACAAATGTGCCTTTCTGTGTTCCACCCGATAAAACAATTCCAACAAACTAGCACACGTCTAAAGTGATTAATTCGAGGCCTACAGGCCTACAGGTACTTAAAGGATTGTATCACGCTAAAAGCGTATAGTGAGACAAAATATTCATTTGATGGTCTTACCATACCACCCACAGACATTCTGAATTATATTTTAGAGCTCTGAAATATTTTTATTGATAACTTTAACAATTTAGTTTCTACAGTAGCAATTGGAATGACACTAAAAAGCAAAATGTCAATAATAATTTATTCACATCCATGTAAAGCATTTTCACATGATTATCTTTTAAAATTGTACATACGAGTTCGTATATACTATACCATAAATTTTATAAGCTGTGGTCTAAAAAATAAGCCAAATAAACAAAACACTACAGCACCTTTGAACCAATTTTTACTTATCTACGAAACACCTACAATACGTGAAATCATTTGAGATTCATTAGTAATAGTTTTACTAGGTTTTATTTTTGATACCCCTTTATGTAACTTAGTGTATTAGCAAAATAAACGTTATATTTGCATTTGTATGTCTAAATCGGCTGTCAATACATAGTCTTTCAATTACCCTCGTATATACGTAAAACCCTGGCGTTAGCAAGTCCCCGCTAAAAGACCCTCGTACTTGGGCAAAAACCAACGCAAAAACTAACTGGCGCGTGCGGCCGCGGCATCGCTTTGATGTGAGATTTTCAAAGTGCCGACGGAGAGTGATCCAACTTATATTTATTCCGTAAACTTTGGTATCGTCAGCAAATCTTAAGTTGGATATTTTGCTTCCGCCGATAGTTATACCTCCATTCCCGTTGTCAAATACCTGTCTCATCACAAATTCAGAGTAAATGTTAAATAACATCGGAGATAATACACATCCCTGACGAACTCCTTTTCTGGTTGCTGTTTGACCAGACAGGTTACCATCAATACACGAGCCGAGCTAGACTCATAGAGCTGCTGTATGAGAAATACTAAGTGGTAAGGGACTCCCATAGAGATAAGGATTTCCCACAGTTTAGGCCACTTTACGTTATCAAACGCCTTAGCCATCCACCCACAAAGCAGATAAACCTGGAATATAACGCTCTCTGGCTTTTTCAATAATCTGTCTTAAGTTTAAGATCTGTTCACGCGTACCGCGTCCTGCCAGGTCCAGAAACAACTACTGGCGAAGACGCAGAACCATAATCGGTAAAAACTTCAACTCCATACAAATTAATTGCCAAAATAATAGGAGAGGTAGAAACTCCACTCAACTTCGCTGATAAAATCCGAGAATCTCTAATAGCCATATCATCAGCACCTACATCACTTGCCGATACTAACTTTGTCCCAGGACCAGCCGCCTTAATAGTACCACAAAATGTTTCTTCGGGTACTATTCCGAAGCCTAATAGGTGTGAATTTTTTTGTAGATATAGAGTGCGAGAAATAACCTTATCCATTTGTTATATAACAATACTAATATATTTCGATTCAGTCATGCTAAAACGAATAGATCGCTATGACAGTTCATGGACGAAATTTAGTATAATTTTTCCTTAACAACTTCAAGTTTGCTTGTAAATGTCCAATTATTGAAAAGAAATAAAAATTACTGCAAAGTAAATATTTGAACATAAACTGGGTATGACTAATTTTTGCATGAAATTGCTCCAAGTTCCTTATTATGTTTACTCTTATTAGATAAAAACAAGCTTTATGAAATATTTACCTGTGGTACAATATTTAGTATCTATATATGGTAGAAACAAACATTAACTTACAGGGGAGCATAGCAATATGCGCCTTTTCAGGGGGATCGGACAATAGTTTGAATATTTTATAACAAAGTGGTAAAAATTACACTCATTCAAGATTTGAGACAGTCTTTGCGAATTTTTTTAGTCCGACGCACGGGTTTTATATAAAAAAATAAAGTCTACATATGTCTCTGCGTGGTGATATGGTGATTTAACGATATTGTTGCGATCATGCAGGGAAACGGTTTTTATTTTTTTAAGCGAAAACCGTGCATGGGATTGAAAAAAATCAAGTGTTCACCTTTGGTTAGAAATGAGTGGGGATTTCAAAAATAATCTTTATTTTAGGAGAAATCAGTGACGTACCATCAATGTCTGCCAAAAATAGGCAGGTCAAATTACATACGAACGCCACTGGTAGAAATTTAGGAAAAAATGATACATTAAAAATGCCTCTTGATTCATAGTACATGTATGACGAATTTCATTAAAATATATGGAGTGGTATTGTGTATTATAGATATTAATAATAAATTATTTATTTTTGAGAACTTTACCAACCTGTATCTCAAAAGGTAGGACGTTTAGGACATATGTTCATATGAAGTTTTCTTCTTAAAATGGACCCAAAAATCACCCCCATAAATATTGAGATCTAATTAGGAAACACCGTTGGGAAACACCCTATATAACGAAATTGCCAAGTCGTTGTTGCAGATAGATTATTATTATTATCTATATCCAAGCTATGTACATATTGTATGCGATCTGAGGCATATTACTTTTTGTAGTAATCTGTTTATTGATTAACTTGCAATCTACTAGAGGAAATTTTGAACTGAAATTCATTGTCACGGTCTGAAATAGCAAACACCATATAATGACAAAATGAAAGCAAATACCATGTTTACAAGTTTTATTGCATCATATTACAACGTTTGTCATGGAAGGTGATATTTATCAAAGTGTACATAAATCAAGTCCAGTGTGTAAAGACCGAGTAAAATGATTATATATATTCAATTTATTAGTTAGCATTAATACATTTGTCGATCATCAAACAGGGTGCCCATTATGTATGGAATATAGAATATATCTCAGTAAATATGTATTGTATAAAAAAGTTATATAAAAGTTGTTTTGTTGTTTGATATCGTATTTTCCATAATAACTGATTTTGTTCCGGAAAAGAATTGAGTAACAAAAAATAATTGAATTTTTTAATAGCATTGTGCCCTTTCATTTAGCTATTTTGATAGAGTCGTTAAAAAAAATTCAATACTTTATTATTGTTAATACAACAACAAAACAAAATAAAACAAATGAGCCTGGCTGTTATTAACCCTTGAATACAAAAATTAGCAATGAAACAGTTTTCATCACAATAGGTGTTCAAAATGTTCACCATCTGCAAGACAAGTAGCCTACCCTATTAGGAAAAGCTTGAAAATGATTTCTGAGCACTTTGAGAAAAATTTTGAACATCCATTGTGATTCAAGGCTTAATAAGAAAAGAACATGTCCATTTGTTTTATTTTGATGCAAGATACATACTAGATTAACGTTATTGATGTAATAACCTTAATAAAGTTTTTAATTTTTTTAAAAATTTTCTTGTACAGCCTGACAAGTGTAACAAGAGCCGTGAGAAATATGAAATAGACAAGGACAGCAAGAGACGAGAGGATATGACATAACGTGTGCGTGTGAGACAGCGGCAAAATTCCCAAGTCTCTTGCTACACTTGTCAGGCTGTATTTGGGTACCAACATGCTATGTCATTGAAAAGAGAAAAAACTTGGCCTAAGGAAATGGTACATTACTATTTGAAAAAATCAATTGCTTTTCTTTGCACATTTGTTTTCTGAAACAAAATCAACTGAATACTGCCGTATTGTAGGAAAGACAGTCTTAAACAACTTTTATATAATATATTCTAGAAATATATACTATATTCCATGCATTTGTAGCAAATGTTTGGCACAAAAAATATCTGTGAGTGTATATCCATTTTTTTATCCTTTTCAGATATTTTATGGTACATTCTGTGCATCCGAAGTAGCATATTACACATATATCTATGCTAAAGTTGATACAGAATACTTTCAACTAGTCACTTCCCATACTAGAGCCGCCATTTTGGCTGGTAGTACGATATCGGGTATACTGGCGCAGCTTCTTGTGTCTTTAGAATGGATGGATTACAGACAGCTCAACTACATTACGTTCACAGGTAAATATTTATGATACCACCTATTTTTTCTGTTTTTTTTATTTAATTGAGGATTCTCAAATTACTTATAATATGATTATTACGGCCATTTTAAAAGTGTATTTGTAAACATGATACCACATTCAATAGAGAACTGTTGTCGAAAATACATCACTAAAATAGAAATGGTGATGTATTATTGAAATAATATACACTAGAAACAATGCCCATCCAGCTCAATACTATGATGGTGACCTCCTTTCTAATATGAGCAATGATCAGTTTAGACCTAATCCTGATGGTATTTGTGGACCTTATCATATGCTAAGTTGGCGGTTACCTACTTGTTATGTTTTTGTCTGTTTTTAAAACTGACCTACATTTAACCATCTCTCATCCAGATAATAATATAATTTTCTGCCCTGTCGTCAACATTCAGCTATTTTGCTGAAAATTGAGTTCTCTTTTCACGGTACATCAGTGCTTATTGGATGTGCTGTGCGATTATGAGTTGGTATTTCATTTCTAAAAAAGAATGAATATACAATGCCATTGAACGACATTTGGATCTTTTCGTCCAGTTTGATAACCATCCTTGTTCTCAAACAAAACAATGGCTTTTTAACACCCCCAGTTCTATTATGTTCAGAAACCACTGTAGGACTAGTCATGCTAACGCAATTTATTAAAATCAAAAAAATAGAAATAATAATTCAAAAAGTTCTGTATAAAAATAATGGCAACTGCTATCTTGATGACACCGTAAGGTCTCTCCAATATAGAATCAAAAAACATAAAAATTACATGAATATTAAAATCGGCGCTCCGTGAACACGTTCCGGAGTCAGGACATAGTGCAAAAGTCTCTATGCTATACAAAGAGGACCAGAAAAGTGAAGAAATCTGCTTCATGGGAAGATCTGATCAATGGTCTCCAAACCAAAGAGTGACCCATAAGTTTTTCTAGGTTTCTTCTGGCTCTCGTTTTGGATTCATCAATAATGCAACAACGTTATTCTTTTGAGTATATGACCGACTTAATTAGGAACTTAGTTTTCAAAAACAAATGCTGTTCCTGGCATAGCTGTTAGGCAATGTCACTTATTCCTAATTTATTATTTGTCGCTTTTGTACTTTGAAAAACGCCGCAGAGGTGGTGGAAATGCCAGAAAACTGTATATTCCAGCAAATGTGCTTTTATTGATAGGCCAGAAAAGCGCTCTTTGCAACGAGGAAACGCTTTCGCTTGTGGCATTGTCTTACTCAAATTTAACTATACGTCCAAGAGAATGTCTTTTGGCTCCTTTTTCAATGCATTTATACATGTTATCAGCCTTCCAGTATTTCCACTGATGACAAATTCAACCTCCATAGTAATTTTGTTATTGTTTATTGGGTAGCAGGCTTCATACAGGTAGCTTTTCATTTATGCTTATTTTTCTAGTGTCAACGGTCAACGATTGAAACTAAAACTTTCCTTCACTACGTTACGGTTTATTTTAATCTAAACCATCTTCAGGTGTCTATAAATGAATAGGAAATGATCTGTATATAATAACAATAAGAATAAAAATACAAAAAACACAAAAAAAACAATTAAATGAACTAATTATAAATTGTATGTGTAAATTAGAAATATAACTAACTATAAATGTATATAAACTTATAAAACTTTTAAACATAAATTTAGTGATTTTATTTTCGTTTATTGAAAATGAATACAAAAGAATTAGCTTTTCAGTTACGTGTTTCAAAACCAATAAATTCTAATCCGTTCCTAAATATGTAATTAAATCATTCCCGGCAATTCAATACAAAAGACATGCGTCATAATTACAATACCACCTGGATATGGGTGATTCTACATTAAGAGGTCACAGATCATAAGGGACAGGCGGCACAGCATATTTTTTCTTCATTTGATCTCATAGTAGGATGTTTCATCAAAACAGCTACTCTGAGCATTTCCCTAATGTGGCCAGTTATTTTTCTCATTTTTTGTTGTTTTAAAAGATACCAGGGGAGATATTCTATGCAGGGGAGATATAGCAGGGCAGGGTAGGATAAAATTTGAATAGGGAAAGGACTTTGACAGTAGTGTATAAGAAAAACATATTTTTACAGAAATAAAGTTTACTTAGAAATACACCTAACTATTAATAAATCAGACTTAACTTTCTTAAACAACGTTTTGCTGTTAAATACAGCCAGTCAATGTAAATCAGAACTCTTTAAACAAATGAAAATACATATAATTATTATATTTTTTGTGTACCATAAACTGGCATCATAGACTTAAGAATAACATAATATTTCTTACAAAACAAAACGTTTAATATTCTGAGCTTCGGCTATTAAAATCACAGCATAAATAAAAATGTAATTCTTCATCTCTGCTCATAGATGTCAACACTTTTAGTGAAGCTTAAAAAATCTGCTGTCCTTTCATTTTTAAATCAAGCTCAAAGTAGTTTTTCTAAAATCTGGTCCTCAGTAATAAACGAATCAGAAGAAGAAAGAAGAGAAAGAAATCAGAATTTTTTGCAGTATTGTCGTAGATTTTACAAAAGACTACCTCATCATCCTCTTCCACACCAGTACATATTGCTACGTAACAGTATTCAATTCCCCTGTGCAATAGTTTGACTAGCACAAAACTGCAGTTGCAGTATGATGTTTTCCCAAATGTTGAGGATTGTCCTGCATCTTCATTGCATTTTGTTCTTGTCTAGCAGTCTTAATTTTGCTTTTCGTTTCTTTAGAGATTTTAGTTCCTTTTCTCTTTCAAAAATTCCATATGGATCCACTAATCTTCCACAAATTACCATTTTAAAGTCTGCTCTCTTTTTCTGTTGATCTTTGAAGTTTTTTTTGTACCATTGCACCTCAGATTTCAGTTTAGCTATTTGTGCTGCCTGTTTTTTGATTGTCAAATTTCTTGTTTCCTAGTACGAATTGACTTTCGTTGTCCTGCCTATCCATATTTTCTGTTGGAGATAGTTGAAGGGCTTCGTTATTCAAACTTGAATTCTTCGTTGCTTTTCTCGCCATAACTTTTTGGCTTTTCTTTGTTCACAGGGAGTCATTCAGTCTGTCTTGTGTAACACTTTCGTGGCCATGATCTGTTGACGGTTCTTGGGTTGTTCGGCCGGCGTCGACACGATCCGCCGCTTGACGTTTCGCCAACACGAGTGGTCGGCATCCTCAGAAGTTGATATCACCTGTCCGGCGTGTTCCGAGGGTCGATAGGCCGCAAGGCGGCGGAACGTGTCAACGCCGGCCAAACAGCCCAATAATTAACAGTTCATTCAGTACACAGTCTTGATACTACTTTTCTCGTTTTTCTTTTCTTTATCTGTTTGTTTTTTATATTTTATTAGATCACTTTTATGCGCTGATGTCGTAATTAGAACTCGTGAAACAAATGACGTTTTTTGCAAGGCGTTCCTCACAAGTCATTTTTTCCGGTTAGCCATTGTACTGTAAAGGAATCCATATGTCACATATGAGCACGACATTAAAAAAACAGTATTACATTGCAATACTGCTTGTACAAATCATGACAGTATTCCCATTTGGCATATTAGTATCTCCCCTGGACATGTTGTCTCTACCCTGGCATCTTAGGAGGCAGGGGAGATATACCAGGGGAGGGGATTTTTCGCCAGAAAAAAGATACAACAATAAAACTATTTACCACTTAGAGGCACAAATGTAATGTAACAATCTACAAACAAATTACAACTAGTCTAGGAAACTAATGAATTATTAACATCAATTTTCATGAATTAATAATCACCAGTGGAAAGACAGCGTTCACTGGAAACACTCACCACCAACAAGCTTCTTGATGAAAATGGGCGCTAGCGAGACCGCATGGTTGACTTGCGCCATGCTTCCTGCAAACTTCATGTCACAGGCATACCATTCAGACCCAAGTCATCAAATATAAATGAAAATAAACTAGATAGTTCAAAGATTACAAAATGCCAGGGGAGGAGACATGAAATATAAGGGACAAAGTTTGCCAGAATATATCTCATGGATAAGGATACCTTCATTAATTGAACTATTTGGGTAGTGATTAAAATTCATACTAGTTCATGCAATAACTCACATTGAACTATTTAACTGTATTTAAGTGTCTTTAAAATAACTGATTGAATGACGATATAGTCAAGGGACATACCAGGGGAGGGACTTTTTCAAAGGTTAAAGTGTGATTAAGGCGAAACTATGGAAGACACTGCAATGAAATTCACTAGCACCAAAGTAGATGCTGAATACTGGGAGCTACTAGCTTTACTTTCAATAAATTTTAGAATAAAGTATGGGTTTTTGTTGTGGCCGCTGAAAGTACCTCTTAATGTAGAATCACCCATATATCATGTGTGCTCATAAACTATTAAAAAGGATGCGCGCCAATCCCCTTCACAAAACCCTATACATATTCATTGATATTATCAAGGAAGTTTTTATGTATTATCGATCATTTGGACTGCATCATGTCAAGGATGCACGTTTGTTGTGACTTCAGCTATGATGCATGCGAATGGGCTTTTAATTATCGATCCGGATGGACAAATGTGCATCAATTGTTTATTATTAATCGTTCCGAATTAAAAATATGCGTATCATTGATCAAGGAAATTAGTGATTCCTTTGCTGTTGTGTAATATCTAGTATTGTTTTTAAAGTGTAATCTGAACAAGCTGACAACGATACAAGCATTATATAGGGTGACATTTTCATAAAGTGGTATAATGATTTTGATTAACGTATCCAGTACATTAATGGTATCATATTATATGCCTGCGATACTGTCTTAAATAACACATGTAACGCTTGGAAGGATCCTAATAGAGTGCTAAATGATGCTTAAACGATGAAAATCAATTGGCAGGACACAAATAAGTTCAGGTTAAATATCACTAAAACTAAATCCATTGATTTCTCACCTATACGTCCTGTATCTTGCAATGACACAAATGATATATAACAAGTCTAGTCAATAATGTAGTTGTGTGTTTATTTCGACAGATTTCTTTAACTCTATGTCAGATACATTCTGTAATAAATAAATTGAAAAAAATTACTGACAGGTTCATAACTTGCGAACTATTTTATAGAAAAAATTAGTTTAGTTATCAATAAGTAAGCAGAAATGTATGTCAAAAAGACATATTCCATAATGTTGTTGAAATATACCACCTAGTTCCTAACGCAATAAAGAGGCTACCTTCGTATTTATTCAGGAGAAATTGGGGAGTTGCCTTATTTAAAAATAATGAAATCATGAAATTAATTCTTTAACATGATCAAGCAAATATAATGAGTGGCAAATTGAGAAAGTTTAACACATTTTCTTCTCGATCATAAGTTCCAAAACAACGAGTATAAGCGTTGACAATTCAGTCTAACAACCACATTTAGAAAATGTTTACACCTAAAGTTACAGTTAAAACAAGTTTCAACGTCCTTGGGCAATACCTACCACAAACGTTGTTCTTTGCTGTAAATTTTAGAGAAACTTATTTGGTTCAATAAACAATTAACAAAAACTGGTTACTAATTGAATGAACAACATTTTAATTTGTTTTTGTAGACAATTGTTTTCCCTGGAGGTTCTTAGTGTCTCATACTCCCTTTATAAAAACATTTTTTCTGTGTAGTTAACAAACACTACAGACAACTCACCAAACCGATTTTTTCAAACTTGATACTTGTTTCTCATCTTTAAATTTAATCTAAATCTTCAGTGTTTATTAGTGCTACGCCGAAGACTGAAGTCTCGATTTACTATTTCTGTATATTTATTATTATTAAGGAAATGACTTACAATATTTCGCCTAACAGTTCTATGTTCGGTGTATTGTCCATTGTTACCCTAATTGGTGTACTTCATGATAAGCCTATGTCATTTGAAATCTATTTGGTGACCTCGAACACGCCCCACAGGAATCGGGGGCTGGCGTCGGCCATATTTGCCAATTTATGAATGAATGTTTCTGTTTCGCGCCATAGATATATGTGAAAATAACAAATCCATGATCTTTGAATGGCTTGCCCAGTCTATGGGGGTAAGGCGTCAATGGCTTCAACCGCTTTGGGCTGAAATTAGGCACTGATTTTTCTAACGTTGTTGAAAGATTACCTCCGCAGCCTTCTTCTTCTGAGTGTGCCGTCTCTCTTCGGAGGTTGGCAATCATCAGGACAATTTTTGATGTAGCGGCTCTGAACAGGTCTATTGAACTACAATGGAACCAGTTCCGGAGATTCTTGACCATGATATGCGTCGACTCCCAACCGATCTTTTTCCCTGCATTATCAGTCTCAAAATTGCATACCTACTTCCTATCATCACATGTCCCAAGTACTCGAGTTTTCTTTTTTGAATTTTAAAGACTCCTAATCACAGCTGCACCTCATGGTTGGTAATTTTGTCCGTCCACGGAATACGGAGCATATATCCACATCTCAAAGGCATGCAGCTTTCTTATATTTTCTTTTTTGAGGGTCCAGGCCTCAACTCCATTCACTATTAGAGAGAATATATAGCATCGTACGGTACGAAGTCTTACGTTTAAATCAAGGTTTCTATTTGATAAGAGTGACCTCATCTTCACATAAATTGTTCTTGCTATTTTTATGCGTCTATTTATTTCTGCAGTTGATCAGTCTCTTCATTTATAATTATACCCAAGTATTGATATTTTGCAACTCTTTCAATGATTGTGCTATTCACGATCAACTTTTGTCGGTTCTTTATTTTCTTAGCGTAGCATACCAGAAAATCATCCCCATGAATTAGGTTCTAGTTCGCGACTATTTTCATTGGAATAAGTGATTTCATCCCATCTCTGGGCTAAATGGTATAACGAGTAAAACGTACCTACTTTCTTCCTAGCAATGATCGCCGCCACTCTCTGGACCTTCCTTCTGCCACCTGTGAACACCTCCATCTACTTTCATCAAGAAGGCAGCGAAAAGCAACCGTTGATCGACAAATTCCAGAACGCGTTCGCGTTGATGGGCACCCACTTCTGCAACTCCTTCAAAAACACCTACGTTCTCAAGTGGTCTCTATGGTACGCTCTTTCGACCTGCAGTTTCATCCAGGTGCAGACCTACATGCAACCCTTGTGGTCTGTCATAGTGGAAGATCCTGAACATTCTGAGCATGTTCTGTACAACGGAGCTGTACAAGCGATACTCACCGTTTTGGGCTTTCTAGGTGAGTACAATCACGGTACATTAACAAAGACAAGTAGGGTCACTCTAAGCTCCGCCCCCAATGATGTATTTCCCACTCTGCTCTCGGATACTACGCAAATTGGCGAATTCTGGCGCCCGGTGATCTCAAGCAGTAGCCGAACGCTAACAGCTGTGGTAAGTAGTGTTTGTGTGTATATTGCGCGTATTTCACAAAAACATTCCGGCGACATGTTCTGTATATAGCTGCAACAGCAAACAAGGAATGGGAAAATCGTTTTTTCGATGTCCGAAAGAAGAAACTGGGTAAGATAGTTTATTAACTTGAACTAGCAGATTTGTTTGAATAAAATTTAAAAAATATTTATTTATTGTTTTTAGATGTGAAAATTGGAAACGGGCATCAGGGTTCGTCGGTACACATAAATATGACAACCTTACATTAAAATACATATACGTATATTATAAGGTCAGACATCTTTTCTGTTCTGAAGGCGTTATAAAAAATATGGAAGCATGCTGTACAAATAGGACATGTTCATAGCAAAATTACAGCAATCACACGATATAACTTATCGGTATTCAAAGAAACCAGACACATATTTTCAGGGTTTATAACCACATGGTATTGAAATCATTCATAAATTTATAATGGCGTTGGCCAGCAACAAGGTCTTCTGTACTCTTCAACGACCAGGATGGAAATGACGGACGAAATCACTAAAGAACACCCACATTTTTCATTTTCCATTCAGAGCGCATACCTACCTTAGCTTAGGTGACTCTATGAATATTTTGTATTCCTATATTATATTAGAGTGCGAATATATTTAGCGACCAAATTTACGATTATTGACATTAAATAATAATCAAGACAGAAAATAAAACCAAATATAAAATGTATAAAAACGTGTCTGTTATGTATCTTCCAGCATTCGTATTCTTTTTTGCCTTATTGCCGTTTTCTTTGTTTTTTCAAAGAGGTTGTTAAGTTTTGTATATAATTTATTCTTATAGACAAAATGTGTTGTTATTCCCTTTCATTATCTTATCATTTATATTTCAAGGAACTAATGGTATGTATTGTCAATTCAGTTGAACGGTTTATTGAATAATGAATTATATTCGCTTGTCTTTGTTAATGTACGGTGGTACAATCTATGGAATACGGTTGCTAAGAAGGTTAGTTCTTCAGGGTTACTGGTAACTCGACCACTTTCCTGCAAGAGGTGATAGAGGGACTCAAATGTAATGGATTTAATCCCCCATATGTAATTTCGAAAACCGATAGTTTTCGAGATAATTAACATTTAATATTTTTCAACCAAATGTCCAAATTTCCACACTAGATCCTAAACTAAGAAAAAAAAAACTGTTGTTGATTCTGATAATTTTTATTTTAGTATTTAACTAACACATACACAAAGCTAACTTAGTATATGTTTCAAAATACTAAACAGTTCCAAACTAAATACAAATATTTAAAACATAATCAACAAAATTTTTACATTCACCGTGAAAGAAAATTATCTAGCTCAAAAAAATTATACAAACGGTTGAACAAATCGCTAAAAAATCTTTCCTACCTAATAACCTTTTGATTAAATCCACTCAAAGTTTTTAGCGATCTTGCTCAATGTGTTGCCCTTGATTTCGGATACAAGTACGGATCCGCTTCCTCACTTCGGTTTTTGCAACTCGTTTTGAAAAAGTTCGTTTCATCTCCTCCGCCGCATTGATAATTTTTTGTCTTAGTTCGTCAGCAGTATTAACTGGAGCCTTCATCTGACCCCCAGACATAAAAATCAAGAGGTGTCAGATCTGGGCTCCGCGCAGGCCATGGGATGGGTTCACCCCTCCCTGTCCATTTGTTCAGGTATGTGTTGTCCAACAACTGCCGAATTGTGATACGGTAATGTGCTGGACAACCATCATGCTGGAATATCATGTTGCTGATGATTCTGTATTTGATAAATTTTGTTAAATAGTTACTTGTGGTTGTACTGTCATTCTTGTCCTTGGAATAGGTCATCAGATAAGGAAGTCTTAAAATAATTTGTTTGACTGGTTGTGTATCTTTTTTTGAGCTAGACAATTTTCTTTCGCGGTGAATGTAAAAATTTTGTTCTTTATTTTTTAAATAATTGTATGTAGTTTGAAACTGTTTAGTATTTTTACACATTTAAATACTAAA
This sequence comes from Callosobruchus maculatus, assembly GCA_951848785.1. NCBI lineage: Eukaryota > Metazoa > Arthropoda > Insecta > Coleoptera > Chrysomelidae > Callosobruchus > Callosobruchus maculatus. Next base: position 9,046,419 of record CATOUR010000029.1, read on the forward strand.
TTAGATTTACGTATGTGTCAGTAAAAAACTAAATTGAAAATTACTAAAATCGACAGCAGGTTTTTTTTTAAATTTAGGATGTAGTGTGGAAATTTGGACATATCGTTGTAAAACATTAAATGTTAATTATCTCGAAAACTATCGGTTTTCGGAATTACATATGGGGGTTAAATCTATTGCATTTGAGTCCCTCTATCACTTCCTGTAGGAAAGTGGTCGAGTTACCAGTAACCCTGTATATTCAGATCTGAAGTGTATTGTTGTTCAATAAAGTAGCATTCCCGGGAAGGAACGATGTAGTATTGACGACTTGCAACATTTATGTTCAACAGTATAGCCGTTTTACTTTTTAAGCATAACCAACCAGCTATTTATCTCGTTTTTAACATCGCAGGTGCCTTGCTGGCGGGAATCCTGAAAGCAGATTGGCAAGTGAAAGGCGATCTGACATTGACACTGTGCTCGCTGAGTCAGGGCTTCCTCATCCTCTACACTTCTAGGACTCACGTCATCCTCGCGAGTTACGCATGCTACGTGGTATACGGCAGCTTATACTATTTCATGATAACCGTAACATCTAGCGAGGTGGCCAAACATATCAAGGATGAGAGTTACGGCCTGGTGTTCGGTGTGAACACCTTCTCTGCACTGACGGTGCAGACCATCCTCACGGCCGTGGTCGTGATGAAAGGCGTCGGTTTAGCGCTTGCTCCTAGAGATCAATATTTCGTATACGGTTGTGTTCATATATGTACCGCGGTGATCTTCATTGTGATCGGGTTTGTAAGTTGGATGGCCAAGTCGAAGGATTACAGAAGGACGAGCGTGTCGGTTCAGGTTATATAGTATTATATCCGCGAGTACAACCAGCTAATGTCTTCTAATAATTTAGTATTTTTTTTAACGTGAACAATGGTTCTAAGGTTACTTCGTTTCCAGGATGTAGCCAGTTAAAATAATAATTCTACCGTGCCTGGCAGGTGGGTAGGATGAACTAAACTCAAAAGTATAACTAAGAATACAGTTTGAATGTTCAGATCAAGTTATTTGGGATATGTTTCAAATATCTTCTTAAAACATTATTTTTTAGAAATGACAGCTCTGCAAGTTATGCAATTAATGCCACATGTGTCTTGGGGGGACCGTGAAAGTAGATTGGCAGCTGAAAAGCGATCCATCCGATATTTAAATTCTGCTCATTCACGTGACTCTGTCTTCACCAATTACACGTGTTACGGGTATACGGCAGTTTATACTAGGCCTTTACGGAAACTATGATCGAGTTACCCGATCACAAGGATTATTGACTACTTCGGAAACAGCTCTAGGATGAGTTCACTGTTTTACGGATAGTGATCGCGATGGGGTTATTCAGTTCTGTAGCTGTTTTTCTTAACCATATGATTTGTGTTCTTAACCCAACTTTTTTGTCGTTCGGTGTTAGTTTAAAGCTACATTTACATTGACTTTCAGCTTGAAGCTGAAATTGACATTTTATTTCTCTCCATTTACATTACCAAATTTAGCGGTTAAAAAACGTGTAAACAAACTGAAAGAAACTCCTAGAACCAAAGTAGAAATTAAATTCAAATAGTGGACAATCAGCTAATTGTCTTTCTGGGCACTGCCGCATCGTTGGCTACTTTGGCAAGGTGTAAAATGTTGAGTAAAAAAATAAGAAATAGGAGGATGTGGATACCTGGCGGTATCATCTCCATCGTGAATTCAAAATACTGATTGAAAATATTGATAGTGATGTGATTTAAAATCACAGAACGTCAAACAACGACAGATCCACGATTTTTCAAACCTAAAAATTTTATTTTTGCCAGCTGCTTGCGCATGTCCAAATTGCAATTCGAAGTAAACTTCAAATTTTGTGCAATGTAAATGTCAGCATTTTAAGCACATAAGTTTGCTGTCAAATTGCTAATGGGAGTGAATGTATAAATGTAACTTATTTCAAGTTATTTCATGGGGTCGTCAAATCCACTATTTGAGACTGATTTTCCGTTAGTATTAAATACTTGTATACTAAAAAATGAGTTTTATGAGTTATACCTGTACATGGGGTGTTGTGTAACTGTGTTTAACGCCGATCAATATCCTATCATTGTTTGCACTCCACATATTTAGTTCATTTTAACGACTTTTAATTTTTTCTCACCTCATTGCATGCAGCAGAGAGTATGAAATATACTTCGAAAATCGTGGTCTTCGTACCTAAAGAGTATTTCTCCCGTACTATTCGATTTTTCATAAACAACCCTGCTCTTTGGGCCTGTCCATTAGCTAGACGAGAGCCGTCCGTGTAGCATACCAATGCCTCTTTGGGAAACTGAATCTTCCCTCTTTTCGACTCCTCGATACTGGGAATGGTCAATCTAAAAGATTTATCCAACCTTGGCAGACGGTTTGCCTTGACAACCCTGTAGGCAGAGATAGGTAATGCTTCCTCCGCCAGCTTGGCTATCTTTGCGTGGTCAACCGCCTCTCCTCTCACCTCCCAATTACCAGGGTCCCACATTCTCAGATGCGCTGCCATCGCTGTCACCCTAATACAAGATGGCACCATCGGCAGTCCAAGCAGGCCCTCCAGTGTTGCAGTAAGAGTCGTCCGCATTGCTCTTCTTACGCTCACGCAGGCAAGCCTTTGCATCCGACCTAGATTTCGGGCCAGTGTGGATTTCTACACACATGGCCACCAGACCAATGAGCCATATTGTATTCGTTGTCTTATGAGGGCAACGTTGCTGCAGGATGTTGGGGTTCAATCCCAACTTTTGAGCAAAATTACTTTTGAATACTTGCCATGAGCGAAATTCACTACAGCTACAGTACGGTATTTCTCTCAAAACCAACACGTAATGATATTAATGAGTTTTTGAAGCGACAGGTACTAAATTAAAATTTGAAGCGTTATATATATCGGAGCTTATGTATATATTCGGGGAGTAAGCTGAGCAAACTAGAATTTGCCTGCTTTACGTCAATACTATACCCAATGGCGCCACCAGAAAATTGTACAGGGGAGGCGGCGACTTCCTTAAATTGAGTGCTCAAACACAGCATAATAAACAACCAGCACAATAACTCAAGTTGGCGGAAATTACACGGACATCCCCACTTTTGGATGGGTTTTTTGTAGGGATGGTAACGGTACTTCGATACTTCTGCACTAATATCGAGTTTTTTAGTCATCGATACTTTTTGAGGCATTCCAAGCTGGTATCGATACTTTTGTATCGGTATCGAAAATAATTATATAATTATTGAGGGGTGTAATCAGTTGCACAAAATGCTCTGTACGAAACCAAACGCGCTTATTTGGCTAAAAAATATCGAGTTTGTACCGGTATCGATATTTTCATTTTCGCATCTCTACCCAAACTTGACAGCCGTAAAATCATCCAAAAACCCTCCCAAGGTCAAATTTTGTGGGAACCATTTTTATATAGGAAATCCCCAGAGATATTATGCTGGTTGTTTATTATGCTGTGGCTCAAATAAGGGCAGGGAAGACGAATTCGGTTTTTGCTTATAAAAGTTTCTTATCTTCGCTGCTCCAGGGGCCCCCCCTGCACCCCTCTGCTGGCGCCCATGACTATACCATAAGTTTCCATCAGCTAAATGACATATCATTGTGCAAGTTCGTTTCTTACATATTCGATATCGTGTCAGTATTAATAGCAGATAGTATTTGGAAGAACAGGGTTACATGTCCTATGGGGAAAGACGTTTTGGGTTTCACTGGAGATTGTTTGTTGGTTTTATAACATTTTTCATGTATATTATATAATTATGATTTGTTACATTTTTTTATCATGTGAACATCAATTATATTTGTAGTTTTTAATATTAACTGTAAGAGTAGCTGATTAGCTAAACTTGTAATTGGTCGATAAAGTCATATATTATTATTATATAACTGTGTGATAAGCACCTTCTAAAGTTGCACAAATTTTTGTTAATTTTGTGATATTCTAATATTTCGAGCTAAACATCAATTTAGCATATCCTGAAGTAAATCAGTGTATAATAACCTAAGTATAAGCATTGATTAACGTATTTAACATACGTTAATCAATGGTATAAGAAGCAAGCACGACATGGCAAGAAGAGTCACGGTCAACTCCGCCCCTAACGCTGGCTGCCTCGCTTGCGGTCTGATGGTACTCTTCCTCAGCAAATCTGGGCAAATTTCATCTATTATACAGTAAACACTGTACAGACTCACGTATCGCGCTAAAAACAACAACTAACTGACGACAGGTAACCCTTCTTGACTTGTCTATGTTTGGTGATCTTGCTTTGCATGGCATTTACCTTCAAGCAATGCAGAGCAGGACGCACTCGTGTAGCTATCTATATTACATTTGTTTACAAAGTGGAAAGTTCAAAAATATGCCCTACAATGTTTCACAATTTGTATAAAAGTTACAAATAAAATAAAACTATTCATGGTTTCTTTGACAAGCCATGTTGTATGTTCCTCTTTATGTGCAACTTCTCACTCGGTAAACAAATGTTATATTGTTGGAATGTACTAACTATACCCTGAAATAAAGTACAGAATATACAGGGTGTTCCAAATTGCGACGTCCAAACAAAAGAATGTGACATATACATTCATTTTTAATCAAACTAATGTTAAATGTATGCTTATTTCCCAGCTAAGGTGTGTATTTGCACTGCAAAAAAACATTGATTCAAGTATTGTCACCTTATTGTATGCTGTTTTTTGCAGTGAACTAAACAGATGGTATACTTTCCTATTAAGTACAAAGTTTTGAAGAAGAGCTAGTTTCTTTTTGAATTAATAATTTTACAAAAAACATGAGTTTGAAGCAGCATTACCAGAAACAATGTATTACAGAAAATGATGACTTAACAGAAAGGCTGAATGCAGATTGTTGTGAAAAAAGTATTTCCAGATAATCTTGTTACCCAGAATTGAATTTATATTTTTGTTTTGTTTTGGATTTTATACACAAAGCATATAATATTTTAAGATAAATAACCTGTTGATTTGTCGAGAGTTTATTAGATTAAAAGATAAAAATTGAGGTATCTTTTATTTCACATATGTATAAAAATCATGTCATTACCAGTCAACTTTGTATAAATTTTAATATATATATAACCCTTATTTATACAAAAAAAGTTATTGCTTAAAAATATATCCCGCTACCAGTGGCGGATTTACCATCTCTATGCCAATGCTCCTAAATCATAGCAACTAAAAATGAGTAGCGTACATTTATGTTCTGAAACCTCAGTTTCACCAAGTGAGAACATCTATAATCTACTCTGGGAGCATCTGCTGTATGAGGCTGCTACTATTACACCAAGAATATATAGCCTTTACAAAACAAACTGTTGTGGATTGTCAGTAGTGCAGGACTTGACTTTAGGAAAGAATATTTTAACATGAACAAAAATCAAATTTGTAAGCTTAGTAGAGTATTACAGTTTGTGGAACCATTGATGTTAGGTAAGGCATCAATAAGTGTTCAAAAAGAATAATTCAAAAGCTTAGGTTAAATATAGATAATAACCACTTTACATGGTAAAGAAATCAATCAACTATGTGATCTTGGAGAAATTAGAATATGTTCTATTTGATTGAAATTTTTTAGTGTATTCTAAGGATATTTGGGCATTCAGACAATATCAACTTTGTAATGACAGGTCTTGATTTGCCTCATATAGTAATTAGATTAACACAACAATAATAGTTGGCATTATTATAAATTGCCTACAAAGTATGTTGGTGGAACTTTATAAATTACAATCAATTGTAGAATTCTTTCTCGCAATTTCTACACGGTCACTTTCACTTTTTAGCATTTTTTATTGTGGTAGACCATGTGAAAACCAAATGGAAAATTGGTGTTTTCTTGCCAAAGATTTTTAGTCATTTTTCATTTGATCATGCAGCTTCTATTTAGAAACCACATTTATATAAGATGTTTTATTTCCCCTTTAGCCTAAATCTTTATAGCTGATTTGATAAATCTGCCATAACCTTATATACAAGTATCTTGCTCCATATATTTATTTAAGAAAACCTACCCTGCGTAAATATCTTACAATAAAAGGTACTGAACCCAAAGTAATTGTTATTCGTACTGGAGCAAATGCTTTATGTATAACATATGCCACAGCAAAGGTTCCAGCATTAGCTGCCAACTGACTTTTTGCTGCCCAGTCTTGGAGGCCTATGACTTGTAATACATTAACAACATCCAAACCACTGAAACAAGACAAAGTACGTCAGTTAAGGTGTGATTTTCATACAAGATAACTTTGCACAGTGACCCAGGCAAGCAAGCATTTTTGTAATTAAGTTAGGTTTCCAGTATAGAGAATGAGTGAACTTGAAAAAATTGAAATTCTAACACCTTTTATCACCCTTTATCTTATAAATTTATCATGAGTAAGTATTTTTCCTATCCATATTTATGTTTTACTTTTAAAAATTAAATTGAACCTTGTTATACCTATTGTGTTCTGATATTTCATTAATTCTTACCACAATGATTAATACAAATTATGCTATAAACCATATACTTACCTTGAAACTAAGAAGTAGCAGGTTCCAAGAGAGAGCAGTGAAATGCTGACATGAAAAACTATCACAGTTGAGCCATATTCTTTAACAGCCTTTTTCAGTTTATCTTTCATTGTAATCTTTTTTGTGTCAACAGTTTCTTCTATGGTAATTTTAGGATCATCCATAGCAAGCTTGTGAGCTGTGGCATTACTCTCAGTCTTATTTGCGACTTTTGTATCATTTGAAAAATTTTGAATAGATACATTTGGGACACTTTGCACCCTTTGTGGCAACATACCCTTAGAAAGTACAGCGGTAGTAGTGGTACACTGATTTCGATTTATGGTGGTACGGAAGCAATAGAATTCCAGAAGCAAAGCCCTGTTCACAAGATTTTGATGAAGCCCTGAAATTATGAAGAGTTTACCCAGAATTTTGATATGATAATAATAAATACCTCTATAATTTTTTACGGTAAAGATCAGTTGGTAACCGATGTGTCTTGCCCTTTGTCCTAACATTGTATTTTATTCAATTAGAATTTTTTTAGGAATCTTCAGAAAGTCCAAATATTTTTATTTTTGTTACGACATTTCGATAGATTAGTGTCTATGGATTAGTGTTACTTTGAACTTTGACAACTTAACCTAACCTTATCTGTCGGTGGATCGGTGGACTGTCGATTCGGTGTGTAGATCACGTGTAGATCAGTCGACCATACACTATCAACTATCAGTTTAGAAAAGACGAGCAAAAATGAGGAACGTAACTGTTTTGTGTTATGAGTGTGCCAGTCATCGTAGCCATCGGTGAACAACAGTGGAAGTGGAACAGTCCACTTTGAGTAGCAGAAAGAAAATGATATGTAGTGGTCTTCATGATATTAACTCAAAAAAGCATCGATTACAGAAGTAGACTTTTGATAAAGTGGCTATTTAATCTTCCATAAAGCAGAAGATCCTTGATACAACAATGTATAGCAGTACAAAGTGTAGCTAACATATGAATTTCCAAACCCTTCCATTCGTTCAGGCTGGAAGCAGATTTCCACAGACCATAACATAGAACTATTTAGTTTTCAGTTCATTCTCAAAACATATACATCAGTATAGTTGCTGCAGATTGTGATTTTTTTGTTAATTTGAAGTTGAATAAAGCCGTGTTATTATTATTATTATTATGTGTTTGGTTTGTAGACTTGATTTTTAACGTTCAATTGTCAAATTTCCATTAGGTGTACTATCGTCAAAAGAGGTTGGCTTCTTTAGGTGGTATTCCAGTAACGTCGCAGATCGTACAACCAGCGTCCGGTGACCAGCTGTTCGCTGTTCTACCTCATCTCGTCTATTTAAACTTCTACCCAATACTTACCTTGATTAATGCTTTCCTATATTTCCACCATTCCACCCTAAGTCCACTCTCCCTCTCACGCGTTGAGGCGCGGCGCATGGGGTTCCCCATAGCCACCCAGGTGTAAACCTACATAAAAACCCGTAACCCAAGGTGTTATATGGACCTAGTGAGTCGGGAGCGGTGTCTTACGGATACTAGGCGCCCTCTGGTAGTAAATATAGTCTTCCTGTAGTATAGCGAGGCTTTGCTGCAGTTGACTCCAATTCCCTTAATACTCGACGTGGGACCAATATGAAACAAATCCACAAAGATATTGGCGGTGGGCCATTTCAAAACTCTCCAAATGATGGTCCCCCTGGCTCTTATCATATAAAAACTCGACCGACAGAACTTTGATGGAATGAATCAATTTTGCACATACTGTGTATGGTTTGATAGGAGAGAGCAAATCTATAAAAAAAAACAAAATCAGGTTTTTTGATAGAAACAAAAACGAGTGCTCAAAGTTAAAGATTAATGAAAATAGAAGTTTTTTTGGGTAACCTAGTCGTTGTACAACCACATGCTACGCTAAATTACAGTAGAGGCGTAATATTTTGCAGAGACCTACTGAACGGCTGCAGTGTATCGGAGAATGAAGATGAATTGAAATCGGAGGGAGTAATTAAAGTTTAAAGAATGATGGTGGCCGCACGGCACACCGATATTTTGCGCAGTGCAGAGAGCAGCGTATTCCTTAATCCACCTAGGCGGCTCCAATGACCATAACCAGCAGACATACAGTGTAGTCTGGCCAGAGCCTGCGAAGTTGTCCGAGCAACTCCTGATATTTAGTCTGCTTTTCCTCCTCCTGAGAGACGATGTTCACCTCGGCAGGCGCCGAAAACTCTATAACGAGAAGGACTATGTCGGGCTTGTTTGCCTGTACACGCTCGAGCGTGGGGAACGAGTAGTTTTCAGTAAATCCGGCATCTTTCGTTCTCCACAACGAAGTCCTTATCACAGAACAGGTAATCTATATCCTCTGGAGCGTATTTGGCAGCACCGGTGTCTCATCGATACCGTATAGGTGTCCTAAATTATAGTAGAGCACTCGTAGAGCCGCGTTGTGCCGATGGAGGTTAGCCGTCTCAGCGTACCGTCGGCAAGCTCTACAATGGGTGTCGGGTACAACTGCACCCATGATACTACGAGTCCAACAACTGCACCCATAACCCTTTTACAGTATACCAATGTATTGAAGACACCGTCTTTGCAAGCCATTATAAAGTCTTCGACTTCAACCCACTAGACCTACACCTAAGGAAAGAGAAGGTCAACTGCTCAGACAAACCATGCTCTTCTAGATGTCTGTAGAATATCCCATGCATTTTGGCTTATCTTTATGAAGTCAAAAGCACAAAATTAAAAGAAAGTCGACTTCGGTAGTATTACTATTATTATTATTGTTGGTCACACCATGGTTATCATGTGTGCGCACGCACAGAACAGGTAAGGTTAGGTGTAGGTGTGCCCAGAAATGGACGATGGTCTAAGCCTAAACGCCAGTGCCCGACACGTTAACCTGCAATCTGCAAGTGAATGGACACCCTTAGTTCAATTTTCAATCCATAGAACAGATGTTCACACTTCACAGCACATAGTGCTGTCAGCGAAATGACATATTGTGCTTTGTGGGAAGGCTGTCAATGTTGTCAACTTGTCAACAACATCAGCTGGCTAGCAGCGAGCCATCGAGGTGTTATGTAAAAATTTGTCAGAAAAAAATTAAATTAAATGGCTAGCCTCGTTAGAATTAGTTTTGGGCGACTCGCTGGGCAAAAGGCCGTATGTAACAATGTTAGTCTTGTCAGAAGTATTACCAGCAAGACGACCCGAGCAGTTGAGAATAGGCCACCAAAACCAGCCCCTTATAATTACAATGAGAAGAGCTATACGCTTTTGAATTACTTTTTTGATAAGACATCAGCAAGGTTTGACGATAATTCACAGGTAAGTGAAGTTACAAGGTGATTTGAATCAAACCTGGCACTTCTGCCACACATAGGCTAAGTAAAGGTCATATGGTTACCCAACGTCGAATTAAGCTTTCATGGGGCCCGAGGCTATTATAGTTTTAAAAGGCCCTTTATAAATAAAATGCAAATAGTATAACCCCTGTGGGACCCCACTGAACCGCAGGGCCTGGGGCTGTAGCCCCATGGTTGATCCAGGTTTAGGGTTACCAATACCAAGGATCAACCAAAACAATGTACCCTATTTCATATTGTGATCATATTTTTACAGGAAAATATAGTATGTTAAAAGTTAAAACATTGAATTAACAGCGAAACCCTTTTAGGAGGGTCAGTGTACTTGTATTGCTCCCAATGGCTTCAGATAGCTGCCATACACATTTTCTATTTTTTCTGTTTTTATAGCCTGTTGGCATATCTCTATGGCAGCCCCCCCTTCATGCATAGCATGGAGTGAATATACATCTGAAATAGATGACTGCTACCAGATAAGTAAGGCAGTTGTCCCTTACTGGTGCATTCCTCATGCTGACCTACACAAGTACAGCCTGAAAAATTGGGCATCCTGAAAGGGTTAATATGTAGTTCCATTATTGTACATAGATGTGGTGCAGTGGCTACTAATTGTTGTAGAGGGCAGCAAGTGTAACAAACCTAGCACTAACCAAATAGAAGATAAGTAATTTTTTTCTCAGCTGATAGAAAAAAATATTTTACTACTCCTCTTCCATTTATCCCACAATGATTAAGACAAGCAATATACTGGAACTGGGCAGTAGTAGAGAATTACACTTTTTGGGTTGTAAATTAGAGCAAACGTTGTGTATTTCCTTGTTATTGTTACCTAATGAGGTATTTGTTTTTGGTCATGTGATGTCCGATTCAAAATTATTAATGCTCACTTGGGGTCTAAAGTGATTAATTCCAGAGCTACAGGTACTTAAAGGATTGAACCACTACCATCAATTATAAAATATATCCCTACAGTTGAATTATTTTGCTAGTGTTCGTTTCATTTTTTGTCTTAATGGTAGTGATACAATATTTTAAGTACCTGTAAGCTCTTGAATTAATCACTTGACACCAAGTGTGCTCATCATCATAGTCACAGTGTCTTAACAGACATGTTGTGAACTCGTAAAATGCATTAAGTCGGAGCTAGAGTATTGCCGACATGAATATTATTAATAGTTTTGAGAACTGTAGCTCGCCATCATTCCCGATTCACTGTCAGTTCAGTGGCTCTCTTGATACTCATATCTAGCAACTGTTTTGTCGTATCCACCCAACGTGTAGGGGAACGGCCACGGCGGCGCCCACTCGGGGCGTGACCCTGAACTACAAGTTTCTCCATATTATCGCTTCTGTGAATATGTCCAAAGAATGTAAGCATTCTCATCGACACAATGGAGGATAGTCTCTTTGGATTACCACAGAAAGGCACAAATATACATGGTGTCCCATTAATAATTTTGAGTCAGACATGACCAAAAACAAATACCTCACTGGGTAACACAAGGGGTAACACAATAATAAGAAAAGATACATTTGTTCTAATTTACACCCCCAAAACTATGATTTTCTACTACTGCCCAGTTCTGCTATATTGCTTGTCTTAATCATCGTGGAATAGAATTATTAAAAAAAATATTTTTTAAACATTTTATAAGTGTCACTCATAGGATCCTAGAATATTAAAGGTGGAGTTAAGATGGTGTCTAAACAATAAAAATTAATGTTAAAAGGGCAGCACATTTTTCTTGAAGAAGTTGCTTTAGCTATTTTCTAAATTTTAGATCAGGAGGTCAAACTAAAACAGATTATATTTTCAAGAAAATTAGTCAAAATCCCTCCGGGAACCAAAAACCATAAGGCTATTGAGTGGTCTGTTGTCTTTTTGATACCTTTTTAAATCAGTCATGGAAGAATTACTGTTTACATTTTCTAAATATTATATTGTAGATTCTTGTTGTTGAGGGGCCCCTGGCATCTGGCAAAAGTAAGTTTGCCAAGCAACTTGCTGATGAGCTTGATATGCTTTATCTACCTGAGGCAAATCTTGATATGATGTATATTAATGAATATGGTTATGACTTACGAAAACTAGATGCGGTCTTACCAGAAACCACATGGAGTTTTGATGTCAATGACTTTATGAGGAATCCTAAGCATAGGTTAACTGCAAGATTCCAGATACAGCAGTATTTGATTAGGTAAGGATATTATAACAATAAAACATCTGTTACACAGTTTTCTAAATATAAGTAAGAATATGTTGAATCATTATATATTATTTATGAGTTTATCATCTGTGAAAAAAAATTAAATGGAATACAAAGTCAGAAAATAGATGTAGAGGTATCCCATAAACATGGCAACAAACTATAAAAGGTGCAAGTATTCAACCACATATAAAAATAAACATACTGTGAACAGTGTGGTGATTCTGAGATACATGGTTTTAAACATTTAAGTATTGTTTATTTTTTATTTTTTCCTAATCAGTAGAGGTTTTCTGTAAAAATTGTGGTAGTTATTTACTGAATTTTGTTTTCAAGTTTTACTCATATTGTATTTGAAGATAAGAAATCCTTCTAAATAGAAAATTAAACATATGATCTGACCTTTGCTAAATACTTATAACGAAGGTATAAATTGACAGCAGTAGCAGTATAGACATTATCATACAGGGTGGTCCAGCATGTACAAGTAAAATAGCTTAGGCTAAATTTCGCCCAAAAGTTCGATAAACAAGGATATCTGTTGTGTTCAGCATAATTTTCTCCTTTTTTTTGGACCATTATATACCCTTAACAATTTTTTGTTGGGTGAATGATGAGAAAAGTACATTAAAACATGGAATTTGGATTTCTCACAGTATACAACCTCTAGAATTTTTATATAAAACCTTTTTGTAACTGCTGTAATTAGTTACTTTATTTGTATGCTGTGTTCGTCCACCCTCTGCACATGTACTCAGTGTAATTGGATTTTCTTGAGCAATTCTGAACATTTGATCAGCTCACATTTTGTGCTTTTTCTTGATATCTCATATTTCTGGTAGTTGAAACCTACGAATAATAATGTTTTAATTTTCAATGGTTGAAACCCTACCTTATATAATATTAGATTTTACTCTCTGCATACTTTGAAGTAATAATTTCTTTACAGATTATCACAATATATTGACGCTTTAGCTCATCTGTTTAGCACTGGCCAAGGAGTTGTTCTAGACAGATGTGTGTACTCTGATTTTGTATTTGCTGAAGCTATGTACAGTCAGGGATATCTCTCCAAGAAAGGTATAATGCGCATTTTGAATAAAAATTATTTAAATATCTGTTACTTCTTTATAGGATAGGATAGGTGTACTCCCAGTAAATTTTACATTACTCAGTGGCCAGTAAAAGTACTGTCAGCATCTTAGTTGATTTGTCAAGTATTGGTTAACTCATCTGCATCTGCAAATTTGACTCTACTACTCTAATCAATGGCTAAAAATTTTACGGCTCTCCAAACCAATTAACAAACAAAAGATTTCGCACTTTGGAAAGTTTTTGAAGGTTAAACTACTTTAGTCTGTCTGTCAGTATCTCTTGGAAATATTAAAGGATATTGTTATTTGCTCTTGTCATATATTTTGGTGAAGTCTGTATTATTTGTACAATGGCAGCAACAAAAAAAAAATGGACTAGAATCCCTTAGGAGTTCGTTTTCGGAGTTTTAAGGGGCTCCTGACCATTTTCGGTTTTTTCAGGGGGCTGAAATTGGGGTTGGAGGCAGGGTGAGAGAGTTGGTTTCACCTAAAAAGTATTTGTGTTAATGCAAAGTTTTCATTACCCTGCATTAGGTCGACAGATCTAATTATCATGTAACTGGTCTTTTTTGGCCTATTTGGGCATTTTAGGGGTTTGTGGTATTTTTCAAGATGACATTGGGTGGAGGGTGGAGCTTTGTATAAAAAACTTTCCACTGACCTAGACCTAGACATATTTGATCCCAGTAAATTTTCGAACAATATGAACAACCTCTTACTGATTAAAACTAAAAAAAGTTTCATAATAATGACACCTTCATCAAAAAAAGGATAGTGTAAGAAAGCACTTCAATTTCGTGTTTAGATGTTATCACATGTTATAATTAAATTATATACGTCTTAGGACCAAACATAAATCTTAGGTTTACATTTGGCCGAAACACTGTTTTAGACTCAAATAAATGGAAAACGTGTATCGTCGCCACTGTCTTATCTTTAGTACGGTGTCATTGTACTGAGACATCTCCATTTTACAAAAATATCAGTCAAATTTAATCACGCTAATTTAGATTTTCATACTACAACAAAAAAATTGATCATTATTATATACTCATAAGATTTCTCTAATTTTAAGCATACAAAAAGTACTACGAATTCCGGGATAATACAATAATCGAGCTTCTGAGACCACATCTGATAATTTACTTGGATGTTCCTGTACCAAGAGTTATAGAGAATGTTAAGAAGCGTGCTATTTCTTATGAAAAAGATTCTCCTGTTATAAATCCACAATATTTGTCGGTCATGGAAAAACACTACAAACAAAACTATCTGAAGGAAATGAGGTGAGGAGATTTGTCGGCTGATTTATATTATCATGATATGTCAACTAATGACATCAGTCATTGTAGTATATTTGAGAGGTGTTATTATTTTGTTGGCATGATTTTTATTATAATTAAATTTGTTTATGTTTGTACGCTATTGAAATTGGATTTTTTTCTGTTTCAGTAAACACTCAGAATTATTAATATATGACTGGTCAGAGGAAGGTGATGTAGATATTGTTGTTGAAGACATTGAACGAATTGATTTTACCTACGATAGTCAAGAGACGCAGCTCAAAGATTGGGATTTCAAATTAGAAGAGGATTATGCTTGCATGAGAAACAAGTAAGCATTTTGCCGGATATTCGACATCTATCTTATCTGACACATTAGCTATCCATCCCAATGTTTTTTCGTTGATTGTATCATGGCGCTCACAAATATTAGGTTCCTTATGTCAATGAATTAAACTTATTTTGGTTATACAAGATGTCTCAATTTTTTTTGTTTTTGCAAAACAAACCTACTTTTGTTGTACGGAGTGACCTGTATTTTATTGCATTTTTATGTATAACGTCAAAGATATATAACAATATTTATTACCCATATCATACCTATCTAAATATTGTGGCTTTTGAGATATTTTGACTTTTCATAAATTGGAAACCCTTAGGAAAATATTTATAGTCAGCAATAGAAAATACTGATGTATTTATGGTTGTCTAAAATTCCTCAGAGTGTTCAAAATGATGGCGATGGAACACCCAGTATTTTACCTTTTATTTTATTTTTTCCAAAAATCTTAAAAGGTCCGCCATATGGACTTATGAAAGTCGTTCCGTCCGTAAACAGTA
The DNA here is from genome assembly GCA_951848785.1 of Callosobruchus maculatus. Classification (NCBI taxonomy): domain Eukaryota; kingdom Metazoa; phylum Arthropoda; class Insecta; order Coleoptera; family Chrysomelidae; genus Callosobruchus; species Callosobruchus maculatus. Next base: position 9,061,782 of record CATOUR010000029.1, read on the forward strand.
TTTTTTTTTAAATTTTCTTGTATTTGGGTTACTAACTTGTTATGTCATTGAAAACAGAAATTATATATATAATAGATTTAATTTCATTGCACCTGGATTTCTCCTACAACAAATATCCTTACTCAATTTCCAGACTATTGATGATGGTATGTTATTTTTCTCAGGTACGCAGATAAAAAGCAACTCATTATGAACATAACCATACCTGCCTGGGAAGTTCCTGAGCTTTGCGTGCCAGCGGAGGATGCAGATATTTACTTCAAGACTATAGCTGAAGTAAGTCTCGTTTGATTACCATCGACTATTTTTTTTAAAACAAAATTTGGTACTTCTATGTGATATTCTAGTTGAAAACTGAAAATCGTAAATACTCTTATATCCTTCAGAAAGTAGCCTACGTTACACTTGGCAACCCACGGCATGTGTCTGTCGTCATAACTCACGAGATACATAGGCCCTAAATTTTCTTTCGATGTCACTTGAGTATCTGGTTAATTTTAATATTAACAGACAAATATTTGCTAATTTGATAGTCAATAATAGTAGAAAGTGGATTTTCTACATTTACTATGTTTCCTGCGCTCGTGTGAAATAGATCACTATCTAAACCAAGTCCAAACTATATTCCCGAAGGTGCATACTAAAAATATGTACAAATGTTGAGCTAATTAAAGGTATTAAAATGCGAGGAATGTTGCTCCAATGGCAACTTTGTTTCACTAATATGTAAATAAATTGAAGATCAAAATATTAACATTTCTGAAACTTATGGAGTATAAAATAAATTTTTATAGATTACGTCCTGCATTTTCTAACAAATTTTTCTGGATGTTAGCTGTAACAGAATTTAAAAAATAAATAGGTACAAATTGTGTAAGATAGATTGATTGGGCACTTTTCTGTCACTTTCTTGTTGCTTACGCAATTTATTCTTTACGTTAATAGAAACAATAAAATTACCCCTTCAGAAATGTTTGACTACCAGTAAAGGAATGTGAAATGTGGGAATTATTTAGTGATAAACACAATGCATTCTTTTTCACTCTTTTAACAATCTTTCTATGACTGCGCATACTGCTAATTGGAGAGACATAATTAAGTTGCAGGACATTTCATCCCCCACATCCCAACATGTCTCATTCTTAAAAGTTCACCCTCATAAAAAACTAAACTGTTTCTTTGTACCATTTAAATTTAACTATCTATGCATACTTTCGGTTCCGCCAAACCAGCAAAGAATAATTTTGATAAATTTCATTAGAAACTTGTTTCCAATGATACTGTTGTGAAACGTCAGTGTGTTGAAAATTCTTTCATTCTTGGAAGGCAAATGGAATTATGCCAGATGTAACAGACTCTTTTAAGAATACATTTTTTGGGTTATAACCCCAATTTTATTATCCCTTCCCAAATGAAAAAAATACGTACCAAGCCTGCAAACGAAATGTGCGTATTTTTTATATATTTGTCTTTTGATCACTTACCTGTTCTCAGTGGATCAACTGTTCAAAAATATTAATTTTTCACACTTACCGTAGCGGTAACTTAATGTGCAAATTTTCCTACAATCAGCAGTATTCTAAGTCAAGGCAGACCGACGGAAATGAGTGACGTGGCGATATAAAAATGTCTATTCCAAATTATAATTTTTATTGTGATTATAATACGTTATGCGATTGTTGAAATGTGTAGTAAACAGTAAAAATTGTAAAGTTTGTTATGGAAAAGAAAATGGCATCGTTTATTATTTTTTGATGTAGTGAGTCTGTAAGGGGATGCTCTATTATCTGTTTGTAGGCTCCTGGGGAGAAATATCTGAAAGGTTATAATACAGAGCTAGGAGACGACGGCATACTGTTCAAGACAGGTGGACCACACCGGGATACTTTGCCACTTAGAGAAAGGAGACAATATTAAGTTCTTTCATATATGTTAATTACGTACTGTTATTTCTAATTTGTCATTGTGTCATTTTTTTCCCACCAGTCATCTGCAACAGACATTTTAATAAATACTTTTTTCGTTTAATTATGCAATCTATCACTTCAACCTATGGCAGTCAGTGTAGGAATAACAAGATATTACGTTATAAGATCTATATTATGCCAGCAAATTTGCCAGTGACATGAAAAACTGTCATTACGTATTATTTTTGGCCCTAGAGCGCAACCCTCCCTCACATCCCCAGAAGTGTGTCCAAAAATATTTATGAGCTAGAATCAAAACAGGTATCTGTATAGGTTTTACGGGTGAACTAGTGGTTCTTGGGCTATTCGGTTGGCATTGATAAGCTCCGCCGCCTTTCCCTCGACGCTGTTCGCGTCCACCAACATGAGTAGCAGCTCAGAAGCTGTTAGGTCCTGGCCACATCTCCACATCACGACGTCGTCAACGTGGAACGGTGCGGTGTCGTTGCAGGGTACCGTTGCCACGACGTGCTAGTGACAGTACGGCAACGTCGCCGTGGAACGCCACGTCGATCGTCGTCGCCGACGCACATAGGGCCAAATAGCATTAAAACATGGCAAAAATACAAAAATTATAATTTCACCCGAATGCTGTATTCTTATCTGAACTCCCTCGTAGGACGTACAGCCTGCATAGAACCAATCATTTCCGGTGATATCACACCCACCCAACCGAGATATACTGGTCGAAACTTGACCACTGTTTAGTTCGTTTGCGTTGGAGATATAGTGCTTTTAAGGCGTACTGAGTTTCCGTGCAAAGTTTTACTTTCTTAACAAGATTTATCCTCATTCAAAAGATAGCATCAACGAGTACAGGTAACGATTTGATTATTCATAATTGGTTTAAATATATATCATTAATCAGTATGCAAAAAATATTTATTTAAAAAGTGTGAGATTGCGGTATGTAATTTGCGTTTGTTTCTATCAATTATTGAGCTCCTTATATAGTTCCGGAACCTCCGGAAGCCCCGGGTTTGAGGCTTAACTTACTTTTGAGGCAGAACGTATGTACTTCCGACCTGAAAAATAACATTCTGCACATATTTGCACATTTCGATTTTTTTGTGCTGCCATACAGTAAGCTACACACTTAAATTTGAGCATCTCGTTTGCCAAATAATATCAATCTACGCAGTATTCATTTTTTATTTTATGTTCTAGTACTACCGATGTTTTTCTGACCAGGAAGTTTCTATATTATGATAAAATGAATGAAAGCGGCCAGATACTGATTGATTCACAAATAGCGATACATATTATTTAGCAAACGAGCATTTAGATGCTAAAATTCTCCTACATATGTTAATCAATGCTTTAACGAATTTTAATTAAAAAATATTTTTAATTAGATATCGAGCTACATTTCACAAAAACCGCTTAATTGTATCAAGTAAATTGGCTGAGTACGCTCAGTTTCGAGCTTCTTACCCACTTCATGTAACGTTTTGGTTTAAAGTACAGCATCTACTATATAAAAATGAAAACATATTAAGAAATTGACACCTATTGACTATGCGATCTGAGGTCAGGAGTCAGATGATAACGAATTCGCCAAACCTGAAAAACTTACTGCAGTGGTAACTTTCAACTTATTTTATTCCTCAAATTTGCTTAACAGCTGTGGCACCAACTCAAATTACAGATCAATAATTGGGATTTTATCATTTCACACCCTGCATTTTGGTTAATATCAACTTTTGGATTAAGGTGAGTTTAGCTAAATATCTGCATTTTAACCCAGTGCAAATGACATTTATCACAACATACATATTATTTCAAAGAAAATATAATAATAACCGGCTTTATTACATTGATAAGATAGCATAAAGAAAACACAATAAATTAGAATGGCGGACTCCGCAATAGCAACAAGCCATTCTGCCGAACAAAAAAAAAAATAGTAACAAATATAGCACAAAAGTGAGCTAACATGATGGAGATCTCAAATCTCATATAACTAGCTGCATATTGAGTACTGATTTCATGACTGTAACCACATACTGTAACAAATACAAGTCCACTGGTGACATAAAGAAAGCGTCCAAATTATTGACTACACAAAAGAAACAATTTAAGTTTGTTTTTGAACTTATTTATTTTATAGGCTCTGAATTCAAATGGCAGCAGATTGTACATGCGTACATCTGAAACATCTTGTTGCGGAATGGTAAAGACAAAGTTGTATCTTACGTGTTTAGTATGTACTCGTACGTCAGTACAGGGGAAGATATCTGAAATATTAGACGGATCAGGGTTGTGCAAGAGCTTTTGAGTGAGGGTGCATAAATGTAATGTACGTCTGTTCTCCATGTTGAACCAATTGCATTCCTTGATTTTATGTGAGATTAGGTAAACCATTACATAAAAAAATCGATAAAAACCTTCCTAGTACAGCTTAATGTTAACCATTATTTTTCATGTCTAATGGCCAGTAATGTATTTATCTATCATTAAAAAAGGCTCAGATTACAACAATACCTTTTATACCTTCATGGGTCATGCCACATGCTCTGTATGTATGTCTGACTTTCCGACAGTTAGCTGGCTACTGTAAACCCAAAATGAGCGTTAGTAATATATGTTCCTCAGGATCGTGCTGCTGTTAAACTGTGGCACTTATTAAAATGAATTTTTTGTCAAATACCTCGTCAAAACCTGGTACTTTATTAATTTCCACAGAGGTGACCGAAAAGTCAGTGACACCTGTATGCACCGTAAGTCAGTTGCGCGATTAGTTACGTAAACCTGGATTAGATTATTTGTTTACTATGCACCGCAAACTGACAATTTAGACACTGTTACTGTCAAAACAATCTTGCGAACACAACCTTGCCGTATCTCCAATCTGGATTAGTTAATCTATTGACGGTGCATGGCAAGATGCCAAAGATTAGCAAAACGTGATTAGTGAACTAGGATTCGAATCGCCAAACGGTGCATACGGGTGTGAAACATTAACCTGCACCGGTACTCTGTAATTGTAGCGTTTTTCACTGGTTGCATTCGGGCTGCACTGGATTTCTGTTTTGCATTTCACTGGCAATTTCAGTGCAAAAAATTTTAAGTGCACTCATTTCACTGGCATTTCTGCACTCTAAGCGGTCGAACTGAGTGCAATAATTTCGTACCGATTTCAAAGTGAGTGTCGTGGAAGTGAACCAAGGGAATGACAGTACGTTTGAGCGGGAAACTCCAAATCATAGTATCTTACCATTCACCTGTTTAAACTTTCGATATTTGAATATGGTAATTCCTAGTTGATTTTCACTATTTTCAGTCAGAATGAGTAGTGTGAACGAAAAAAATCAAGCTTTTAATTTCCTTGTATGAATTGGCAGAATCCAACTTATCTTCTGAGGATGAACAAATAATGTACTTGGGAAAAAATTCGGGAGAAAAAATTCTCAGAATTATAGCAATCACATGGAAACCATTGAACAGTTTTCAGACAAACAACCAAATATACATATATGCAATGATTGTTGTCAAAACAAGTTGTTGTTTGTTAATGTGTATTCCACTGGAAGAACCCAGTGCAAAAGTGTTACCCTAGGAGAACGTTTTCAGCATTCTGCACTCGCACGGAGTGCACTAAAACGTGCCCAGTGAAAAACGGTATTAGAAACGTGTTTCTATGCACTATGTACTATGGGATCGGGTAGCTTCGTAAATATGTCAACGTAGTAGGCACGTTGTGGTACGCACCCGAAACTGCCCGATCGTCATGGTCGTTATGGTGATAGAAACACGTTTCTATCTCTAAGTTACAGACCACCGGCGCTGGTATCTACCAGCATATGAGGTTGAGACCTAAAAGAGTCATTATTGCGGGATGTATTTTGATACTCTCAATATTTGTGACAGCTTGTACATGATTCTAATAAATTGGGAGAATCAGTGTAAATAAAAGTCAAATTAAGCAGACACTTTATTTTCTGTCATGGATTTTTTTTATTAAACTTCCTATCTTTAGTTGTACAGACGTGATAAAAATTCATATTCTGCTGCTAAAATCTATCTATGACAATACTATAAAGTTACTTTTTTTTGAAGGCGATCCCGATTAAGGTGTACATACCACTGGTCACCCCAATCACTGATAGAGCGGCTGTTAACATGAACAAAGCTTTGTCGCCGAAACCGCCTTTTAAATAAACTGGAGTGCCTTCATCTTGAGCATATTTCTGCAGTATTTCCTTTTTTAGGAAACGCCTTAAGATTGTTTGCTGAAAAACTGGTTTGGAGGCCTAAAAATCAGGAAAATATGTGACAAATCAGCAAAAGTTTGGGTTTTAAACGTCTTCTTCATTATTCAGAATTTAGTTTCGGTTGGGAGGGGGGGGGGGGGGTGTCAAATAAGGGTTGGGGTGTTTAAATTTTGCTTGACTGGGACTCGATCAGCAAAACAAACCGGGGAGGGGGGGTGCAGATTAGGGGTTTATGTTAGACGTGTGCATGTTTGTGGATGTAACATTTTTAGCGCCATTATATATAACGTTTCGGGGGCGGGGGGGGGACCCCTTGGACCTCCCTCTAAATTCGAGCCTGCAGCCAAGGGATACGGAGCTATGGAAATTATGTGGAAGTGTATTATAGTGTCTCAAAAGCCTTAGATTTTTTATTTTAATAATGCTTGCTTTTCACGTTTGATCAGTGGGAATCTGTGAGTCATTTGGGCGGTGGTTTATAGTTCTTTAGATGCCCCAGACCATATCTGACCCTCGAAGATGGATGTATATAATCCAGTCACCAAAAGACCCTCGTATATGGACAAAAAAAACTAGCAACTAGCGAGAGTGGGCGCCGTATCCCTCTTTCACGCTTCGGACATTAATAATACTATTCGAAACTTTCTCAGAGTTCTTCAAAGTACCGGCGGTACCCAACTTATACAGGATGGTGCACTATTTAGTAGCAGAACTCAAACACTCGATCGAAATACTGATTTCAAGGTGGTTATTTCATATAAACAATGGTAGCGCAAAAGCTTCGATTTTAAGATACAGGGTGTCAGTTTGGAGAGAAATAGATTTTTTATAATTTCTTAAACATGATTAATTTATTTTTGTAATTTGGCAGTGTTATTCACTGCAATAAGACGCCAAGTCAGCACTGACTAGAAGATAATTATCATTTGAGGGGCAGACTTTCAAAATACATTTTGTCCAAATTTTCCATATTTGATCTTACAATTACTAGTATACTACTATTATATTTTGTTGTTTGATTCTAATATTCTTTACGGCAAACTTTATTTTCAAATATTTTCCAAATGTTTGTTTTTGGTACTTAACAATGAAACTCAAATTAGATTTTGTCCAGGAATGACAAACAAACTGCATTATATCCACTTAGAGACAAATAAACTACATTATGTCCAACAGTTTTTTAAATTTTTCAAAGTTGTTTTTCAACTTTCTTGTACCAAATTTTGCGATTGAGTTCTATACACCCCATATTACTCCAAATCCTTTTTTCTCTATGATTTGGTTTCTCTGTATTGGTTTTTTGTTTCTCCTGAAAATTTGTAATAATGGAGGAAATGCACTTTGAAAGCCTGCTCCTCGTTTCCAGTGGCATTACTAATATTAGCAAAAAAATCTACGCCACTGACCTTAAAAAATATTATTTTTCGGATTAAATAGACGAAAACACAAGTTTTTTTGTGTCAAGATGTCTTTTGATATCTCACTTTGGTTTCGTGAAACAAACTTTGTTCTTCTCATTGACTGCGGTAATTCCAAGGGCGTATTTCTGATCCAAATTTAGGTAAAAAAGTTCACATAAACATCTGTCCTAAAGTCTGGTTTTACAAATACAGGGTGTCAAAGTTTGAAAATAAAATTGATTTTTTGACACCCTCTATCTAGAAAACCATTCTTTAGAACACATGTTTAGTTAAACTGTTCTACTTGAATTTGGGTCAGAAGTACGCCTTTGGAATTACGGCCTATCCATAAGAATAACAGAATTAATTTGTTTTGTTTTGACATTTTTTTCGACAGGCAAATAGTTTTTATTTTTTTCTCGAAAACAAAGTGAGATACGAAGAAACATCAAGAAATAAAAAAGTTAGGTTTTCATCTGTTTAAACTGAACAACAATACTTATTTTTTAAGGTCGTGGGGCTGCCCCTTGAGATGCCATTGGAAATGATAATAATCTTCTAATCAGTGCTGATTTAGCGTCTTATTGTTTCTTTCCTAAACTTTAACACCCTGTACCTTAAAAACGAAGCTATTGGGCAACCATGTTTCCACTTTAAAATCAGCTTTTTTATCGAGTGTTAAAGTCCTGCTACAAAAAGGTGGACCACCCTGTATTTCTTATGTAAACTTTTTATTAGAAACAACGATGGGTTTTTTGGCAATTTTTTTTCCATTTACGAAATTGTTTTGTCCAATTCGGATTCGTTGGTTTTGTCTATTCTTTCCAATAAGCTTTTAATTTCTGAGAGTTGCATGGTTTGTGCACGATGTATTTATGCGTATGCAGCAATTAAGAATTTGAGTCTTAACTGTTGAAACCAATTTTGGCACGCTCTGTCAATTTTGTTTTTCAAAGAACTACTAAAGCCTCGAAAACATAAAGTAAGGATTGTTTAGGGTGTTTTTAGTTTTACACTCTAAATCAACAATGAATTTTCTTTTTATACATTTCCCATAATCCAACTATAGAACACTTTTTAAAGATCCAGTTAAACTTTATTTAAGATTGCTGAAATGGATAAACTTGTTCACCATCAGCACAACCCACTTATAATTTTCATGATTTATTCTAAGTTTTTCTATCAATGGTTCATCGAAATAAATCATTTTTGAGATATCTTTATCCTGTTGCAGCTCATATATACATCAAAAAAAAAAACTTAAACACCGGTGTCAAAATTGTTTCGTACAGAATAACAAAAAATAATCAAAAATCGCCAAAACAAAACTCTTAAGTTGGAAACAACTGTACATACTATGCATGTTTTATACTTTCGGCCCACCAGAAATTCCTGTTGCTGAAATTGATCCAAAAGTAGTCTTAAACCTTGAAGCTAGAACCCCTATATCAAAGACACCACACAGAAAAATTACTGATAGCTAATATATCTAATTCAGATGGTTGACAAGACCGAATACTGAATCAGAAGTAAAAGTGCTGAGAAATTGATGGAATCATACAATATTTTGTATAATTATGTATTTTTTAGGACGTTACGTAACAATTAACTAAATTGAAATTTAGCTTCTTGGCAAAAACTCACCTGGATGGATACTTTCTGCAATGCCAACATTTTGGAAATCATATTCTTTGATGTAAGATATCAAGGTTTAATCATATATTTTGCACTTTCTCGCAAAAGGACAGCCGACAAACTGAAAACAATTTAGATTTTGTAATGGCACTTCTATTTATAATCGCATCGCAAGCATTGCAGTTGAGATGCATTTAGACTTACAGGGTGATCCAGACGTACATTAGATGCAGTTTTTGACAGCATATTAAAGAACGAGCTTAATGTCATCTGTGATTGTACAGTTCGGAACTCGATCAGATTATTTGGGCATTTTTTATTTTTGACAACTGAGCAGCCGCAAAGGCAAAGCCTAAAACCAAAGTACCGCTGCTGCTAAATTCTAATTTATCCATCTAGGGAGTTTATTGACGTGGACCTTGAAATAGGCTGAATAAATGATACAAACCATTTCACGTAAGAAGATTGATAGATAACACTAACGTCCAGGCACGTATCCAGGATTTCGTTTTGGGGGGTCCAGATTATGGGTGTCACTTGCTTGACCTTTCGGGGGGGGGGGGGGGGGTGCAAAAATTTGTGGATTCCATTTTTTAGATGGCATTATTTAACGTTTCGGAGGGGATCCGGACCCCCTGGACCACCCTCTAAATACGTGCCCGCTGACGTCACAGTTACATAGATGTGCTGTGCGAGTTATCTTGTGCGGTTTGTTTCTAATTTTGTGTGGCTTTACAATTATCCCAAGTTCAATTTCACCCAAAACATATGCTGTGAAGAAACGCACTTATGTTTTGCATTATACTATTATTAAAATTTGTTCGCGCCGGTACGTCATCGATTGTGTGACGTCACTGTCATCTTCTTACGTGAAATGGACTGTACTTCAGCTGGCAATCCGTTTCAAGCCTTAGATAGCCTGTAAAAATGGTGCCGTTGTACCTGATGTCCTCATTTTATTGCTGAATCTTTATTACTGGTTATGGTACGGTTACTGAGATTACTCTGTAAGAAAAGTGGCAGACAGGCCAGACATCAACGGAAATGAGTGACATATACTTTTCGTAAAACGCCCAAAGAGTTCATTTCAAAACAGACGATTTTCGTCTATCATTTGAGAATAAGTCCTTCAAATACATACCGGATACAGCTCTTCAGGAGTATCGTGATGGTAGGAGATAAAAAAAGACAATTAATATTGTATATTACATCAATATCATTTATTTATTCAATATCAAAAGCTACAATATATCTACATTCATAGAAAATAACTTTGGTGAATACACAAAACTAAGTGCCAACTATAAATAAAATTTGTACACGTTAAATTACAACTAAGATCAACTTGTAAAATGAAAAACAAATTCGAATAATGTTTCTTAATACGAGAATAATCATAGGCTGAAAAAATGGTTAACGAGGATTTGTTTTCGAAATACGGAAGAAACAAATATTGCACAATTTGTTAGTTTGCCGAAATTATTAAGAATATATCACCTACATTTACGAATAACAAGAAAAATAGCAGCTTGAAAGAACATTGCAATCTGGATGTTAATATTAAAATTGTGGATTACTATTTCTGGTACAATACATATATATTTGCATGACTATTATAATTTCTGAAACCTAAACATGGTTGCCTGAATCCACGCGCCTTACTGCGGTCATCATAAAATGATATAGTCTTTACCAACAAATAAAAAAAAAAAATAATAGATAAAGCAACGCCCATCCTCTAACAGGCACGAGTGTGATCCCAACACCCCGTTGTTATTATTTACTGTGTTCACAAACACAATGTTATTTTTTACAGAAATCAGCAGGATTTAAATCTTGCGGAACTGCTTAAAATTATAATTTAACAACTATGCACTGGTAAAGCCCAAAATTCACTCAGAACTATAACCATAAACCCGAAACGATCAACCGAAATAAAGTTGCTGTTTATATTAAGCCACTATTAGGCTTCTTTACCTGCTATCTCGTCGTGGGTATACAAAGGGTATACGATATGGGTTTATCAGCAATTCAGCGGTCAGGGTGCCACAGACATCAAGCTGCCGCTTTAGGATTGTGGGCGCAAACAAAGCCCTTGTTTACTTCTAACCTATTCAAATTTGTTGGTCTTTACTGACGATTCGGCGAACTCTGTAGGCTTTATCAAAGTACCGGGTTGGTAAAAATTACAGGAACTCTTAAATATCTCCAAAAACTGGAACGATAAAATTCAATATCTGGGGATATTTGAACATGCAGAATTCAAAAATGCTAACAGTAATATTGCCAAATTTATCACTTTCTATTATTGTTATTTTAAACGAAATGTCCTATTTCTGACTTTTAACGTAAAAGTGGCAAATCTGAAAATACCGCTGTAAGTATTTTTGAACCCTGCATGTTTAAAACCCCCAGGTGCTGAATTTTATCGTTCCCGCTTTGGGAGTTTTGGAGATATGTAAGCGTTTTCTTTTACTAACCCGGGGTAGATACAAAATGTTCGATAAAATAGCTGCACCAGTTAAAATGATTACTTGAATATTTAGGAAAATTGTGACATACCTATAGTCCTTTACCTCTGACGAAGAGATATAAACTAACGATAATTTTGGTACAAACACAGGGTGAGTCCTGAGCTGATACTTTTTTGAACTGTGTATAATAGAAGTCGTTAAAATAAATAACTTTTTCAGATAAATTTTTCCAGAAAACTGAAAAATAAGCAATATAGAATAGGAAATATATATCTGGGCTTGCGTGTCAAGACTTACCTAATTTGTCACTTAGTGCAGTAGTCACTTTTTGTTTACCATTGTTAACTTTAAATTGGTAGATTCTAAGTGTGACACATTATTATGAAGGAGCTTTTAGGATTTGCCAATTCAGAATTAACTATGATAAACTGAAAGTGACTAGTTCTCTAAAAGGTACGAACTACTGATCAATAAGACAAAAATTCGAGCGAAAAACTAAACAAAAACAGAGTAGGTACCTCATGATACACAAGCCCATATGTACTTTTCTTGATTCTGTATTTCGCTCATTTTCCAGTTTTCGAAAAAAAGTTATTTGGAAAAGTTGTTTTTTTTAACGACTTCTATACACAAATTAAAAAAAGTGACAACTTAGGACTCACCCTGTATAGTAGATACATGTAGATGATATATCCAGATAAATCCTCTTCTGGTAAATAAAAAAGATGTATAATGTGGGGAATGTCATTACAAAAGTACGATTGCTAAGTATAAAATAAAAAAAACGTAACGTAGTACGAATGACAAAAATAAATTAAGTACCACTGATTGATTGAGCTACCAATAGTTTACACTTAAAAATAAATTCATTAAGGTAACACATTAAATAATTTAAGCTGTACATATAACTTCATTTTATATCTAATAATTATTTTATATAATAAGTATTTTTCTTATGTAGCTCTAATACTATTTTATTCCGGCGACAAGAGAGATAAAAATTATATTTCGTAATTGAAACACGAATGCATACGAGTTTTGAAGTTATTCCTCTTATTATAACCCTCAAAATAGTGACAGACTATTAGTACAGTTTTGTAACAGTGATGTTTATTTTATGTAGGTAGTTTTGAGAAACTACCCTAACTTGTTTTGGCAGGCGATTAATTTCTCAAAATAGTACTTTGGTGACTAAATTTATTTATATACAGGGTGTCCCAGAAGTCAACGTCAGGCCGCAACGGGGTGACAGAATTGGTTGTAACTATCATGACAAAAATCAGAAAAAAAATCTATCTCATGCAGTTTGAAAATTATGGGCATTTAAATAAAAACCTAGAAATTTGGTCAAATTATAACAATTTTTCGGTTATTGTGGTTAACTTTTATTATTTTTGTTCATTTAAACTTTGGAACCGTAACCCCAAATAACATTTCTAGAAGCACAGTCAAAAATAATGACACAATTGCCCCAAGTTTTCTAGAATGAAGGCTATTTATTAAACTATGAATTTAAAATTTTCAATGTTTGCCGACTTTGAAAGGCCCTCCTTTAAAAAAATGTACTGAAGTGCCTTGGCAAGTGCCATTAAAAGTTGGCGCATTTAACCAGGATTGTAGTTTCATACTAAAAAAAAAAACGAGTAAAAAAGGAAAACCTCAAGTAACCCGATTTTTGCTAACCCATTTCACTCAGGTCAGATGTTCTTTATTCGCACAAGCGTCTGGTAGGTTCGTAATTTTACGGCAAAATGATGAGAGAGGTGGATAGTGGACATGTTTACCATGAGTGAGCAAGACAGATAGTGATGCCACTTTTAGCAAAGTCAGCAAAAACAAGTAAAATTAATAAAATAATGAAAACTCTTGACCTAGCTTAGTTTAGGTTTATTGTATTAGAAGTCAGATAGGGAAATAACATCTTTTATGACAATAAAAGCTCAAAATGTGTACCATCAGCCTCAATACACGCCCTACATTTTCTTAAAAAAGATCTACTTATTAGCCAGGCACATTTAATGCGAGAAGACGGATCCCCAGTATCGCTTTAAAGTAAACCTGTGGACCGGAATTTTAAACGGCAAAATTGTTGGGCCTTTTGAGCTGCCTGAGAATTTGAATGGCACGAATTACTTACATTATTTACGATAAAACTTACCAACTTTGTTAGAGGACGTACCACTAAAGCGGCCTACAAACGTTGATGTAAGCTGCGATTCCTCAATCGACTCAAGGTTTCATCAAACTTGCATCAGTTGCATAAGTTCCTACCCAAATCGAAACCTGTTGCGATGCCTGAATCGACTTGATATCTCATGCACGTTTCATGTAACACAAGAATAGTAGGGTGGGCTTATTTCTTTGCATCGACGCAATACTATACACGTTGAAACCTGTATCACTGCATCAGCGTCACCGGCTCGGCGACATGGCTCACCGTCCATAATAGGATTCCAGAATCTGCATCGCTGCAAGCCGCAACTCATACCAGATTCGTGATTCAGTACCACACACGCTGCTACTTGCGTTATGAAACATAGAAGTCGATACCTGAATCGCAGCATGCATCAACGTCTGTAGACCGCTTAACAGATCGTTGCCACATGAGGTATCAACAAGATGGCTGCATTACGCAGTGCAAATAATAGGTTTTCTTGACCAACAATATCCGGAAGGTGGAGGTGGACGTTCAGGCACTATCTCGTGGCCAGCCCGTTCCCCAGATTTAAATCCCCTGGAATTTTGTTATCGGGGTGTTCTCAAAGAAAAAGTTTATTCATAGCCCATTGAGAGCGTAGCCGAGCTGCGTAAACGAATTTCTCAAGCTGCTGAGGACATCAAGTCTCGAGGATATGCCTAACTGATAAGTACATCTATTTTAAGAAGATGTACTAATGTATTGAGGCTGATGGTAAACAATTTGGATATTTATTGCCTGATCTTTATTCCAAATAAACCTAAACTAAACTAGGTCAAAATTTTTCATTATTTTATTAATTTTACTTATTTTTGTTGACTAAAAGTGGCGTCACTATCTGTCTCGCTCACTCATAGCAAATATGTTCATTATCCATCTTTCTCATCATTTTGCCGTAAAATTAAGGACCTACCAGAAGCTTGTGGAAGTAAAGGACATCTGACCTGAGTGAAATGGGTTAGCAAAAATCGGGATATTTGAGGTTTTTATTTTTTTACTCGTTTTTTTTTTAGTATCAAAGTAACAAGTATTGTACCATTTTACAATCGTGGTTAAATGCGCCAACTTTTAATGACACTTGCCAAGGCACTTTAGTACATTTTTTCAAAGGAGGGCCTTTTAAAGTCAGCAAACTTTGAAAATTTTAAATTCATAGTTTAATAAATAGTCTTGATTCTAGAAAACTTGGGGCAATTATGTCATTATTTTTGACTCTGCTTCTAGAAATGTTATTTAGGGTTACGGTTCCAACGTTTAAATGAACAAAAATAATAAAAGTTAACCACAACAACCGAAAAATTGTTATAATTTGACCAAATTTCTAGGTTTTTCTTTAAATGCCCATAATTTTCGAACTACATGGGATAGATTTTTTCCTGATTTTTCTCATGATAGTTATAACCAAACCTGTCACCCCGTTGCGGTTTGACCTTGACTTCTGGGACACCCTGTACAATAAATTTTTACTTAAAGCTAGCGGCTATTACCTTTCGATACTTTTTGTATTTTTTTGCGAAAGTGCACAAAACCAATGCTAATTAATTTTCATTATCAACAAATAATTATATAAAGGGAATAACTCCATAACTTCAGTAATAGGTAACTAGAGCACAGTAGTATTCAGATAGATGCAAAAATAAAACAGATCATTTTCTGCACTCTATCAGTCTTTTGTGCAGAATGTATTTACTTTTAGTGTTAGAAACGGGTATGATGCACACCATATAGTAACAGATTCATATAGTATTAATACAATTAAATCATATATAACACATGAATATTTGGCACAGTTCTGCGGAGCTTAATTTTCGAACATATACACTATTTTAGGGAAATTTCTATGTTCGTAAAACACATATATCTATACTTTCAATATCCTTGATACGTAGTATGGAATCCAATCAAATGTTCCAATGATTATATAGAGATTTAGTCAATTTTAAAGATTTCTACTACACGTTAGTGTTACGAAATGCGTTGATCGCGAGAACGATTCAAACGCTATCTTGTGACGGCGATTATACCATGGGAAGCTCATATTAAAGTGTCAAAACGCAACGCTTCTATTAGAGTAAGAGCCTAATACGCCATGGCCAATCTGGAAATTAATCTGGATCATTTTTTGAAATACATTCACTGCCTTTCCTTTCAGTAACTGAGCAGAGGTGAACATTCATATAAAAGGTGAGGAAGCAAGAACTTGTCACAACTGAGCTGGCATAATACAGCGCTTTGTTGGCGGCTGTGTTTTGCACAATCAGATGGACCACGCGTATACATTTTTTATGCATGACTTTTGATGAAAAATTTTTAAATCATCATGATTTTTTTAAATAGAGAATTAAGATACGTACTTTCACCGTAAAATAACCTCGACTTGGGTTTTTAAAGCGAATATCCTACATATTTTTAACATTTACAGATTTTACAAGAACATATTAGTATATTTACGTTGTCAAACGCGAAGTTGTTTTTTATTTTGAACGAATTAGAGGAAAAGGGCAGAGAAAAGAGTATTTCTATAAAGATACTACTTACATTACCTATACAATTGTCACGGATACTACAAAGTACAACGGGATTACTAAACAGCATACATTTTTCAGCTAGTTCTTTCTCAATGTGATATGGACCATCTATATTACCATATTACATGTTTTCACCTGCCAGCACGATGTATGACGGATGGTTTACACTAATAAGGTGAAAATAAAAATTTGTAAAAAAATGTATTATGTCCGTAGAAACCGATGTTTGAAAATTGTGGTTGTTTGTTGTCATTTTGACTGTTTTAAATCGGAAACTATTCATCAACTTTGGCCTCATTCCAAAATCCCATAAACAAGAAGCTATATCCGTGGTCCCCTTTCTTGTGTTACTCAGTAGATAGATTATGTAGTACGTAAACGTAGGATTCCCTTCAAAATATATTTTTTTACTTAAATTGAACATTTACGACCAACTTTTGAAGCTCAAATCCATAGTATAACAATAAATTGAGGCTTATTAGTGTATGCTTCATATAAAAGGAAAGCAGAAATCGTTTGATAGAAATACCACATGGTCAGATTCAAAAGCATGTAGCCGTCTTATGTGCTCATCACTGATTGCAGAAAAGCATAGTTACATTTTGTATAAATCTAAGTCAAGCAGATATTGTCAGTGAAAATGCTATGCGGCGTTAACAACACAGCTTGTATTTAAATGCAATTAAAAAAACTGGATTACTTTTGTAAATTCCAGCGCGTCTGTAACTAGGCTTTTCTGATACATCGCCCGACTGGCATCTGCATTTATAGTAGAAATCACCTTGAAAATGAACGCATATCCGAACTTTTTCGTGAACACGCCAGGAGAGAATCTAGCAATCTTTTTTACCAGATTCACTAAACTGCAGAATGCTTCCCGATGATTTCTCCAGTTTTCGAGTATACGTGCCTGCCATCGAATTCCACAGAGATCTGTTTTTCGTCTTGCTTCAAAGGTTCGTGCTCCTCCCTGTAAAGTAACAAATGGATGCTGCTGAAGTCTATCAAGCATCTACGGGGTACTTTATGTGATTCAAATAAGCTACAATAACATATCTGGGGATGTGAAGCCTTCCAATCATGCAGCGCATAAAAAAGAGACAATCCCCTTTGGATGAAACCATTGCAAGTACTCGGAAATCAAACTACTATCAAATCGTGTAAAAGGTACTGTTTCCAAAATATTCCTTCCAAAAGAGCGTCCAATTTTCTTTTTACAGTTGCAAAAAGCGTTTTTATTTTTTGAAAGGAAGATTCCAAATTCGCGATATTTTTCGTAATTCTAGACTATGTTTTTGAAATCTTGATTGTAATGAAGCAAAATCAAGTTACTTTCACCATCGCTGCTTCAATAATGTGAATGAAAGTGGAAGGAACATCTTGAGCAATTGGGCATATCCAGTAATGACAAAAAAGATACAAAGACAGAATAAAAAAGGACAAAAGTAGTCCACTAATGAGAAGGCAAAAATAAATTTTTAAACAATTTTCATGCCAGCAGAATCAATGATTTGAAATGAAGCGTATAAATATATTTTCCATGCTTTGCCTCGCATTCAAACAACAAGTTTCGGAGAGGTGATGGCAAAATATACTCGGTTTCAACACATTTGCGCCGGGTCATTGTACATTTGAGTATTATTTAACAGAATTTAGATTACTGTTACTAGTACTAAGTATTTAATCGAACAATCTAAATTTTATAGTAATAGTAGTAATCAGTGAATAACCAATACTCCATACTCCATTCCGCTACGATTGTTAGACACTCCAATATCCTTTGCCTCTTAGTAGAAAAAGGGAGCTATATACAATCCATATACTACTGAAAATAGTAAAATCGCAGTAAGTACCTCTCATGCGCTCTTAATGTTTGTAGAGAGCATGCTGACATAAAACATGCATCTAGATATTATATCATTCTATGTACACATTCGTTATTGACCAAAAGTACCACTTCTTGGTTAAGATATGGTTTAAGTAAACAATCGTTAGCTAAATATTACAACAATATTAAAATATTGCGGGTACCACGGCTATCCTTATTTGAGGAATGATGAACATTTGTATTTAAAAAATCTTGGGTCTATAGAAATTCAAAACGGAATTTTTATGCAGCATCCAAAATAAAAACAGGTATAGATGATGTAATTTCTTATCATGTCATCTTATTTGTTTCATCGCACTTCTTCACAGGCCAAAGAAGAAAAATGCATACTCTGGAAGCTAAGACTGGTCGGCCACCTTTAAGGCCTTTACTAAAGAACAGAATGTGACAAAGAATAATTATGTATTGTTGGTTGACATCTATACCAGGAAACAGTTTTTTGTTTTGTTGATAACTCCAAACGAGATC
Source organism: Callosobruchus maculatus (assembly GCA_951848785.1). Taxonomy (NCBI): domain Eukaryota; kingdom Metazoa; phylum Arthropoda; class Insecta; order Coleoptera; family Chrysomelidae; genus Callosobruchus; species Callosobruchus maculatus. Next base: position 9,080,553 of record CATOUR010000029.1, read on the forward strand.
TAATAATCTAAGAACTTCCTAGGATCACGATGCAGTCTGCCTTATGAATGAATAATGTACACGGATTACAATCCGAAGATGATGCTATACCGCATCCCATTCTGTATACGACGAAAATAAATTATAAGGAAACCTAGAAAAATGTATGGCCCACTCTCTGGTTAGGAGAACATTGACCACATCTTTCCTTCAAGCATATCCAAAAATGCCGAGTCACAAATAGAAATGTAATTCATCAGTTGATTGACTCTCTGTCACCGACATGGTATGGATGTGCATCAAGAAAACAACTAATAAATGTTCTCCAAACCAAAGCTTGGCCATAACTTTGTCCAAATTTGATTATGGTTGGATTCCGAATGAGATGTGGGAATCATCTCGGGATTGCAAATTTTAGATCTACCGATTTGGCTACGAAGTTAGTTCGGAAAAAAGCAAAAGCTCTTTCTGGACACAGCTGACGACAGTCATTAAACTTTTTTTTTCAAGTTTTCAACTCTGCTTCAGAAGTGGCTGAAACTTAATCTTTATCTTCCAGTATATCTGGTTTTTTATTATTGGATGAGAGCCACGATTTATAGCAACGACCGATTCTAACAATAAATTATTGATTCAGAGTTATCAAAACTTTTCATAAGCGAACCTGAAAACTGACAGTGTAGGTCGCCGTACAAAGATGTTTCAAGCAGCACTGGCGAAAAGTTATGTATAGGTCCCTCATAAAAATTAGCAATGGTTTAAGTACTGCAAGTCACAACAATTGTTAGTTTTTTATTTATGTCATGTTCACTACGTGAAGTAAACACACAAAAACCCCGACGTTTCTCCAGAAACTTCATTCATGGCGTAGATCGTTTGCAAAAAATTTAGAGAAATTTATCTTTTAGGAAGTTTAAAAATTGTTTGCGATTATATGACAATAAAAAGAGCCTAAGTCCAACAGGAAGAATTCTGGAAAATTAACAAAATCAATTTTTGGCTTACATTTTTTTTTGTTATTTATCATATATTTCCCAACTTTTCTAACATCAAATATATGATATTTTAGATACCAAAACTGAAAGGTCACGCCATTAAATGTTCACAAAATACTACAAAATAAAAAAATATAACAAAAATATGGATTTGGGCCAGTTTTATTTTCAAACTACAAAAACCATTTTTTTCTGATATTAACACTCCAACTTTCAGGTTTTCGCTTTCTTTTAGGCGTTATTTCGCTATCAGAATCCATTTCGAGGGAAACCAGAGTGACAGTTAAAGAATACCATAACCTAACTAAACGCGTGATTCAACTGTCAAAAATAAAAAGGTTCCAAGTCCAGGACTTGTTCACTTCATACGCATTTTTCATGCAGCACAAATCAGGTTTCAATCTTCGACTTGGACCCGTTTTCACGGTCAGTGATGGAATGAAGTGCGAACTTTGTGCGCAAGTCAATTTAAAAAGAAATGGACTTGGGCCCATTTTATTCTCACATAATCAATTACAGTTATGAGTGGTCCACTAGCTTTGTAAGGAATAAATTGGATCAACAGCAAATGTGTACACAGCAGAATAGAGGCAGCTCTTACGTCAAAGAGGGCGCCAGTTTGATGGGCTGCGGCAAGTTGAGGCTGCTGGGATGCGCAGGCGCAGCTTTGTAACTGCAATAAGGCAGCGGAAATCGCCAACTGTATAAACTAAAATTCCCAGAAAGTAGAGGAGAACGTGTGTTATGATGAAGCATGTAGTGTGCGTGAAAATACAATATAAAATACAATGGATGTGAGTGAAGTGGTAGGTATATCGTGTGATGGAAAAAGTTGAATGGGGTTAAACATACGGGGGGTGGATGGGTGTAATAAGTTAAATATATAGGAGAATTTTAGAAAGCAGATCTGCAGAATATCATTCTTGATACCGAGTTATATTCACAAAAAGCTTATACTATATCCATCAAACGAAGCTAATTGCAGAATAAGTGACGCTCTTCAACAAGGGTTGTTCACTGGCGTGAACCTGACCAGCAATTTCCATTTCCCCCGAAGCTATCGTATATTGCTGGAATCATATTTCTGTAGTTCCCATTTTCATATCACGCAAAAGGACGTAATTTTGGGCATTCTGAACATTTTTTTATGCTATTAATAATTTTCGATCAAATTTCAACGTTTCTTTTTTTGAGTTGCTCTTTTTCTAAAATCGTTATCATAAGTTCCAAGAAATGCAAATATAGCTAAGAGCTATACCGTTGCAAAACTAACCGCAGTCGGGCTATCTGTGAAGCTAAGCAACGTCGAGCGTGTCCGGTTCTTTGATGGGTGACCACCTGGGAGCACCGAGTTTCGGCGGCAAGCCTCTATACTCACAAAAACATGATTTAGAAAAATATTCTCCTATATATTTAATTTGTGCTGAGAAACTATATTATAATGTAGCATAGATACTGAAGAATATGATTTTTCTATTCCATTCAGAACCCAAAAATAAATACTGTTTAGGAACAGCTACGCAGCATTTAAATACTCGTACATCTGCACTTTTAACATAAATATATTATGTATAAAGACCTAAATGCAAAAGTATATAAAATACGTATATCTCAGCTGAAATAATTGACGTAGCGGGTTTTGCATATCATGATATGGTGAGTGTTTATTTGAATCAGATTTTTAAGGAAACAAAGATCAAGCGAAGAACGTAGTGCAGTAATATGACAAAGCATTAACCTCAGTGCCACCATTTTGTAGACCTCGGTCAATATAGTATTTTCTATACTTTATTTGCTGGTTAGATATTACAACTGTGCATAAGAAATATCACAATTTTTTCATGAGTAATCGTTTTTAGCCGTCTGCGTAGATAAGAAGAACCTAAAACTAATGTATCGTCACTACTATTAAGAAAAAATATATTTTGATATGATGTTTTCAACTAATTGATGGTCACAGATCTCGAAAAGTCGTATCTGACCATGTCTGCTTAGCAGATTCAGGGAGCAGAGACACTATCTAATAAAGCTTACAATAGTTTGTTAAATTTGCAGGTAGAAGTTTTAAAACAATAACAAAAACACTGTAATCCTTTTTATAGGAAATTGTGGCAATCATTCTTATGAATAATGTGGTAGCTAATTAGCTATCTAGTAGTTATACGAGTTATACAAAATAATAAAAGTTATACCCAAACTACAATAATGTTGTAGTGTTTTGGTACCTACTGTATTATTAAGAACTAATCGTTTCCTTATTTGCCGTATTTATACGGAAAGATTCAAACTGTGGATGCAGAAAATTAAGAGTCCTAATATTTATAGGATTTATGGTAGTCAGTGGGGTGTTAACATCGCTTGCAAACGATACAAAATAAATAGATAAGCACAGCCCTGGAATTTATGAAGGGGAAGCGAAAGATAAGAACGGAAGTAGAAGTAGACTAAATCTCAAGCTTGTGTCTTCTCGCCATTACCCCTTAAAAATAATGGTTACAGTTAGTTGTTTTTATACATGGACGGGAAAAATTAAGGAAATATTTGAATAATCTCGAGAATATATTGTCTTTTGAAGTTTTTAGAAAACTCGATTTATCGGAGAAACGGGACAAACAGAATTTTCGAGAAAATCGTTATCGATTTTTTTACCTTATTAATGTTTTCGAAAGAAAAACTATGGTATAAATAACTGAATTTACCAAATACAAAAAACTTTTTGAAATGCATTGTCATCTGCTAACGGCATAGCGATTGCTGTTCCAATCCAATTACTGATGGCAACTGCTAACAACGAAAAAAAAAAATAGTTTGAACTTGAATTTTATTTGAATACGTTTAATGGTTGAATAAAGTATTCATCGTTTTCATAAAAGGCAAATCGAAATAATTTGGGACCAGTAGAAGGCGCCGTGAATTTGTTGGACTCCAACATCTACTTCCACTCGAAGCATTACGAATACTTGAAAGGTAACCTCTAAAATTCCTAGGGACTTATTATTACTTTACACTACTCGAGTGGAAAATGTAGAAGGCTTCGCAAAGGATAGTTCCAGGAATATTGCCTTAAATTTTATGTTTAACAAGTACTCTGTATACTAGAAGAAGAACTAGTAGCTCTACTAAACATCTTAGAGCAATACAATGCAGCATATGGTCTTGGTATTCACTACAACAAGACCAAGGTTATGATTGTAGATAGAGTGCATGATAATCATCACGAAATAAAGTTAAGTACTCTGTATACTAGAAGAAGAACTAGTAGCTCTACTAAACATCTTAGAGCAATACAATGCAGCATATGGTCTTGGTATTAACTACAACAAGACCAAGGTTATGATCGTAGATAGAGTGCATGATAATCATCAAGAAATAAAGTTAATAGGCCGTTGTGAAGTAGTTCAAAGTTTTGTGTACCTCGGATCTTTGATCGACAGTTCGGGGAGTTGTGAAAATGAGATTCGACGGCGCATTCAACAGGCACGTGTGGCCATAACAAAGCTTACTAAATAATGACGTGACCATAACATCACTAAAGCTACCAAAATGTCGCTGGTTTAGTCTCTAGTGTTCCTCATATTTTTGTACGCCTCGGAAACTTTGACTGCTAAAAAGGCAGATCGAACTCGCTTTTGAAATGTGGACGTGGAGGAGAATGCTGAGAGTTCCTTATTATACCGCCTATCGAACTAATGTTTCCATACTGGATGAGCTCGGTAATCGAAAGAGACTATCCTCCATTGTGTCGACGAGAATGCTTACATTCTTCATTCTTCGGACATATTCACAGAAGCGATAATATGGAGAAACTTTTAGTTCAGGGTCACGCCCCGAGTGGGCGGCGCTGTGGCCGTTCCCCAACACGCTGGGTGGATACGACGAAACAGTTGCTGGATATGAGAATCAAAAGCGCCACTGAACTGACAGTAAATCGCGAACGATGGCGAGCTACAGTTCTCAAAACTATTGATAATATTCGTGTCGGCAATACTCTAACTCCGACTTAATGCATTTTACGAGTTCACAATATGTCTGTTAAGACATTGTGACTATGAAAAAAAAAACTAAAGACACTTTATCGCATGTAAACTTGTCTGAAATCTAATAGATGGGATATCCGATGAAAAATTATTGACAATGTTTCATAACACTAAATTACTGCATAACTAGAATTCGAAACCAATAATGGATAAGCTTTAACATTCCGGCTATTAGGGTGATTGAAACTCCAATGTAGTTATTTTTGAGTTCTGAGCAACTATATCTACAGCTATTCTATAATTATTACCTGCTGAGCTTAGCATCATCTTCCGCATTCTGTTTGGCTGAATTACCACAACACAGAGCGATGACTCCAAGTCTGTTTACGAAGAAGCACGTGATGTCCAATAAGATCAGCACCAAAATGATGACAGCTACTACAATGCCTATAATCAGGCCACTGCTTATCCCCGCTTTCTGCATGGGAACGATGGGATCCTCACCTGTAGAAACAGATGGCAATTACATACTGTCCAGCGGCAGTAATATAAGCTATTATATTGAATGAAAAAATGATTTGTCGTTAATCTGCCACCATGTTACCATTTCATTATGGGTCATAGAAAAATATGTCGGGCGTCTACTAGACTAACACGAAGTTTTCAAATTAATTACATAGATTCGAGTGAAATTGCTCATACTAGATTAGCGACAATGAAAAAATCGACCCATCGATACAAGTTGGCAGTGTAATTAAAATAAACGGTCAATATGACGACAAATCAATGCACCTATTAAGTATACTCAATAACAAATGCATACATATATTTGATGACTAACCTACTCATAATGTAGAGCGTCATCCACGCAGTTTTGCTTTGTACAATCTATACAAATTTGTGCAATGCGGATTTACAGTCAATAAAAAGACAGCTAACTTCAGTCACTATGCGATTACCACATACCTTGATAAACAGGTGACATACTGCATAAAAATGCATCGACTGAAGAGTATCCGATAAATAAAGTTTATGGTTAGTAGTAGTCTTTGAAGATTAGTATCTTAGCAAGCGAAGTCTTATAGCTTCTCATATGGACTAAACGAACCAAAAAGCCACTTGGTAATCGCTTATTTTTTTAACAAGATTCAGTTTTTTTAATTTCTAAGTAGTCACTGGATAAAAGTAAAATCAGAAGCAATATGAGTAGATGACGCACTACATAGAAATCCATCGACCATATATGTTATATAGATGTAGCTTTTGATTTGTGACAGTGTTTAGTATGTGAGTATTATATCGAAGAGAATACTTAGAAATAATAGCACCTCCATTCCCATTCCAAAGTAATATGTATGTATTATGTTTTTTATTTTTTTTAACGAGTGCTTCAGAGCTGTGCTGGTCTGTTTCGAAAAAAATATATTATTAATTTGCTTTGTGAAAAGGATGAAGTATTTTAACAATTTTATTTCTTATAAGAAAAGTTATTCAGGCATTTTTTATACTTCCGTAAATTATAAAAATACAGGGTGGGCCAATAGTGCGTGGACGGAGGATTGTGGGCTTACTAAAAAATATTTTAAAAATCTGTCATTTGATCATGGTAGGGACCCTTAAGGGCTATAACGTAAAAATATTTTCACTTAAATTTTGACGTTTATACAGGGTGATTCATATCAAACTTACATTTTTTTGAATGGAATCCCCTATATATTATTGCATATTTGGATTCCTTGGTCAATTATAGTGTGACTTTATGTATCACACCTGGAACTTTAAACGAACGGTTTAGGCGCAAATCACCATTTTTGGTATAAGCAAGGATCAGAAAAAAATTGAATATCGCAGCGATTATAAAACTTAGAAGGCCGTGACTTTGCCATACGACTAAGCATGAAATGCGTCACCTTAGGTCAGACGGCTAAATTTGAATTCTTTTTGTGCTTGGAGAAATCAGAGAATAAATTAAGGAAACTTCAATCACAGATAACTTGATTTTTTCAAATAGGAATGCCTATTTTGGTTCAAAGAATCAAATGTAAAATTTGATTACCTTTCTAACGATACAGCATTCTTGATATCAGTCTTTTTTGGTTTTCATTTTATTTCAAATTTTCAGTCAAATCGGTGTTTTTCAAATTTCCTGCATGCAAGCAACCAAGCAGGCCATGCAAAATAAACAAAAGCTCGTTATAATGGAAGAAAGCAACTAACTCAGTAGAAAGATGCAAACTAAGTAGAGCAACGAGGCAAGATTATGAAAATTCCTTACAACATACTAGCTCTAACCAGAAACAATAGCGGTAACAAGAACGCTCATTTTTCACAGCCTACTAGCTATTACCCAATTTCCAAAGTCAGTAAAAAATATTTAATCACAGGAAAACTACAGTGATTGTTGCTGGCAGTAGAATATCTATGTCTTCTGAATAAATTTTCACATTTAATGCTATAAAAAAGTAGTCATTTCCGTAAGTCAAAAGTAATGATATATCTGACTGGAACCCTTCAAATTCTTCAGTAGGTACTTCTACTTATTAGCAAAATCGCGGAAAGTGTAAACTTGAATTGCAGTCTGTTTGCATTGTAAAACATAATTTAGTTTGCAGAAAACTACATAAAATAATCACAATTACAACATAGCCTAATTAAAAAATTCTAGCAATTATGTTCAGAATGCTCCAGTTGGAGATATCTTCACTTTTGACTTAACTAAACGGAAACGACTAATTTTTTATATCATTAAATGTGAAATTTCATTCTAAACATGTTAGACCGTAAACAAAAATCGCTGGCAGATTTCCTTTTTTTTGTTTCAAAATTTTTAATCGTTTTGGAAAGCTGTCAAGCTCTAGTAGACCTCAATAGCTAGTAGGCTGTGAAAAAAAAAACACTTCTGTCATACCCCAGCTACTCATTGACATTAGATTTCTTGCCGCTGTTGTATCCGGTTAGAGTTAATATGTTGTAAGAAATTTTCATAATCTTGCCTCGTTGCTCTAGTTAGTTTGCATTTTTCTACTAAGTTAGTTGGTTTCTTCCATATTAACGAGCTTTTGTTTATTTTTCTTGGCCCGCTAGGTTGCTTGCATGCAGGAAAATTGAAAAACACCGATTTGATTGAAAATTTGAAATAAAATGAAAACTAAAAAAGATTGATATCAAGAATGTTATATCGCTAGAAAGGTAATCAAATTTGACATTTGATTCTTTAAACCAAAATAGGCATTCCCATTTGAAAAAATCAAGTTATCTGTGATTGAAGTTTTCTTCTAAGTATTTTGTGGGTACTTTAAATCTTCTTAACCTCCTTAAAGTTATGTATCTAATACATGCTATTTGAACTCTCAAGCCTTCAAGAAAAAATAAATACGAAGAAAAACAGGAAGAATGAATTATATGGTTATATAGAAGATTTAGCCAATAGAATTTCACCTGTACAGTAGCATTGTACATATCACACTCACTGACTGCATTATATTGTCATGTTGTGTTGCCAACGACGCATTTATTTTTATCACTAAGGCAAATCGGACGTCGTTATGATGGTATGAAAACGAGGTGTAGAGGGAAATTTCATTTCATTCGTGGTATTGGCAGTGACCCAGATCATGGATGCAATACTATACTATTATGGAGGTATAATTACTATCGCGTCACGCTAGTGTTATTGTATATTGTACAGTCGGTAAAAATAATATGTGTCTGACATCCATTATATTTATGTATCTATATCAAAAATACGATGGTATTGTGAATGCATTTTATACAGACATTACAGACAGACTGTTTACTAATCAAAATACGAGGTGAGGCTGAAAAAAGTGGACCAACGGATTAATATTATGAAAACTCTCATTTTTATTAAGCGAATCTCAAATTCATTTGTTATGAATCACTGCATACAAAATATTGATAAGGTGAGATTATCTAACAAGGTAGCTGAAGATTTGTGGGGAAACAATACGAAATTCAATAAAGTGGTTTTTGATTGGCGGTGTATTGATAAAATTAGTTTGACAGAGCGAAGTCCCTTTTATTCTTTTATTACTTTCCACATAGAGATGAGGGGGAATATTATAGCCTAGTTAGTCTAGTCTAGAATAGTTATAGTCTATAGTATTATAGAAAATTTTTTGAGATAATTTTTTTGGGTAGTTAATGATCACGAGAATTTGCCTGTCTGTCTCAAATTTGCTACTAGCGTCATCTTAGTAACAACTACCTGACTTTGATGAGATTTTGGGCGCGACATCATACTCTGAGGTCACAGTATAGGGTATAGGTAATGCTATTTTAAAAAATTGGCGGCAGTAAATAGAAAAAATTTCAGAACTGCACCAAATAATGGTTTTCAGGTGATTTAAAGATTCCTTATAGTTTTCAATTTTTTCCATGAGGGGATGAAACGGGGGTAGTGGATGGATTAATTGTAATCGCGAAAATTCTCGATGTTGAGATAACTATATTACGAAAATCTATCTCACTGTTTCATTGTGTCTGCTGCAATTTTTCCTCAAGCTAATCTTAGTAACAGCTTAAATTTGGGGTGTGGTAGTTATGTAGTCATAGTAGGTAATGTTGCTATATTTTCTTCTTTTATCGGCAGAGTAATTAGCAAAACAAATTATCAAGACTGATTCAAACTTGATTTCTGAGTGTTTTAGGGATTACTGATTATTATTTTCCTGTTTTCCGGGAGGCGGTGGTGGGGAGTGAATTTCGTCTTTGAGGAACTACATGATTTTTGTGCATTCATTCGATACCTTCCAGACCTATCGAAACATTGCCTTTGTAGACATGTCTGGTTTAGAAGTACTTTCAAATTAACCTGTTGTTTTTCACGCGTTATGCTAGTGCTTTCTACAGGTGCAGATTAAAGGGTGGGTTGGTGAAATTTCTTCCCACAAAATTCTGAGGAAACACGGACTAGACAACTTTTTGTCAGTATTGTTACTACAATATTCTGTAGGCAGGAAAATTAATACAAAGCAATACTTTGAAGTTAAGTTCGAACAGCAGGAAATAAATGATAGTCACAGAATTGTGATTTAGTTAATTTGTGTGTTGCATATTTTTTTGTGGGTTGTTTTAATTTGTAGTAATTATTTTTCTTATTCGAATTTTAAGAACTAATATTTCAGTTCTTCAAGCATATTTTTAGTTGAACACATACTGAGAAACCACCTACTCTGTGTACAACCCTTCCCCACAAAACTTCTCTCTGGATCCACCACCAGCTTTCTATAAGTCGATCATCTCCGTCTCTTTCTTCTCCTTTTTCCAGCCACTCCACGCATTATTTAATATTTCCAAAAGTGCTAAAGATCGTCTTTAATTCTTCCGATGCTCAGCAGTCGGAGGTTTCAAAACCGACGGTTTTTAGACTACGTGTATGTGTGTAAGATGTTGTTGACAGAAGCCATTCCTAATTATAGATCCGAAACATACTCCTTATAATGTAACACTGATTTCCAGAAATACACATATCAAAATAATTACATATTTAACATATCCATAAGAAAATAATTGATAAAATCTGTAAATTGAAAACAAGATTTCCAACACAATAAAATATGTTCTAAACTATTCTAACATTGACAACTTATCATAAATTGGTATGCTAGTCTCATTCCATGTGTAAATCCGTTTTTATTGTTTGAAAATAAAGAAACTCAACTCAAGTGCATATAGTCAGTGTAAATGTTAGTCGAGAAGAAAAAAGCCACCAGAAGACATCGAACATGCCAAAGCAGTTGAAGCAATCAGTGCATGTTAACTTAACGCAGGAAAGGATGTTCGATCTGTGCTAAAGTTGGAATAGCATAATATAATTGGGATGAGCAAAATATTTTTATATTTATATGTACTATATTAAAATGATGTACATAAAAAATGAACACGGACCAAACCATGAATAAATATTCCAAATCAAACTACATTAAAACAACTTTCGTAAACTGGGTTTCTGCTATTACTATCTAGAATCACATTGAGTACTTACAATCTCCCCACATTTTATACATAACATAGATCATTCAACCCAATAAAGTAACTTTTGTGTGTTAAAGCTGCAACTTACTTGATAAGTAAGTAAAACCAGCAACTGAACATTGGTTTTAGAAACATCTCTAACCGATAGCATTGTTTTTTCTCTCTGATGACATTTAACGAACAGCTTTGATGCCAGATGTCCAAGAAAAAAACAAAAAAAAAAAAAACAACCAGTTATGGAACTGACAAAATAAATCAATACTAAAAGTGCTTTCTAACTTTTGCACAAATCTTCCCATCTTTCAAAAATTCCAAAATAGCGACCATTCACCATTCTTGCACCATAGTCAATTCAAATCTTTAATAGAGGATGCATGTACAAGCTTAGTAAGTCATTTTCGGAATAATCATGTACACCCCCAAATTCAAAATCATTTTTTTAATACTCGGCGCATTCTTCTAAATCTTCATTATGTCTCGCACACTACTTCTATCAAAGACTTGAATAAACTAGTTTCCAATTTAAGATTATTTAAAAAACAGTCTACGTACAGTTTTGATGATATCCACACGACTTTAGAGCGGCATTTATAGAAAAATCACTGAAGCGCACGATCTGGCACAAAACTTCACTCCACAACAACAAAAAGCGTAAAAATAACATCAAGCTATACATAGTCAATTCGTGTATTTCTTCAAACGTAAATGAAAAATTACAATGCAAAAACCTACTAGTAGAGTGACTGACGTACAAAAAAGTTGTTTTGAGTTATACAATTAACCCTCAAAAGGTTGTGACTGTTCCATAGTACACAGAATTAGAGGAGTTCAGTTTTAGATCGTCACTAATTTTGTTGTGAGATATGCCTGTGTATAAAAAAGAAAACAAAATTTACAATGAAACTGGAGTAAAATAATATTATAAGGTGTTTTAGCAATCATTTTACAAAACAACAACGATAAATGTACAATAAACACCCGATAGGCATACGCCTCTAATAATGAAGAAACGAGAAACACATTGCTTTGTGCGCGCATACTCATTTGGGATATTGGAAAATACTGGTTCTAATAAACACTCCACACTGTCTTCATCCGATGTCGTTCTTCTTTCAACAACTCAAGTTAAGGGGCTAACTGTACGAGTAAACGGATTTGTTTTATTGGGAAGTAGGAGGTTGGCGTTTTATTCCCTAGATTTGTATAATGTCACAGTGAGTTATATTATGTAACAAGCTGCGGACAGTTTACATATATAGGCTATTCCTACCCGTGCAGTTTTTGAGATTTTTTCCCTGTAAAATATTGAAAAAAGGCGATTTTCTACGTGTCTATTTCAGTCTTCAAAATTCCAAATAAATACAAACAGGATGACTTAAGACTGTTATCCAAATATAAAGTCAAAAAGTATACAGACATTTTGCACAACTAATTACTGATGTGTCCAAACACATATTTTTAATTTAACACTATTAAATTATTACACACACCTGATTTTAAACAGAGTGGATCGAAATCATTTATGTAATGCAAATCATTGTAGTTATGGATTCAGAGAATGCCATAAGTGTGAATCAATCAAAAAGTAATTATGAAATTTTTGTGGGATTTGCACAACTGATGAGTGATTTTTTGAAATATGATTGATTACTTTGACCACCAATGAATAAAGCAATAAGACACCCACCTTATTTATCTCTCGATTGACAAAAAAAATTGGCGTGACGTGACACCTCCATTTGTAGGTATCTCTTGGCACTGACCTTTACGTAAATTGTCGTCGTTTTCAGATAGGTGAGTGATTGTGGGGTTTACGGTTATTTCGAGATGATCAAGATACTTTTGCTGTTGCGATATTTTTTATTAACTTACATAATAGTGAATCAATCTTTAATCCGATTACTCTGTTGTATTTGCCAATGAATTTCCTTCAAAATGATGTACTATAACAAGTATGGTGGTCTCATTTAAGATTTTAAAGTAGTAGGTGAGGGTGAAGGGGTGTATGGAATAATAATGACACAATAGGTGGAATAGTTCCCCTTCGAAATACAAATCGATGTGTCACGGCGATTTTTATTTTTTTTTTCGAGAGATAAGGTGGGTAGCAAATTTTAGCTGGGACATACTGTATGAGAAAAAGGAGTACCATAAATCTATTATATTAAGTGAAAAAACATTTATTCAATATGGACAAAAGTCTAACTAGAGACTATCAGTCAATACATGTTGAATTACTTATTATGGATTTCCATAATTTCAGGAATTTTCCGTTCATCTGAAAATTGTGTTCCAGCCTCAGAGTAATAATCGAGAGACGATTGAATTGACACTTCAAAAATGCAATCAAATAAAAATTATATATAAAAATGATAATCACCCCTCGAATATTTTTTATTTCAACCTTATTTCTGGTGCATTTATGATTTTCTCCACTCGGTTTTATTTTAGTAGTAATATATTTATCTTCTTCAACATATATCGTTTTTTTATACATACAGTAACGTCTTCTCATAGTTTCAATTAATTCTCAAAACCAGATTAATGCATGGCATCGATCATGAGAAAACAAAACGCATACAACCGTTTAAATATCAACTACGAATAGCTCTTTACCTCCCAAACAAATAATCAATAATTTAAGCAACCACTGCACTCAATAGATTTTCTGATGCAGGAGAGGCTCAATACAGGATTTTCGCTTTTCCGTACCTGTTTCATAGCTACTAGATCACAGGATCACCAGTATTTGTTACTGAAACATTTTAAGTTTTTCAAAGCAATGTATCTTATAGTTGACAAGTAACCCCAAAGTAACATAATACTTGGTTACTATGTAGCAAAAATAGACTTAATTGTTAAACGCCTTGCCATAAATGTTTGAGTCCCCTCCTGCACTAAACCTTGGTTTTTGACATAAGAAGTGATCCAAATTTATTTTCGAGGGCACGCTTTTTTAAATTTCTCAATACAAATAGTTTGGGAAGCAGTATTTTTTAGTAAATTCTCCTACCTACATTGTTAATAAAACAACGTAAAAACTCAAACGACCTCAATAAAAACGGATTTTCATAAAAAAGCATAAGCAAATTAATGATAAAATTGGTAATGTACAGCGTGAAATAAAACAAAATACTCATGCAGTAATTTTGACAAAGATACAAAATTTATTTAGTATTTTTCAGCTTCCTGGCAACTGTTTTTGCAAAAATTTTATATTTTGAAGAATGATTATAGCGTGTCAAATTTTATGAACATTATCAACAAAAACTTACCTTCCTTGTTTGTGTTACAATTATTATTGATATTTATACTTCTTGTAGTCACACAGAAGTACTAATACTGAATTAACATTTAGATTCAAGATCACTTCTACTTTATATAGTAATTTAAGGGTACGTTCAATCTGATAAGCTTAATTGTAACTTCAATTTCAATACTACTAATAATTCAACAACAAATAAATTTTGAATCTGTTGCAGTGAGGCAAAATAAAAGAAACATAAAATGAACAAACCAATTCTCATACATTTATGTCAATATAATGATGAATAATTATTTTAGTTAGATCTGTCAGAAACACTGATATGCAATTATGATGTATAGACAAATTTACAATAAAATATATAACACAATATATTGTAACGTTCTCAACATAACGTCCGTAGAAAATTTGCACAATAATAACTAAATAAGTCATTGAAATTCAAGTCTTTTATTGTTTTTAACACCATTTACATAGAAAAATCACTAATACTGCAGCCTGTAGGGCACAAACTAAGCAGTTTCTAGACGAACTGTTCCAATATAATCCCGAAGATGCTGTATAAGTGAGGAATTTTATTTATTTTCATTATGTTCTTTTGAATTACTATGGAAAATCACAAAATATCAAACAAAGTCAGACAATTATTGCTACTGTTTGTTTTATGAAAATGTAATACGAAGGTTGACCGTCACCTTAAATTTTAATTTTATGTTAATTTATCATTTCATTGATAGCTTAGTATACGAATCTACAACTACAACTAAAACGAGACTACTACTCTATATACACAACATTGCAAGTTATTACTATTTTGTGATTCTTCACAGTAAACGAATTTTTTTAAGTTTAAAATACGTGTACGAGTCTACATTAAAGCAAAAAAGTAAAAAAAGTGAAAAAATAATACTGTATAATAATATCCTAACAGCATAAACATGATAACATTAATTTCCATTATGGTATTTTTTATACAATAAAAAACACTACTCACTGTCTGTGATTAAAACAAATACGCTCATGAATGTACAATATTAAATACAAAAAGGACGTCAGAGGTTGAACTAGTAAAACTAAGAACACGTCAACCAATCAGGTTATATACGGTGGTCTATTTATGGTGGTGCAAAATACTATTTTTTAAGCAAAGGAGATCATTATAGTTAACTAAAATAAAATTAGTCACGTGTAAATTGATAACTTGGATCCTACGATTTTGGAAAAAGCTCATGTAATTTTACGTATTTCCTTTTAAATTGATACATTATTGATTTTCGTGGAAGTATATTTTTACTTTAAATACCTTGTAACGATTTCCTATAACTAAATATTATTTTTGAATCAGAATTAATTATATTGTCTCTACTTTTGCAAAACAGTATTCCTAACTTATGAATTGCTTTGCGCTTATGAATATGTGCAATGAAGTTATGATCGCGATCAGAACAAATACGTGTTTGGTTGCACTCTTCCATCTAAATTGACTAACCGTAGAAAAACTATAATAATTTTAGTTGACTTTAGGAAAACAAATCTTTCAAAGAAAATCTACCGGCTTTGCCGAAGGAAGATTGAAATAGTACGATCCATTTCAACTATAAAGATAGATAACAGCGACGCCATAGTTAAGTAGGTGCACAGTGTACGCATAATCAGCTGATCGGCTGCCATTCAGTAGCGTAGGTAGTTATCTAGTACGGTTTGTTTTTGAACTTATATGGTTTACGATTTACGTAAGTCCAATATTTCCGAAGGCATATGGAGGAACCAATGCAAGAACCCGTTAAGTCCGATTTTTAACGATATTGCGTTGCATAGTTTGGAATTCTGCATCATCATCATCATAGTCACAATGTCTTAACAGACATGTTGTGAACTCGTAAAATGCATTAAGTCGGAGCTAGAGTATTGCCGACACGAATATTATCAATAGTTTTGTATCCACCCAGCGTGTAGGGGGACGGCCACGGCGCCGCCCACTCGGGGCATGACCCTGAACTACAAGTTTCTCCATATCGCTTCTGTGTATATGTCCGAAGAATGTAAGCATTCTCGTCGACACAATGGAGGATAGTCTCTTTGGATTACCGAGCTCATCTATTATAAAATAGTGATTTAAAACGTGACAGTAACCAATTTTATAATATGAACTTTGTATAACTGTGGACACACTATGCCACAGTCAAAACCTTCTCTACTCCTTCAAAGTTCCATCAAGCAGTTTTTCTTCGCTCCTGAAAAATTTACTCCAATGGAAATAACCGGTTCTTGCATTGGACCCTTCATATGTCATTGTGATGTAACGCACTTATTTTTTGCATTATACTATTACTCAAATTGGATTTGAGAAAACAATAATTGTTGAGCCTCTGACTGTTAGCAATGTCA
The DNA here is from genome assembly GCA_951848785.1 of Callosobruchus maculatus. NCBI lineage: Eukaryota > Metazoa > Arthropoda > Insecta > Coleoptera > Chrysomelidae > Callosobruchus > Callosobruchus maculatus. The sequence continues at coordinate 9,097,154 of CATOUR010000029.1, forward strand.
ACCGCCATCTTGCCTGCGCCGGTACGTCATCAACCATGAGACGTCACTGTCATCTTCTTACGTGAAACAGTCTCTTATTGCGCGGCGTCACAGCTGCTGGAGGTGTTTTTGATTATTTTGTAGAATTAGTCTCATTATAAATTATATACCTGATTTAAGGAAAAATGGTAAGATACCGAAATAAGTTCAAAAAATCGTAGCATATGAGAATGTAAAAGAGGTACAGCTAATTAGGGAACGGTGAACATAAGTGCAATTATGTTGTCAATAAGTAATATGTAAACATTTAATTTCCATGTATGTACGGCAATAAAACTCATTTTTGAACAAGATATGTCTAAAAGAAATAATATAAAAAAGCGTTTCCAAGCTATTGACTGTTTATTATGAAGAAAGATGTTTCTACTAGCATGTGAGCAATGCGAGATACGTCACACTCACACTGCTCCAGGAGCTGTCACGCGAGCACGCAACCTACAGAACAAAAACTAAACCAAAGTCAACAAAACACACGAACAAAACAACGAACACAAACAACACAAATGAAAAAAAGGAGGCAACTATCAGGCCTACTCGCCGCCCGACTAGTGTAAGTGTTGTAAGTAGTGTAATAGAGAGTGTCTTTGCGTGGCTCACCTCGGGCTGTGCGCACGCGGATCTGCGCAGGCGAGCTGTCACCGATGCTGTTGTGCGCGCGCAACTCCACCTTGTAGACCGTGTCCGGGCGCAGGCTGTCCAGCTGGTAGCTGGTGTACTGCACCGACTGCTGGATCTGTTCGCTGCAGTCCTTGTCGTGCCAGCGGCCGCTGATCTTTTCCGTCTGGAATTCACAAAATATAGGGGTAATTTTCGGAGTTGAATACCTTAAGCGATCTGACAACATCGTCACTAAAAGCAGCAATAGTTTACTACTGATGACTAACCATATTAAGTAATACTCTTATTTCGCTAGCTTCCTATCTTGATGTATTCATACCTTAGATATAGGACACAGAGAGTTGAGTATGGGGGCTATACATCAGTCTCATATGTTCCCACCTCGGCAGTGCCTCAAGGATCTAATCTGGGCCCTCTACTGTTCTTAATACAGGATGGCCAATCGGGTGACGATAATAATTTTTTTTTAGATAGCCCGTACCGATACCTATCCAAAACACCTCCATGTATGTGTACCGATTATTGATAGTTTTCGAGTTATGATTTTTTTTTTGAAAACTTAGAGATTTTCCAGTTTTTCCAAGAAATCATCAAAAACAAAAACAACAATGCTTTTTGGCTTTTATTTTTTTCTACATTTACACTCAGTATTAAGCCTACTTTAATATCCAATAAAGAGAACCTGTATATCCGAACAATAATTAAGTACATTTTGGGCCCAAAGTTTGAAATCTCTGTTTTTAGTCAGGAGACCAAAAACTTCAAAATAAAATTAAAGATACCTATGCCTGGTTCTGGAGCTCCAATCTAATCTTAAAAACTCTGCAAGCTATTGCACATTCGAAATAATAATGAAAAAATAGCACTTATGGGGGCATTTTGCGCCGTACGTGACTGTTAAAGGTAAAAAGGTGATAATTCACGAATTTCCAAAATGATTTAAAAAACTATTATTTTAGTTTATTATGAAAAATTAAAGAAAAAAACTCATAACAACTAATAAACACGATAATCATCGACGTTTTAATCACTTTTAATAAAAAAAATTAATACCTGTGCTTTTTGCTGTGTACTATTGAACTTCTGCTAAATTAAGTTGTATGGAAAGTTAACAAAGGAAAGGAATAATAAAACAACAATCTGACTTTTAATTCCATGGCGGAATTACCTGGGAAGTATCATCGTAGCATACGCCATCCCTTTTACTTCCCACACCGATAGGTGAGGGAAGGATTGTTATCCTGAAAATTTTCGATTTTGAGATAATAGGCTTTTTGGGCGTTTTATAATGTGTACATAACGAAAATCCGCGTCACTCATTTCCGTCGTTCTGTTTGTCGGTCTGCCTGTTGGTCTGTCTGTCGGTCTGTCTGTCTGTACGCGTTTTACTAGCCTCGTAATGTCAGTAACCGCTGCATGCACTGTGGTGAAATTTGGGCAGCAATATGCTGTGGGGTCTTAGTTCGTAATGCTACTATAATTTTGGAGATCGGTACATGGGCGGCGGAGTAATTAAAATAAAAATTTCAAATATTCCTCAAACTTCGTTTTTAGGTGTTATAGAGGTTCTTGATCATTTTCTGCGTTTTTTTTTTGGGTGGGGGTGGAATTTGGGTGTTTGGGGGGTGGGGGGTTGGAAAACTGAAAAACTTGTTGTATTCATGATAGGCTGTCTACTGACCTGTCAAGGAAGACCTAGCGATATAAATCACCTTTTTAGGTCCATCCGAACAGTGCCTTGCCTATTACCGAAAATTAATTAACACAACTGAGCTCGCAAAAAGCTACTCTGAAAGAAAGGGATGGCGTATGCTACGACATCGCTTCCCAGGTAATTCTGCCATGAAATTGTGAGTCAGATTATTGTTTTATTATTACTTTCCTTTGTTGTTTCCATACAATTTAATTTAGCAGAAGCTCAATAGTACATAGCAAAAACACTTCAAAAATCACAATTTGGGTATTAGTTTTTTTATTAAAAGTCATCAAAACATCAATGATTATCGGGTTTATTAGTTGTTACGAGTTTTTTTTCTTTAATTTGCCATAATAAAGTAAAATAATAGTTGTTTTGGAAATTCGTGAATTATCACCTTTTTGCCTGTAATGCTCACGTACGGCGTAAAATGTCCCCATAAGTGCTACTTTTTCATTATTATTTCGAAAGCGCAATGTCTTGCACAGTTTTTAAGATTAGTTTGAAGCTTCAGAACCAGGCATAAGTATTTTTAATTTTATTTTAAAGATTTTGGTCTCCTGACTAAAAATAGAGATTTCAAACTTTGGGCCCAAAATGTACTTAATTACTGTTCGAATGTACAGGTTCTCTTTATTGGATATTAAAATAGGCTTAATACTGAGTATAGTTGCAGAAAAAAATAAAAGACAAAAAGCATTCTTGTTTTTGTTTTTGACGATTTCTTGGGAAAACTGGAAAATCTCTAAGTTTTAAAAAAAAAAAATCATAACTCGAAAACTATCAATAATCGGTATACATACACGGGGGTGTTTTGGATAGGTCTCGGTAAGGGCTATTTAAAAAAAATTATTATCGTCACCCGATTGGCCACCCTGTATACAGGGTGTTAATTAAGTATGTTAACAAACTTTAACCACGAATAGTACTCCGAAAAATAGAAAGGAAATGTCATATGAACATGGGTCCGGAAATGCTTCCTAAGGGAGCTACGCTCCTTTGCATGGGGTACCCTGAAGACGGTTTTCCCTTGATATTCTCGAAACCATTCATAACAAAATTACGAAATTAGGTACAATGGGTAAACTTTTGACGCTGAATCTGATTCTTAATTCAGAATTTCATAATTTTAATCAGAGGCGTATCATACGGGAGGAGTTAGGGGTAAAAATAACCCCATCTTCTAAATGGTAATTTTTTTTGACATTTTGATTCTAGAATATGGTATTTCAGAGATTTCTACGTAAAAATGGTCTCTTGGTACATCTCGATAGGGCTAACCGTTTTTGAGAAAAATGCAAATTATTGAATAGATGCAGGCTATTATTGTTGATAGCACACACAGACAGCACACTGACTAAATAGATGAACATTTATTTATTTACAATAGCCTGCATCGAGTCAATCATTTTTCTCGAAAACGGTTAGCCCTATCGAGATGTACCAAGAGACCATTTTTACGTAGAAATTTCTGAAATACCATATTCTAAAATCAAAATGTCAAAAAAATTACCATTTAGAAGATGGGGTTATTTTTACCCTTAACTCCTCCCGTATGATATTTCGTAATTTTGTTATAAATTGTTTCGAGAATATCGAGGGAAAACCGTCTTCAGGGTGCCCCATGCAAAGGAGCGTAGCTGTCCCTTAGGAAGCATTTCCGGACCCATGTTCATATGACATTTGACATTTTCTTTCTATTTTTCGGAGTACTATTCGTGGTTAAAGTTCGTTAACATACTTAATGAACACCCTGTATATTTGGCAACAGAATTTTATTAAGTCAGTTAAATTTACTCTGTGCAGACGACTATTGGTCTCTTTCGATGTATCTTCATTATTTCCTAGTGTATTAGTACCAAATTTATGAATTAATGTTGAAGGGTATGACACAAGGTTAGGTGTCGGTTAGAAAACATAGCTTTGCTATATCACAGTTCTCGATTGAATAACGTTCAATAACCACAATATACACTGTTTAATTGAAAGAAAACAGTTTTCCGTAGATTATGAGAAACTTGTGTGAACTACTGAGCCAATAAACTTGACTTTTTATTGGTTATTAGGTGTGCCAACATTGTACCGTTTCAGTTCTAATTATGAAAAAGCAAAATTTTTCCCTCTACAAATATTTCTTTCAAAGTTTTTCTCTGACGTTTTGCAACTCACCACACAGTACCGCACCAGATAATGCAGTATCGGCTCGCCGTTATCGCTAGGTACGTTCCACCTCAACTCGAAGTGGTCTGCGTATGGGCTCGGAATCACCATGTCTTCTCTATCGCTCATATTGTACTCCTTATGAGCCGACACGAGGATCTTCGGCTCTGCTGGCACCGACCTCCTCGGCATGGTCTGCGATTGGACGTTGAGAAAATGCCCGGTTCCCACGTCGTTTGTCGCTGCTACTCGGAAGTGGTATGTCTCTTCTGGTACCAGGTTCTCCAGGTAGTAGGGAGCACCTATAGGAAACGTCAAGAAGTTAATTCCGATATAAAAAATTCTATTGTAACGAGAATAGACTTCAATCAGCAGCATGTTTTGAGTAGAAGGGGAGGGGGGGGGGTTAACAAAACCCATTCCTGAAGAGGGAACTTTTTTCTATAGCTATGTAGGCCTAATCGTCCAGAAAAACAGCAGGGTCACCTTCTTCTAACTTAGACTTAGGGCCGGTTGTACAAATGCGGGTTTAACACGAGCTTTTTTAAGCCTAAGCTTAGCTAAGCTCAGGCTTAAAGTCGACATCAGTTGTACAATCGTCGGCTTAGTTAAACCTGGTTGATAATGAAATTCACTACAGTTGGTATCAATGAAGCAATACGTACTGACATATACTACGTTCCAAAATCCCATCTATCCAGTGAGCAGATAAATTTTCGAAAATAGTCACGTGATTCCAGAAGTTAGGGATGTTGGATTACTTATGAAGCGGCAAAGATCTTTTTTTTGCCAATTTGGACATATAACATAACATGTGCTGTTTTCTCAGAGTCAGAGTAGTCGTACCCGTTAGAATGTCAATGCATACAAATCAAGCAAAATAGGTTATGTTAAGTTGTTAGCTGTCAAGTGAAAAATATCTCTTGACAGTCTTGACACAAAGATCGCTAAAATCTCAACTTGATTTCCGAGCAAAACGATGGCATCCATGGCCTCGGAAATGCAATAACGGAACACAGATTGTTGTTGACGTTTGTTTTAACGTCCTTGGTTGTTGACAGTTTGATGTTGAGTGAATACTGAAACGCTACAGAGCAAATTGAGGCCTGATGGGGATTTTGGAACGTAGTAATAATCATCTGAAAAATTACCTTTTTTGGTAGGCACTTATGACAGTCTGTGTCAAATTTCGGCAACGACCGTTTCTGTCTCTGTTCTTTCATTTGCTCTCTTTGTTAAATCAGACACAAATCTTTTAAAAAATATGACCTAATAAAGTGACAAGCAATTTGAAGGTTCTTCCTTGACATATCATGTCACTTGTGTCAGGTTAGGTTTAAACCTCAGCTAAGCTCGCGTTGAGCTTCGGCTTACGTAAGCTCGTGTTAAGCTTGGAGTGGGGGGTTAAGCCAGCATTGTACAACGGACATTTTGCAACTGACGTGGTTTAACGTCGGCTTACCTTAAGCCGAAGCTTAAGCTCCCATTGTACAACCGGGCCTTAGACTTATAATGTTTTTTCCATATTCTGTACCATATCAGAATATGGTCGCAAATAATATAATTCACTGAAATCGTTGAATTGAAAGGTCACTAAAAAATTAAAAACTCACCAAAGCTCCAGGTGTGATTCCTGGCGAAACTCCAATCGAATTCGTCCTTTGGCTTGTACTGTATTGTGTAAGATCGAATAGGTAGTCCCTCGAAGCTTCCCTTGGGAATGATACTGAACTTAATTGTAGTTGCTGTGATTGATTCAACTGTCATTTGAGCAACCTCAGGAACGGTGGCATGATGTAAAGTTAGAGGTAGCTCGTTCACACCTGAATATGGAATGATATCAGGTTGACAAGAGTATTTTCGAGTGCCAGATGTAGAAACCTTTTATACTGATTATGAGTTCAATAAATCTGCCATAAATTCCCATAAATTGTTGAAGAAGAATGCTGATTTGATACATAAAAGCAATTTGGTTGAAAATACTTTCTTACTCAAATTAATAGAATTACCAGAAAACCAAGTGTTTGCTATGGATTATTACGCATTTTGACAAAAAAATAGTTTATCCTTGATTGAAACGACAGTTTGGGCCAGTCTGAAAGATACGATCTGCTTCTACTACTACATCTTTTCAAATATAATGAATAGTGCTAGCATAAAAAACGAACTGATCAAAACACGATAATAATACTCTATTCCAAATCTAATCAGTTATTTGATGTCTATCGCGTTACATTCGATATCTTACCATGTTTATTGGAAGCCACACAAATATACACAGAGTAAAGCCTCAACTCATTATAAGCTCTGACTATAAGGTTAGATGTAGGTCCTTTTCCATGAATTTCAATATTGGAAGTGTTCCTGAGCTCCACTCCATTATGTTTCCAAATTATCGTCGCATTTGGTATAGCTTCTGGAATGCAACTGAGGTTGCCTGGTTTGTTATACCTGAGAAAGAAAATGTATCAAATAGATAGAATAGATAGAAGTTCATTTCCGCACAAATATAGTAAAGCAAGTAGATAGGATTGACCTCAGTGTGTCCTATAACATTCCCGGTCCCAGACCCAGTATTATACGCTATCAAATCAAAAGTGCCCAACAAAAAGCACGCAGTTCTATGAACAATCAATCTCTGTCAAGAAGTCACTCATTCAAACTCTTACAGAAAATCTGATCTGGCACGAACTCGTTGCGTCAAGTCTAAGGGCTGCTGTGAAAAAGCGTGGATACCTATTCAGAGCCAGAAAGTACGGTCTATTTCAAGTATAAAAATGCCAGCATCATACCATAGTTACGTAGGTGCGCAGTGTACCTACGCACAATAAACGGGTCGGCTGTCATGCAAATCCCCGTCATTAGAGTGACTTAGATTGATTTGCGGAATATCGTTTGGTAATAGTTTGTGAGCGAGTTATTTTTGATTTTGTGTTGCTGTACGATTTACCTTTACTTATTACAGATAACTCCAAAATTGTTGTTATAATCATGAATGAAAGTCCAATGTCTCCAAAAACATATGCTGTGACGTAACGCACTTATTTTTTGCATTGGACTATTATTCAAATTCGATTTGAGAAAACAATGTTTACGCCTCTGTAAGCAATGTCATCCGCCATGTCATCTACGTCGGTACATCATCAATTGTGTGCCATCACTATTATGTTCTTACACGGAATGGACAGGAGTTCTCACCAGCTAACCTCTTTAAACGCGATACAGATGAGACCTGAACTGGAGTATCGTTCTCATATCTGTGTAGTTGCTTTTCCTACTAGCTTGCCTATTTTTGATGCCGCTCAGAGAAGGGCAGTTCGACTAATTGGTGATCCGGCCTTAACGCGCCACCTCTAGCCTCTTTCTCATCGGAGTACGGTTGGTGACCTCTTGATCTTCTATGGATATTCAAACGGAATCTGCTTCTCTCCTCCTCCTCCTCGAAATGTATCCGCGCGACTGCTGCTCTCATATATTAAGACGGTCGTTCTTCATACATCAAGAACCGAGCGGTACGTCCCAGGGTATCCAAGGCTTAGAATGGACTGCCAGAAGATGTATTTATTGGGCCTGCGGGTGTTGGCATAGGGCCCTTCCTCTAACATAACAGCAGCCGCAATACTCTGGTATTTAGGCACTGCTTGCGCGGTCTGCTCGGTAATAAAAAAAAGTGGTGGGACTGGCGAACAAGCCTGAGGCTAGGCTTCAGTAGCGTGCGTTGTCATTTTACAGCACCTAGTGATATATCGTCCCATTAGGGCAGAAGTATACAAAGTCACAAAATATAAATTTTACAGGAGAAGCTTTTTTTGTTTTTGAGATATTGTGCACTAAAGAATTGCTTAATAAAATTTACGTAGCCCTATGAGATAACTGCTTATAAGGTGCACTACTTGAAGTTGGAACATTCTTTATGTTATAGAAAATGGTGGACGTAGTATATATTAGACATACTACACATACACACACATACTACAGATCAGAAACAATCTATGTCCTCCGATGCTGTGTACTAACTCTAAACATGCGAAAGCAGAACTAGTGTAAGTCCATTATCAATGTATACTATCTCCAAAACGGCACGGAACTAGTTCAACTCCAACGCAAAAAAGACACACTAGTTTGAATTTTGCGAATTTATTATCCCCCCTTTAGTAGTGGGGTATACTTCTGCAGTAAATTCGGTGATCATTAATGTATACGTAGGCGTTTAAATCGCAAAATACGACAATTTTGACATAGTATAGTTCTGGTCTAAAGGGACGATATACTCTACTGGTGATGATTTCGACAACTGATGGCGTGGGAGGCACACGTAACGAAAGGTTGAATATAAATTTGATTCGCTCAGAGATGAAATCCGCGAGTTAATTGTCAGCCTCACTCTCCTGCGAAATGCTACATATATGGGATAAAAACTCACCATCCATAGACAGGTGGCAAATTCTTCGTCCTCTCGAAGGTAGGGGCAAACTCGACTGTGATGTGCCCGTTCTTGTAGTACGCCCCTGCCTCATTATCAGCTCTGCACTCATACAGGCCGTCGTCGCTCCTGTTCAACTTGTCGATGTGTAGAGTTCCAAATGTTTCGCCCTTGCTGTCGAATACCTGTTGGATACGGATGTTGGATTATAAAGGTGACACATATTAGCCCAGTACGAAACCAACCTTTTAATTAATTTTTTATTACATTTTCAATTTCTGTAATCACGACTCCATGGGTTCGCGCAGTTGTAGCGGCATAACTTGGTTATTTATCGACCGATTCACGACATTCTGGACTCATTTTATAGGAGAATGACCGGGCATATCAACTAAAGCAAAAAAAGCCTTATAAATTGTCAGATATTGTATTCATTGCCTTAGTTGACATACCCAGTCATTCCCCTATAAAATGAGTCCAAAAAGTCGTGAATCGCTCGATAGATAATCAAGATATGGCGTTACAACTGCGTGAACACACGTTGCGCTGTGATACAGAAGTCATAATACAAAAAGGCCTATTCTGTCGAAAATTTTAGTGCTACATACACGAATTGCATGTAGTAAGACAGAAAACATCTTGCTAAACATTAAAATGTCTTAATAAATAGGCACTAATACGGCTTTTTTTCAAATTATTTGTAAGTAACCCAAATAAGTGCTACTCAAAAAATTTTTTTTTTCAGTTTGGTGAAATTTTTTAGCCTTAGAAATTGTCAGGTATTATCTTTTTTTGCTTTAGTTGATATGCCCGGTCATTCTCCTATAAAATGAGTCCAAAATGTCGTGAATCGATCGATAAATAATCAAGCTACGACGCTACAACTGCGCGAACCCATGGAGTCGTGATACAGAAATTGAAAATGTGATAAAAAATTAATCAAAAGGTTGACCCTTTTTTTTCGCATTTTTTCTCGATAACTTTAATTGTGTTTTCATACCTCAAAGTTTGTCGACATGATGGTGGAACACATTGTATATCAAAAAATAGCTTACTAGAATTTCTTATCTGAAATCAAGCGACACATTGTATGAAACATTTTTTTCTTAATAATTGAAACAATATAACAAATAGCTAAGAAAAAACCCAAGATACTTTTTTAAAATTTCCCAATATTCCATGCTTTCCTTTGGCTGTCTATTTTATCGATTCACAAATTATTGTTAGGTCAAGCATAATTTTCTAGACTAAATTTGTAATACTCCGGTATACGCTAACTTCAGAAGAATAATTAAGCCTTTTGCAACATTTCAGAAATTTTTTCTAAACAAAAAAGCATGTGTCGAATATGATACTTTTTTGTATATGCCCATACACAACATAAGTAATGAAGCAATAGAAAAAATTAACTAGGTATTACAAAAATATTTTCGTAATTATTTGAACACTCAATTTTTTGTGTAAAATATACCACTTACCCTTTTTATATTTATGATGGAAAACTAATTTTTGTGTAACCGCTGCCTTACCCTCAATAACGTTATGTCAATCCTATTTTGAAATAAGGATATCTTATAGACACTCTCCACTCACCTGTTGTTCCAGAATGATCCTACGGTCCTGCGGCTGCCTACCAATGGTGAAGACTTCTTTTGTACTTAGTTTCATGAATGTAACTCTGGGCAGTGGTCTTCCAAATGCCTTGCAAGTAATTTCGGTTGAACTATTTTCTGCCGAGGTTACGTTCAGAAGCTCGAATATTTTCGGCTTCACATACACGTCCACTGTGACCGTAGTGTTAGCTCTACCAGCAGTATTCGTCGCTATACATTGGTATGTCCCTTTGGAAAAGAGTCAGTAAATTGTCGAAACAAAATATAGTTTTAAGCAAGTGAGTTGAAAATACCAATGTTTCGTTATACATTAGCTTAGCAGCTGCTATAATAAGTAGTATAGTCTAAGCGAACTACTCCAAAACTGGATAGGTGGTAGGTGATTTCATAATTCAGGGATGAAGTAAAAAAACTACTACACGATATCACTGTATTCGGAAGTAGTGATAAATTCTAAGAAGAATGTTCCCATGAAATGAGTTCTTAAAGTTTAATTAGACCAATCAATCAGGGAGCCCGTAAGCTAGAGTTTTATGCTTTTATTAGAAACTTCTTGGAATTCCCTGTTCTTCTTGAGGACGTACAACGGATGGATAGTTTTTTACACACTTATTCAAAACGATGCTTTCATTCCTCTAAAGGACATACCATGATATTGCAGTCTGAAATTATCGCAGTTCTGTCTCGTATATTTCGTAATGACTCTGATGCCGCCTTAACAGCTTACTATGGTATGTTTCACTCTGCTTCACATTCCCAACTGCAGAGCAATTTTTTGATACAGTGGACAGCGGTACGCGGCATAATGAGGACTAGACATAACGAGCATTGTCGTCAATTTTTTATGAATCTCAAAATTATGACCTTTTTTCGCTGTAATCTTGTACCAGCATTCAATATATACAAAAAAAACACTTAACTAATTACTGCATTCTATCAGAGATTCATGGGTACAATACTCATGGCAAAAACAAACTGGTACCTCCAAGGAGTAGAGTTAACCTAGCCAAAAGTCTCGGAGTTGACTATTATAATATACTTCCAGAGAGTGTCAGCAACCTGCCATTAAATGCTTTCAAACGAAAGGTTAGATCTATTTTATTAGAAATCGCTCCATACAATTTTAGTGAGTTTAAAGAATATTATTAGAAATTTTATTTGTAGTTATAAATAATGTTCGACTATGTTTTAACTGTGTCTTAATCTGTAACTGTTTATTTTATTGTTTTTAATCTGTGTCAATGTACAAGTATTTCTTTTTGTTATGATCCTTACCATGATAGAGGTATACAAACACAATAGAATACTTATATCACTTATATTTATACAGTATGTATGCATGTTTAACCTGATTCGCCAATAATGTTTTATGCATTCACTGGTATAATAAATATCTATCTATCTATATATCTATTTGAGAAAATGAGGAGGATCAGAAGACAGATAGCTATGTACCTCCATAGTTCATTGATAGCCAGGTAGCTATCAAGTGGCTAAGTACTTGAAAGCTAACGTCAACACTTGTGCGGATGCGTGAACATGCTGGAGTGCAACGAAACGGCGGATGATCTCACGAGAGGGGTCTTATGAACAGTGGTCTTATGAACAGTTTCGTAATCGCAAACTGAATTAGAAAAATATTTAAACAGTGGGAGAAGAATGAGCCATCTCTCAGACAGTGTAATATTTTAGATCAGCTTCGCGCAGCCAGAGGGAGACGTTTATATACCTCTCCAGACAGGCGTGCTGGTGGATCTGTTGACAGGCCACAATACATACGACCCATGGCACCTAATAAGGTTGTTGTGATCCAATATGTCACTTATTCCATACCGCTGTAGGGCCTTGAGTACCACAGAATAATATGAGGTCAAAAACGAAAGATGTTTTGGGATTGAAGATCAATTAACCGTGTGCTGACGCAAGACACCCATTTCCAAACATTATTCAAATTGGTATAAGTCACAGCACGCCCTGTATATAAATAAAATAAAAATTGCGAGTGCCGCAAAACAGTACAATGCAATAGATGATAATCTGAAGTCTTTACCAGATGATGGATTTAAAAAGAAAATGAAAAAAATTGTATGCTCAATTTCGAGTAATATTTTTTTCAGTGTTACTATTACGTTGCTGTTCATAATATATATTCGTACATATTATACATATCCACATTTTCCTATTAGCTTAGGTTTAGGTGTCAGTTTAGAGTGCACTTATTTTTACGTACATATGGGCTAAATCTAAGAATAGCCTTAGGCTGAATTTTGCCCAAATAAAGTCGATAAATAAATAAATAAAAGTTATGGGACGCCTATGATCATAGAAGATAGCGAGTCAGCGTCTTTCGATGGCGCCTTGTAGATTTCTAGAATGTAACATAATCTTCTTCCTTGTTCTCATCGTGTCAACCTAGTATTGTATTTTACATTTTTCATTTAGTCTTTATCCAACTTCTGTACAATTCACTTCATTTTTGGAAATAAGATATTTTTTAAAAACGGACTTACGGCTTTCCGAAATATATCTGGCGCAGCCAGTAGGGCGGGTATTGGGGGTGCCTACGGCTTATAGACCACCCTATTTCGTCGAATGAACAGTATTCGAACGAACCTACAAAAGTATCGCGAATCGGAATTTCGGCGGTCGCGTGGAAACAACCATCTAGAAGGAAGAATTCCAGCTTGGTGGATCGAGTAGCTAAGCGAGAAAACGTCACTCCAAGGGTACATTGGACCACGACGGGATCTCTGGACCTGTAGTTCTAGTGGTATTGCTGTAAGTACCTTATGTCTTTTAGAGGACTTGAAAATATTAATTACTAAAGTAGCGATAGTGCGGAATTGGATTCTGCCTCACCAACAGCCGATAATTCAGTTCAATTGCAAAGACCAATTTTTAGAGCACCTATTTTAAATTTGTCTACTATTAGTGAAAATCAGTCAATAAATTTCACAATAACTACTTCAAATACTAGCACCCAATAATGTACTTGTCTTAAAATCCGAATATTTGAGCACGACTCCTGATTTCTATGGTGGACCAGAATTACTTCAGATTTTTGGACATTTCCGAGAAACTAGTCACAAAATTTTATAACGTACATAATGTTGATGGTTTTCAAAATCAGTATTCAATGTCTAGTTTGCTTGCGAAAGTAAAAGGAGATGCTGCTCTCAGTGTTTCGTCCTGTCATACAAAAACTTAAGAATCCTCTTCTCAATGCTTATGCAGATAAGCGTGATCTCTTCACTTTAAATATAGAAATGGCTGAATTACGGCACAATCAAAATGAAAATCCCTTTGAATCGTATAATAGGGTACAACAGCTACTGAATTTGCAAATTTCATATATCACATTTACCTGAACAAGAGGCTATAATTATTAATAATTATTGTAGAAACCTAGCGTTACGAGTGTTATTACGAGGGTTGAAAGAACCAATTGGATCTTTCATACGTACAAAGAATCCTTCAGAGTCATTTTAAAAATAAGTTTGATCACAAACAGCATACGAAAACAAATAATTTTATTTAGTAAAACAATCTTGGGATACGGTCACTTATTATATTTCCAAAATATAAAATTTTACGACGTTTCGACGCTTCTATTAGGCGTCATCCTCAGGCATTAAAACTAAAATAAAATATCAGAAATGTCAAAAAGTAAACAAATAATTTTAAGAGAAATCTTCAAAATTTCCAATCAAATCAGTTTAGACCACCTCTACCTATTACTAATTATCCTCATAACCAAAATCAACGTGACCAAAATAATCCTAGACCAATCCAGTCACCCAATGTATTTAAACCTAATCCAAATCAATCTAATCAATCTAATCAATTCTAAGCCTACACCTATGACTACTTCTACACGAAATACGTTTAGGCCTACACAAAATTAACCTTTCCAAAGAAATACAAGTAACAATAGTTATTTTAGAAATCAAGGTAATTTTAGACCAAATTACGTGGTTGAGGAGTTATTTAATATCGAGTTTAATATAGATCAGGAACCACAGGTAGAACATCCTGATGAAAATGACAATAATTGCGATCAGTCAAATAGTTATAATTTCATTTTTTCGGCAGTATCGGACGAATAATGCCTCATGACCTAATGAATCAAGCTTTGGGTCAAGTTATTTATATTGAAGGAGGATGAAAGCTTGATATAATATGTAGAAACAAAGCTATAGAGTTTAATGAGAGATTAATGATTGAATTTGAATATTCTACTGGTCTAGGGTGTTACAACTACGAACTGGTTCTTTCTAGTTACAGTAGCCAATTATGCTTATATTTTTACTACTTACTATTTTAAATATTCTTATGAGTGGAATAAAATACAATATCTATTTTTAAAGTAATCTGGAGTCGTAGATTAACACTGCGATAAAATAGTTACCTTTATCATTGTACTCTGCCCTGTTGACGATAAGCTCTCCTGTAGCCTTTTTCACCTCAAACCTGTCAGTGACTGAAAGATCTTTTCGTTCCTCCAATTTGATCCACTGATAACTTGGTGGTGGTTTTCCTGTTGCCTTACATTTTACGAATGCCGATTCTCCATCTATGATTGTAATTCTCTGGGGGTCAATTGGCTCCATTCTTGGAGGAATCTGTACTTCAACCTACCAAGAAAGGAATACAAAAAGTTCTTAAAAATAGTGTTTAGTGTGAGTGTTGATACTGACAGATCAATATTGATATTTGTCCAAAATGTGGTCATTGAAAATGTTAATCCCACCGTTTGGGCGAAGTTAGTGAAATATAATGACTAGGGTGGAAGCGTTTATAGTCCTTTTCCGCTTACCGCATATGCTGGAGAACAGTCGGATTTCTTTGAAGCCTCGAACTCTGTAGTGAGCTGGATAAATGGTCTTAATTTTAAAATCTGAATGTATTTGTTTTGTTTGCCTTTAAATTCAATGTTTGTTTTTACTTCCCACACCTATAGGTGAGGGGAGTATTGTGATCACGAAAATTTTCGATTTTGAAATAATACGCTTTTTGGGCTTTTTGTGATGTCTACATAACGAATATCCACGACACTCATTTCCGTCGGTCTGTCTGTCGGTCCGTCGGTCCGTCGGTCCGTCGGTCTGTCGGTCTGTCGGTATGTCGGTCTGTCGGTCTGTCGGTCTGTCGGTCTGTCGGTCTGTCGGTCTGTCGGTCTGTCGGTCTGTCGGTCTGTCGGTCTGTCGGTCTGTCGGTCTGTCGGTCTGTCGGTCTGTCGGTCTGTCGGTCTGTCGGTCTGTCGGTCTGTCGGTCTGTCGGTCTGTCGGTCTGTCGGTCTGTCGGTCTGTCGGTCTGTCGGTCTGTCGGTCTGTCGGTCTGTCGGTCTGTCGGTCTGTCGGTCTGTCGGTCTGTCGGTCTGTCGGTCTGGCGGTCTGTCTGTCTGCCTGTCTATCTGTGCGCGTTTTCCTAGCCTCGTAATCTCTGTAGCCGCTGCATGGATTTTGAGGAAATTTGGGCAGCAATATGCTGTCAGGTAGTAGTAGGTAATGCTGCTATAATTTTGAAAATCGGTGCATTAGCGGCGGAGTAATTAGCAAAAAACGAAAAATTTCAAATATTCCCCAAACCTCGTTTTTAGGCGTTTTAGGGGTTCCTGATCATTTTCTACTTTTTTTTTGGGGGGGTTGTAAAATTGAAAAATTTGTTGTCTTCATAATAGACTGCCCACTGACCTGTGAAGGAAGACCTAGCGATATAAATAACTTTTTTAGGTCTATCCGAACATTGCCTTATGCCTATTACAGAAACCAAAGGACTTTTTCTAGTATTGCTTTAGATCGTTCTGTATTTTATAACGCAGCAATATTAAGAAAACTAAAAATATGGAAACAGCTCAAACTACATTTTTAGGCGTTTTAGGGGTTCGTGATCATTTTATACTTTTTTTGGGTGGGGTGAAATTGGGGTGGTTGAGGGGTGGGGGGTTGTAAAACTGATTTTTTTTTGTATTCATAATAGGCTGCCACTGACCTGTGAAAGAAACACCTAGCGGCATAAAAAACTTTTTTTAGGTTTGATACAGATTTATTACCGTGACGAGGATGAAAAACGCGTATGGTTTTTAGATATCGTTTCAGTGGCGACGCAGCAATAATAAAAAAACTAAAAATATAAAAACTCCTCAAACTTTGTTTTTAGGCGTTTTAGGGGTTCTTGATTATTTTCAATTTTTTTTTGAGTGGGAGTGAAATTGGGGTGGTTCAGGGGTGGGAGGTTATAAAACTCAAAAATTGGTTGTATTCACGATAGATTGTCCATTGACCTGTAAAAGAAGTAACTAGTAGAATAAAACTCTTTTTTTGGTAGGACGAGCGATGATTGGGTTCCAAGGGGAATGCTATTATGGAAAGTAATAAAACTGGTATCATCGGAATGTGTGGGAAGTACTGAGTCAATCAACTAGACTCCATTTTTTTTATTCTATTTTACCGTTTATGATTTATTTACTTATCAATCCATGTAGTCATACGCTAAATGAATAAACTAATGCAGTTGCTGTCTTCTGCTTGCTTTTACTTTGTATCCCGTCGACGAACAACTGAGTAGAATATAAGTTGTGTGTGGTAATACACGTCAAGCGTTTTGGAAGTTCGCCTTAACGCCAGCTGCCAAAACGCCACGAAAGTAGCTTGTGTGTGCGCTGAATAACGTCAGAACAGGACGCCACGTAATTGATTTTCAAGGAAACGTGTTCTGTTCTCAAGTTTGTTGCTGTCTCAACCCATGAATGGCCGACCAGTATCGTACAATCTGATTATATTTTTGATGTTTGTAATTCGAAAAGGGCAATTCCAAAACGAGAGTAGAACGGTCAAATTCACCACAAGTTAAGATCAAATTCATAAATGTACAGGGAGTGCGACAAAACGGTATTTCACTGTGTCAGCTTTCCGATGGCGTGAGCGCATCTAGCACATGACTGTAATGATGCTGGTCTAAAATGATGAGCTTAAAGAGTAAATTTCTTTATGGTCTACCTCCCGCAAAGGCTGAAAGCCTATCGCGCTGTAGAACCGCTGCGAGAGGATAAGTATCGGTGTAAGTTACGCTGCGGGTTGTAGCCGTCGAGAAACAAATTCCCTGGCAGCTCATTCCACAGCGTCGAAGATCTCCAAAAGAAGGAATGCTTTAGAGGAGACTGGTAAATATTTGAGAAAAAATTATATTAAATCCTGTTTCTAGATATCCAAGAACACTCACCATGATGTTCCTACTTTTAATTTGTCCGGTATTCGAAACAAATGCCGTGCACTTGTACACACCATCGTCAAGTTCTGTGACGTTTCGGATGAGGAGGTCGTCGGGATTCACCACATATTTCTCGTCAGTTCTGATGCTTCTGTCACCTTTGCTCCAGTCTACGATCGGTGGAGGGTCGCCTTGAACTTTGCACTTTACTTTGAAGTCTTTGCCCACGATCGGAAATTGGTTTTCAGGGGCATCGACGAACTTAATGTCCACTGGAATATAAAACAATGTTAGGCTAGTGTATCTGATGAAATCAACATTGCATAGTTTATTTTGAGTACAAAGCTGTTCGACTCGTTAGCCGTAACGAGCGTAAACATCTAAAACAAAGGTAACAAAAAATTCTATTGAAGATGAAGATTAAAATATTTCTGCTTTTAAATTCTGAAACATTTTTTTGCAGAGACGGTTGTAAAAATATATGCCGTTTCAGCAGAAAGCGCAACAGAAGTGTTCGTATATCTCAATATTCAAACTATAATATACTGCGTCTGTTGTAGTTCTACAAATAACTATTTTAACGAAACCTATAAAATTCAGCGGAAACAAATTATCTCAGTTTTTAATAATAATATATTCAAAGAGAAACAATAAAGCTGCGATAAAAATATGCAAAAACATTTTATTTTATAGTACCATATTGGTGCTTTATAGTTTCGCGTATTGCAGTGTTGCTACCGAAGAAATGACTAATCTTAAGTAAAATGGGTATATTCAATTAAATTTCTCAATAGCCTGTCAGACACCTAGACATTCAAGAACTTAAACCTATAATCACGGCTAAAATATTTTTGAATAACCAAAATGCCATTTGACTGCACTTTGTTGGAACTGCAGTTATACTTGGCTTGGCCCAGTTTTGTTTGATTTTACTTCCCACACCGATAGGTGAGGGGAGTATTGTGATCGCGAAAATTTTCGATTTTGAGATAATACGTTTTTTGGGCGTTTTATGATGTCTACATAACGAAAATCCACGTCACTCATTTCCGTCGGTCTGTCTGTCTGTCTGTCTGTCCATCTGTCTGTCTGTCGGTCTGTCTGTCTGTCTGTCTGTCGCTTTTTTCTAGCCTCGTAATCTCAGCAACCGCTGCATGGATTGTGATG
The DNA here is from genome assembly GCA_951848785.1 of Callosobruchus maculatus. Taxonomy (NCBI): domain Eukaryota; kingdom Metazoa; phylum Arthropoda; class Insecta; order Coleoptera; family Chrysomelidae; genus Callosobruchus; species Callosobruchus maculatus. The sequence goes on from CATOUR010000029.1 coordinate 9,116,079, forward strand.
AAATTTGGGCAGCGATATGCTGTGGGGTCGTAGTAGGTAATGTTCCTATAGCTTTGAAAATCGGTGCATGGGCGGCGGAGTAATTAGCAAAAAAGAAAAAAATTAAATATTGCTTAAACTTCGTTTTTAGGCATTTTAGGGGTACCTGATCATTTTTTACTTTTTTTTTTGTTGTAAAATTGGAAAATGTGTTACTTTCATAATAGGCTGTCCACTGACCCATGAAGGAAGACCTATCAACATAAATAACTTCTTCAGGTCCATCCGAACATTGCCTTGCCTATTACACAAAGACTTAGAATTTTTTCTGGTGTAAACATACGAGAGTAGATATTGCTTTAGATCCTTCTATATTGTGTTACAAGGAAACTGTTGAATTGATTTTAATGAAATTTTGACACAGTATTACTACCGTGGCGAGGATGGAAAACGCGTATGGTTTTTATAAATCGTGCCAGTGGCGGCGCAGAAATAATAAAAAAAGTAAAAATATAAAAAAGCTCAAACTTGAAACTGTTGAATTGATTTTAATGAAATTTTGACACAGTATTACTACCGTGGCGAGGATGGAAAACGCGTATGGTTTTTATAAATCGTGCCAGTGGCGGCGCAGAAATAATAAAAAAAGTAAAAATATAAAAAAACTCAAACTTCGTTTTTAAGCGTTTTAGAGGTTCCTGATCATTTTCTGCATTTTTTTTGGGTGGGGTGAAATTGGGGTGGTTAGGGGGTGGGGGGTTGAAAAACTGAAAAATTTCTTGTATTCATAATAGGCTGTCCACTAGCCTGTGAAGGAAGCCCTAGCGACATATATCAACTTTTTAGGTACACCCCAACACCTACTCTTTGCCCCAACATTGTCCTAGTCTATTACGGAAACTAAGGGACGTAGAATTTTCTGTACACATACGAGTATTGCTTTAGATGATTTTGTATTTTGTAACGTAGACACTGCTAAATTGATTCTAATGAAATTTTGACACAGTATTACTGCCGTGGCGAGGACGGAAAACGCGTATGGCTTCTATAAATCGTGCCAGTAGCGGCGCAGAAATAATAAAAAAAAAACAAAAAATATAAAGACAGCTCAAACTTCGTTTTTAGATGTTTTAGGCTGTCCATTGACCTCTGAAGGAAAGACCTAGCGGCATAAGACAATTTTAGGAGGGGGGAGGCTGCCGATGATTTGGTTGCAAGGGGATCTCAGACTAAAGCTGCATGCTATGGGAAAATAATAAACTGATATCACAGTAATGTGTGGGAAGTACTGAATCAATCAACTTGACTCCATTTTTTTATCAAAAGCGGCACAAGTATAACAAATAATTTTGCAGGCACCTCAAAGTGCTTATATTACTTACCGTATGTTTGCACCTCAATAGAAGCGCTAAGCGTTTCTGAGTTTGAATACACTCCTCGACAAGTGTAGTTGCCAGCTTGATTTTCTGACAGACTTGTGAATATCAGTACAACTCCGACTTCTTCAGATAATTGCTGAAAAAAAATTATACGTATACGAATTAGTCTACCAGTCAAAATGTAATTCAATGTAATTTCTAGTGACGTTTTTGTCATAAAATCACTCCATACTCATCTATTACAAGTATAACATTATTATGTTTGAGTATGTGAGTCCAACGTGCTCTTAAATGGTATTAGAACATCGCCCACTGGGTTTATGGCCAATCAGAATAATGAAAATTACGTCTAGTAAAAATATTGAGCTTTTCAAAGAACACAGAATTTTGCCAAAAACATCTATGTTAATGTCTAGGGTGATTATGACCAGGATCAGCGATACTCTTAGATTACGTTGTTGTCACTATGATGTGCGTACATATACAGGGAAAACACATTTTTTTTTAAATGAGACACCTATATATTATTCCATATTTAGATTCTCCTAATGATACCCGTTCTTACTATAGGAGGTATTGTGAGATTATACAGGGTATTTCAAAAACTATGACTATTTTTATATCCAAATCGCTGACAAATGAACGTATTGTACATCAAAAAGTAATTTTCAATTATTATTTCTTACATGGCAAGACACAAAAAATCGTCTATATAGTTTTATATTTTATTATACCAGAAAAATGCTCTTAAATCTTTGTAAAGTAGTTGTTATACCTACATTCATCAGTTTCCAAGATATTCCGATTTTTCTGCAAACTTTTAATATTTTAATATACCTTCCATATGTGAAGTTATATTTGTTTTGAGAAATGCTATGGTATTTCATTTTTTTACAGCTAAAATATACAGTCATAGTAGTATTTGATGGAGTCAAAGCCCTGAATTATCGAGATAATATGTCAGGTATGACGAGGAAATAATTTTATAGACGTGATGCATAATTATCAAGCTGATCTATCAGGTAGGCTTTGAAATATTAACTGACCGAGTACGAAGGAAACAACGAATTTGTATGAAATAACTCAGTTCTTCAAATGCATCATTTTTAGGGTGCTGAAGGCACTGGTTATGGCTGTTGACAGTTGATAGAGGCAAGTATAGATAATTTCTCAAAGATTCTCCTAAATATCTTCTATTTGTTCTTGCATAAAAAAATCATTTTGAAAGCTCGGTTTTCACACAGTATGAGATTATTGAAAGGGTTATGAAAACTATCAGTATTTCAAAGCCTACCAGTTAAATGTGATTGACAATTACGCATCACGTCTATAAAATTATTTCCTCAGCATACTTGACTTTCTCGATTATTCGGGATTTTGACTTCATTAGATACTATCATCATATTATATTTTAGATGTTTGTTAAATAAAAATAAAATTCTGAAATATGGGGGGTAACATTTAGAAAAATAGAGAATCTAGATTTTGAGTTCTACCTCACCCAGTATATGAATATGCCTCATCAACTTTTCTACAGCAGGCGTTAAAACTAGAGGATATTTATCTTGCCATGTAAAAAAATAATGTTTGATTCATTAATTTTCAAGATACAGTACGTCCATTTGACAGCGATTTGGATATAAAAATGGTCATACTTTTGAAGTACCCTGATAATGTGTAATATGTCATACTGTAGAAGAAGGATCATTGACAGAATCTAAAAATGGAATATGGGAATGTCTCATTAAAAAAATGTATGTTTGCATCACCACGTAGTTATGAATCACCCTGTGTAAATCAAAATATTTTTGAGCAAGTAGCATATCCTTAGCTACTACTTTTGTACACAACTTTTTTCGTTATCTTCTGCAGTAGTGGAGTTATGGACCGATCCGGTACTAAAAACTCACCCTCTATATATGATCCACTGAATTTTTCGTGCAATACTACATGAAAGCCTATATCTTAAGTCCGATATGAGTCTTGATGAACCTATTTAGAGGTGCAAGTATCTTGGCAAAAAGATACTGGAAAAAGTAAAAGAGCTGAAACTAGTTGGAAATTGCCAGTTCGGCAGAGTGATATCCCAATCCAAGCAGTAAAAGCTGTAGCATCAGAAACCGGTTAAGGTAAATAAATTATCCCTTTTTCTCCCCGATAGGAAGGGACGTGATCTCGATAAGATGGTTTTCCCTCGAGATAGTCTTGGATACCTACTGTCCGAATGGCATCCGATTAGAAGGGCAGGGATAAAAAGGTTTACCTGGAAAATAAACAGACTCCACCTTAGGACCCTTTGACTACGCACACTTCAATTTTCGAGGATTCACTATAAAATGTTTGTCAACCTAGCTAGCACAGTAGATTACAACACATGGTTCCTGGTAAAAAGGAAAGACAAGCACTTCTTTCAGATTACCTCCTGAAATAGGAATATGACCTTTTTAAAGCCAGCTGTCTGATTTGGGGTTTGTCACTCTTCTCCTAAGTTCTGAAGTTTTCAAAAGTAAGCGTGTTAGATTTGCTATAAGATGGTTGCGCTCAGTTTGTAGTGAGAAGAAAGGTATGAAAAACGCCATAAATAAAAAAAAACATGTGGCTTTTTTTTTCAGGTTTTTATACACGATTTTTTTTGTGTCTTGTACTTATTCCATTTATTTTTTACATTTTTTGGGGCATATCTCCTCCATAACTTCCAATTTGCGCATGTTTTAGATGTTTCTGTCACGTAATTTAGTATAGATATGCGAGCCGGGGCTTGTCTGCAAGAAAGTGTATACAGGGTGTTCCTGAATTTGCTTGACACGAGAAATTCTCAGTTGTAGGCCGAGGTTGTAGAAACACACGCAAAGAGACTTTATCATCAGTGAACCGTGTCCAGAGATAAGACCGGCTCTATTTAGATGAGGCTATTGTATACAGGGTGTCCCTGAATTCCCTTGACGCGTGATATTCTGGTAACAAAAAAATGTTTAAACGAAAATTGAGTGGAATGTTTGAAAGTACTACAGAGTCTATCACACCATGCTTTTAAACCTTTTTTTGTACTTCAACCCTTAAAACTCACCCCAACTCTGTTTTTTCTAATAGCAACCAAATAGTTTTTCCTACACAAATTAAGTCCTTATTTTATTTAAAATCATGTACTATCTTTGATTTTATACAAAAACCTATTAGCATAAAGTGAATAAAATGAACGAGATATGGACCTATCTGAGAAGTAATATTTTCGTAAGAAAAACAGATTAAAAAGAAAACTTAGTGGGCCTTTCAAGGGTACCGAATGATCTATCATACCATGCTTTCGAAACTTTTTTTACTTCAACCCCTAAAACTTACCCCCTACTTTTTTGCCAAGTAGCACCTCACAGGTTTTTCTACATTAATGACGTCATTATTTTATTTAATATCTTGTAGTGCCTAAAGCTGGCGCCATATATGCGGTATTCGGCGAGCAACGAACCCCGATTATTTGCTATTCGGCTAAAAAAGCCGGCGCCACATATGCGGTATTCGGCGAGCAACGAACCCCGATTATATGCTATTCGGCTAAAGGGCGATACGTGCTCGCTATTCGGCGAGCAAGGTTGAAAAAACGGCGAATATTGATATTCGGCAAATACCCGCATATGTGGCGCCGGCTTTAGAGTTCATATACAAACCAATTGTTTTCGTAAAGTAATTAACATAAGATAAATAAAATGAGGATTTGTTTGAGGCGTAATATTCTCGTAATAAAAAAAGCTTAAAAAGTCATTTGTTTTCGAAAGCATGTATTATAAGTTCAGTATCCCTAAAAACCCAATTAGTTTTGTTTTTATACGTTTTTTGCGTCAAGCAAATTCTTATTTGATTTACGTTATGCTTATGATTTCCCGTGTGGGGGCGGGTTAGAATATCTTCCATCGTATATCCTGCGTGTCGTAAAAGGTGACTAAAAGGAACCGATCTACTGTCGGTATAGGCAGTAACCTCTTTTCAACCAACAGCTTTTGGTGGACGAGTTGAGAAGAGTCAGGACACCTTCCTGTTCTTGGGGTGAGAAATTTCCCCTAAAGGCGGATGAACCAGTAGATACCATCTGGTCAACGGCATGAGGATGCAGAAAGCAAATGTGAAACTATTCCATTGAAGATCTTAAAGATATCCCAAGAGAAACTCGTAAAACGTGTAAATGCATTTTACGAGTTCACATGTCTGTTAAAACATTGTGACTATGATGATGATGCTTATGATTCTACGAAAAAAATAAGTTTACGTATAAATTGAAAGGTACTGCAAGATTTTAAATAATATAGGGACTTAATTTGTGTAGAAAAAACTATTTGGTGCTATTTGAAAAACAAAAGTTGAGGGTGAGTTTTAAGGGTTGAAGCACAAAAAAATATGTTTTAAAAGCATGGTATGATAGATCCTATAGTACTTTTGAATATTCCACTCAGTTTTCGTTTGAACTTTTTTTTGTTACGAGAATATCACGTTTCAAGGAAATTCAGGGACACTTTGTATAAAGGAAAAGATTGGGGGCCTTATGCTGAATTGTGCTGGGCTCATTTTCATGCACAGACCAATGTTGCTATTGGAAGCTTTGAAATTCATACAGCATATAGGATTATGCGGTTTACGTTACTGAAGATTACCGTTTACTAAAGGTACCGTTACAGGGTTGTGGCGCCGGCCCGTTCATACTATAGGCTATTCGTCTCGTACTACGTGTAACCGCGCCTTAAGTTATATTATGCATGACAAATACATACCTGCAACATAATAGGACTCGTTCTATTATATTTCTCTATCCGTCGACCATATGGGTCTCTCCATTCTAGTTGCGTGATGAGTTGCGGATCTTGCACCCGAGGTCTACAGGTTAACGCTAAGCTAGCGCCTACTTCTTTGCTGATGACCTTCTGGTCGGGCTGAATTTGTAAGCTGGGTACATCCAAGCCGCTCACTGGAAATAAAAAATATATAAATATCTGTAACAGGTATCACTTAACTTCAAAGATCGCTCTAAAGGGCTAAGAGTATTTATTTGAAATCTGTAACGCTTTAAAATTCTCTAATATTCGTCTTACCAATTCAAAAGTATAAAATACAGGATTATCTGATGTTTGTGGGCAGCTGGCATAGATTTTCTACTTCAGATACGCTCACAAGATAAGATCATCATCATCAAGTCAGGTAAATTTAATGGCAGAGTTGCGACCTACTGAAAACATAGCTGATTCTGTAGTATCTGGAATTCAGCCACTAAAACTACCCCAACATATGAACCACGCCAAAAGTTGTTTCGGATTTTTCGCGGCCCAGAGTAAAGCGATTTTGTTTAACTCTTTAACACCCGTATGCACCGTTTGGCGATTCTAATCCTAGTTCCCTAATCGCGTTTTGCTAATCTTTGGCATCTAGCCCTGCACCGTCAAGAGATTAGCTGATCCAGATTTGAGATACAGCAAGGTTGTGTTAGCAAGATTGTTTTGACAGTGACAGTGTCAAAATTGTAGGTTTGCGGTGCATATAGTAAAGAAGCAATCTAATCCAGGTTTACGTAATTAATCGCGCAATTGACTTACGGTGCATATGGGTGTGAAAGTATCTGATAAAGAATACAAACAACTAAATTCACCGTTCTCTATTTTTTTGTCAAAATAGAATACCTACCAGCAGCAATAGCGTAGGAACTACCCCTCCTACAGGAAAAGCAAAGTTAAAACACATATCGTTTATGCTGTGTGCATCTTACACCCGTATGCACCGTTTGGCGATTCTAATCCTAGTTCCCTAATCGCGTTTTGCTAATCTTTGGCATCTAGCCATGCACCGTCAAGAGATTAACTAATCCAGACTGGAGATACGCCAAGGTTGTGTTCGCAAGATTATTTTGACAGTGACAGTGTCAAAACTGTCAGTTTGCGGTGCATAGTAAACAAGTAATCTAATCCCGGATTACGTAATTACACCCGTATGCACCGTTTGGCGATTATAATCCTAGTTCCCTAATCGCGTTTTGTTAATCTTTGGCATCTAGCCATGCACCGTCAAGAGATTAACTAATCCAGACTGGAGATACGGCAAGGTTGTGTTCGCAAGATTATTTTGACAGTGACAGTGTCAAAATTGTCAGTTTGCGGTGCATAGTAAACAAGTAATCTAATCCAGGATTACGTAATTAATCGCGCAATTGACTTACGGTGTATACGGGTGTTAAAGTTAAGCACTTTTTATAGCCAGAAACAAATTGCATCTGTCTATGTAACTAACCCTCCTCCTCCCTCCACTCCGAAGATTCAGTCCAGACCACATATCTCCTCTATAACAAATTGTATTTACGCCAGTGGCCATTAGAGACTGAACTGGATGAGATATTGAGTTTAAATTTGATAAAAGTACAGAAATACTCTAATAAAATTATCACAAGAATTCTCCTATACAGTGTGTTTGGTTACCAACTACCGATGTTTGAAGCGCATGTAGAATAAATAGTTCATTTCGCCCCCAATTTACCCCCATAAGGGAGGTCCTACCCGTCCCCCCTATGACATATTTGAAATAAAAATTTGTATGTTTGTATCTGCAGAGCGTGCCGATATAAAAAAAATTGCAATCAATGGGGAATAGTACTGCTTACATCTAGACATATAGATACCTAGACTCTAGGTCCTAAAGTAATGATTGTGGTACCACTTTTTAGGTGCTTGAGAGGGCTTTTGAAAACATAAATAATAGTCATACGTTAAGGAGCTAGTTTTTGCCTAAAATTGGAAAATGTAAAAAATTAGACAGATTTTTAAATAAAATTCACATTTAACATGTTTTTCTAAATTTATGGTCTAAAATTGTATGCTTTGTTTTATTATTAGAAGATAAGCAGTACCATTCTCCATTGATTACATTTTTTTTATATCTGTACGCCCTCTGGATACAAAAATACAAATTTTTCATTCAAACATGGTATTTTTCTATATTAAAAAACAAAAATGGCGGCCATTCCAAGAGGAAAGGGGTGAGACCCTTTCAAATATCGCCAGTCGATAACCAAACACACACCGACACTACATGTCTTAGTTCATAACCTTTTAAAACAGGTTCTGAGGTTATCTTCTATGTCTAAAAGAGTATTTTTTATGGTCGGCCTCCCACAAAGGCTGAAAGCCTATGGCGCTGTAGAAGCGCTGCGAGAGGATAGGGGTCGGTTCACGTTAGATTTGAAACGCTGCAGGTTGTAGCCGTTGGGAAACAAATTCCCCGGCAGCTGATTCCACAGCGTCGAGGTTCTCCAAAAGAAGGAATGCTGGAGCAGACTGGTTCAGGGAGTAAGGACCTCCACCTGCTAAGGATGAGTTCGCAGAGCTTCTCTAGTGTTCCTGGTTCGGACGGCCTGTGGTGTTATTATCCGGGAGAGCTCACTCGAACATCTTCCGTGGTAGAATCTGTAAAACAGCGATAGATCAGCCACCCTCCTTCGATGTTACAGGCTGTGGAGGTCTTTTGTGAGGTTAGGGGTATCGATTAATCTAATTGCTCTTTTCTGGATAGTGTCCAGAAGCTTTAGAGAATGTTTGGGAGCGCATTCCCACACATGGGAGCTGGGAGCAATACTCCAGCGATGGTCGGATCTGTGCCTTGTAGAGCAGCAGCAGTTGATCTGGTGTGTACAACTTCCTAAAGCGGAACAAAACTCCAAGCTTCTGGGATGCCGTTTTCGCAATACTGACGACGTCGTCGTGCCAGGACATGTTATTGTTGATGTTGATTCCCAAGAGCTTGACGGAAGGTGATTCGACTATGGGATGACCCTCCATTTGCACGGTTGGTAAGCCATCGTGAGACTTCTTTGTAACTGTTGTTGCCTGAGTCTTTTGTACGTTGAACTGTACTTTATTTGCGAATCCCCACTCGACAATTGTTTTATTAATTAACGTATACTCTGGGCCCAAAGCTCAAAAATCCAACCTTTTTGTGTCGACCATTTTGAAATCGTGTCAATGGATCTATCTGTTTCAATAATTATCAGGGCTACAAATTGATTAATTCCCGGTTACTAAATGTTCGGCTGTCGACTCTGATGTCATACAGAGCAATTTCAAGTGGCTTCGCCAAAAACGCAAATAGCGACACACATTAGCCCTCTCGATACTGGAATCCAATTGCCATAATTGTAAAAGCAGCGCAATTGATTAACGAACAGCTGACAAATTCAGCCTATGACTGAATTAAATGGGAAATTTTATTTTATTCATTTCGTTTTGGTTTCAACTATTAATTTGTGTGACGGTTCTAGTATGCTGAACATTATTCTCACTTGCTGAAATATTGTATGTGACATTTTTCATTTCTATTTTCAAATTTACATCAAGCTATTTACCATATTTATACAAATGATGCAGGTACGAGTATAAAATTTATAAATCTTTGCCAGTCTACATTACCTCATCATCATAATTACAATGTCTTAACAGACATATTGTGAACTCGTAAAATGCATTAAGTCGGAGTTAGAGTATTGCCGACACGAATATTATCAATAGTTTTGAGAACTGTAGCTCGCCATCGTTCGCGATTTACTGTCAGTTCAGTGGCGTTCTTGATACTTATATCCAGCAACTGATTCGTCGCATCCACCCAGCGTGTATGGAAGCGGCCACGGCGCCGCCCACTCGGGGCGCGACCCTGAACTACAAGTTTCTCCATATTATCGCTTCTGTGAATATGTCCGAAGAATGTAAGCATTTTCGTCGACACAATGGAGGATAGTCTCTTTGGATTACCGAGTTCATCCAGTATGGAAACGTTAGTTCGATGGACGATATAAGAGACTCTCAGCATTCTCCTCCACGCCCATATTTCAAAGGCATCTATCTATGCGAGCTCGCTCTGCCTTCCAAGTTTCCGAGGCTTACAAACATATGGAGAACACAAGAGACTCAACCAGCGCCATTTTGGTAGCTAGTGATGTTATGGTCATACCATATTTTAGTAAGCTTTGTCATGGCCACACATGCCTGTTGAATGCGCCGTCGAATCTCATTTTCACAGCTACCCGAATTGTCGATCAAAGAACCGAGGTACACAAAACTTTGAACTACTTCACAACGGCCTACTGACTTTATTTCTCGATGATTATCGTGCTCCCTATCTACGATCATAACCTTCGTCTTGTTGTAGACGAAGACCAAGACCATATGCTGCACTGTGTTGTTCTAAGACGTTTAATAGTTTTACTAGTCCTTCCTGAGAAGCAGCAACAAGGGTTGTATCGTCAGCAAGTCTTAAGTTGGATATATTGGTTATACCGCCATTCCAGTAGTGCAATACCTGTTTCATCACAAATTCAGAGTAAATGTTAAATAACATCGGAGATAATACACATCCCTGACGAACTCCTTTTCTGGTTGCTGTCTGACCAAGTGACCAGACAAGTTACCATCAATTCTTACACGAGCCGAGCTAGACACATAGACCTGCTAGATTTTAGGGAAATGGCTACTATATAATTTGGTATAATCTCTAATTGGTGGCTTGGCTAGCTGGTCTTACAAAGAAACTGTCTGCCGTTGCCAGACTTAGTAGAAGTTGAATGGTACACAGAACAGAACATTATACAGAGTGAGTGTCAAGTATGGAATGCCTCAATTATGTCGGAAATAGGTTGCACGCATGAAATTTGGGATATGGGGGTTTTGCAATACGGTCAATCTTGTGATGGTATTTACAATGTTGTCATATTTTCCATTCCATTTCAAAATATAATAAACTTTGTTATTTCAAATGGATGTTGTTTCTAAATTTTTCAAATCCTTAAAAATATTGATTATTTTTTGCATAACATTTCCTATACCCAAACCTCATAATTTCCGAGTTACTACTGAATTTACATTGAATCTGCGAAGTTGCAAGAAACACATGGCTTGTTGTATTGAAGTAAACGGACAACATTTTGAACATCTGTTGTAATCGCCTTCACGTTTTTTGAAGTTAATGTCTGGCGGATGCAATCTAAATTTAGTTGTAACTCCAAAATTACGACGGTTAGAAATAGGAACTATACAAAAAATAATCAGTATTCTCAGAAATATAAAAAATGTAAAAATATACAGGGAGATCCATTTAAAATAACAAAGTTCATTATATTTCCGAAAAAAAAAAAACAGTGGACCTAACACATTGTAAACACCATCGCAAAATTGGCCGTATCGCAAAACCCCCCTGTCCCAAAATTCATGAAAATCGTGCAAACCATTTCCGAGATAATTGAGGCGTTTTATACTAAAGGCTATTAGCTCCTATAGAACAGTATCGACAAAGGCAGCACAAGTTATTGCTGGGAGGATTGTCTCCATACATTTGTTGGCTGAGGAGAGACATGCCCTTTATAAAATGGAGTATGGACACCTAGAAGGGATGCGGAGACCCTTACACCCAAAATAGAACTATGGGTACAATGTGAGCACCGGGACGTGGACTATTTATCTGACACAAGCACTGACAGGCCATGGCAGTTTTGGAAGATATGTCAAGGGAATCGGAAAGTGCCACACCGACCTGTGCATTTATTGCCCAGAGACGGACAGAGTTTAATGTGCAAGATGGCAAGCTAAGGGGCGTATTCATAGTTGTCTCTTGAATAATACCTAAAGTTCCCTCAAGTAATACTCAAGGGATACTCAACTCAAGAGTGGCTTTTCTTGTATATCTGTTTCCTAGCCAACAATTCCCTTACGGCGGGATTCATTTGGCGACGTTGCCATATTTCAAATATAAGTCAATTTGTTATACCCATGCCTACGCGTTTTGATATCTTCCGTTATCGTTTTTGTTATGTTTTCGTGCTTCTTGCCGGACATTTTTCGGTTGTGACAGAAACTAACAACACCGTACTCCAAAATTAACGTACAAAATCGCCTTTGACAGCAACGACATGTCACGCTGACAAACACAAGACCTTACTTAAGGGACCTTGAAGTATTAGGGGACCCTTCAGTATCGACTATAAATACGACTCTTAAAGACAGACCCGTGCAAGAAACTTACGGGAACAGCTAACAGTAGATAATCTTATTACAGTCAATAGGACGGAGGACGAAAAAACTCGAGCTCCTAAACCCCGCTAGGCGGCGCAGGGGAGAGTAGGGTACTATAGAACATCAGCATGGAAACAGATCGAAGATATGACATCCTAACAGTCTGATGATATGTCGACGGTACCGGAGTGTAGGCTATTTCTCATGACCCACTAGCTCCGGGCTGCGGGCAAAAATGTTTCAGTTTCTTCAATCTTTAAGGTTAAAAAAACCATAATCTCCTTAACTTCGCTTTGGATAGTTTCGGGGTCCTGTAATATTTCAAGATTATAAATTATTAATTAAACTTATCCTACGATTTTATCTCTGCTTCATCTCATTGGATATCAACCAATGTTACTTATTCGAAGTTATTTTTTGTGACAAACATCTTGTACTGTGATGAAGAGTACAGAGCTGATCACGACGTTAGTAAAGAGCATATTTCAAGCGATGTGGTTCTATCATGAGCCAGTGAATCCTTAAAATTATTTTCAAACCATTTTTATGTTTTTCGTGTTGACAGCTGTTTTGGATAGCAAGATGAAATTGAATTCTGAAAATGTATAGTTTTTTAAGTTTTCCGTATTTAAATTTTGTAAATGCGTTGTTGTTTTGAGAGGGTCAAATATCTTGATTATTTAATTGTTTCTGGTATCCGCGGTAGGTGCTGTCAGTTCGATCGCAGCAAGCTTTTACACTCAATCACTAGAAAATGGAAGTTATTTGGTAACTAGCTCCATTACTCAATGTCCACACTAGATAACAAACACAGCTGCTCCCAATAGAAATAGGGGAGATTGCAGTAATTAGGCTTTAGGTGTGGTCAACTAAATGTCTACTAGTTATAATATGTGATGCAGCTTTCTTAGTAATAAGGAGAAAAATACTACATACACTTCATTTAAATTGTGATATATGTAGATCGTTATAGCAAAAAAATCAGAGGTTTATACAAAGTTCCAGCATGCAAACAAACTTGCAAGCAAAACTGAAATATTCCACTAATTGATATTGAAGATCTCTGTTGCTATCTGCTAGTATTGATTTATGTATAAATGATGAAAATATTAATAGATGGAATATGTTTCAGTTACCTCTATCGACCAATTTTGATTTTGTAGCTGCTTTTATCAAGTACACTTCTATCCATCCAATATTATTGCGCAGAGTAGTAGGATATAGATTAATATTCACGTAAATGTTCGAAGTATACAGCAGTAATCAAAAATTTTAATCTAAAATATGAGAAAATAGACTTTACATATTTTGTATAATAGCAAGTACAACAACAGTGACAGACAGCTAAATCCTATCTAGCAGTTGCATGCTTTTTACTTCTTGCTATTTCTATCGGTTTATATGGAAATCCTTGACCTCTATATAATTTCAAAAACCCTTATTGTGATGGAAGAGTAATTACAAAGATGGACATCGCTTTACCCACATATAACTATGAAAGTATTGATTCAAGATAAATTTATTTTTGATCGCATACATACATCGTGTCCTAGGACTAAACCCGAAAACTTTAAGGGATGATTTCCGGCAACGACTTATAATATGTTTAAATTATATGTTTAATATTAATAGCTGAGAAGTTGAAGTGCCCTTAACGAGATCGCGAAATGGTTAGTGTATGGCCCCTTTATCATATTCGTACGGTATTCGAGCAGCACGACCATATTTGATAATTGATGTTAACAACCGACAAAAACATTAAAATATACCCGTTAGCGTAATCCTTCTAAATGACCTTCTCTGTTTTTTGCAAGGTGTTCTCGAAAGTGAAAGTGAAATAAGATAGGTCACACCGTTGCAGTTATCTTTACAATCAAACTTCAAACGTTGATTTCCCTGTAACAAATACGTATTTCAGAATAACTCCTTTTGATATCGGCTTGACATTCTGAAATCCAAAGTGCAATTTCTTTTTTTGGGATTCGTCCTAGGACACGGTGTATAGAAAGAAAAAAAATACCAAAAGCCGATGATGTCGTGATGAAGAAATGAAAAACTAAAAACTGAAGATGCTTGAATGTCGCTTTTAGGCACTTTAGAGATTAGTGATCAGCTTTCAAAAATAAAGTGACTGGGTAGGATTGGGCTCGAAAACTATTTCTAAGCAATAGAAAATTGTGGGGTATCCAGTTCTTTTCAAAGGTTTCCGAGCGTATGCTTTTATTTCCTTCAAAGGAGGAAAATGAGTGGCATTTTTCAGCAGCTGTGTATACGGAATTGAACTCGCTACCTTTCGTTTACCTGTTGCGTCGACCAGAATGAAACAAATTAGAGCAATGATATATGAGGCGTTGAGAGCTAGAGTCGCCTATCTCCAAAATTCAGAAGATGAGAAAAGTGCTGGTAAAGCTTTGCAAATTACAGGAACTATATCAATGCTATAATGGTATATGTAGCGACTTCTCTGTAATAACAGCGAAATCAGCCATAGCCCATTATAGTATTGAAAATACATGAGCTGAGTGTTCAGTATATGAAGTTTTCCACATTTATCATTTTTGTGGGATAGGCCACTCTAGCTCTCAACGCCTCATATGTGCGTTGAAAACATCCAATCGTAAATTCTTCAGGTTTCACATCATCATAGTCACAATGTCTTAACAGACATGTTGTGAACTCGTAAAATGCATTTACACATTTTACGAGTTTCTGTTGGGATATCTTTAAGATCTTTAATGCAGTAGTTTCCCATTTGCTTTCTGCATCCTCATGCCGTTGACCAGATGGTATCTACTGGTTCATCCGCCTTTAGGGGCAATTTCTCACCCCAAGGACAAGAAGGTGTCCTGACTCTTCTCAACTCGTCCACCCGACGCTGTTGGTTGAGAAGAGGTTACTGTTTATACCGACAGTAGTTCGGTGTTCCTTTTAGTTGCCTTTTACGACACGCGGGATATACGATGGGAGATATTCTAACCCGCCCCCGCACGGGCCTCAGGTTTCACAAATTCATTATTATTTCACCTCTCATATAATTGTTGAGGTGAATACAGTGATGACAGCAATGTTCGATTCTTAGATGTTATTTTTCTGGATTCTGGGACCCTTTTTCATCGGTTTGCATATCTGTCTGTCATATATTCTGTCATCATATAATTTCAGTAACAGCTTCACGAAATTTGATGAAATCTGGAATGCGCCTGACCATATCTCTCGTATGAAAATTTCTGTCTAACTGGGGCATGTTGAAATTATCTAATTATTATAAATAAATATTTTAAATGACAAGATATATATAAATATAAATAAAATGATTTATTCTTTTAGTGGTGGCATTAATTTTTTTGGGAGGGGTGAACTATTGGATTACCAAATCAAATTGATTCTCTCAGTCTGTGGATTAATATTGATTAAATCTGTTCTAGGGATTTTTTTATTCTTATAAACGCCTAAACGGATGACTTGGAAGTCCTACTTAATATCCATAATAATTATTATAAAATTTGCCTTTTTGGACACATGTATGTACTTAATCGAGGTCGCGAAGGTTTGGCGCGTAGCAAATGTACTGGAACAACCCTGTACCACTTAAAGTTATGTAATATCTCAAATCTATTACACACACACACAAACAAACATCACGTGTGGCTCCATCCCTGGCCAGCAATTACAACCCAGATACTCGGTGCACTATCAGAGCCGTAACATAAATTAAAGATCTTTTACATGAACACAATATCCCTAGGGTGTAACAGAAAGAGATTGTCCCCTCGCGACCGTTCATGAAAAAACCTATTAATAAAAAAGTAGGGCTTCCTGCATACTGTGTTTCCCGAGAATGGAATGGCTTCAACGCGAGTTTATCGTGCCCTTTCAGTATTATCGTGCGGATAGGGGTGATATATATCATCGATGAAAACTTAATACGGCTCAGCTAGGCGTTAACTCTAATTGAATAAATCCCCTCTCAACACCTGATGTATTAAGCATTATTTAGAATGAACTAGACAAAGAGTATGTATTTATTCATTGTCGTATACACGATGTCCGAACTTAATGCTGACAGTATGGGTGGAAGTTATAAAAGGTACAAAGTAGGTTGAAGGACAAAATCTTTAGGTAATAGTATTTGTAGTTTATGGTCACTTGAAGATCAACTGTTCGTTCTTGGGCTGTTCGGCCGGCTGCTTGACGTTTTGCCAACACGAGTGGTCGGCATCCTCACAAGCTGAGGTCACTTGTTCGGCGTGTTCCGAGAGACTGAGATCGCGTCACTTGGTCACTTGGAGAATGGCTCTGTTTCTTTTCGTTTTTGAAATATGTTTGAAAAACGAAAACGAGGCACTAACATTTTTATTTCCCAACATTGTTCAAATCTGTGAAGATATTTTCAGAGCACTTTTTTGCGTAGAATATATTTTTTATGGCTGCAAGTTTTTATTCACTAAAAAGCGCCCAATTTTTAATTAGGATGACAAGTATTATTGCAAAATGTTAAAAATTATCAGCTAAAATTACAAAAATTATTTCCAAACTATGTTCCAATATTTCAGACTGCAAAACTATGAAATAGTCGCCACACCTAAAGCTAAATTTTTCATCTTGGTAGGCACTGACAACTTGAGTTTATTGAATGCCCGCCATTTAATTATAAAAAATATGTTGATGATGATTCCAGAAAAATTAAACGTTGTGTTTAAAATGTGACTTTGCAAATAAGTGCTGTGAAATTATCTCACAGATTTGAGAAATGTTAAGAAAGGAAAAAGCTACAGCCCAAGGAAACGTATCATTTTGGTTTTTTAAAAATATCTCAAAAATGAAAAGACACAAAACCATTCTGCAAGAGCCAATTAACTATAAATACTATTGCCTAACACCTTTCTTATTTATTTTCATTTGTATTTTTCAGTTTCCGAGATAACAATACTGTCGGCATCAATTTTGGACACCCTGTATACAAGATTTTAGAAATTTTTTGAAACGGTAGATTATTATAACATTATGAGTATTGAAAAAAAACTTTCCGCAAAAGTCTTTGATTTTAAGCCCCTACTAACCAGTGACAATTTAAATATACATACATAAAAATAAATTGTGGGATGAAGAATATACTTCCACTCAAGTGTACCATATCTTTCTAAATGCGCAAAGCTGTCAAAATCTTAATCCAGGAACGTGATAAATCGCATTATTAAAATTTGGAAACAATCGATTTTGGGTAAAATATACAAATTATGGAAAAAGTAAAAACAAAAGCTTTAAGGTTCTTTAATGTCTACTAAGCAGTCAAAAAATAAATTATACAAGGTTCGTCATGAAGTCGTAGTGCAACAAAACTGCATTTTTTCTATATGAAACACCCTGTATAATTTTTGGATGATTCAACCCTCCTTTGAATTGTATGCCAAGTAATGACCTGCATTCAACCGTTTTCGAGCTATCTTGTTTCTAACTTGAAGTTTATTTTATTTATGATGTATGAAGCAATAATTAATGCAAATGCTTTCCTCTTTTCTCTATGGATTTAACGCTAAATTTTTTATTTTCAACTATGTCTCAACTCTATTAGATATAACTGTTCATTATTAACTGGTCTATTTGTCATCTGAAATTCGACAACTCTATATAAAAGATTAATTTAGGAATATTATGTTGCACACAGTCTTTTATCATCATATTATTATCAACTCGATTGGTAATATTTAACTCCTTATACAGGGTGGGGCATAGGAATCAAGTGTTTTTGAAATAATCACAAAATTATTAGTTTTTACTCAAAAAAAATTATTAGTAGTAGAATACAGCTGATAATAAACCATTTTGAAATATCTAAGTGCAAAAATTACATCTGGCATCTGATGCAGCCGTTCACGAAAATTGTATTCCACTGTTTCCAGCATGTTTCTGTTGATTTTTGAGAGATTTCATGGCGAATCGCTTCTTTGTCTGCGTCTAACATACAGGGCTTGACCCTTTAAACACGTGACTTGAGTTACCCCCATAAAAAAAATCACAAATTGATAAGTCGGGAGATCGAGGAGGTCATGAAATGCCACCAAACCTCGAAATTGAACGATTTGGAAACAGGTGGCGAAGAACAGCCATGGATGCTCTGGCGGTATGAAAAAGGTATTCACCATATGAATGTAACTTTCAGATGTTACTGTAGCGGTGACCCCATTTTCTCCAAAAAAATATGGGTCAATGATGCCACGCCATATGCCCCGCGTTGTTCTAGCGTCTACCGCTCCATGATGGCAAGTGGCAAGTAAGAAAGTGAAATGCTTTGAGTCAAGGAATGAATTGTAATAAACCGCGCGCCTCCCTTTTCTAATATATGAGTATTACTCAAACCAAAAACATATAGTTTTTATGCCCCACCCTGTATTTATCAACTGTGTAATTATTATTATAATAATCGAAAAAGTTTGCTTATCTTTGTTAATTCTATTGAATGCCGTCACGCGCTTCTAGTTCTTTCGATTTTGTTCACCTTATTAGAGTCGAAGAAGATAAAAAAGAAAATCAACTGCAGATACTAAATTTTTAACATTTTATACATCAATATCCGAAAAACATTTGATCATCTAGATAAATTGTTGAATAACTGGAACACGAATAGCGTTTACAGTCTCCGATGCTGAGATAACGCGGCAACACTAATATTAGCTTGCAACATCCGGATATTTGTGCCCCAAAAAATGAATATCCTTTGCACCATAAAGGCAAATATATTTGCGGAGATTGTAGGCTGTACGGCACGAAATAGGTTTCTCTAACAAATTAGTATACGTTGCATTTCCGTTAAAGTACGGAAGTTGTTTTCTTGTGCTTACTGATACTGCATACCTTTATTCTGGGCATTCCGGGCAGGTAAATACTTTAATGCAAGAACAATATCTGAATTTTTCTGCCCGGAAAAAATTGATGGTATTGGAAAAAATTGGCCAAATCAATATACTACAAAGAATGAAGACAAAAAAGATCAACTCTTGTTAAAAATGTTTCAAGAAACCGTTTATAGAGACTTATGATTCAAAACGGTGAATGAACAGAAACAACTATACTCTGAGTATTTGCCCTCAGAATGCCCTTCCGGCATTCAATAATTACACTATTTGCTGGAGTGCTCCCTTTGAAGAAACGTGAAGTAAATGATTTCTACCTTACGCAAAGTGAGCTCAAGGATATCACAATCCTTGTTGGGAACATGTCCTGAACCGAATCAGGCACGATGCCTCTAGGCCACGACAGCGCTGTTTCGATCTTTCGGATGTCATCAGGTGGGCCTGGTAAGGATTGCTATATCCTTCAGCCCACTTTGGCATGGTAGGAGGTTAGCAGTTTTAGAATTATATCACGAAGAATATATGTGTTGTAAATCCACACATATGTTTGTGTCCAAAGACAATCCACATATATGTATGTATCCTGAAAAGTATGAACTTTAGAAACTCTTACTTCTCAGGTGAGTCGCTGTAGTAAAACGCGGAAAATCGAACTAATAATTCTTTAATGACAATATAAAGTGGAAAAAACATAAAAACGAGCGACAACGACCCTTCGACGAAGTTAGGGCTCTCCTCATCCACTAACATGCCACCTCTTCTCGACGTTCGAGTTCGACTGTCTTTTTCTGCTCCACATAACACAACGTTGCCAGCTCTTGCGCACTTTCCCACACTTGCCATAAAAATCGCGCACTACAATCCAAAGGCAATGTTTGATGCATAGGTCCAGTTTCCCCATCTTATCGCACTATCCTCCTCCCTCTGGGAAAAAATTAAAAAATGAGAACCTCAAACTCCAAAGTTGAAATGCCTTTAATTAGATCGCGAAATGGTACAGGCACAGCATAAGGAGTAAACGCAGAGGTAAACAATCGACAAAAACATTAACATGACCTGTTAGCGTAACCGTACTAAACGACCTTCGCTCTTGTTTGCTGTAAAATCTAAAGTGTTTTACCCGAAAGTGAAATAAGGTGGGCCACTCACGTTTCAATCATCTTTACAACAAAACTTCAAGCGTTGATTTCTCGGTAACAAATGCGAATTTAAGAATAATTCCTTTTGATATCGGCTTCAAATTCCGAAACCTAAGTGCAATTTCTTTTTTCGGGATTCGTCCTGGGAAACGGTGTACATTATGTAAAATTACAGCATATCGCATACAATCTGTCAACAGCTTATGCGTGCTAGATACGCCGTTTTTTTGTTTGTTTGCTTGTCGGTGCGCTTCAAGCCTCTACTAGTGTTGGCAGCTTTATGTATTTTTCGTATATAAGTAATCTTGGATCATTCAGGATGTATTTCTGTTCCTTTAAAAGCCTGGCAATTCGAAAATATGAGCTTCATCAGTATTTACACCACAATTTGCCGGAGTCTCATACAAATAAATGTTCACATGAAATGTGTAATCTTGTTTTAAACTCGTCTTTGTTGTTTCAGATTGAGGTTACCAACCAATAAGCTTTTAGTTTGTTGGATTTGAAACACTACGTCTGAATTAAATAGTTCACCTTGCAGACTGTGCCATTAAGCCAAGAACTTTACATCGTTCACTTAAAAAAAGTCAAAAACCTGTTTGTTTACTAGCTCTTCGACAGTCCTCAGATAAGTGCGTTAGATTCATTATATCTTACTATGTATTCTGAATCAATTTTTTTTATTTTCGGAGAAATTATTTTACCTGGAGAGTAGATAAATAGTTGTGTAACTTTTTACAGTGTAAAATCACACATCATGTTTGTTTTTACACGTAAATGATATATTTCATGGAATTTTAACATCCTAAAATATTATTTTTCTACTGGTAATATTACATCAATCATTACATATTTGATCATGTACTTTTTATCTTTTGATTATGTAATTTACCATAATATATGAAAATTTAGTATGTATGTATGGTTAATGGTTAATGCAATTTTACGAAATTTATTATCAAAACGTTTCCCAATGTCACAACGTCTTTCTTGAGAATTAATCATGAACATTGTCTAAAACTGGAAATGTTGCACATTATTTTTCATGTAATAAAGTTACATTATATATCATGGCAAAAAAAGCAGGAATTTTACATTTGAATTTTTTACCACGCACCCTTTCGTTTGATAAAAACCCTAGGTAGGCATCTTGCTTGTTTTGTTTTTTATTTTATTTATTTATTTATTTATTTATTTCGACAATAATTCCATTCATATACATATCATCGAGTTTTAATGAAGCGTTACAATATTTACACAAATCATTATTTATCAATCGGAACCAAATAATAAACTTAGCAACATAACATTAGTGCGCTTAATAATATAATGTTAATTATAATCAATACAGTATAATATAATATTAAGTACCTTCATCAAGTTCGTGGATAAATGAATAAAGGGGGTTCGTAGATGCGATGGCAGCTAACATACATATGTACCTCTTCTTGAAAGAAATATTATTTTTACCAACATGATGGATTTTAATAATCTGTGTGTGATGGTTCTTTACTTGTTAAATCTTACATTTATGTCTAGACAATTGTTTGTGTTCGGCTTATTCCCCACTTTACACTACATACTTTGAAGAAAAGTTGCATTCAAGGATCCAGCTATTAATTAGATTTTTAACTTTTCTAAATGGTTTGTTTTTAATAGAAATAGGCAACATGTTAAATACTCTAAGGCCGGTGTAACTAGTATGCTTCTGAGAGGCTGAATGTCTGACAAAAGATATAATGTTAAGTTCTGATTTAAAAGATTACGGATGTTATGACTCTGGGGCAAGTTATTCCTATAATATTTGTTAGTTAACATAAATCTTATTAAATTTTTAATATACAGTTGTTCAACAGTTAACAATTTACTTTCCTTGAAGAGTAGTTCCGTTAGGTATCTCCTATTTTTGAACATCATTATATTTATTACATATTTTTGGGCAATTAGGAGTAGCGATATGGAGGTTTTACCAGCGCCTCCCCAGGCTATTATACCATACATTATTCTGTATTCAATTAGCGAAGCATATACTAATTTCAACATTTTTAAGGACATTATATGTTCAAAAAATTTTTGTATACGTTTCCTTACTTTTTTTGTAACATAATCTTTCCAGTTTAATTTTTGATCAAGGAAGATGCCTAGATATTTAATTGATTCTACCCTTTCTATTTTGTCACCACACACACATGTTTCTAAACCATCACATTTCACGTTATGAATTCTAAGTTTCTGAAAGGTTGGTAATGTTCTTGAGGAGTGAGCAAATTTTGTTTTTTCAATGTTTAGTGAGAGGAGGTTGTGTTCCAGCCAGCACATTATCTTTGACATGGCAATTTCGGATTTTTTTACTGCAATTTCCTATGATTCACCCCGCACAATTCTTACTGTGTCATCTGCGAAGCAGAACACAGCACCCTCTTTATCTAGGATTGACAAAACGTCGTTTATAAAAACATTAAATAATATGAGACCTAGAACTGTTCTCTTTAGAACACCACACTCTGGGTTCTATCTTTCAAGTATGACTCAATAAGTTGATACCCAATATCTCTAATACCTATTTTATGGAGTCTCTGCAGTATGTTCGGATTGATTTTTTTGTTTTGACGATGTATCTCAAATTGGAACGGGAAGGTCGTTAAGAACTAACCTCGCTCTTACATAATCGATCGCCAAGCAAAAAATTTGACCTAAGCCACGCGCGATGCGCTTTTCAATGCATCTTTTGTTG
Source organism: Callosobruchus maculatus (assembly GCA_951848785.1). Lineage (NCBI taxonomy): Eukaryota > Metazoa > Arthropoda > Insecta > Coleoptera > Chrysomelidae > Callosobruchus > Callosobruchus maculatus. The sequence goes on from CATOUR010000029.1 coordinate 9,139,182, forward strand.
GGATGTTGATCGGTGGCTCTCTGGTGGCGCCGCGACGCGCCGCGACGGCCGCCCGACTGGCGCCGCGACGTCGACGCCGCGTCGACTATCATCCCCGCCCCCGCTCCCCTTCAACGATTCCGGGTTACATCTCCTCCTTCCAGCATCTCTGCCCAGAGAGCAACACAGTGGAATTTCCCTTTGCTACGGTGTCGGTTTTCCCGAAAACTCCTTTGTTCTCGAATGTCTCTGCTACGAACGAGATTCTCTTCTACCAAGATTCTTCTCGATGCTGCTCAAGACACAGAGAAATATACGATTTCCTCCGTGCTGGTATGTTCATCCTTCAGACCGCTCTGATGACATCCGCATCCTTTGTCCCGCAAAGTTAGCTGGACAACTTGTATTAATATGAATGTTTTAAATAATGTTTCTTAAGGTGTTTACCTATCTATTTTTCCTATTAACATGAGTATCGACGAATTTAGTAAAAAAATCTCTGCCCAGAGAGCAACACAGTGGAATTTCCCTTTGCTGGACAACTTGTATTAATATCAATGTTTTAAATAATGTTTCTCAAGGTGTCTACCTGTCCATTTTCCTATTAACATGAGTATCGACGAATTCAGTAAAACAAGATAAAAAAAATGGCGTCAAGTGTCTTGACTAAGTACTTCCCACTCATTGTCGATACTAACAAAAAAATTGGACAAAAATTGGATTGGGAAACAAATTCCCCGACAGCTGACTCCACAGCGTCGAAGTTCTCCAAAAGAAGGAATGCTGGAGGAGACTGGTTCGGGGAGTAAGGACCTCGACCTGGTAAGAATAAGCTCGCAGGGCTTCTCTAGTGTTCCTAGTTCGGACGGCCTTTGGTGTTATTATCTGGGAGAGCTCACTCGAACATCTTCCGTGATAGAATCTGTAAAACAGGGATAGGTCAGCCACCCTCCTTCGATGTTCCAGGTGTGGAGGTCCTTTGTGAGGTTAAGCGTATCGAGTAATCTAATTATTGCTCTTTTTTGGATAGTGTCCAGAAGCTTTAGAGAGTATTTCGGAGCGCATCCCCACACATGGGAGCAATACTCCAGCGATGGTCGGATCTGTGCCTTGTAGAGCAGCAGCAGTTGCTCTGGTGTATATGTTAGGCTCAATAGCCGAATTCGGACAATGCCCGAAAAAAATACGCAGAACTAGTTTTGAGCAAGGAATATTTTCCAAACCCGAAATAATAATTTTATACGGCTATTGAGCATTACCAAATAGGCAGAACTAGTTTTGCAACTTCCTACAGCGGAACAAAACTGCAAGATTCTGGGATGCCGTTTTAGCAATGCTGACGACGTGGTCGTGCCAGGACATGTTATTTTTGACGTTGATCCCCAAAAGCTTGACGGAAGGTGATTCGACTATGAGGTGGCCCTCCATTTCCACGGTTAGCAAGCCATCGTGAGACTTCTTTGTTGTTGTTTGAGTTTTTTGTACGTTGAACTGTACTTTATTTGCTAATCCCCACTCGACAATTGTTTTGATACCTGCGTTGATCTGTGAGGCATGTATCAAAATATTCAAACGCAACATTCGGATGGGCCTAAAAAGTAAACGATATCACCAAAATAATTTTTTTCACCGCAATGTGAACTTTTATGAATACAACAAATATTTCATTTTTCGAACTCCCACCTGCCCCACTATCCCGATTCTCCCTCTCCAAAAACAAAAAATGTAAAAGGATCAGGAACGTCTGAGACGTCCGAAAACAAAGTTTGGAGCAGTTCTGATAATTTTTTGTTTTTTACCCATTCCCCCGCCGCCAATGCACATTTTCAAAATTATAGCAGCAGTACCTACTGTGACCTCGCAGCAAATTTCATCACAATTCGAGCACCGGTTACTGATATTACGCGGCTAGGAAAACGGCAATAGATAGACAGGCCGACGGCAATTAGTGACGTGGATTTACGTTCTGTTGATATCTCCTATCGGTGTGGGAAGCAAAAATAGTCATCCAGAATATAATACCTAACATTCCATAAATACTCCATAATACTAATTCGAATAAGATTATCACAAAACCTCCATTAATTTGCAATTGCAAGGAGAAAAAGATAAGAGTATAATGAAACCTAAACTCATGGTGGTATCTCTCTCTTTACTGATGCACCGTTGAACGATGAAAATTGCATCTATACTCGGTCCACCGAAGAAAAAGAGCGCAAAAAAATCATGGTGTTCACGGCGTGCTCTCGATATTTGCTAGACTTGTTTACATGGTAACCACCGACGCGACGGTATCAGTCTTTCCAGGAACGACAAATGGACGGTGTTATACAATAGTGACGTGAGCCACCGATCTGTTGCTTTGAGAAAATTAGTTTTGTATTAAGCTGCCTTCTGCACTGTACTAGTTAAAAAACACTCTTATTATAATTTTTCATATTCAAATAAAATTAGGAAAAAATTCCCAAACCAGACATAAGATTTATTAGCAGGAATGGACCACCTATCTACCAAAATAAGCTGAAGTACGCTGAGTTTAACAAAGTTATTTTTCTTCAATCTCTGAATTCTGAATCACGACCACTTCTTCCAAGATGTTTTCAAAATCTTGACTTTGGAGATACTTTCAAATGAGAAATGTTTATTTGTATTTGCATATTTACGTGAGTAGAACAACTTGCTTTTGCGTACTCATCCTAGCTTCGTATTCTAACCAAATATTGAAAATACACCTAACTGGTCTGCCGACGAATATACCTTCAAAGAATACGTTCAACCTAATCTTATACAGTTTTGATAATTATGTTAAATTCCTTATAGCACAACGCCATCCACATCGTGTTCGTTTCAAGAGGCGGTCTGCTGTGGTGTAAGCTTGCCTACGGCCAGGCGACAAGAATTCACTCATCTTGCGCGTGATCACTCTTTTTCTTCGCTGGATAGAGAATAATCATTGTTACTGATTTTATGTGAGCCAAAAACTCTGCATTATAATTTTTCATGCAGATTAACAATAATCTTATTCTTCCTACAAAGTATACTTCTTTCTGGCTAATATAAAAATCAATAATGGACGGCGGTACGCCACACCGACAAGAAAAATCTCTGAATGTGACTTGGAACCGGTGTTCGAGCTTAAAAACTTAAGAAATCCTTAAATATATTATGTTTCAGTTCTCTAAAAATAACGAAATGGAAGCAGAAACGGAATAGTCCTTTTTGCGCTTTATCCCTGTATTTATTAACAGGTCAGCAAGCACTGCATATTCTTTGTTCCTTTGGTAGTTTCCAAGGCAAAATAGCTGAAGACAGTCGTTGTTCCTTTGCAGTTCAGTGCACAAAGGCAAAACTGGAATCATACTTTTGGAGGAATATCCTTATACTACACTGTCAGCAAGAATTCGGGATTATTAGGCATCTGTAGAGATTAAAATCAACCTTAGATTTCTGAGCATTATAGTACTTAGGGTTGGTTTCTCAATGTCCAGTTGTCCAGTTAAAACTGTCAGATAGGTAGCTGTCTATTACTGTTTCTATGGATATCAACTGTCAGGTAAGATTTACGTGAATTTCTAAGTTCAACCTTCAATTGTTTAAACAATTTATTTAACAGTTGATCGTTAACTTCCAGATAAATATTTAACTGGACATTGAGAAACCGGCCCTAAAATAGTTACATTCAGCCATTGATCAATATACATACACCATTCAAAAATAGTATCTACGCTAGACTTTTTTTATGTGTCAGAGGCCTACAAAAGATCCGTAAAAGGTCCAGAATCATTGTTCGAAATCATAAAACAAATGAGACTTATATGTCGTGGCATGCTAAAATTTAATGTAATGACCGCACTAGAACTTAACTGACTTTCTAAATAGTTTTGGGCTTTATATTTTGTCTGAGAACAGCTATAATACTAAAATGAGCCCAGCAGGATAATTTGGGAGCTCCTTTCCTGAAAATCATCCACCAATAACATACAGTCCCATTGAAAGTCTATAGTTAATGGTAATAGTTTGTAAGAATAAAAATCGTCTCTGAAAAAATATCAAGATAGGTAAAATAAACTTTCAATATTTTTTAGATGAGAAAATCTTGGGGTTGTGGCCACAATTTTGAAAAAAGAGACTGGGTCACGTCATAGAGGAGACTCTGGTGCTAACGGCCAAGCTTTAGGCAATGCTTATTGCCATCTTCAGGGCCTTAACGTTGAGGTTTGCCAATTTAAAACAGCAATTGCATTGAGTGCAAACGACTTCTTAATGCAGCTATAATCGTCACAATTTTTCATAAAATTTTAAAGAACTAGACTATCATGGCATCTTCCACTAACAGGCCAGGAAACAAACAACATATAATAAAGTTGTAAATTACAAACACATAGAAACGACCTTTACATGTTTGAAATTTTAAAACCCGTAGGTATTGCTAAATCCGCGACTTGAAAACACACATTTTAAGATCTAGACTTTCTTAAATAAAGACCTTCTTGGTCTAACAGGTGATAAAATTTCACACAGTAACGGCCATTTTATCACCTTTATCATCTAGGATCATATATTATACCTACTTTGGTACTGAAGCTGAACATGTTATTCATATTGCATAACAAATGCAAAAATGGCGATTGAGTACTCATTTTCAAAATTGTGGACGTGGATACGATGGTTCAAATTTTCAAATAGTGAAGTTTCTATGGCACTTATCTGAGCCATAATGTCGGTTACAAACGTACAAGCAAACATACAGGTGAAGTTATTATAATAAAAGCGTGTTAAAAATTACGAGATATGATAAGCGTTGTATCAGCTGAAATAAAATTACAGTGGCTGGAACCTTTTAGAGCGCTGAATTCTAGGGCAATGGAAAATGTTAGAGGTCGCAGTATTATAAAACAACAAGGTTTATTGTGTTAGTTCACCATTTCTCAAAAATAAGCACTTTCACTATTAATCAAATATAAAAGACAGACATCTATCACATTCACCAATTTTTGAACTGCGAAAAGTCTCAGAACTTCAGTTCTGTCGATTCGGATCAGGGTAATGAGATAAAATTATTGAATTATTTTATCGGTAAATATATCCTTATTTTATTTACCTTATTCTTATGACTTTACGAAAAAAAGCGGTTTGTGTTAGAAATCAAAGGCACTACAAGATTTTATCATTTATGTAGGAAAAGCTGTGGGATGCTAGTTGATAAAAAAATGGGGGTGAGTTTTTGGGGATGACGTACAAAAAAATGTTTTGAGCACATGGTATAATAGACCCTATAGTACCTTTAGAATCACAACTCAGTTCTTGCTTCAACCTTTTTTCATTGAGAAAATATTCAATTAATAAAAAAATAAATGACACAGATGGCACAAAGCAAACATGGCGTCTTTTACTTCCCACACCGATAGGTGAGGGGAGTATTGTGATCGCGAAAATTTTCGAATTTGAGATAATACGCTTCTTGGGCGTTTTATGATGTCTACATAACGAAAATCCACGTCACTCATTTCCGTCGGTCTGTCTGTCTGTCGGTCTGTCGGTCTGTCTGATGGCGTTTTTCTACCCTCGTAATCTCAGTAACCGCTGCATGGATTGTGATGAAATTTGGGTAGCGATATGCTGTGGGGTCGTAGTAGGTAATACTTCTATAATTTTGAAAATCGGTGCATGGGCGGCGGAGTAATTTGCAAATTTATGACGGTGGGGGGGTTGTAAAATGGAAAAAATTGTTTAATTCATAATAGACTGTTTACTGACCTGTGATGGAAGACCTAGCGTCATAAATAACCGTTTTAGGTCCATCCGAACATTGCCTTGCCTATTACAGAAACCAAAGGACTTAGAACTTTTTCTAATGTAAACATACGACTACTGCGTTAGATTGTACCAAGGAAACTATTAAATTGATTTTAATGAATTCTGACACAGTATTACTACCATGGGGAGGATGGAAAATGCGTATGGTTTTTATAAATCGTGCCAGTGGCGGCGTAGAAATAATAAAAAAACTAAAAATATAAAAACAGCTCAAACTTCGTTTTTAAGCGTTTTAGAGGTTCCTGATCATTTTCTACGTTTTTTGGGTGAGGGTGAAATTGGGGCGGTTGGGGGTGGGGGGTTGAAAAACTGAAAATTATGTTATATTCATAATAATGCTATCCACTGACCTGTGACGGAAGACCTAGCGACATAAATCACCGTTTTAGAGATTTGATGTTTCGGTTGCAAGGGGATCTCAGACTATAACTTCATGCTATACGAAAATAATAAACTGGTATCACCGTAATGTGTGGGAAGTACTGAGTCAATCAACTTGGCTTCATTTCTTGACAATAACTTTACTTCTCTGAACCTAAAAAACATATCAAATTCCTAAATATTCAGTGAATGCAAATCATGCTGCGCCTGCTGGCATCGGAAGTAAAAAGCAGACGTAAATAGTCTGTTCAATATTTTGTAATAAAATGCTGGGATACGGTCAATAATATATTTAACAAATATACATGTATATAATGGCCAATGTTTCGACGCTAGAAGTGCGTCATCTTCAGTGCGTGTGTGAGAAATTTATAGGCTATATCACAACATTATTGCCGGATGGTGTAGGCTACTTGATACTTATTGAGAGATTATTGAAAGAGTCTTACAGACATTTGAAGAATGTATGATTTTACATAGTGAATTTTTTTGCACACAAAAAAACTTTTTTGAAAAAATTGCTCTGAGATGTCATTCATTAAGGTTTTAACTGAGATGCCATGCTGCTGCTAAGGGTGAATACATTAAAGTTGAACTCTTTGGAAGATGTACGAACAGCACTACAAAGAGAGGCAGCAGCATAGTAAGGTTAGCAAAATTTCATATGTATGTACATTTTCAATGTCAAAGCCAATACCTCACATAAGTCGTAGCCTTCGAGGTGGCAGTTATTTGTAATGCAGAGAACAAATAAATAATAATGATAATACTGTGCATATAGTTTGAAAAACAAAGGAGTTGTGTGGGTGGTTGGGGGTGGGGGGTTGAAAAACTGAAAACTATGTTATATTCATAATATGCTATCCACTGACCTGTAACGGAAGACCTAGCGACATAAATCATCGTTTTAGAGATTTGATGATTTGGTTGCAAGGGAATCTCAGACTATAACTTCATACTATGGGAAAATAATAAACTGGTATCACCGTAATTTGTCAACTTGACTTCATTTTTTGACAATAACTTTATTTGCCTGAACCTAAAAAACATATCAAATTCCTAAATATTGAGTGAATACAAATCATGCTGCGCCTGCTGGCATCGGAAGTAAAAAGCACCGCAAGTCTCATCTATCCAGTTTCCTTCCAATTTAATTCCGTCGAAATTTGAATTCGGCCATTATTTATAGTCTCGAAAGCAGACGAGTTTCCAATACCGGATGAATGATTGCACTCCGCGGAACGGAATTGTTTACAATTAATTATAATTTGGACATTCGCCGTTCCTGTTTTCTAATTAAAACAGCAATTGTTTGATGTCAGAATGCTAGAGCGTACTAGAGCTTTGAACTGAGGAGCTACTTGAAGGTTTTTGAGTGGGTCTGTAACAATCAGTCCGGAGCAATTCAAATTAATCTTGCAACAGAGTTGTACGATTTTTAATAACTTAATAAGAAGTGTTCGGTTAGGAGAAAATATTCTGGCCGTCATCAGTCGTTATATGTGTATCGTTCAACATAAATCCCTAAAAAATAAGGAACAGGAGAAATGAAACCTCTATAACAATCTGCTTTATCATTCAACCTCATCAGGCAAACATTTTTAAAACGTCATGCCAGTTCTAGCGTTCAATAAATAAATTTTCAATTTATTGCTAGAACAGTACATTTATCTTCTGAAATCATCATAATCATAGTCACAAGTCACAATGTCTTAACAGACATGTTGAACGAATATTATCAATAGGCTTGAAAACTGTAGCTCGCCACCGTTCACGATTTACTGTCAGTTTAGTGGTGCTCTTGATACTCGTATCCAGCAACTGTTTCATCGTATCCACAGCGTGTAGCGGAACGGCCACGGCGCCGCCACTCAGGGCATGACCCTGAACTACAAGTTTCTCCATATGATCGCTTCTGTGAATATGTCTGAAGAATTCTCGTCAACGCAATGGAGGATAGTCCCTTTGGATTACCAAGTTTATCCAGTATGGAAACGTTAGTTCGATGGGCGGTATGAGGGACTCTCAGCATTCTCCTCCACGCCCATATTTCAAAAGCATCTATGCGAGCTCGAACTGGCCTTTTAACAGTCCAAGTTTCAGAGGCATACAAAAATATGTAGAACACAAGAGACTGAACCAGCGACATTTTGGTAGCTTTAGTGATGTTATGGTCACGCCCTATTTTAGTGTGTTTTGTCATGGCCACACGTTGTTGAATGCGCCATCGAATCTCATTCTCACAGCCAACTGAATTGTCGATCAAAGAACCGAACTACTTCATAACGGCCTACTGACTTTATTCCTCGATGATTATCGCGCTCTCTATCTACGAATCATAACCTTGGTCTTGTTGTAGTTAGTACCAAGACCATATGCTGCACTGTGTTGTTCTGAGATGCTTAATAGAGCTACCAGCTTCCTGAGAAGCAGCCATAAGGGTTGTATCGTGAGCAAATCTTAAATTGAATACTTTGCTTCCGCCAATAGTTATACCACCGCCATTCAACTTGTCCAATATCTCAAATGTAACAACTAAAATTGTAACATAGTTGACAGTTCAGTATGTCAAATACTAACGATTCCGGTTCTGCACGTTATGGGCAACACTTCGGATCACAGTCGTAAAGTTCAAAAAATTCCCAGGACTTCATAGAGGAAGGATTCAGGATTAGATGAGATCTAAACACATCCTCTTAATTACGAAATGAACTAACAAAATCAGAGATTTTACAAATTGTGAAAAAGCATGTCGATAAATACAAAAAAAATGTAATCGACAAAATAGTCTTGAGGACAAACGTTATTATTTCAAGGTTACTTCCTTATCCATGTGAACTAAATCCAATTGAATTAGTTGAACAGAAAAATAACTAGCACGACTTCAAGATGGACAACGTGAGGAGGATTTTATCGGAAGGCGTTAATGAAATCATCGAAGAAAACTGGAGGAATTTTATACAGCATGCTGTAAAAGGGGAGGAAGAGATGTGGTGTATTGACTATCGAACAGAAAATACCATAAAGCTGGTAATTGTTGATTTGCAGAATTAAAATAGTAACGGACAATGGGAATAGTGATTTTATGAAAAACATCTTATATACATACATACCGCTGGATATATTTTTTGATTCGGACAAGTGTCACAATATCCTGTAACAACCACTGAAATCCTTGATTCTTTAACATTGACAATTATCAACATATCATTTGATTTAGACAAATGAACTAACATGCTTTATTTTGTACATATCTCGAAAAACCTATGGTTATTTATAATTTACAACGTCACACTGTGAGTTTGCAAATAACTAGGTACATTAACCGCCTCAAACAATTATTTTGTAAATGAAAAATAAGCGAGATACAGAATCAAAAAAAGTAAATCTGGGCTTGTGAATCAAGACGTACCTAGTCTGTTCAATATTTTGTAATAAAATCCTGGGGTACGCTCAATAATATATTTAAAAAATATATATCATAATAGCCAAAGGTTCGACGCTAGAAGTGCGTCATCTTCAGGGCGTGTGTGATATAATATGTATAGGCTATATCACAACAGTCTCAAAAATTATTGCCGGATGGTGTAGGCTACTTGATACTTATTGAGAGACTATTGAGAGAGTCTTAGAGACATTTGAAGAATGTATGATTTTACATTGCGAATTTTTTTGCACATAAAATTTTTTTTTTTAAAAATTGCTCTGAGGTGTCATTCATTAAGGTTTTAACTGAGATGTCATGCTGCTGCTCAGGGTGGATCCATTGAAGGTGAACTCTTTGAAAGGCGTACGAACAGCAATACAAAGAGAGGCAGCAGCATAACAAGGTTAGCAAAATTTCATATGTACATTAGGTATGTACATAGCCTTCGAGGTGGCAGTCATTTGTAATGCAGAGTACAAATAAATAATAATAATACTGTGCATATAGTTTGAAAAACAAGGGAGTTGTGCGTTTACTTGCGAATCCCTGTTTTACATGGCAAATACATATCTATAAATGTGTGTATCCAGGTCCTTTAACAATTTCCATTTTTTTGTCTCATGTAGGCGGCTCTATTGAGTATTTTCTCTCGGTGATTCTGCGAACGTTATTGATGGATGCTTGCACCCCAATCGCACGCTCTATTGTGTGTTTGTTTTTATCTTTCAATACTTCATTATCATCTATTTCCATATCAACACCAGTTACAACTATGTTGTTCCTGATCTTTTTCAGACCTCTCATTTCAGCTTCGAGCACTTTTATTTTGTTTGTTAGTTTGTCTTCTGTGGTGCTGATGTTTTTTTCACAGCTTTCATTTCTGCTATAAGTTCTATCATTTTCTCTCTATTTAGTATGATTCCGGCTTTCACTTTTTTCACTTCATACATCATGTCCTTTATGTCTTCTCTGATATCCGTTTTCATTGACAAAATTTCCGATTTCATAACATTTCTTGCAAGTCCGTTTCTGATTTTCCCGATGTTCTGTTTGCGGCTTTTGATGGCGTTCTTATAGTCAGCTTGCTTCTTTCGAAGTGTTTCAGCTCTCATTCTGAGCCTAGTTACCTATATTATTGCCTAGTTCAGCATTTGTTGGAAAATCAAAGCAAATCGACATTTCGGACTTTGGACCTCCTATCAACAATGCTGTATTTTTAGTAAATGTTTTTTGAAAATGTCAATGGTCATAACTCTCAAAGGTTAGCTAACTTACAATTTTATTTGCATTGTTTCGCCGTCAAATTTCCCACTTTTACATAACGTTACTTCGAACGGTGATCGGTCACGAGCGCGCGCGGTTTGATTTTTACCTGTTTAAAAAAAGGGTGCTTTCATCGGCACCGGTCACTTGCGCGCCGAAAGAAAATTAATCTTGGATATTCCTAATGACCACATCCCTTTTATTCTTGCGAACTTTCATCTGTCTTTCTTACGACTTGCGGTAGTTACTTCTTAGATTATTTAAATGACTATCTGGCTTCTGTAGGTATACAATAAAACTACCCTTAATGAAAATATTTCAGTAGTTTGTGATAGTTTGTGATATTGAAATCGCCATCCATTTGGAAATAAAGCAAGTTTGGCCTAACTGTACTGTAGCATATAAAGACGCTAATTCTGAAATTGGGCGTTGGTTGAGATGGATTTTCGGTTTATTACTTTTAGATCATGACCAGGTGGCGGAATGCGTTGTAGAAGACTTTTATGCCATCATTCCCAATGACAACCAAATTGTCAAATACGCGGATTATATAGTGGAAAATTATATACAAGATAACGCGTTATTTCCACCACATTTGTGGGCATCTTGTACGGCTACGGTGGAGCAAACGGCCAACTGTTGTGAGGCTTTTCATAGCCATTTCAATTCAAGTTTCTACCATTCTCATCCAGATATATACAAATTTATTTCTGTGCTAAAAGATATGCAATTGCGATCAAGCATCAAGATCAACAGCGTAAATATTCAACGTAAATTTACCAACTGCGAGTAATCTAAGCGCATGAAGTACGTTGCCAATTTGATTGAAATGTATAAAAATGGAGCTATTGCCCGATTTGATTTTGCTAAAAGTGTAAGCCATAGTTATTATAAGAAATAAATTCTTTAATCTGTATATTACTTGTTTTTTATTATCAAATGAATCAATCAATTCGCTGGATTCAAAACATCTATGTTTTATTTAAACACATTGGGTTTAATTAAATTTTCAACGTTTCAAGGAATATAGGTTCAAATTAACTTTTCACTTCATTCTAAATGAATATTACCACTATTCGACAAGTTATAAAAGAACCACGTGATGCAAATAAAGCTGACAGAAAGTGCTGCCAATCTATATTACGCATTACAATTTATTTCAGTCAACAATATTACGCCATAAGTAAACGAGAACCGCCCCGCGCGCTTGTGTCCATACCTGCCTCTTATCCGAAATATTTTGACTAGTGGGATTAGGCCAAATCTGACCGCGGCGCGCTAGTGTCCTATGGCCGGAATGGTGATCGAAATATTTTGCGCGCTTCTGACCGGTGGGATTAGGACCAATCTGACCGCGGCGCGCTAGTGTCCTATGGCCCTTCGCACTGCCCAGGGGCGTGGTTTGGGTATAGTAATTTCTAAATGTAGATGAAAAAGTAACGGGGGAAATATAATTAATATTAACAGTCAGAGGAGATGTCAACGTGCCATCACTCTGTATGTCATAAATAACGTAAGAGCCCATTCAATTTTGAGCGGGGTGCAGTGCGCCGATCACCCTATTTCACGGGTTGCAAACAGTCGAGAGGTAATCGCTGATGATTATTATCGCTCGGCCATAATTCGCATCACTTTAAGTGCTGTATAATTGATTGCGATCGATCGTCGGAAGCATCGTCGTCATCGTCAACCATATGTAATGCAGACGCATTGCAGAAATACTGCCAGAGAGAATTTAACCTATTAAATCTGGTTATAGCTTATGCTTAATTAGGTGATTACGTTTTGGTCTGCAGCTATGCCTTTGACGCGAAGCTGCTGTTTGTTCCACGTAATGATGTCCTTGACTAATGAGTTTAGATTGAGATATCTGTATAATCCAACTCTCGACTTTCCCCAATATTGAGTACGATCAAACGCATGGCGTCAACCACCTTCTTCCCAGATATTATAGGGGTTAACAAAAAATTTGGAGATCAAAAAAGTGACAATGATCAGGAGCCTTTGAAACATCTAAAAACGGAGTTTGAGTGATTTTGAAATTTTTCGTTGATTTTTCCTCCGCCACTGGCAAGGGTTCCAGCAACGATACGCTGTTACCATTTCCTCTAAGGTAGTAATGCGGTGTCACTATTTCATCACAATCAGGTTCCTAGATTTCAAGTTACACGTTATAGGATTATAATATGTATGCATCCAATTATTCCTTAGAGGCTTAGATACAGGGTGTCCCACGACGACTAAGACAAACAATATATCGGGGCAGTAGTCACGAATTATAATTTTGGGGATGTACAGGGTGACCGACGGGAACCGGACGTTTTTCAAATGGTTAGTATAACGCCGCTAGCGGTGATAGGGAGGGGATTCAGGTATCAGTCGCCTTGCTGTATGATGCCATTTTAGTAGCTATGGAGCAGTGGACCGTAGACCACCGTATGTTCGCTTATGACCCGAATGTTAAAAATGCTGAGTCGGTCACGGCCGCGCGGCGACTGTTCCGCGTTCATTTTAATCTTGGACACCACGATATTATTCCAAGCCGCAATACCATTCTCAGATGGGTTAACAGTCTGAGAACAACAGGAATTATTTTGAAGAAAAAGCTACCCGGAGACCAGTATCGGAAATTTTGTTTGTTTATCTCTCCGCTTAAATGAAAATGAGCTTCATCACTCATGACGAGTACTGCACTTTCATGGTCTCCAAGCAGCATGTGAATTCGAATGGCGAAATCTTCTCGTTGCTCATAATCTGTTGGCTTAAGCTGCTGAACAATACACATCTTGTAAGGATGAAACGCTAAATCTTTTTTCAATATTATGCGCACTGATTCACGACTTAAGTTTAATTCACGCGCATGTCTTCGTGCAGATCGTTGAGGGCACGTGATCAAAAACAAAAACCTCATTGGGTGACACGATAACAAGAAAATATACTATATTTGCTCTAATTTAAAGCCCCAAAATTATAATTCGCTACTACTGCTCAGTTCCGATATTTTGCTTGTCTTAATCGTCGTGGGACACCCTGTATAAATTTCAAAGGCAACATTCGGATAGGTCTGGCACACGATGTCACCAAAGTCATTTTTTTCAGCATATTTTATAAATAGAACAAATTCTTGAGTTTCCAAAACCCCCTGTCCCACCACCCCAATTTCACAACCTCCAAAAACAAAAATGGAAAAGAATCAGAAACCCCTGAAATGCCTGAAACGAAGTTTGAATCTGATAATTTTTTGTTTCTTATCAATTTTCTCCGCCCCCAATACACCGATTTTAAAAATTATAGCAGCATTATCTACTAGGACCCCACATCATATCGCTACTCAAATTTAATCACAATCCAAGCAGCGGTTACTGAGACGACGCGGCTAGAAAAACACCAACAGAACGACAAACAGACTGACGGAAATGAGTGACGTAGATTTTTGTTATGTTGGAATAATGAAAAGCCCAAAATGATGATGATGATGATGATGATGTGGTATTTCATGCTTTTATTCTTTGAACGATTATGTTTTTCACAATCCATCATCGTCGATTCGAATCCGCTATAGTTGATTGGATGGAGCTCGATGTAATTGAAAATATACGATGTTTACAAGATTCAAAGATGAAAGGATTATACAAGCCGATCCTCTACTTTAATGGGAGTGAAATCCTCAATTGTATCAAAATTAGAAAATTTCCAATTGTTGAAGCAAGGTTTGAATGATTAGCGTATTGAAATCTATTCCACAGGGGTCGGCAACCTCTTTCGCACGGCGGGCCATTTTCAAAATAATTTTTTTTATGCGGGTTGTACATTCAATACTTTAATAGTGTTTTTTATATCATATACGGGCATAAATATAAAAAATATATAAAAAAATATTTTTTATTGACATGCTATAATTACAATGTCAGAGAATAAAAATATAATAGGTAATTCTTAAAAGGGAAAAAAAGAAAATACGATTCCAACTACATAATGTCAATGTAAGGTATACAAAAAACTAAGTAGAATAGTTTACCTTTAATTTTACTCATACATTAATATATATTCATTGCGCTTGTTATACTTGAATATTGTTTGAAAATTAATTGAAGTCTGGTTGTGATTGGGGTACTGAAACCCGCAACAAATTTTAACTTTGTATTCGTCAATCCCATTTTATATTTTGAAAATGTTTGTTCGCAGGAATAGGGGCTTTCAAAAATACGCCTCTCTCACGCTCTAACTGCTCTAATTTGTTTTTTTTTTCTGAAATTGTTTTGGTGCTTTGATGAGTCGCAGGTTGCCGACCCCTGTCCCAGAGGATTCGCTTCGATAAAAAAATGTATATACAAATACAGAGCGTTCCCTTCATCTAATAATGCCATAATATCATAATACCCAGTTCGAAACTTTCAAGCCGTAATGTCTATAAATCAAATTGCTATCCAGCTTAACTGGAATTCTAAATTTCAAAACATATTGTTTGAGTTGCTCCAAATAGCTGTTGGTTGAGTCAGATATGTTTGCATTTTCATAAAAACTCCGTAACCTATTATTCCGGTTTTGGTTCAGCTATACGCCAAACAATTGGACTGCAGCCATGCAAATAGTACAAGAGATATATGTTAAAATTTAATAAACAAAACAGTAAAATCGAGTAATATTTTTGCTACAACCTAAAACTTGTTGTGTTCATTGGAGAGGGCCTGAGGAAAAAACTGGTCATTTTGGAATTGCTAGTTCGCAAAAACAAAGCTGTTGTCCATCAAAGCTGTCATACAATATCCAAATAGATTTGTCCCTAAAACGTGTATTTTGATAACGGCCACAGAGGTGGCCGAAACATCAATAAAATTTATTTTGCGGAATATATGGTTTTTACTAACACTATCATTATGTCGGTTTCAATAGAAGCTAAAGTGGGACTATACAAGCATACAAAAAAATTGCTAGCAAAAGGTGGTTGACGGACCATAATGAGAACAACGCTATCACAAAAAGTTTCATTAAAACTGGTGTGTAAGAATTCCAAAGGCTATTAAACATGGATCTTATCCAATTAACTTTAGTTTTAACGAACGATTAGGGAAATGAAATTATGGGGGACAAAATCGATGGTAACACGATTTTGCTATCTTGAAAAGTGAACGGCAGGAGCGCCTCAAATTTAATTACAGGGAAATTATCGGGTTGGTCAGGAAGTATTCAGCGTCTTGAAAGAAGGGATAATGATGCGTTTTATTGGAAGATAGTGTCTGTTATCATCCATTATTTATAACCAGCCATACTTGTATCTAGATCAGGCTTTGGAAGAAGAGTTTTTACTATAATTATCATCATTATTTGTAGGCCATTGGCAGACAACGAAGTAACGGGATTTTTATTATTGTAAGGATGCCACTACACAGCACATTTTTTTATTCCAACGTAGTTTCTCATACATTGCAGTTCTGTACAACAAATCAGATGAATGTAAACTCATGAATTTATCCAGCTTTGGAAGATGCGTGAAACAAAAGTTGTTGACTCAAATTTATTCCAGTTTCTTCTGTTTTTAATTTAGCACAGTATATTCAATTACCTTGTTGCAATCTTTAGTCTGCTTTTCTTTTTCTTTAATATATTCTTGAAGTAGTATGTAACACCGCTTGGGTTTTTTTGCTTGGAAGTTGTTGAATTCATTGTATTACTACCTTGGGGAGGATGCAAAATGCGTATGGTTTTTAGAAATCGGGTCAGTGGCGGCGCAGCAATAATTAAAAAGCTAAAAATATAGGTGAAATTTGGTTTTTACGCGTTTTAGTGATTCCAGATCATTTTCTACTTTTTTTGGGTGGGTGAAATTGGGATCTTTGGGGGGTGGGAGTATGTAAAAGAGGAAAATTTGTTCTATTCATAATAAGCTGTCCATTGACACGCGAAACAAAGACCTAGCAGAATAAAGCACTTTTTTGGGGGCGGGCGACGATTTGGTTGCAAGGAGATCTCAGACTATTTAGCTACATGCTATGGGAAAATAGTAACCTGGTATCACTGTAATGTGTGGGAAGTACTGAGTCAATCAAACTGACTTCATTTCTTTTGTTATTCCCGAGAATGTGTGGGAAGTAATCAAAGCCAATTAATAGTAAGAATTGAAATACAAAAAAGCATTCAGCAGCAAATTATTACTGACTTCTATAGAAAAAGCATTCAGAACTAAATTTTTACTGAGACGAGAAACCAACTCTTAGCGTTTCATAAAGCCATTAGTTATTTAAGTAATACAGAAAAACCGGAAAAAATAAAAAGGACGAGACTAGACAGCCTCCCAAAATCTGCTTGACGGTTTTCAGATTTTCTCTCAGCCGGAATGCTGGTTGCATTATTTTATCGTTACTTTATGATATTTAACTTTAATGTTTAGTAGAAATATTTAAGAAATGGGACAGAGTAAAATTGTCCATACACCACAAAAAGAGGATTATTAGGGTAGTTGAAGGAATATAGGTTTTCTAATTTCGCAGAACAGGATAATCCAGTCAGATTCTAGAAGATTTTACGAAAAAAATCTAATGATGGTCTTTAAACCTATACGAGAGGACTACATATTATGTTTGGAGGATCATGGACCACAAATGCGATTCACTAATAATTTCTAAATTACATTGTTAGTATTACGTTTTATCTCAGTAATGCAGCGTTTTTATCAATAATGTTCAATGTACATATATTAGATTCACATTATTCCATATTTTTGAAATAGTAAATCTTGTAGAAAATTGCTGTTATTTTTTATGCTAAATATATTAAAGTGATAAAAATAGTGGATTTCAATTTAAAAAAATTAACTTTCTAAAACACCCTGTGTAACTGAAAGTGTATTTTTAAAATAAAGAGAGATACTAGCTACTCCGCGCAATAATATACCAATACTCAAACCAAAAGGCTGAGATTCAGTGTAGCTAATGTTTTAGTGTCACGATTATCTCAATATCTAAATTAATTTTTTTTTCTTAAATAATTTGCTATTCAAAAACGAGGCAATCATAGAAATATTAACCGAAATGAATCTAGTTTTATTTACTGACCTGCGAAATACGATGGATAGGATCCTATGAAACGCTCTTTATTATATGGGAGATTACCGTCAAGGACTTCGATTCATAACCTCAAATATTGTGAACTACAAGAATAAAAATTTGCAGCAATAAAAGTTTTCGGTTGTGCCCAAGAATTGCCGTTATTTACAGAAACAATATTGAATTAAAGATATAAAATTGGCTTGATAATTGAGGTTTTGAATTAAGAAAAAAAGTACTTTTTTGTGATAAATGGAAAGATCATATATAAGTTTTATAACAAAACTGTTTTTGTTTTCTTTTTTTCGCAATAATTCAAAAGTTATATCAAAATAAAAATGGGTTTTTGAATCAAGTACCAAAAACACGCCGATGGCTCCCGAACCCGTGTGACGTCACCATGGCGGTAAGGATGCTCCTTTGACCAACGACGTTCTACCCCGATACTAGATTCTAGATTCCCAGCCAATCGCGAAAATACGTACTGCTAAACTGGTAACTAGTGTATATTTGTTGCAACACAGTCGATGAATGAAGTTTGCAGCTCGAGACGAATTCTACGATCGAAATAAATATGTTTTTGAATGTTTGAAGTTGGAGTCAGATTACAGATTCCAGTAAGTAAGTACCTGGTTAGAGATTCCACTAGTGGATGTCAGGGTCTTTGGATCGAAACCCAGGTCTTCCAACTTTTTTTTATTTTTTCATCAAAAAATTTATTAATGTGCTTTTTGCACTTGTTACGCACATTTTTTCTACGATCAACATAAATATGTGTTTGAATCAAATTTTGTTAGACATATTACTTGCACTGCACAGTGCTTGTTAAATTTTTATGAAAATTTAATATTGTTAAGCTTCATTGCCCAAAGTTAAATAAATAATAATACCAAGTAATAAACAGAATGTGATTACGAGTTTGAGTTACTTTTTTTACATTAAAAAACTTAAAAATGAATGAATTGAATGGATGCTAAGATTCTGTTTTATTAACCAACAATTACATTAAAAAAAAAATTAATGGCGATTGATATTGATGGACAAACCTCATTTCCACTGATTTTTTGAATTGTCCACCGCCTCATGTACTTAGTTTTTGCACTGTGCAGTGCAAGTAATATGTCTAACAAAATTTGATTTAAACACATATTTATGTTGATCGTAGAAAAAATGTGCGTAACAAGTGCAAAATGAAATTTTGGATAAAAAAAATAAAAAAAAGTTGGAAGGCCTAGGTTTCGATCCAAAGACCCTGAGATCCACTAGCGGACTCTCTAACCACTGGGCCATCCTTTGATGGAGGAGATCTTTTCAACGAAACATTTTGATTAGGTACTTACTTACTGGAATCTGTAATCTGACTTCAACTTCAAACATTCAAAAACATATTTATTTCGATCGTAGACTTCGTCTCGAGCTGCAAACTTCATTCATCGACTGTGTTGCAACAAATATACATTAGTTACCAGTTTAGCAGTACGTATTTTCGCGATTGGCTGGGAATCTAGAATCTAGTATCGGAGTAGGACGTCGTTGGTCAAAGGAGCATCCTGACCGCCATGTGACGTCACACGGGTTCGGGAGCCGTCGGCGTGTTTTCGGTACTCGATTCAAAAACCCATTTTTATTTTGATATAACTTTTGAATTATTGCCAAAAAAAAAAGAAAACAAAAACAGTTTTGTTATAAAACTTATGTATGACCTTTCCATTTATGACAAAAAAAAATTATTCAAAACCCAATTGGGGGCTACGTGTTAAGTAAGAATGTTCTAACAGTATACGCTCATTTTACAGCTAAACAAAAAAACGTCCCGGTTTCTCCAAATGTAGCACAATAAATATAAAACTTGTAAAAACCCTTGCCGGACACATCCTTTCCAGATACAACGAATAACCAAAGCTTTGGCCGAAGCTCAATTCCCATGCTACAACACTCGTAGTAAATATATCACCAGAATTTATCCTTTGCATATGGGCCCGTATAACACAAAGGAATCCACGGAGAAAGTATTATACGTAGCAAAATATGGAAATAAACGTTTGTTGGGTACGTGCCCGCAATTTAAACTGAATTTTCTTCTTTCTGCACGTTTTACGGAACTTCGCTTAGCCCTGGTTCTGTTTTAGTGCACTTTTCCATTTAAACTTTGGCCGGCGACTGTGGGGGAATTTTAAAATTTCCACCTTAGCGACACACGCCGAAATGCTTCCGAAGTTGGGATGTGACTGAAAATTCTATGGATTTATTGGAAATATTTATTTGAAAAATAAGATGTGTAGATGGGAAATAACAGAAGTCTAGCTATTTGAAGAGTTTTGGAAAGTATGTATTTTAGATGGTACTGGGCTATCAGAACCCGGAATTTAGAAAACGCATACCATAGATTTCAATTTTCAAGACAACACATCAACAGGCAGATGAAGTATTGTATTCTCTATTTGAAACGATACTTTTACTTCCAACACCGATAGGTTAGGGGAGTATGGTGATAGCAAAAATTTTCGATTTTGAGATAATATACTTTTTGGGCGTTTTGTCTATCGGTCTGTCTGTCTGTCGGTCTGTAGGTCTGTCTGTCTGTTGGCGTTTTTCTAGCCTCCTAATCTCAGTAACCGCTGCATGGATTTTGACGACATTTGGGTAGCGATATGGTGTGGGGTCGTAGTAGGTAATGTTGCTACATTTTTGAAAATTGGTGCATGGTCGGCGGAGTAATTAGCAAAAAACGAAAAATTTCAAATATTCCTCAAACTTCGTTTTTACGCGTTTTAGGGGTTCCTGATCGTTTTCTACTTTTTTTTGGGGTGGGGGTGAAATTGGGGTGGTTTGGGGGGTGGGGGGTTGTAAAGCTGAAAAATTTGTTGTAATCATAATAGGCTGTCCACTGACCTGAGAGAGAAAGACCTAGCGCTATAATACACTTTTTTAGGTCCATCCGAACATTGCCCTTTCTATTACAGGAACCAAGGGACTTCGAGAATTTTCCGACGTACACATACGAGTATTGCTTTAGATCGTTCTGCATTTTATAATGTAGAAACTACTGAATTGATGTTCATGAAATTTCGGCACAGTATTACTACTTTGGCGAGGATGGAAAATGCGTCTGATTTTTAGAAATCGTCTCAGTGGCGGCGCATAGCAATATATAAAAATTAAAAATATGAAAACAGCTCAAACTTCGTTTTTAGGCGTTTTAGGGGTTCCTGATCATTTTCTAATTTTTTTTTGAGGTGGGGGTGAAGTTAGGGTGGTGGGTTGTAAATCTCAAAAATTTGTTGTATTCATGATAGAGTGTCCATTGACCTGTGAAAGAAGAACCTAGTAGAATAAAACTTTCTTTGCGGTCGGACGAGCGATGATTTGGTTGCAAGCGCATCTAGACTATAGCTTCATGCTGTGGGAAAATAATAAAACTGGTCATCGGAATGTGTGGGAAGTACTGTGTCAATCAACTTGACTACATTTTTTTATGATTTGTCACTCGAAAGCTCTGTTAGCCTATTTGTCACCTGCTCGATAATCCTTAAATCAAAAATCATTGATTCAGGATAGTATTGAAATTTTCAACAACTGCAGGTTACAGAAAACTACTCTATTTGATTTATTTTTAATTCCCACACCGATAGGTGAGGGGAGTATTATGATCGCGAAAGCGAAAATTTTCGATTTTAAGGATAACACGCTTTTTGGGCGTTTTATGATACCTACATAACAGAAATGTCACTCATTTCCATCGTACTGTCTGTCTGCCTGTCGGTCTGTTGGCGTCTTTCTAGCCTGGTAATCGCAGTAGCCACTGCATGGATTGTGATGAAAATTGGGCAGCAATATGCTGTGGGGTCGTAGTAGGTAACGCTGCTATAATCGGTGCATAGGCGGAATAATTTGCAAAAAAGGAAATATTCAAATATTCCTGAAACTGCGTTTTTAAGCGTTTTAGGTGTTCCTGATCATTTTCTATTTTTTTTTTTGGGTGGGGGTGAAATATGGGGTGGTTGGGGGATGAGGGTTGTAAAATTGAAAAATCTATTGTATTCCTGTATGAAGACATCATAAAACGCCCAAAAAGCGAATTATCTCAAAATCGAAAATTTTCGCGATCACAATACTCCTCTCACCTCCCTTACCACCCTCCCCTGGGAAAAATGCCTAAAGACAGTTTAAGCGATTTTAAAGTTGCCCTTTTTTTGATGACGTTCACCACACACACATCACTGATGCCACTTTCATACATAACATTCAAAATAATATCCCTCATAGTAGCAATATGGTCGGTACTACAAATAAGCTAGTAGTTCCAAAACTTACGGATTATGAATTGTGTATACAAATATGTGTATGAAGAAAATCATAATTCATACACATGCTTTTAAGGGCAGTGTACAGATCGGTCTGGAAACTATATCATAAACGTCGTATTTCTGGACAGTAGCGAAAACAGTCAATTTTAGAGTTCCCCAATCGCCCACCCTGTCCACGACGCCAATTTCAATCCTTCTTAAACCTATTCCTATTCCTCAGATGTTTTTAAGTAGGCTATAAAAAATATCATCAAGGTCCATTTTTTAGGGTAATGGAAATTTCGTCAGTAAACAAAAAAAGTGTAGTAACCCTTCATCCCTCACCCACCCTAATTTTACCCCCTATCGGAAAAACTAAAAGTTATCAGGATCCCCTGAAAGCCTCAGAAAACAGTTTAGGCCATTTTGGAGAATTTTAATTTTTTTCTAATTATTGTGAAGCCACTGTGGCTAGGATTGCATAGCATAAAATATCACCATCTTTTTTAACAAACAAAATTTGGCGTTCTCCCATCACTCACCTTTCCCAGCACCCAATTTTCATCTCTCCACAAAAAAAAATTGAGTCAAGTTGATTGACCCAGTACTTCCCACACATAACAGTGACATCATTTTATTATTTTCCCTCTGCATGAAGCTGTAGTCCGAGATCTCTTGCAACCAAATCGTCGCCCGCCTGTCCTCAAAAAACATCCAAAACAAAACTAGTAAATAGTTTCCTAAATCTGTGCGCAGGAACTAAAACGACACAATTTTTATTCTGAGAGCTTCAACTGGACGCAACAAAACAATCCGGAATTTCCAAATTGCTTAAAAACAAAGTTTGAGCTATTTTTATAGTTTTAGTTTTTTTATTATTGCTGCGCCGCCACTGCCACGATTTTTGAAAACCATTCGGATTTTTCATTCTCGCCACGGTATTAATACTGTGTCTCAATTTCATTAAAATCAATTCCATAATTTCCATGTTACTAAATTCAGAACGATCTAAAGCAATACTGGTCTTTATATTGTACATATCAGAAAATTCAGTCCCTTGGTTTCTGTATTAGGCAAGGCAAACGCCTAAAAACGAAGTTTGAGGGATATTTATTTTTTTGTCTTTTGCTAATTACTCCGCCGCCCCTGCACCAATTTTCAAAATTATAGCAGCATTACCTACTAGGACCTCACAGCCTATCGGTACACAAATTTCATTGCAATACATGAAGCGGTTGCTGAGATTACGAAGGTAGAAAAACGCGAACAGATAGACCGACAGACAGTCCGACGGAAAAGAGTGACGTGGATTTTCGTTATGTAGACATCATAAAACGCCCAAAAAGCGTATAATCTTAAAATCGAAAATTTTCGCGATCGCAATACTCCCCTCACCGATCGGTGTGGGAAGTAAAAGTAGGTAATATTCAGGAAGCTCTAAGAACATCTGAAAACGAAGTTTCTAGCGATCCTGGGAAGTAACAACACTTATTCCATTCCATCATGCACAAAAAACTGTTCACGACTTGGACATTGAACAATGATAAACTTCCTTTCAGTGAAAATATTGAAAAATTTCTTGGACTTTATATTGACCTACATCTCAACTGGAAAGCCCATTGTGAGTTTCTTACACCTAAAATAAACTCTCAAAGTTATGTGCTAAGACAGTTAAAAACTATCTTAACTGGTGAACAATTAAAACAGGTTTATTCCGCTAATGTGGAATCTAGACTACGCTATGGCATATGTTTCTGGGGTTGGTCAACACTTTCTGAAGATATTTTTTTAGCCAAGAAAAGATGTATCCGTGCTATGGCAGGTATCTCTTCAACACATACCTGCAAAGATGTGTTTCATAGATTTAACATTTAACTGTCCCGTCTCTATTTATATTTGAAATATGTGTTTACGTGTATAAGAACAGTAAGAATTTCAAACGAAACTGCGATATACATGATTTTAATACCAGACATAGAAAGAATCTGCATACAAGCATAAGTACATCGAAAGTCGCATTTAGATCACCTAATAATCTAGGCCCTCTTTTATTTAATAATATTCCCGACCATATTAAAGCATGTAGTAGCTTCAGTCAATTTAAATTCAATTTAAAACATTTTTTTTTACAAAAATGCTACTATCGGGTGGATGATTACATAAAAATCGTAATATAGGGTTAAGCACAATTTTATTATTTTATTATTTGTTTATATTATATATTATTATTAGTTTTAGGTGATTTTTGACTATTCCAATACAGTTTCTAACTGTCTTATGGAAATAAAGTAATTGTATTGTATTGTATTGTAATAATGCTAATTGGTACAAAATTGTGCACTCTGCCTATAACTGTACAATGCTCTTGCGTATGTGATAAGAACAAGACCATCAACCGATCGGCATCAGCCAATCTAAACGAATCGAAGGATAATCAAGTAAAGTGCATATTCCTCCCATTCTTCATCCAGCCCCGTAAAATGTCTCCAAGTTCCTCTATCAGATTATATAAATATTGACAAACGGTCCGATAAGTCTTAATGGATCCATCTGAGAGAGCATCGTATTGATTCGTGAGTCATCCCCGTCCTGCACTTACGGCCGCATTGCTTTGGCTGCCAAGCAGGCGCTGAATCCGTGCGATGTAGAGTGTTAGTCATATATCCGATGTTGACAGAAGGAAAAAAGTTTTCGTATCAAAATATATACGGCAAATGTTTATATACCGGTCGCGAGAGACCACTCAAGCGCCTGGTTGTTTGTGCGTTAGTGTCATCGCAAATTTATTAAATTCTGGATAACAGTTTTGCTATGGACGTAAAATATGATTCATATAAATTTATACGAGATTGGCAAGCCGGGCTTGAATAAATGATTGAATAAGGACCAGAGGCTATCCAGCACGGAATGTGGCTGGTGCATAGCCTACACGATGGGCCCTTTTGCGCCTCTATCCGCGCTAGTTCCTAAGACCTGCCCTTTTGGCAAAGGCAAGAACATTCTTAGGTCCTATCCGTTTTATATCTATTGGTTTCAAGGTTCTTGAGCCCAGCATAGTCTGCCTGTGATAACCCAGGGTTTCACAGCGACACAAGATGTGTGCTAAGGATTCTTACTCTTCACCATACCACGTGCACGTTGGGTCGTTGACCACCCTCACCACGAACAAGTGACGCCTGAAGGTGTTGTGATCCAGAGAGAGACAAAATCGTCCTATTCTCTCTGCAGGCCCTGCTAATAGTTCCCGAGCTTGACGGAGATGACCAGAGATGTTGTTCCATCTCAGAGAGTGTTGATTCTGGATCCACTGTCCAGTTATTTTCCTAATCAAGTTTGCAGATAGTCCTAAGGCTGGTTCCGGGCTTACAAAACTGTTGCCAGATCCCATCCTGGCCAGATGATCTGCCACTTCGTTACCCTTTACCCCAGCGTGCCCAGGTACCCACATCAGTGATACCTTGTGTTTAGCTGAGTTGTCGTCAAGAGCCCTCCTGCACTCCAGGACTAGTCCCGACGTTATTTTCAAGCACTCAGTGCTTTGATGGCTGCCTGACTGTCAGAGCAGATAGTAATCCGCCTCCTAGACCCGTTAATTTGAAGTTGTTGGCTTTGAAGTGCCAACATAAATGCATCGGACGCAGATAAGCGATAGCCTTTAACAGGTTCAAGAGAGAACACAACACATCCCTACCTTCCATTTCTATTCCTCAGAAGACGCGTTCCAAGAGTTGTCAGGTGTGGCGATTTTCTGCCAAAGCAAAGTGGGGATTTCAAAACCGAGTCAGCGACCAAAAATTGTAGCTGGGAGATTGGCAACTTTTGGTAGCGCAAAACACATAACGAGTTGGTGACTTTTGATTATTTCTAAATTCCATTTCATTGGTTTTTCCCTCAAAATAAAGGATAGCCGCATGAGGCGGTGATATTGCCAGTTGTTTTACAATTGACACTTTGACCATAGTGACTGCATTTCTTTAAGGAGAGAGAGCAGGCCAGTAAAACTGGTCGATTGTTTTTTGCCTATTTCTTGTTACTGCACATTCTCAAAAAAGTCGCGAAATTCGTTATTTCTGATGGTCCAGAAACGCCTCAATGACCTCAATGTCTCAAATTACATAAACAATATTTGAAAAGCTGGAGATGGTTCGCACTTAGCAAATGACCCTGATTTCAAAATAAATTGATCTCACTGGAAATTAATTACAATCAGATAGGCAGATAGTTAATACTGAAATATATATTTTTTTGAAATAAAAAAAATGTTTAGGTATTTTCAACTGCACATTCATTGCCACCAATAATTTTTGAGGCTTGGTACCCAATTGAGATTTGCAGCGTTGCGTGAAGCTAGTAACATACGCGTAGTTAAGTCCCTGAATGTGGGGGGGCTTAAGTCCCTAGATGCAGGGGGCTTAAGTCCCAGCCCTAGATATAACAAACTTAATAGAATTAGTTATTTTAGATTTTTTGGGGGGGCTAATTTCATTCTTGGGGGGCTAAGCCCCCCGAGCCCACACCTAACTACGCCTATGGCTAGTAAGCTGGGAGTATTAAAACAATCCCATACCATCAGTTTTGATGTAATCTACTCTACTACTGGGAGTTCGAGAGGATCATAATAGCCCTTAGTTTCTACAATAAATGTGACCTTGACCACAGACTAATCATAGAATAATTTCAGTTTGGCGTTTGACATACTTTTGCCGTTTTGTAGGTCAGCGGTTACCATCATCCATAGAATATGTCATTGGCGTTTCAGTTTTGACAGTCACAATCATCAAACATTAGGGATTTCTGGCGATTTTCAAGCCAAAAGCTGGCTACAAGCATCCTAATAACCTGACCACAGGCTAATCATAGTATAATTTCAGTTTGGCATTTTTTTTTTGCAGTTCAGTAGGTCAGAGGTCACCCTCACCCACAGAATATGTGTGCATATTCTCTCTTGCGCTCCCACTTACCTGGAGCGAGAATCGCTCATAAGAATCATAGCAACTTCTGTTTGTAGACATCTTCCAACTGGTAACCATGGATTTTTATAATTATTAATATGGATGAAACTTTAATTTTGTATTAATTTTCATTTAAAAAAAAACAGATAATTAACAGTAATATACCTGTTCTCTCCTGACAACCCTAACGCTGCGACTGACTGAGAGCTGGCACCCATTTTTTTCCAATTCTTTAGATCATTTTCTTTTTAATGACGTAAAATCGACTAAAAAAGCATATAGTTTATCTTAGCGAATTACTTACATTACATAAAATTAATTACAGTTAATTATGGCTAATTGTTAAAAGGCAGCCAATCGACTTTCTCAAGATTCATTTAAAATTAATTTTACCATAAAAAGACCTGCAGATTGAGCAGTGAGATCTTAGACGTGAAAGGTGGCTAGGTCTCTGCCAATTTACTTGCGGGCAGCGAAGATTATTGACGTTATGAGCGCTTGAACTGAACTTCATAGTGCTGTGGTGTATCAAAATATTGTATAATATTATACAGGGTGAGTCATGCTCAACGCCTCGAATTCTTGCAACCAAATGATATCTCTCTTACTTCCCACACCGATAGGTGAGGGGAGTATTGTGATCGCGAAAATATTCGATTTTGAGATAATACGTTTCTTGGGCGTTTTATGATGTGTACATAACGAAAATCCACGTCACTCATTTCCGTCGGTCTGCTGTCGGTCTGTCTGTCTGTCTGTCTGTCTGTCTGTCTGTCTGTCTGTCGCGTTTTTCTACCCTCGTAATCTCAGTAACCGCTGCATGGATTGTGATGAAATTTGGGCAGCGGTATGCTGTGGGGTCGTAGTAGGTAATGTTCCTATAATTTTGAAAATCGGTGCATAGGCGGCGGAGTAATTAGCAAAAAACAAAAAAAATTAAATATTGCTGAAACTTCGTTTTTAGGCGTTTTAGGGGTCCCTGATCATTTTCGACTTTTTTTGGATAGGGGTGAAATTGGGGTGGTGGGGGGGTGAGGGGTTGTAAAATTGAAAAATTTGTTGCTTTCATAATAGACTGTCCACTGACCTGTGAAGGAAGACCTGGAGACATAAATAACTTTTTTAGGTCCATCCGAACATTGCCTTTGCCTATTACAGAAAGCAAAGGACTTAGATTTTTTTTTTGATGTAAACATACGAGATCGTTGTAACGAGGAAACTGTTGAATTGATTTTAATGAAATTTTGAAACGGCATTACTACCATGACGAAGATGGAAAACGCTTATGGTTCTGATAAATCGTGCCAGTGGCGGCGCAGAAATAATAAAAAAACTAAAAATATAAAAACAGCTCAAACTTCGTTTTTAAGCGTTTTAGAGGTTCCTGATCATTTTCTGCGTTTTTTTTCGGTGGGGGTGAAATTGAGGTGGTTGGGGGGTTGGGGGTTGATAAATTAAAAAAATTCTTGTACTCATAATAGGCTGTCCACTAACCTGTGAAGGAAGATCTAGCGACACAAATCACCTTTTTAGGTGCACCCGAACATTGCCTAGCCTATTACAGAAACTAAGGGACTTATAATTTTCTGTATACTATACGAGAATTTATTGGTCTAAATCGTTTTGTATTTTGTAACGTGGACACTATTAAATTGATTCTAATGAAATTTTCACACAGTATATTGTTACCGTGGTGAGAATGGAAAACGCGTATGTTTGTTAAAAATCTTGTCAGAGGCAGCGTAGCAATAGTCAAAGAACGCGACAAGTATTAAAGCAACTCAAATTCGGTTGTTAGATGTTTTAGGGGTTCCTGATCATTTCCTACCAGTTTTTTGGGTGTAGGTGAAAGTGAGTTGGTGGGCGGGAGGGGGGCTGGGGCGGCGGGGGTTGTAAAACTGAGAAGTTTGTAGTATCGATAATAGGCTGTCCATTGACCTGTGAAGGAAAGACCTAGCGGCATAAGACAATTTTAGGGGGGGGGGTTGGCAATTATTTGGTTGCAAGGGATCTTAGACTAAAGCTTCATGCTATGGGAAAATAATAAACTGGTATCAGCGTAATGTGTGGGAAGTACTGAGTCAATCAACTTGACTTCATTTTTTATTTAATAATAAATCCTGGGACACGGTCGATATTATATTCAAAAAAAATCTATACCGTCGTAAAAATTATATAATTTTTCGAAATACAATATTGACTGTACCCCAAGATTTATTATTAAATATTGGATAATAACGGCCAGGTTACAAATTGTGAATACATTCTTTTTAGGAATATAACTGTGACTGTATATATGACGAGTTAGACTACATTTTAAAAATAATGACGTTATACAGGGTTCTAATAATTCCAGAAATGACGACTTCGCGGTTGTATACGTGAAAAAGTTAAAACCAAAACTCCCAGTATGACGTATTCTGTGGCTGAAGGTGACCTCTGACCTACTAAATTGCAAAAATATGTCAAACTGAAATTACTCTACGGTCAAGGTCATATTTATTGTAGAAACTTAAAAAAACAGGTGAGTGCAGGTAATTAACAGTAATATACCTGTTCACACCTGGCAGCCCTAACGTTGCAGCTAACTCAGAGCTGACAACTATTTTTTTTTCAATTCCTTACATTTTGCTTTAAATGACGTAAAACTGACTAAAAAACATACAGTTTCAAGTTATATTAGCGAACTAATTACAATAAAATTGCGACTAATTTTCAAAAGGATACCATAAATCCATTCTACATTCATTTAAAATTAATTTTATCAATATCAATATCAATATCTCTTTCGTGTGCCACTGTACATTGCTACTATCTCCAGAATACGCGTTGTTGCCATACTTATTCAACTGTATGCATATTTTAAAGGTATTTCTATTTTTTGATGTATTTTGAACATGAGCAAAATTTATGCATGCTTTGCATAGATGTACTCGATAAAAAGCACCGTAAACCGTTGTTGATTAACAGAATATTTCATCAATGTGTTTGACTAGGAAAAACTGTTTTTATTTTTTATTTCCACGTGTAGTAAAATTTGTGTGATATAGGTTCCTGTATTCATGCAGAATTGTTCATCCCCATTACCTGCGCGTCACGTTTCGGTGACAAATTATTCTGAACAATTTGAAACAGAGCATTTGCATGTTGCGAATCCGCGGAATGGGCTCAGCCCAAATTAAATCCAACGAAAGCGAAATAAAAACATTAGGCTATGCGCGTTCGATTCGGTCTCGCAATTGTGTGGTCGTCTGTAGTCCAAACACGTGGGAGTTCCATCGGTTTTTGTGAAGGGCTTCGTCTGCAAATACACGCCCTAAGCACACAGGGTCGCTCTGTTGTCTTTCTCATTACTATTTCAACCCCTTCTCTTGGGCGTTCAATTTCTATTCTGACTGTACAGGCAAAGAGCCGACAGTCACAGCTCTCCCTTTGAACTTTTCGGAAAATAGATGAACGGGATTCAAATTGCAGTATTTTTCATAATATATGAAATACAAATATTTTTCTCATTTCGTGAAACCATCACAGTGTCTAATTTTTGAAATGTGTAATTTATAGGTATAAGATTGATTTATTATCACTAAAAAACTATGTTAAGGTTTTGGAAATTCTGAGTGACGCGATAGAGGTAGGGTTTTTATTAGTACTTTGGGAAAAAGTTCAAAGTTCAACTACCCATGCTATCCATGTCATTTCAGGAGAAAATATATTTGCATATCTAACTCAAACTAATTACTCAAAAAAAAAAAAAACTGAAAGCATCTTCAAGTATGTTGTACGGAAGTAAGATATACTACCCCTGTTTGGATCAGGAAACGGCAAATCGATTGCAGACAATTCAGAATTCTTGTTGTAGATTAATTACTGGTCAAAGAAAGTATGAACATACTCGTATAACTCCATCGATAAATAGGTTGAAATGGTTGTAAGTCAAATATTTGTACATTTATCACTTTTTAAACTTTCTGGCAAAAATTCTGGTCACATCTCCACCAGGAAAAAACTATTGTTTAGAACTAATGCTCATATTAGGCCTGTAAGGGACAACAAAGTTCTGACCATTCCAAAACATAGGACACCCATGTTTCAACGTTTTTCATATCAGGGACCAAAGCAGTTTAATGCTCTGAGCTTTAAGTTAAGACAGGACATACTAAGTAATAAGTGTTTCAAGTTCAGTGTTAAAGAATACCTCCTTTTTAAACAATAGTTATGAAATATCTCTAAAGCTTGTTTTTCCCTACTTATTTTGTGTTTTGCATAATCTCTATTTTGGTTAATAGAGAATACCTCGTCTTCGGATAAAAAATTACATAACTATAATTTTATGTATTGTAAATTAAAGAAAGTTTATAGGTTAAGACATTTTTAAGGATTTAGCGTATCATATTTTTCTTCTCTTCTCTCTCTTTGCGCAACCAGCCTTTTTGTTGGATCCTTTTTAGGTTTCAGGTTTAAGTAGTTTAGGTTGACCGGTTGAGTATGAGTAGCCATTGTGGCTAAACTTCGCTGTTTGTACTGCTATACCTTTATGTAATAGAACAATAAAGACATTATTATTTTGCATTTCTTATTTTTTCTCGCATGGTTGCGGTAGTAACAAGTATTGACGGGCTGTGCCAAGTCAACACCTGACCTATTATTATTCTGAATTCAGGAGGGACTGTACAATGCTGCAGGTCTTGAGGATTACATACTTTTGGAAGGATTTATGTAACTCTTCATCCAGGCCCAATTGTTGCAGGTGTGGTGTAAATGTATTTGGAGTAAGGCCTGAGACCCACATAATGAGGGGGACAATTACAACTTTGTTATGTTTCCATAGTCGTTTTATTTCTATGGCGAGATTGGTGTATTTAGATATCTTCCCAGTGTAGGTGTTTTGGATGTTCATATCATTGGGAATCGCAATATCTATTAAGTAGATCTGTCTTTGACTGGAAAACTATATATCTATATCTGGCCTATTTACTATTATTATTATTATCTTATATTGAGAAAATGTGAAAGTTTATTATGATAATTAGATTCTCTTCACCCTGTCGGTTAGGTTATGCTGAAAGTGAGTGAGGCAATCGTGCCTCCTTCTTATTGTAGTTGACACCTACTTAGAGTTCACCATACAATCCACACCTTTTGACGAAGGTGATGGTAGTGTTGGCTGAAACTTCCTTGAAGGTTTCAGTTGGGAGAATCCGAAAGTCTGAAACCTAGCTCTTTCCAGTACTGACATGAGTACAGTATGTGCTCCGCTGTTTCGTCCTCCATACAGCAGAAATGAGTCAGTTGTTTGTTCTATGTCTCGTCAATAGACCAACCAGAATGCATAGATCATTCCTGATTAATTGTATGATCTTAGGGGGGGCTGACTAAAGGTATGGTATGAAAACCTTTGAGTGTAGCAGCCCTGGTGTATCGCGCCAGTGCAGGAGTCCTTTCCTCTCTGCCCAATCTAAGATGGTTTTCTTGGCAGTGATTTTCGCAATGACTGCGAATGGTTCTAGTAGTATGAACACAGATTCGGTGCATATATGGGTTTATATGTCTGTTGCGATATATGTGCTATGTAACAGCGTACTCTCACTAACTGCTGCGCCGATTTTGATGAAATTAGGGTTATGATATGCTATGGTGCTGTACTAGGTTATGCTCCTATACAGGGTGGGCCAATAGTGCGTGGACGGAGGATTGTGGGCTTACTAAAAAATATTTCAAAAATCTGTCACTTGACCAAGGTAGGGACCCTTGAGAGCTATAACGTAAAAATATTTTCACTTAAATTTTGACGTTTATACAGGGTGATTCATATCAAACTTACATTTTTTTGAATGGAACCCCCTATATATTATTGCATATTTGGATTCCTTGGTTAATTCTAGTGTGACTTTATGTATCACACATGGAACTTTAAACGAACCGTTTACGCGCAAATCACCATTTTTGGTATAAGTAGGTATCAGAAAAAAATTGAATATCGCAGCGATTATAAAACTTAGAAGGCCTTGACTTTGCGGTACGACTAAGCATGAAATGCGTCACCTTAGGTCAGACGGCTAAATTTGAATTCTTTTTGTACTTGGAGAAATCAGAGGATAAATTAAGGAAACTTCAATCACAGATAACTTGATTTTTTCAAATGGGAATGACTATTTTGGTTTAAAGAATCAAATGTAAAATTTGATTACCTTTCTAACGATATAGCATTCTTGATACCAATATCTTTTGGTTTTCATTTTATTTCAAATTTTCAGTCAAATCGGTATTTTTCAACTTTCCTGCATGCAAGCAACCTAGCAGGCCATGAAAAATAAACAAAAGCTCGTTAATATGGAAGAAAGCAACTAACTTAGTAGAAAAATGCAAACTAACTAGAGCAGCGAGGCAAGATTACGAAAATTCCTTACAACATATTAGCTCTAACCAGAAACAATAGCGGTAACAAGAACGCTCATTTTTCACAGCCTACTAGCTATTAGCCAATGTCCAAAGTCAGTAAAACAAATATCTAATCAAAGGAAAACTACTAGTGATTGTTGCTGGCAGTAGAATATCTATGTCTTCTGAATAAATTTGAATAAATTTTCATATTTAATGCTATAAAAAAGTAGCCATTTCCGTAAGTCAAAAGTAATGATACCTCTGACTGGAACCCTTCGAATTCTTCAGTAGGTACTTCTACTTATTAGCAAAATCGCGGAAAATGAATTGCAGTCTGTTTGAATTGTAAAACATAAGTTAGTTCGCAAAAAACTACATAAAATAATCACAATTACAACATAGCGTAATTAGAAAATTCTAGCAATTATTTCAATAGATGTTCAGAATGCTCCAGTTGGAGATATCTTTACTTTTGACTTAACTAAAGGGAAATGAATATTTTTTATCCCATTAAATGTGAATTTCATTCTAAACATGTTAGACTGTAAGCAAAAATCGCTGATAGTTTTCCTTTTGTTTCAAAATTTTTAATCGTTTTGGAAAGTTGTCAAGCTCTAGTAGACCTCAATAGCTAGTAGGCTGTAAAAAACAAACGCTTCTGTCATACCCCAGCTACTCATTGACATTAGATATCTTGCCGCTGTGGTTTCCGGTTAGAGCTGATGTGTTGTAAGGAATTTTCATGTTCTTGCTTCGCTACTCGAGTTCGTTTGCATCTTTCTACTAAGTTAGTTGTTTTCTTCCATACTAACGAGCTTTTGTTTATTTTTCATGGCCTACTAGGTTGCTTGCATGCAGGAAAATTGAAAAACACCGATTTGACTGAAAATTTGAAATAAAATGAAAACCAAAAAAGATTGATATCAAGAATGCTATATCGTTAGAAAGGTAATTAAATTTTACATTTGATCCTTTAAACCAAAATAGGCATTCCCATTTGAAAAAATCAAGTTATCTGTGATTGAAGTTTCCTTAATTAATCTACTGATTTCTCCAAGTACAAAAAGAATTCAAATTTAGCCGCCTGACCTTAGGTGGTGCATTTCATGCTCAGTCGTACCGCAAAGTCACGGCCTTCTAAGTTTTATAATCGCTGCGATATTCAATTTTTTTCTGATACCTACTTATACCAAAAATGGTGATTTGCGCCTAAACGGTTCGTTTAAAGTTCCATGTATTATACATAAAGTCACATTAGAATTGACCAAGGAATCCAAATATGCAATAATATATAGGGGGTTCCATTCAAAAAAATGTAAGTTTGATATGAATCACCCTGTATAAACGACAAAATTTGAGTGAAAATATTTTTACGTTATAGCCCTCAAGGGTCCCAACCATGATCAAGTGACAGATTTTTGAAATATTTTATAGTAACCCCACAATCCTCCGTCCACGCACTATTGGCCCACCCTGTATTTTTCAAATCGGTCTAGTCACAACAGAATAATAAGCAAAAAATGAAAATTCTCAGAACTGTTCCAAGCTTTGTTTCCAGATTTAGCGATTCCTGGTTATTTTGTTTCTTTTGGTAGGGATGGTGGTAGAGAGAGGAGGGTTTACTACTACATACTTTTCCGTATTCTTGAAGGACTGTGTATTATTCTAAACAATTACATTGCGCCTATTCTGTAGAGGGAAAGCTGAAGGAGGATCGTGTATTTTTGCAAACTCGCAACCTCAATAACTGCTGCACAGATTATGATGAAATTTGCGATGTGATATGGGAGATCGTAGTAGGAAGTGATGCTGCATTTTTAAAACCACACTTTCCTGAATACACATTTCTTTGTATCCAGGAAGCCTTAAAAAAATAACGATGCTAATATTCTATACTTCAAAGACCTTTGAAGATACATGTGTGGAGTTTTTTTTAGGAGTTTTGCATAAAATAATTTACAATATTAAATGTAAACCTGTACACAGTGGCGTACTTGGGGTGGGGGGTTCCACCAGGGCCGGAGCTACCAAGGGATTTGGAAACATATGTATATTAAGAACTATCAATTGCTATATTTCTAGACTTGCTTATCAGCCTATGATTATTTTGAGGGTCGTCTAAACAGACTGGCAAGGCTGCCTAATCAACAGAATACACCAATAAGCAGCGGAAGAGGTGTTGGATGAGATGGCAAAGAAATATCGCCGTTTAGAGTTTCTTATTTAAAATCAACAACATTGGATATTTTTACTTATATTCGAAATGGTCTCATTTTTTTATGATCAAGCAGCATCAACTACTAGGTCATTAGCTGCATGTTAATGTTGTTAAATCATCTGTCCTAAATTTTATAGTAGAACCCTGTAGTCCTGAGGACTGATAGAGTATTTATTCTCTATTCAATGGGTCGTTGAGATTTTGCGTCCAGTTGTGACTCATCTCGTAGCAATCACGAAGATTAGTCAGTGCCAGACAGGCACCAATAATGTGGAGTATTATAAGAACATCACATGAAGGGCACAGTGGTGGTTGTGGTCTGCGCAAGAGATTAATGTGGAAGCATTGTATGGCCTATCCTCAGATGATGTAGTTTTACGGCATCTATTCTGCTAAAATCAAGAATTGGATGCCATCATGGAGTTACAGAGGGCTTGTCTTGTTTTCCTGTTCAGGCCCATTCTCTTTGCCATACATTGCTTCTACAATGCAACATGTGTATTTGTTGATCACAAACTTTAACGGTGTGGACGTCTTGTTTTGCTTTCTCAAAACAAGTCTTGAGACTTGTTTTGAGAAAGCGTCGAAATTGTAGCCCATTCGCTCATTCCTATATGACTAGGTACCCAAAGTAGAATAACTTTCTTACCAGCTTGCTTTTAATCTACTAGGGTCTGGAGGCATATCTGAACAGGCGGTCTGGCGAATACCTATTACTGAGTGCTCTTAACGCAAACAGAAGAGTCAGTTACAATAACTATGATCCTATTGATTGCCGCTATTTGAGCTAACTTTAGTCCTTGCTAAATGGCATATTGGTCTGATGCAAATACGGACGTGAGGGGAGTGAAACAAAATGGTCTTATTTATTTAAAATTTTGTTTTAAGTTCGATTTACATATGAAGTAATGTTATGTTACGTAGGACAATAAACAACATATCCAAAGTATACTGAAATTAGGCAATCAAAGGGCCTGTTAAATCAACAATTAATGAATGGCGGCTGATCACAATCAATCACAAAATATAAACAAACAACTGTCCATGTGGCACACGGACACCAAATTTGTGTTAGGTTATTCTTCATCTGTCGATTGAATGACACTGACAATACGGCATCATTTTTGGCATCTGCTTTCATCACAGTATACCCAATTATACAGTAGCGCAACTCTACAGAATTTTGGTGGTTCGCGCACAGCACCCCGCGCATCGTTCGCAGGATGTTTAGCTCGGCGATCGCCTGAGTCGTGTTGAGGCTATGAGAGTGAAGATAGTGTCTTTGACAGAACAGGATTAAGGAATTTGGTGATACGCTGATATGGATATCGGGATGCGTGAAGTCAAATGTTACGCCGCTGTAGGCTGTATTAACAATTCCAAAAACTGTGACTATACTTTTTTTAAGCTTTCTCAAGATGCTGCCGGGTATGCGATTCCTCCAATGTTTAATATGCTCCTTTATTACCTAATAATATTAAAGTGTGATAGCATAGGTCCATTTGTCTCTAACAAAGTCTGTCGGGTATTAGGGTAGCTGTGTGTTTTTTTTCAGTTTTAAAAGAGTTAGACGTTACGGAAAGTCTTTCTTTAATTATGAGCCCAAAGTCAGAATAATAATTTCTCACTGTTTCCTCACAGCACCACAACGTTCAAAAGATCTTTCACGACATATGTGTTTTTAATTTTATTCGGCATTTTGACCTTACCCTGTAAGTGGTATTTGTACTGTTGGGTATTGTAATTAATAAAATAAATAAATAAAATAAAATAAAATAAAATAACAAAATGAATGTGATTATGCATTCCAACATTATGAAATTTTAAGCAGGAATTTAAGTCCATTTTAATGGATGCTCAAACAGAAAGTTCACAATAAAAAGAATCAACATGCTAGTTTCAAAAATATATCATTTTTCTCTATAAACATGGATTATCTTGTTCAATATGCCTATTCATATGTAATATACAAATACAGAAGGAGAGGTAGTCTTGGTAAACTAGATAAAAAACAGATTTGCAATTTTTTATGAATAACTACCAGTTTAGTATATTTTGTCGTTGTTATAAACATATTGATCATTATTTTTTATGTACACCTAACAAGTTTTCATCGGTTTTGCTGTTTACCACGTTTTCGTACCTTAAAGGTTTTTCTATCATGATTGATGAAGATAAATTTAAAGGTTGTGGGATAACTAGACATAAATATTATTTTGGACGCTACGTCGTTACATATACCCATATCTGAATCATATAAGATATTATAAAGTTTTTATATTTATTTAAATGTTTAAGTAAGATAAGATAAAATAAAGTCGAATAAATCTCGTATTTTTGTAATTTACTTACGACGAATTTACGAAAAAAAATGTTTACACCCCATTTATATGCAAAGAATCCATGATGAATTAGAAGAATCAGTATAAAACATGTTCACGTACAATAAATGCGAATGCATGGATATAACTTACAAATTGTAATTCAGAATTCCAAAGACAACTGCCTAACTTCGATGAAGAATATCACATTACCACACTGCTCTCAAAATTTACTCTATTTACGAGACATATCGCGTCCATTAAACCTATTGCAACACAATAATTACGCTTCTCCACACGATTACTGCTAAGCCGACCCTGTGTTCAAAGCGTAAACGGCAATACTTGCGGTTCGTGCTGAGGAGCCGACGTGGAGTTATGAGATGCCAGTTTTTCGGAGACAAATTGTCTGCATGTTTTCTAGGGAGTTGCGCTACTGTATAATTGGATATACTGTGCTTTCATATTGGAAAGTTACGTGGTTTGGATTGTCTAATAGGCTGTCTTAGTTTGGACCCCCGAACAAAATTCCTATCTACGCCACTGCCTGCGCAACATTATACATTTAAGATTTAAAAAACGTTGTGTTAACTTTGCGTCGTAGGCCAATAGTTATAATAATTTTCCATCTCTAAATACAGCGGAGACCCATTACTCGTCCATGTTTAGAACTTGAAGAACCAACGCCATAAATGGCATCCTTTTTACTTACAGACTAGTCTAATAAGACTGAAATATTTGACGCCACTATGCACAAATCAATCAGCTTTTATTAGGAAATATATCTTGTTTTTGTTCGATATGTAATAACATTCTGCTTGACGGAACGGCAATAAAAAGGGTATTGATCTGGTTTCAAAGTGTTAATTCAGTGCCCATAAGCCATCGCGCGTATAAGCTATATACCCATAAACAGACTCGTAAACCCTAACAGCCTTACGAGATGTTCTCGACCGCGCCTTTAGCAACGGGCCGAAGGGGCCTTCTCAATGGCGTACATAGATTGAGATATGGTACTGACAGCTCATTTAACCTACAAGGAAGCCGCTTTGGATTTAGATACAATAAAAAAAGGCTAACGTTTCGACGTTTATTTGACGCGTCTTCAGGGCTATAATGTATATGAAGAGAAAAAAAATGTAGTCAGGTTGATTGACTCAGTATTTCCCACACATTCCGATGATACCAGTTTTATTATTTTCTCGAACTATTATGAATACAAAATCCCAATTTCATACCACCCCAAAAAAAGTAGAAAATGATCAGGAACCCCTGAAATGCCAAAAAACAAAGTTTGAGCTGTTTTCACATTTTATGTTTTTTTTATATTGTTGCGCCGCCACTGAGACGATTTCTAAAAATCAGACGCGTTTCCCATCCTTGCCAAAGTAGTAATACTGAGCCGAAATTTCATTAACATCAATTGAGTAGTTTCTACATTATAAAATACAGAACGATCTAAAGCAATACTCGTATGTATACATCAGAAAATTCTCAAAGTCCCTAGGTTCCTGTAATAGACAAGGCAATGTTCGGATGGACCTAAAAAAGTGTATTATACTGCTGGGTCTTTCTCTCTCGTCAGTAAACAGTACAACAAATTTTTCAGCTTTACAACCCCCTACCCCCTAACCACCCCAATTTCACACCCACCCAAAAAAAGTCTAGACGATTTTGTAGGTTAATTTTGTAGTACGGTGTTGTCAGTTTCTGTCACTCTCGGAAAAATGTCCAGCACAAAACCCGAAATACTGACAGAAAACAAAAAGAGATAACAGAAAATACCAAAATGCGCAGGCATAGACATAACAAATTGACTTATATCTGAAATATGACACAAGGAAAGCCACTCTTGAGGGTCCCTCAAGTATCCCTTGAGTGTTACTTAAGGGAACCTTAAGCCTTATTACTCAAGGGACGGCTATAAATACGGCCCTTAATCTATTTAAAACAGTGATAAGGTATCGGCATTTAGTACTTTATTTATTCATGTTACACTTTATTTACAGCTGTCACATATAGAGGTTAGTATTTTGTGGTGAGGAGTAAAATATGAACGAACTCGTTTCTTTCATGTAAACATGATGTGAGTTTTTCATATCAACAAATGAAGTGATGCCAACTCCATTGTTTTTCTTCTACGCACTTTTACGCGCAGTTTTGACACAGCATAGTAAACAACCAGCACAGCAACTCATGTTTGCGGAAATTACACGCGCATCCCCACTTTTGTTTGATTTTTTGTAGGGATGGTAACGGTACTTCGATACTTGTACTTCTGCACTAATATCGACTATTTTTATCTTAGATATTTTTGAGCGATTCCAGGCTGGTATCGATACTTTTGTAGGTGTATCGGTATATAATTATTGAGGGGTGTAATCAATTGCACAAAATTCTCTGTACGAACCAAACGTGCCTATTTGGCTAAAAAATATCGAGTTGGTACCAGTATCGATATTTTCATTTTCGCATCTCTACCCAAACTTCACAGCCGTAAAATCATCCATAAACTCGGAAATCGTCAGAGATATTATGCTGGTTCTTTACTATGTTGTCAATTTCTAATTGAATCATTTAATATCAAATTTCATACTAAATCCAAACTTTAAACTTAGTATCGTATAAAAATGGAAAGCAAGCAGATAACAGCGCTAAACAATAGAAAACGACTAAACGTAGCCGAATACAACAGAAAAGAACAGTAAACAGCTCAAAACAACAGAAAGGAAGCAGATAACAACTGTAAGCGATAGAAGGCGACCAAGTACAACCAAATATGTAGATTCATAGCTAGCTCAAAACAACAGAAAGCGTGCAGATAACAGCGGGAAACAACAGAAAACGACTAAACACAGCCGAATACAACAGAAAACAGCTGAAAACAAGAGAAAGCAAGCAGATAACAACTGTAAACGGTAGAAAACGACCAAATACAACCGAATATAATAGAAAACAGCCCATAACAACAGAAAGCAATCAGATAACAGACTCTTAGGTTCGCAATGCTCGGCAGCAGTCTTCGCAGACCCTCTAAAACAGTGATTAGCATCCGCCTCTGTCTTTCTGGCGTATATTATAGCCGCATTTATTTCATCAGCGAATAATCGTCCGTCACTAATGGCAAATATGTGTCTCGCACCCCAGCAGCTATGTGCCGCAGTTCGTAGTTGTGTGCCATGCCGCCCAGATTACTTTATTACCTTCATCCCTCTCGAGAGTGGGGCACAGCACATCAGTCTCTCCGGGCTCAGAGGGCTGTTGTGTCTCTCCTCTGATTGATTAGCCTCAGATTTAATGAAGCGTCAACCCCGCGGTTTACATAGTACGTGCTATGCGAACAGTTGGGCTTTTCCTATAAGTTTTTATCATGCCCTTTGATGATAATATGACCATTTTTTACTTTCCACGCCAACTGGAGAAGGCGGAGGTGTAAAACAACCTAACTGCGATATTACCAAGTCACTCACGTTCATTTGAAAACTTCTCACCACGGATTCATCGAAAACCACTGATTGAACGAAAACACGCCAAGACACGTCAAAAGATTTGTCATGGGGGTCAACTTTTTAATCAGAAACTACTTCACCTTTTTGTACCCTCTGCCCCCCAAATCTTTCAAATGACAAAGGGTATCGAGTAATATTTAATTTCAATGGTATCGCGAAGTCCTTTATTTTGACGTTTGATTTTTAAAAATA
Organism: Callosobruchus maculatus; assembly: GCA_951848785.1. Classification (NCBI taxonomy): domain Eukaryota; kingdom Metazoa; phylum Arthropoda; class Insecta; order Coleoptera; family Chrysomelidae; genus Callosobruchus; species Callosobruchus maculatus. Next base: position 9,180,951 of record CATOUR010000029.1, read on the forward strand.
GGTCCATCGTTTTCTAGAAAATTGAAAAAATCTTCATGTATCTTAATTTGTTCAAATAGAAAACAAAAATACACACGAAAATATAACCTTTTATTGAAATAAGCGTTCAAAATGTTGCGCCTTACTGCCCAAACGATGATATAGGCGATGTTTAAATTCCCGACGGACAGTTGCAAAAACATGTGAGATATCATGGCTGTGTTCGATGATGCATTGACGAAGATATCCAAACTTTCAGGTTGGGGACTAAATACAGTAACTTTTTATTCGTCACAAAGTCCTTACACTGCCATCTCTTTTCATATTAGAGACTACGAGCCTAATACACAAACATCGTTCTTCATTCTCCGACCATCAACAAGCTTATGCAACTCGCCGAAGACATGACATTCCGCTACCAATACCTCATTCTACCCTCGTGGGAAATTCCATAATATATAATAGTGTGAAAATATATAACTACTTGCCATCGGTTATTAAAGCAATCCCAAATATTATGAAGTTCCGTAAAGCGTTAAAAAAAGTACTAATAACACAAGTATTCTACTCGCTGGACCAATATTTTGAATTTTCCTTCGCTCAATGAGTTAGTCAACTATTGCCCCAAGTGTTTGATGAACATAAAAATAACCTTCATCTATGGGGTGTCAGTAAAATTTTTATTTGTGAATGTCTGACTTTTAAGTATTTTATTTATTTTTATGTATTTGTATTTTAATTTTTATGTATATGTATTTTCATGATGTACTTTTACTTACTTATTTGCTTTGTCAATAAGATTTTTTATATATCTTTGGCAATAAAGCATGATTTCCAATGGCCCCGGAGAAAAAAAGGCTAATGGCGTCAAATCAGTAGATCCAACAGGCCATTCTATTGACCCTATTCGCCCTATGCATTTATATGGAAACGCGTTGTCTGGCCATTGCCGAACCGGGAGAACATAGTGAGAAGGAGCGCCGTATTGCTGGAAATAGATTTCGGCAAATATAAGGCTTCCATCCTCTTCGATTTGGGTTTCAATGGTTTCAGTGACAAGCGGATTGATAGTATTTCCCAACATACCGAAATAAATGTCTCCATTCAAATTTTCATTAATAAACAATAACCCAATCACTTTGTTTCTTAAAATACCTGCCGGTATTAATTTTTTGGAGTACTGGGTATGCACTTCTGCGGAAGCTTGAGGATTTTAATTGATCCAATACCTGTACCTATGCTTATTAACAAATTCAGTTAGATAAAATGTAATTCATTAGTGAGGCAGATATTCATTACATAAATGGTAGTACCACAAATCTGTGTAGACAACTCGCCCATCGAAATCGTCTTCGGTTAACTCTTGCACTATTTTCATTTTCAAAGGATAACATCTATGGAGTTCATAGCCCCTCTATAACTAAAAGTAAGGACGAAAAGCAACATCTTTTTTTAGAAATCTTGACAGTGGGGCCGAAGAAATAAACAAAAAGCATAAAAATATAAACATTTTTAGTGGTCCTCGATCGACAGAATAGTTTGTACCAGATGGGGTAGAATTATTTTGATACATATTAGAAATACACCTTTGATGAATAAATAATCACCTTAAAACTACTAAACTGCTTTTGAAGATCGATCCAGTGCAGCGGAGAAATAATAGAAAACTATCGTTTTAGGAGTCCTGATCAGTTTTACCTTTTACCCCTAAAAAGTATTTATACCTGATGTACTTTCTAATGCCTTGCCTCATTTGCCTTCAAAGAAAGAAACTGACAGAGTAATTTTAAATTTTCAGTAACTGTCTAATACATACTTGCATACGATAATAATACCACCTAGAAATTTGATTATAACAAACCTGTTACTACCCCCGACTATAAATATTGTTTTATAGACGGAGGTTACTACAGTGACAAGGAAGTATTCGTTACATCCGGTGGTTTTTCAAGATGGAGGTGGGAAACTTGAATGATAGAAAAATATTTGGGAGGTGGGTGGTGCTTCTTTTCCTCCCATCATTTTGGAGGTAGAAAAAGGTGTTTTGACTTCATTATTGAATGATTTGCATGCATATATGTTTTTAAATTCACTAATTATTTTTCCTATGATTAAATATTGTTCTAGGGTTTAGGCAAAATATGTTTATGGAGTACAGAAGTTTTCATGTAACTGGAAAATGCGTGTGATGTACAGAGTTAAAGTACTTTTCTCAATTTTTGGATGCAAAACTGTTCTCTTGATCTCAATCAGCAGGATTTCTCCCTTCCATTATCCTCCCGACTTAAACTGCTCTGCTCAATTTTTGGATGGAAAAGTAATCTCTTGATCTCAATCAGAAGGATTTCCCCTTCCATCAGTTCCGGGTCTTTCTGATTTAGCGCTTCGCAAGCCGTAGAGACCCAACTTTTCCACACACTGAACATAATCGAAATAGAAGTTATAAATATCTCTTGGCCAGATTTGGCAATTGTAAATCACGATGGATTTATTACGTTTTATCGCCCGTTTTCTATACATTCAGAGATCCGTTTGAATTTATTGTCCTAGTCACGGTTCGCGCTGTTGAAGTACGGATTGCCGATACACATGATAATGATACTTACTCGATTGTAGTGCCACGAAGGATTAACTGAGGCTATAGACATACCTGCAACAGAAAAATTTGCATTAGGATAATGTTGAATAGAATATTCCATTGAAAAGTTGTACATAAAAGGTTGTGCATTCAAAACTAAATACTTTTGCTCAATTGCTTAGGATTACTTTCTTTCAGGTAGTTTCTCATATAATATCTACAGAGCATACAAAAGTTTTCCCCAAAAAATCTAAAATCTGAAGAGTTATAAGATTAAAGTTGCTCTGAGATTGTTCTTCCGATGTATATTTTGAGATTCCTTCTTTGTTAGTTGCATTGGCAATTTCGCACTCTAGATCCAACTTTGCCACTTTTGTTCACAACACGATATACTATACGTATCTGTATAATATCTTAGTCTAACTTTGCTAACTTGTATATAAAAAACTGTCTGAGCTGAGTAGCTGTCTATACTTTTTATGTGTAAGTAATAGTGAATAGTCGTGCAATAATTCTCAGACTAAATAAAATTGACTAAAAATCAAAGGAAGAGCACGTAACTCGTGTAGTTCTCCAGTTGGGCTCCTTTTTCACTTTCAAAGTGCCTGCTCAGCAGGCACTATGGGCACTCACACCAACAGATTTATTGACGTTATTTTCCTCCGACAATAGTTTCGCCAACTCGTGAGTCCAATCATCTCCTGCAACATTGAGTTGGCGCCTACTAACAGCTAGCGTACTTTCGTGGCCAGAACAGCCAAAGATAAAGTTGGAAACTGGAGTTCCCCTGCCGCACACATAGCCTTAATTTGGACTTTAAGCGTAATGCGAAGTTACCTGGCGGCAGGGTATAGACAGCCAGTCTAATTAGTCTTCTAACTATCCAACAGACTTTACAACATACTAAACTCATAGTCAAGTGCACTTAGTACAATGCATTCAAGGAAATACGAAGGAAGATGCCTTCAAGTAGTTCAAATGTATCACCTGATAATCCGCTGTAAACAATGTATGTAAGTAGAATCAAATAAGTTTTAGATAAGTGGTAAACTACACACTAAGTTTAGAATAGTTTTGTGAATTTTCTGCGTAGAAACCTTCGAGTAGTCGCTCAATAAGTTCAACCACCCATTTTATTGTTCAGGTAAAATACTTATCATGCAATTGCCCTTATTTGAGACATTTTTTTGTTAGTGTTTTCTCTGTTGTCGTTTAAAGGTTTCCCCAATCCAATGCGGGACTGCATGAACGGGAGCGGGACAGGCCTAGGAAATGCGGGAAGTGGGACGTTGTTATGCATTCACACTGGTACGTCAAATCCGGACGACGTAATGTCATGTCACATTTATCACGTGTATTCAACATAGTTCGGTAGAAAGCCTTTATTAAATTAGAGTTATGATTTTTTTTTCACGTTTTGATTCATTGTCCCTGTCCCTTTTACTTACAGTACACGATATAACTACTTTAAAGCATTTGTTGTAACACTTGCCCGAAGAAGCATTCAATAAACTAGAATGTGAGAAAATAAGAAGAACAAGAAATAGCAATATTTCTCCAACGATTAGAAAATCAGTCAAATATCTCCGTCCTCACGAAATGTTAGTTAATTTGAATCAGAACAGTAACTCAGGGTAACAAAATTGAGAAAATGTTTCTCCTGGTCTCAGATTTTTAGAGGATGTAAATAGTTTGAGAAGTTTTAAAGCTTTCATTTTTCGGACATTGTATGATGCCTGCATCACGAAATTCCACGTCACTAATTTCCGCCGGTATGTCTGTCTATTTGTTGCCACTTTTCTAACAGTGTTACCTCAGTAACTGCTTCACCGATATGATGTGTGGTAGCAATAGGTAATGTTGCTTTACTTTTTAAATATCGCTTCATATCAAAAAACGGAAATTCTAAAAAAAATTTAATTTTAGCGGAAGAGGATAAAATTGTGGTGGTGGGGAGGGTAAAGAAGGGAGTAAACTCCAACATGATGCTACTGATATTATGTGCTGATCATAGAAGGTAATGTATTTTGTGATAATTGTTAAAATCTTTTAGAGTTAATTGAGAATCTCATGTATAAAATGTATCGCCTTCATATGAATTTTAGCCCTGAAGAAGCTGTAAAATAAATATCAAAACTCTTTGTGCAAAAGAAAACGTCTAGCAGTACTTTATTCCAAAATCCGAAGAACCTCTTCTACAAAAATAAACTGGGATAGGAATTAGTTCCTACTGTAATGTGAAAATTGATTCATTGGTACCCCAATGGAGTATTCAGCCAAAATCTGCGGAACCACTTCAAACTTCGTTATTAAGCGTTTCTTCTATCTTCCATTCTTCCATGAGGGGGTGAAATTGGGATGACGGGCGGGTGGACTACTGGTCTTGGTGATGTTTTCTACAGGGTCCAGCACAAACGTCTCTGAGGTGGCACTCCAGGACCTATTTTCAATTTCCTCAATCTATTTTCATTGGTCTTCTTATTACCAAGAATGTGTGGCAAGACACCATTATTCGTTATTCCAAAATCCGAAGAAACCCTTCCACAAAAAAATGGGATGAGAATTAGTTTCTAGTGTCATGTGAAAATTGGTTCATTGGTACCCCAATGGAGTATTCAGCCAAAATCTTCGGAACCACTGCTAACTTTATTACGTTATTAATCGTTTCTTCTATCTTCCACTCTTCCATGAGGGGGATAAATTTGGATGACAGGCGGGTGGAATGCTGGTCTTGGTGATGTTTACTACAGGGTCCAGCATAAAGGACGGACGTCTCTGAAGTGGCACCTCGCGACCTATTGTCAATTTCTTGAATCTATTTCCAATGGTCTTCTTATTATCAAAAATGTGTGGCAAGACAACATTATTTGTGTTTGCTATAATAAACTCTGTTATGTTCAGAACGGTAATCCATCTCGAATAGAGCGACAAGTAGTCCGAAGAATGTTCAACCTCGAAAGGTAAAATAACGAATATTCTAAATGTTAGCCACTATTTCAATATCTTACTGTACATTACCCGACAGACGAAAACAGAAAAAACACCACCTTATTTATTTCGGTACTTATGCAAATACCTAAAAGCTCCGATTAGGCCAATTCACAAATACAAAACCAAATATCTCACTGCAATTAATTTCACCGAATAATCCTTCTCAAACAAGCTGCTAATTTGACGCTTCTCACCCCTTTTTTGCCCTTATCTTCCTTCAATTGCCTCAGAGCAGGACCAATTGGTGACGTTCAGCATTGTCGTCCCCAAACTCCTGGAATTTCCCTAATGCAAAGTTTAATTAGAATAAATTATCCGATTTTTCCAATTAGATGCGAGCAAAGCTTTCCTAATGGAAAGTTCTCTCCAGCTCTGTTGAGAATTTTTCGAATACTCATCGGACTAACGGTGATGCTATTGAATGAAGTTTTTGAGTTAACGCTTATACTCCGTAAACTAGATTATCTCGTGCCGTGTTTGAAAGGAGTTTTGAGAACTTACTCCAAATATATGCAAAAAAACTAGTCCTAGTCATTAGCTTCGATTAAAGTTGATATATTTTTTGAATATCTGATATTAGCATCTGGTATAAATCATTGATAAAGGTGAGACAAGAAACAGTAAAGTATTGAAACTTACTCATATTCACTTGGTAACTCTTAGTTACGCAACAAAAAAACTCCGAGTGTTTTGAAGCTGGAATTTTTCCAGACATAAATAAAATAAAAAATGATATTATCCATTATGTACTGGACTAAAAGTTCGGTAACTATTTCAAATTGCACTTGCGTAAAATAATAGCATCGTGCAAAATACATAATTTTGAAACACATTCCGAGTCAAGGAAAATGCGACCGTGTACAGTACCAAAAAATACTTTAGATCAAAATTAAAAAGGGCCCCAGGTTTGTATTTCACTGCAGAGATCTGAAGAAAGTTGAAATTAGTGTGTCTAGAATTTATTTAAAATGAATTGTACTTATAAATAATAATTGACAACTGATTCGCCAAATCGCCTCACTCACTATCGACCTAACCTTACCATAACCAATTATAACTATCAAATAATAATGAAAAAAATATTTTCATAGAGTCGTTGAGTCATCCTCGTTAGTTTTTAACAACTGACATATTGAGACATTAAAAAACCAACATTAAGCCTATGTACGCAAAACACGAAGAATCGTCTACATCATGTAAATATATGTACATTGAATCAAACTTAGGGCATTTATTAATCAGAAACTCATTGTTTATAAAGATATTGTGTTATCATTGATCAATGAATATCAAACACAAATAACAACAAATGGTACGCAATGTTTCAATGAACAGTAAAATGTTGACTTTACGAGAAGAAAATGTACTAGAGTTGTTGGAGGTAAGCCATAGATCGAAATATAATGAAGACTGGCAATCGCAAAATTTATAGTCCCCAGTTTATAGATGTAATGTGCAGCAACCACAAGCTGTGAATTTTCGTGTTAATAACGGAAAAACATGGCAAAAATGGATCCATGAGCGGTAGTCATTGACTCAATCTACAGCAATCATAACTTGATGAACATGAAGATTGATGTACGACCACTTATCGTTACAAACAACCCTCACTGCCAGCGCAAAATCAATGCTAACGTCCATTGATTTAATATACTTTTAAGATCACGTGCTTTTTTAACCAGTGATCACCATGGACAAAATTAAAAGGATTTTTGAAAGAGGATTGTTTCAGGCGTATGGGAAATTGCCATTATTCAATGTTTTAACAGATTTTGATGTTGTTAACATAGACAACTTATTCGAACATTTGCCACTGTATGCACGGTTTTTTATATTTACATTTTTAATCAGTTTACTGATTTCAAACTCATTAGACATTAACCAATTTTATTGATTCAGTTGGATTTTCAACGTACAGAAGGTCAAGATCGTATTGCATAAAAATATGTTTTACTTTTTAGTGCACTTTTCAATGAGGGCCTGTTTTTTTTTTAGTTTATCAAACTATTATAAATATATTCCTGCTTTAAACCAAGTTAAACTAAATAGCAGCCTGTAGACTCTACCTTTTGGTATGAGACATGAGAGATCAGTTCCTAATTTCACATTATAGTAGTGTGTATTGGAAATGAACTTTAATCATTTGGGATTGCTATAGTAGAAATTTGGAAGTGTGTATTTTTCGAGAGTGGTGTAAAACAAATAAGTCCGTGGTTTTCCTTGAGAAAAGAGAGAGTGCTTACACCTGGATCAACTGTAATTGAATCTAATAAATGTACTACTTAGAACTGATTGTACTACACTTTAAGAAGAAATAGAACCACATTACCTTCAAAAAAGGTGAATGAGCTAAGACTCCGCATCGCGTCGGCCAGTAGTAATAATTCTAACAAATGGTGAAAGTGCAAAATTAATTTATTATTGATTTTGAATATAGAATAATATATATTTTGAATTATTATGTTTTTTTTTATTTAATCGGACTGTTCTTCACATTCAAAGACTTTACATAGACAAAAACACACATACATACAGACAATATTGAGAAGTGACCTTTTACATATTATGATTGAGAGATCGCCTATTTATGGCTGTATTAAAATCTGCAATAAGCCATTATAAATACCGAAGGAAGTCAAAAGTTCAAAAGATTTCGGGAAATACCTTTAGTAGAGCAATGTTATTAAGGGCCTAGGGTATAGCGCCCGAAAATGAGAATCCAAGAAGAGACGTATTCCCGTGTTAGCGAGGAGGCGTGGTCGCCTGTTCCCGTTCTCCAGTGTGTGTGTCTAAGAGAGGGGAGATAAGTCCAAAAATCCAAAGGTAAGGTCAAAAGGTCCAAAGGTGAGGTCCAAAGGTCATCATAAAAATGAATTTCGCATTTCCAAGCTCCTGACGTTACCTTTAAACTGACAGTAATGTCTCAAAGAGCAAATTGAAGAAGAAAGCTTGCGCTTGTGCAACTATTTAGCCTTTTTTTGATATCGTGTTTGTTAAATTACAGGCATTTATAGAATGTATGATTTTGCATTGCGAGTTTTTTTGCACATTAAAAAACTTTTTTGAGAAAATCGAAAATAGTTGTAATTCATTGAGGTCTTAAGTATCGCCTTCTGAAATATTATATTATGTAGTTTGAAAATAGGATGAGTTATGCGAGAAATTGTGAGTCTGTGTTTTACATGACAAATACGTATGTACGAGTATAAATGTGTGCATCCAGGCCCTGTCTGATATCTGACACAATAGTCCCCTTCCGTTTTACGCCGTATATCCTTAATTAATAGTATTTTTAATGATTAATATGCTCTCACTTCAAGCAGTGGCCGTTCACTGTGATTGTTGTACTTATATCTATTAGTGGCAGTATCTTTTAGAACAACCATTTATTGTCCGTTATAAAATTTTAAATATTTATTCGTAAAAATGTGAAATTTCTTATCTGTATTCTATTTGTAATTTTAAATTTCGACCCTTATGCCTAAAAACAACAAACAGATATACATATACAGAGTGTCCCTAAATTTGCTTGATACGTAACAAAAAAAGTTCAAACGAAAACTGAGTGGAATTTTTGAATTTACTATACCATGCTTTCCAAACATTTTTTTTTGTACGTCAACCCTTAAAACTCATCCCTCACTTTTTTCAAATGGCATCCCATACGTTTTCCTATATAAATGATATCCCTATTTTATTTAAAATCTTGTGGTACCTTTGATTTTAAGCACAAACTTTTTTTTGCGTAAAATCATAAGCATTATATAAATAAAATAAGAATTTGTTTGACGCAAAAAAACAATAAAAACAAAACTAAGTGGATCAAGGGTATTGACTCTCGAAAACAAATGTGTTTTTGTCATTTTTTATAACGAAAATATTACGCTACAAATAAATCCCTATTTTATTTATCTTATGCTCATAAAATTGGGAAAAAAATTGATTTGTGTATAAATAAAGACACTACAAGACTTTAAATAATATAATGACATCATTTATGTAGGAAAAGCTGTGGGGTGCTATTTGAAAAAAAAGTTGGGGGTGAGTTTCAGGGGTTGAAGTACAAAAAAATATTTTTGGAAGCATGGTATGATAGGTCACTCAATATCTTTGAAAAACCCACTTTAGTTTAATCTTCAGCTGATTTTCTTATGAAAATATTATGCTTCAAACAAGTCCTTATTTTATTTAACATGCTTATGACTTTACGAAAAAAATAAGTTTGTGTATAAAATCAAGGGTAATTTGTGTAGGAAAAACTATTGGGTACTATTTGAAAAAAAAGTCGGGGGTCAGTTATAAGGGTTGGAGTACAATAAAATGTTTTCTACGCATGGTTATGATAGACCCGATAATACCTATTATAAAAAATTCCACTCAGTTTTCGTTTGAATTTTTTTTATTACAAGAATATCACGTGTCCAGGAAATTCAGGGACACCCTATATATCTGTGTGAAGAAATATGATTTAGCAAACAGGCACGATTCCAACATATAGCTTTGAAGAATATTAATTTTGCACATATCCTACATTCCGCCACACAGCTATAAGGATTTCGTTGATTGGGGAGAAGAGAGTTGCAACTTATTCCCTCCTCTGTTGGGAAGGTACTTTTTAAAACAATATATTATACCTATACATGTGCCACCTCCCCAGTATATAAGCGACAGGGGAACGAATTGAATTTTGGTGTCGATGTGGGACCTTTGACCTCCAATTCCACAGGGACTAAAGGGAAAGAATTCATTGCTTTATACTTCATACCACCGTATATCTTCTAAGACAGATCGCTTTTACGATTCTCTGGAATACCCTGGAGGTTAGGAATGCAAAACGACACTGTTTGCTGGAAGCTCGGAAGTATAGAACCATGTTAAGCCAATCCGGCTGGATTTTCTGTTGTATATCTTATCCATCCTTTATGAATATGAATGAAGTTTAATAGCTTTTCGGCGTCCTATTGTATATCTGAAGTCTCTGCAGTTCCTTAAAGGAAAGTACGTATGCAGTTCCTTATCATATATTTATATTTTGGATTCCCATAGCATGTGCAATTGGAATAGATGCTTGCAGTAGACAGGAAATGATAGACAAAGACGTTTAAATATTTACAAATCTACGGAGAAGAAATGACGGTTAAAGCATATTTGTTTAAAGGCCCGTCTACACTTAGGTCCAGTTTCACAATCATTGGTAACCTCTGGTAGTCACTCAACCAACAGATGGAAGTTGACCAGTAGTTATCGGGGAGCTCTGTTTCACAAAGGAAACCAATGGTAAAGCGTATTTATCTTTATGTTGGCATCACGTATTGGTCTCAAAGCACTGCCATAATGGTGTTCCGTGAATACAACCCAACCCTTTGACAAAAAAACCTAACATTTCTTTTCATATTTTTCATTTATGTCATTACAGAGTATAATCAAAATCCATCGACGTCTTAGACGTCACTGTCAAAATCCAAGCTTTTGTAATCCCCAAAGCTGTCATCGGTTGACTACAACAAACGTAAAGATAACCCTTAGATACATTGTCCTTGGTTAACATAGCTACTGGTTGACCAGAGCTTTTGACGTAAACTGTCGAATATGAAATGGAATATTCTCGTTAACCACTAGTTTTCTTTTGAACACTAGTTAACTAACGATTGTGAAACTGGGCCTTAGTGTTCTGCCATGACCTCTCACTAGATATGAGAGAAATTTCTTCATTTCTATTTTCATTATGTTTTTTATGCTTTTATGTTTTTTACGTTGCCCTCATTAGTCACGCTAGCAAGGTGTTATTATATGTCATCCAGGAGAGATTAAAAAACTACCTATTGCCCCAAATACCGCCAGAGCAAGCTGGATTTGCACCTGGGAGAGGAACCCGAGACCAACTAATGAATGTTTGACAAATAATAGAAAAACTTTTTGAATACAACGTGCCTGCGATGTTCTGTTTCCTGGACATATTGTCCATCTTATAAAGTTATTGTATGATAACAATACGGCACAGGTAAAGATAGAGGGCGACTAGTCAGCAAATTTCAAAGTGGGAAAAGGTGTCCGGCAAGGCTGTGTTCTTTCCCCAATACTTTTCAACTGCTATGGAAAATGGATAATGAGGAAAGCCTTGGGGGACTGTGGAGGTGGAGTTTCTGTTGGAGAGAAAAAAATATCTAACCTACGTTACGCCGACGATACAATCATACTAGCCGACATCTGAAATTAACGTAAGTTGGTTTGTTAGTATTATTTTCCTTGTCTCAGTAAATTTAATTCTTTTATATTCATTTTCAATAAACGAAAATAAAATCACTAAGTTTATGTTTAAAAGTTTTATATATATATTTATAGTTAGTTATATTTCTACTTTACACATACAATTTATAATTATCTTATTTAATTGTTTTTTGTTTTTTTGTATTTTTATTCTTATTTATTCTTATTTTTATTATATACAGATCATTTCCTATTCATATATAGACACCTGAAGATGGTTTAGATTAAAATAAACCGAAACGTAGTGAAAAAAATAGAGAAAAATAAGCAGCAGTGGTAATGATTATGCTATGAATATTGATCATAAAAACAATTGTTCATCTACATTACATAAATATAGTTAAAAATAGAATAAAAAAACACCCTTTTAAAGAACATCGGACTAAAAACTCAACAACTGAGGTCTGCTTCCCACACGTAAGAGCTGACTTTTATTTTATATTTGTAATGTTCGTTGTTTCGGTTACCAAAACAATATTAAAGATCTCATATTGAATGTTTATATGACTTAATTTGGTCGCTATGCGCTTTACAGATATATAATTACATTTGCCGGACTGCAGCAATATCACGATTTCTATTTATGAATTCAGCGCCAACATCGGAGCAAACTTGTGAACGCGCTACGTGTATCAGCATAAATGTAACAGGCATTCCATAATAGGGAACTAAACTGGAATGATTCAAATATAGAACTATTGTTTCCAAGCATAGAATTCCAGGATATGGATTGAAACGCGTCCATGGAAATATTAATATTTCATATGGAACCGAGCCTCAACAGAACATGGATACGTTCCTATAACAGACATATCGGGTAACGTCTGGCAACAACGCCTTTTCTTTGACACGAATCAACGTAACATTAATTTTTAGGATTATGAATGGGAATACATTAGGCATTATTTAGGCCCGATTTTATCAACATGCATATTTAACAAAGACTTTTACAATGCTTTTCTATTGGATGTTGTTTAGCACAAGTTTTCCATTGGGTATTGAGGGCTATGTTAATAAGTATCATCCAATAGTATTTTATCAATATTGGAAACAAAAAGTTAAAGCTGGATGACACTTTTATCAAAAATATTTTAGAATTCATGGATCAAAATCATAGCAGAAGATCAGAAAAAAGCGATTGATTTGCAAATTGATGCTAGATGTTTAATGTTTTGCGTAAAAGGCACCATAGCGCGGAAACACATTACATGCATATGCATAAAAATCCGCCTGCTGGCTCCCCCCTTGCTCTGAAAATTATATAAAGCACCTTATTCACTTTCTGACTATACGAAAGGTTTCTAGTTTAGGAAAAATAAGGTTATACGTTATACTTTTGCCAGCTCGCAAGCTTTGCTGTTAAGCAGAATAGGCAACCAGTAACGCACACTTGTTAAATCGTGTGTGTCTAGCTTTGTGAAATGCAATAAAATGTAATTTTTACCACTTTTTACTATAATACAAAGGTATATCGCAGGTATTTATAATTATCATCGATTTTAAATTATTGTTTTATGAATTTCTTGTCATCATTATCATTACACTAACAGTACATTTGATCTAGTGATCAAATGTGCTATTTTTGTGGAATATGACTGGTTTAGATTAGCAATTTCTAAACTCTTTGTTAAACCGGAAAATGCAAGTTTTCACCCATTTAGGATGAAAAATCAGAGTTGAAAATATACTAGAGGGTTCATAATGGTCGATTATGTGTTGATAAAATCGGGCTTTAGTGTCGGCCACCTGTTTTTTGGCAATACTACAATCAGTAGTTGAAGCTTCGAATATGACTGTCTTTGGTGCTTTGGTCATTTGTGGAGAAATTGTTTTGTATAATGAACTTTCCATAGAATCGCTCCACAAAGCTATAATTCAATCTTTTATATCAAAATGTATACCATATATTCCATAGCCACGCCTGACATGCGGTACAATAATCCCCGAGCAGCTTGAAAACCTTACATTTCAGGACTCCGATCAATAAAAGGGTGAATCATTTTTCTTACCTGATCAGACTGGATTGTCATCAAGAATAAATAGATAGCTGCGTAAAAGGGCACACACAGTCCAAAACCAATATTTCAGAGGATCAGCTACCGAGATCAACATCTCTAAGGCCACGTCATGGCATAACACTTTTGGCTACTCAACTGCTAGGAAGGAACTTCTTAAAGGGGTGATACACGTACGAGCAAGTACGCGTACTTATGGCTCGATGACCTTTTTCGCCTGTGTGTCACCGTAAGTACACGTACTTTAAAACCGTCGCGCAAATCGCCGGCGATCCAACTGGTTTGAAATCTTGCTCGTAGCTTGTCTCGGCTCGTACGTGTGGCAGTACTGCGAGCCGCGAGCCACCATTTTGTTTCGGCAGTTATCTATAATGTTGGCGAAACTAAGCGCAAAAGTTCTTCGTACACAGGCTCAGGCATACTGGAATAATTATGGAAATCTTCCTTGTCTTGACGAACCTAACTCTCTTACTAAGTTCACATGCGATAAACGCTCTCTTTTCGTGAGCCAGTTCTTTACCTACACTTTACGATTTCATTTATTTTTTTTTTAGTTTTTAAAATATAATACGATATAATTCCTAGATAACACAAAGCTTCTATCGACGACATCGCAGTAGGTACAGTGTAATCAAGCTTCACCGTGTGTCGCCGACGTCGAGCCGAGTAAGTTCGCAAACTTCCGCGTACTTAAAGTTCGTACGTGTGACACCCACTTCAGCTACACCTGTGGCAAGGTAGCTAAGTACTACCTGTCCATGCCCAAACAACACCTCTGAACTGTGACTAGTGCTGGGCACTAAGGAAACATTAATTTATTCAATCTGAGGAAAAGTCATACATCCCTGAGCCGGGACCATCGAGAGCTACCGGGCCAGATGGTGCTGCGTGTGACGTCACACCAGACGCCGCACGTATCTGCAGGGATTAATAGAGAAATTCCGGCGCTACGAGCATTTTCTTCAAATACCAAGGAAACAGCTAACAATACAAAAGTAATATATAGGAATTAATTTATAGGAAATTGAATTTGTGATGAGTGGAGCCAGTTGATATCTATTTAACTAGAGTCGTTTGGACGTGAGAAGGTTAAAAGTTGGACTTAGACGCACCCAAATGATATAAAATTATCTATTATTCACCAAATAATACACATAGTCATATTATAGCTGCCATGATTGCAGTAGCAGTAGTAGCAAAAGAGGATATAGGAGCTATAGTATACAGGGTGTGCCAGAATTTTCCTTGACACGTGATACTATTCTCCTAACAGAAAAAGTTCAAACTAAAACTGAGTGGAAGTACTATAGGGTCAATTATACTATGCTTTAAACACATTTTCTTTGTACTTCAACCGTTAAAACTCCCCCAACTTTTTTTTCATGTAGCACTCAATAGTGCTACAAAAAAAAGTCTTTTATTTTATTTAGAATCTTATAGTAGCTTTGATTTTATACACAAACCTATATTTTGCGGAATCATTATATGAATAAAATAAGGATTTGTTTGAGGCTTAATAATTATTTTTAATAAAACACATAAAAATAAATACTAAGTGGGCGTTTCAAGGGTACTGAAGGACATATAGGATATATACTTTGAAAACAAATTTTTGTACTTGAACCCCTAAAACCCACCCCCAACATTTTTTTTCAAATAGCTGTTCACATCTTTTCCTACATATATGATTGTTTGTAGTGCCTTTGATTTAATACACAAAACAGTTTTTTTCGTGAAGTCAAAGTATAAGATAAATAAAATAAAGGTTTTTTCAGGCGTAATATTTTCGTAATAAAAAATGATGAAACGACATTAGTTTTCAAAAGCACGTATGATAGGTCATTCAGTACCATTAAAAACCACTTAGTTTCCCTTTTCATCAGTTTTTCGTGTTTTATTTATATTATGCTTATGATTTCACGAAAAAAATAGGTTTGCGTATAAAATCAAAGCACCACAAGACTTTAAATAAAATAGGAATATCATTTATGTAGGAAAACTTATGGGGTGCTATTTGAAAAAAAAAAGTTGGCTGGCAATTTTCCGGGGTTGACGTGCAAAAAAATGTTTAAGCAGTATTTTACAAAATCTGACCATTTAATATTAGCTCGAAGTACTATTAAAGTGGTACCATCGAACCTTATAGCAGTATCAGTACGAATTACAAATCTCCCTTCGAAGTGTTTGGTGAATATCACAGAAGAATCCTTTATCGTGAAGATATCTCGATGTATAACGCCTAACAACTGATTCCGTTTCATTACATCTTTTGAAAATTATAACACAGGTATGCGCTCTGTATCTATACATATAATTACTATTGCAGAAGGGTGCACCGCAACTATAGACGATACTCTTGGCTAGATACCCGTAAAACCCAAAAATTTAATGAAAAATCCCTGCGGGTATTCGCGATTACAAACGCGACCGGATGGTCGCTCGGCGCCTCGCGTGACGTAAACGCTGTGGTGGGGATACACCATCAGGCCCGGTAGCTCTCGATGGTCCCGCCTGAGCAGGGGATATGCACAGAAAGATCAAAGTGTTGAGAACCTGTTATGGCCTGTCCAGCTGCCTTATCAGTTTGAGAGTCCATTCTGGGGAAACACTGACCTTCCATGGCCTGGTTAAGAGCAATCCCGCCACCACCTTTCTTACTAGGTTGAAACGACTGAACACGCAGTTCTGAGGGATCCTTGAATGGATGTACATGTAATCATTTGGAGAGCAACTTTAAAACCTCACATTTGCAGACTACGGCTAACCAAATGTTGAATTATTTTTGTTTGTCAAATATTACACCAGGAATATTTGATCAGATTCACAATATTGAATAACGTACTG
Organism: Callosobruchus maculatus; assembly: GCA_951848785.1. NCBI lineage: Eukaryota > Metazoa > Arthropoda > Insecta > Coleoptera > Chrysomelidae > Callosobruchus > Callosobruchus maculatus. Next base: position 9,197,625 of record CATOUR010000029.1, read on the forward strand.
TAACGAGGATAACCAAATTGGGAGATGAATCCAGCTGTCATATTATATATAATAGGAAATGTAGAACGGATGTTTGTGGCCAAACGAATTGGTCCATTATAATGGTGCAATGTAAATCTAGGTCAATCTGGGATTATGCCAGATATCATGGCATTTTGCAAATCATTAAGTAAACTAATCAAGTTGCAATAGACTGGTTTTGATAATTAAAAAGTCTGGCTGATGATGACGCATTCGTTAATCCTAGTTCCGAATCATAGTAATTAGGTCTATGCAAATTACACACATTACCGACCACAACTATATATTCTTCGCCACTTTTTTTGATATGGTCTTCTGTAAATAAAAACGTTATTTTGCATCCACCAAATCAGAAAACAAAGGAAACAGGATAGCTGACCACAAATGTTATCTTTTGAGATATCGCGGTTTTATGGCGAATGGTGAAGGCGTTTCAACATTCTTCATGAAGATCCGCCAAACTTTTAAATAAGTACCAAGATGTTACAATAATAAATTATAAATTTAATAACAATAAGGGCGGTGGGTTGGCTCAGTGGGTACAGCTTGGGTGCTTTATTTCTGTTTTTTTTTTCAATCAGAAGTACATTTCTACAAACCTCAGCGAGATTCACCACTTGACCATTCACTGTCAGGTTCTAATTGATAGTACTGTTCCTAGATCGGTGCTTGGAAACAGTAAGAATGCCTACAGAAAACATGATCATAGCAGTCGATGCCGATGACGAAACTAATAATAATAAGAAAACTTATCCATTTTGGCCCCACGGCGAGTACAGTAGATCTATATCGCTTATTACAAGGAGCACTTCATGGTACCTACAAAATTTATAAACATAATTCTCCTTAAAATATTGTTTTTACTATCATGCTTACATCCGCATGTAGATTTCTCAATTTAAAATTTGTACCAGACCGACCGTACCGACTTTTTCCGACATTTTCTGGTACGAATTTAAATTCCCTCAAATATGTTTTTATTCATTGGCCTATAAAACACGACTAGTTATTTATCATGATATTTCAACAAATGATTTTGAAATCAATATTATATCCAATATTGTATTATTGTAGACAAATTGAAAAAGGTAATTGGGAAATGTTAATTATGTTCTAATATTACCTCGTTATGGATGTATGTGTATTGGTAACGAGACAGGATTTCAATAATGTATTTTCGTTTAACAATAATAATTATGCATAGCCTATAATAATTTTTGTCTATACAAGTGGTGACGGAAGTACTATTTGGAAAAAAAATTGCACTATATCTGAGGTGGAATAAAGCTCAGAATAACTCAGCTTTTTATATTTTTAGTAAGTAGATCATTTTATTTTGCTAGTGCAACGAGTTCAGTTCAGTTTGACAGCTGGTAAGTTCGGGTGGTTCTTCTAATAATTATTGTATACTGTATATTTTAACTAAGTATATTATGTTAGTAGGAGATATTTGAATCTAAACGGATAGTGGTCGCTTTCTTTATCATCAAATTCTTTTGGAGCGTGTTGACGTCGGCCGAACAGCTCAAGGACCAGCAGTTCATCGGACCATGAGCGCGAAAGCTACAAAATCAATAACCTTTGTTATCTTGTTTGATCTTGCGTTTGAGATCTGCGATCTTAAACTGTTCGGTTATTGATTGATAATTGTTTCTCAAGTACCCGAAGTTCTTGACAGTTTAGCAACGTCAACCGTTGAAAAACCGACTAGCTCGCTTCTCTTTTAGTGGTTGTCAGATGTAGGCAGGTAATGATTCGGCAAAACATAAACCTATTCCTTAAAAAACTAATCAAGACGGTTCAGACGACGGTTCCCGACCATCTGTCAGATTTCCTTGACTTCAGCCAACCTCTCTTGCCATGTAGTTGCTTTGGTGTATTTAGCTCCCTACAGCGCCAGCGGAACAAAACTCCAAACTTCTGGGATGCCGTTTTAACATTACTGACGACCTGGTCAAGCCAAGACATGTTATTGATGTTGATCCCCAAAAGTCTGACGGAAGGTGACTCGACCATTGGGTAACCCTCCATTTCCACAGTTGGTAAGCCAACGTGAGACTTCTTTGTCAGTGTTGTTGCCTGAGTTTTCTGTGCGTTAAACTGTACTTTATTCAATACTACATTTCCTACAACTCATTCTAAACAATAGGATCGCAAATTTGAAACAAGAATATGTAAAACCTTACTAAATTCATGAAAATTATATAATTGTGGCAATAAAACATTTGATTAATTGCAAACCAAATTATCCTCGGGTCCTCTAAGCTGCAAAATCGGCAGCAAAATATCTACTGAAAAATGGAAAGAAGTTTGAGCATATCACGCTAGTTTTGTAGTGCAATTGAAATCACCAGCGTAATGTAAGATGCAACTTACGTTTAATAATGTTTTTGAAGTTCTGAAGTGACCTACAACACGATCCAACTTTTCTCTCTTCAGAATTATAATACTCACAAGAAAACCGGTTAAGCATTTCATACTTCAAACATTTGCACACTGCTGTCGATCCCTTTGTATTTGTATTAAAATGTTTTTTGAGCCTCATACAAAAGGTCAGTCAAAAGCTGAATTTTAAGGTAAACCAGGAACTTGAATATTTTAAACCTAAGGGTCTAGGGTATAGCACGCGAAATTGAGAATCCAAGAAAATACGTATTCCCTCGTTAGCGAGGAGGCGTGGCGGCCTGTTCTCTTTTTCCAGTGTGTGTGTCTAAGATGACGGGAGATAAGTTCAAAAGTCCAAAGGTAAGGACAAAAGGTCCAAAGGTAAGGTCCCAAGGTCACCATAAAAATGAATTTCGCATTTCTAAGCTCCTGACGTTACCTTTAAATCTACAGTAATGATTCAAAAACCAAATTGAAGACGAAAGCTTGTGCTTTATCACCTATTTGGCCCTTTAAATCATACCTTAAGCCTTACTCAAAAGGCCAGTCAAAAACCGAACAACTAAATTTTTAAGCTGTAGAAAGGAAAATATTTCAAAAAATTAAACAAAAACTTCCTCTCGCATACTATACGGAATATAAGTTCATATTTATTCGCCGACTGACTCGTCAGGCAATATAGGAACATTTAATGAGTATTGGGGATGAGATAAATTTCAAATAAATATCCCATGAAATATGAGCGAAAATACGAGGAAACTGAATAATAATTGGACTAGTTGTAGATATTGAAAACATGATTGGAAAGCCGATATTATCAAGGTGAAAAATAGACCATTACGTCAATCAAGATTCTGTAATAAATTGATGTCTGGGTAGACTGTAACCTATATCTCGACATTATTACCAAACTTCCAATGCATTTTCAACTATTCAATGGATCCATCCCTGAAAGCATAATACCTGTTAATACACCTCCTATACAATTTTAGTGTTGTCAGAAGCATTCTTGTCTTAGCAGATCCAGTCGCTTCGAATATAGGCCTTTGTTTCTGTATGAATGCGGGAAACTATATACCTAACCTACTAATATAGGTATCAGATGTTACGTTTACGCTGCAGGCACTTTTACACTGCTGTTCATCCTTTGGGGCAGTAGCGTACCTCAAGAAAACACGCTAAACTCTATTCAAGAAGATGCGATCGGACAAAGTTTTAATTAACTTGTTGATGTAAAGGCACTGCTAGGCGGATGCCAAGCGATACACTACGCTGGCCATAGTTCAGCGTAGGAAAAATACCCCTGGCGTAGAGTAAAAAGATTAGAACAAGAATTGTACAAATGTTTAGGTATATAATTATGATACATAGCATTAAGCTTGAACAGCAGCATACACACAAAATTAGTAGTGACTTTTAAAGAAGATCGAAGTGTCCAAGTTTTGTAATATACAAAAAAGTAGTGTCAATTTTAAACTAATAATACTATATTTACACTATGATAGCATTGTTTGTATATGTTACGGCTAAAGCGATTACTTGGATAGTTTATACACTAGTTGGATATTATACAAACTATCCAAATATCTCGTTATTTGGAAAATCATATTTCAACTAAAATAGCTATGAATATTGGTTGGTTTGTATACTAGCCAGCTAGCTTACAAACTATAGAAGATATCCCGCTAAAGTGTAGACCACAAAGGTACTACACATATTAACCAGTGTTTCTGGTCAGTTTACAAACTATCCACATCATTTGGATAAGGTAATCACCTAATATTTCTAGTAAAACATAATAACCAACTCGATGGTTATTATGTAAATTAACCAACTTTAGTTGGTTAGTATGTAAACTAACTAATTTTCTTTGGTCAATTTAACAGAAAAGTGAGTTTATGTTTATGGCAAGTGCAAGTGTGACGTGTTGGTATTGTTTACTGTCGTGCCTTGTAAAATTTGTTTAAGAACTAGTATCTAGTTACCAGAAATTAATCAGCAGCAGTATCTAGTTACCAGAAATGAATCAGCAGCAGCAATTTGAAAAATTGCTATTAGAATGTACGAGAAAACGTCCCAAAATTCAAAATTAATGAATGACAGTGATTATAATGTACTTCTGCAACATATAAAGAGAATACGCGAACAAGGACCTAACACTAATAACAACAATGATTATCATGTAATGAATACTTATGATGTACAGAGAATCGAATCGAATAGCAATTGTATGTTTTATCTACGAATAAACTTTCCTTTTGACTAAAAATTATTGTCCTAACCTAAAGTAACCAAAGAGGATTGGTTAGTTTGCATTCTAACCAACGAGTTGGTTATTGTGTAGTACTAGAGATATTAGGTGCATAATTTATCCAAATGATGTGGATAGTTTGTAAACTGACCAGAAACACTGTGATATCTTTGTGGTATTATACTTTAGCGGCATATCTTGTATAGTTTATAAACTAGCTGGATAGTATATTAGTATTAGTAACCAACCAAAATTAATAGCTATTTTAGTAGAAATATGATTTTCCATCAAAATAACCAGACATTTGGATAGTTTGTATAATATCCAGCTAGTGTATAAACTATCAGCCGTAACATATATAATCTACAATACAGTAAAGTCGCGATGAGTATACTATAGCTTAGATATGTATATTTGTATTAAGCATTAAAGCATCAACTTGCTTATAATAAATTATCATTAAACTTAATGCTACTTTTTTGTATGTAAAAAACTACATTACTCATAGGTGTGACGTAATTTTCATAAAATGTTCCTGTGGTTTAGAAGATTATTATATAATTACGTAATTCCAAAAACATTTACCACGCATGGGGGCGGAAATAAGGCTTTTTCTGCTTACCCCATGCGATTTTAACTTGTCTGTTCGCGGTACTTCAACAAAATTTTGATTTCAACAGCTTCGTCAACAATCTCTGCAGCCTTGGTTCGATGTTTTATATACTATGGGGCAGGTTTTGCCCTCCAAGTCCGAATATATTGCATGTATTGCTATTTGGGCGTTATACACACAACAATTTTTAGTCCTTTTACTTCAAGGGTGTATTTTTAGCTCCAATTACTTATTTTAATGTGGACGTGGAGGAAAATGCTGAGAGTTCCTTATACCGCCCAACGAACAAATGTTTCCATACTGGATGAGCTCGGTAATCCAAAGAGACTATCCTCCATTGAACGACGAGAATGCTTACATCCCTCGGACATATTCCTAGAAGCGATGATATAGAGAAACTTGTAGTTCAGGGTCATGCCCCAGTGGGCAGCTTGATTTTACTCGTCGGTTTCGAACGCCATCGTGCAACTCGGTACATGTGTGGCCGTTCATTGTGCAATCACGACGGGATTTTGCAGTGTCGTTCTGGTTGCCTTCGAATAAGCGTATCTAGGGTTAGCGACACCTATCAAAAATGTGCGATACACGGCACATGTATAGGAGTTTTCCGTGTCTCTGGAAAGTCAAATCCGCTGAGTATGCAGACAAGAAAAATAAGGCCTACGGAGATCTGTTGTATATTTCTTCATCCATCCTCAAATAATTGTACCAATCCCCTGGCTCCAGACGCAATTCTTCTAATAGATTTATATGGGAGAATTGGCCTCTTTTTAAAAGCCACTCTTTGCGAGAAACTGAAGGAAAACCGAACAGTGTGTGGAGGTATCGTTCCATCGGTTTAACCGACATCGGTTGGCACGTCGTGCAAACCTGATGAAAAAGAACGATGTCTGTGGGGCCCTTATAAGGATAACAGAACATGAAATAATTTGGATAACAATTTGATGGAAGAGGAAGCGATGACGTCAATGACCTTTTTTCTACATTTCATAAAGTTACGCCACTGAATCGCAGAACCTCATTGTGCAATGAGTACACACGATTCGATTCCATTCTACGGGATACCGGAAGCTGGAGAGGGAACGAAACGGAAACCGCCAACCCCGTTCTGTCACTGGAGAATATCGGGAGACCGGAAGCGGAGGGACCTGGTTTCCTAGGGGGAGGCAGGGTAAATAAGGAAAAGCTGATCGTATCAACGATTGTGATGGGGAAGGGGTTATCTGGAATCAGCCAGGTCTGTCCGTCCAATAATCCCCCGATCGCCTTATCTCAAGCCATTAACGAGACACAAGGCTTTTTCTTTGCCCTTCTGTCATATCCAAAATTAATAGGTTGTCTGGTGGTGATGTGCAATCAGACGTCTATAAAGTTGAAATTGAAGAAACCGAGTCAAGTAGATTGTCTGAGCATTTTCCATAGATTCTCATAGACATCCAAATCCGTCTACCTTTTAGCTTAAGATTACATCTAATGGCGCCCATAAATTATACTTAATAACTTTTTTTTTAACTTTGTAAATTAATTTCCTTAAATAGATATTGGCCAAATTTACGGAATACATATAAGTTGGATCACTGCGCAAAAATATCAAAACGCAAATGGGACACCCTGTATATTTGTGCCTGTGTTCCTCCCGATAAGACAATTCCAACAAACTAGCACAGTCTAAAGTGATTAGTTCAAGAGCTACAGGTACTAGAAGGATTGTATCACGCTAAAAGCGTATAGTGATACAAAATGGTCTTACCATACCTGGGACATTGTAGATTATATTTTAGAGCTCGAAAATATTTTTATTGATAACGTTAACAATCTAGTTTCTACAGTAGCAATTGGAATGACAGTGAAAAGCAAAATGTCAAAAATAATTCATTCACATCCATGTAAAGCATTTCCACATGATTATCTTTTAAAATTGTACATACGAGTTCTTATATACTATACCATAAAATTTATAAACTGTGATCTCAAAATAAGCCAAATAAACAAAACATTAAGGTAAAAATACTATACAGCACCATTGAACCGTCAGTTTTTACTTATCTACGAAATAGCTACAATATGTGAAATCATTTGAGATTCATTAGTAATAGTTTTACCAGGCTTTATTATTGATATCCATTTATGTAACTTAGTACATTAGCAAAATAAACGTTATATTTGTATGTCTAAATCGGCCGTCAATACATTTACAATACATTTTTCAATGATCCTCGTATATACGTAAAACCCAGGCGTTAGCAAGTCCCCGCTAAAAGACCCTCGTACTTGAGCAAAAACCAACGCAAAAACTAACTGGCGCGTGCGGCCGCGGCATCGCCTTCATGTGGGTTCTTCAAAGTGCTGACGGAGAGTGATCCAACTTATATGTATTCCGTAAACTTTGATATTGGATACAGAACTTGAGAGAATTTTAGTCCCCCTCCAAAAAAAAGAAAAAAGAAATATGTTCGAAGATGCTCGTAGTATAAAACGTAGATATTATTATATATGGTTTCCAACATACAAGCTTTTTTCAGAGATTATTTTATAGGGAACTGCAAAAATAAGGCTTACGCCAACAAAATCAACACCCTAGCCCTAGAGCATAATGGATAACAATATTCGTGACTCAAAAAACTCCTCTTAGAAACTGCCAAAAAATAATGGAAATCGTATTGAAGCGTGTGCGGCTCCAGAAGTGGACAGTATGATATTATTTTTCATAGATAATTTGGGTGTCCCAGAATATCCTTGACAGGTCATGTTCTCGTTTCAAAATCAAGCTCAGTTTTTTTCGTAAAGTCATAAGCATAAGTCACAAACATAAGGTACATAAAATAAATAGTTGTTTGAGGCGTAATATTTTCGTAACAAAAATAGATAAAAAAGAAAACTGAGTGATCCTTTCAAGGGTACTAAATGACCTATAATACTATGGCTTCGAAACATTTTTTTACTTCAACCCCTAAAACTCACCCCCAACTTTTTTTCAAATAGCACCCCACAGCTTTTCTTACATAAATGAAATCATTATATTATATGAAATCTTGTTTCATACACAGATCAATTTTTATCGAAGTCATAAGCGTAAGATAAATAAAAGATGGATTTGTTTGAGGCGTAATATTTTACTTATATATAACATCAAAGGTACCACATAATTTTGAATAAAATAGGGATATCATTCAATAAGGACAACAAAATAAAAAAAATTGGGTTTTCGGGGCTAATGTACAAAACAATTTTATCTAATGCAGGGTATGATAAACCCTGGACGTGAAGGAGAATGCTGAGAATTCCTTATACCGCCCATCGAACTAATGTTTCCATACTGGATGAGCTCGGTAATCCAAAGAGACTATCTTCCATTGTGTCGACGAGAATGGTTACATTCTTCGGACATGTTCACAGAAGCGATAATATGGAGAAACCTGTAGTTCAGGGTCACGCCCCGAGTGGGCGGCACCGTGGCCGTTCCCCTACACGCTGGGTGGATGCGACGAAACAGTTGCTAGATGTGAGTATCAAGAGCGCCACTGAACTGACAGTAAATCGCGAACGATGGCAAGCTACAGTTCTCAAAACTATTGATAATTTCGTGTCGGCAATACTCTAGCTCCGACTTAATGCATTTTACGATTCACAACATGTCTGTTAAGACAGTGTGACTATGATAATGATGAAAAACCCTATACTACCTTCAAAATTACAACACAGTTATTGTTCGAACTATTTCTCGTTACGGGAATATCACCTGTCAAAGAAATTCTGGAACATAGGAGGTATATAGAAGATTGTTTGGGATTCAAGTAAAGAGCGACAATAATGGCTTGCTCCGTTGTTTGTTACTTTGGTGGTTATTTCTTATTGGAGACGTTGCTGTTATTTCTATAAATGACAAAGTCGACAACTAGTTTGCCAGAGAAAATGCCTGGAATGAGGAAAAACAAGCAAAAATAATGCCAGCTCGACAGCGCACGTAAGAAAATCAATTGATGATAGCAGAAAAGGGCAACGAAACGTCTTACCACCCATATTCTTCACGAGTAATCGCGATATATTCCTGGTCTTGACTTTCTCTCCATGTTATCAGAAAATAATAAACTGTTATCACAGTAATGTGTGGGAAGTACTGTCAATCAGTTTGACTTCATTTTACTTCCCACGCCGATAGGTGAGGGGAGTATTGTATTGTGATAGCGAAAATTTTCGATTTTGAGATAACACGCTTTTTGGGCGTTTTATGATGTCTACATAACGAAAATCCACGTCACTCATTTCCGTCGATCTGTCTGTCGGTCTGTCTGTGTGTCTGTCTGTCTGTTGGCGTTTTTCTAACGTCGTAATCTCAGTAACCGCTGCATGGATTGTGATGAAATTTGGGCAACAACATGCTGTGGGGTCGTAGTAGGTAATGCTGCTATAATTTTGAAAATCGGTCCATAGGCGGCAGAGTAATTAGCAAAAAACGATAATTTTAAATATTCCCCAAACTTTGTTTTTAGGCATTTTAGGTGTTCCTGATCATTTTCTACTTTTTTTGGGTGGGGGTGAAATTTGGGGTGGTTAGGGGGTGGGGGGTTGTAAAGTTGAAAAATGTGTTGTAATCATATTAGGCTGTCCATTGACCTGTGAAAGAAGGACCTAGAGGCATAATACACTTTTTTAGGTCCATCCAAACATTCATTGCTTTGCCTATTCCAGAAACCAAGGGACTCGTTTTGTATTGGGTAACGTGGAAACTAATAAATTGATCTTGCTGTAATGTTGACACAGTTATTTCTGTGGTGAGGATAGAAAACGCGTATGGTTTTTAGAAATCGTGTCAGTGGTGGCGCAGCAATAATAAAAAAATAAAAAATATGAAAACAGCTCAGACTTCGTTTTTCGGCTTATTAGGGGTTCCTGATCATTTTATACTTTTTTGTGTAGGGGTGAAATTGGAGTGGTTGGGGATGGTGAAATAATACAAAAATAATAAATAAACAAAAAATATAACAACAGCTCAAACTTTGTTTTTCCTAATAATGGTAGGTGTAATACGTTTCCGGTAGCTTAAAATAAATAGTCACCTTGGAACAACTTCTGCATATGTTGCCGCATCCTTAGCTGCTGTATGAATGATAAAACGTTACCACATGAGAGAATTTGAAGAATTATTCGCAGTTCAACCCATCTCTGAAATAGCATGGCTCATATATTGAGAATTTCAGCGCCATGTTCATATGTTATTTTTAGTTATATAAAAATGTCCCCTCGTGTCCCCCGATGCCGCTAGTAGTCCCTTCAGACCTCGACCCAAAGCCCTCCAACCGAACACCAAAATTCAATTTGTTCCACTTTTCCTGTCATAGAGGGCGTCCTGTATGCTGCGTAGTAATGGAAAAATATTTTTTGTCCCAACCTCGTCGAAATATGTGCAGACGGGGTGAAAATCAAAGGGAGATTAGCTTTTACGCGATCGCTGTTGAGATGAGATTACTCCATTTTGTGGAAAAAACGGAAGTTTTGATGCTTTTTACGTTTTGTCCGATACATGGCATGAGAACAGCTAACGGTAGTTCGAGCTCAGTGTAAGAGGATTTATTATTCGTACGGAACAACTAAATAAATGAACTATGAAAGCTCGACATGCACTGCGCAATTTAACTTCTAAAACTTGACCTATGCATTTCTCTATTATTTCTTGTTGTTTGCCTGGTTCGTTTGATAAAGCGCGTACCTACAGAGCGTTTTACTGTCCATCCCGATAGGCCGAGGAGTATTATAAATTTTATATTTCCCGGGAGTTTTTTTAATACCCGGAAATACTAACAAAGACCACGTCACTCTTTTCCGCTGGTCTGTCTATCGTCTGCTCGGTAATCCTAACGTCAACTATAACAGGAGTTCGACACAAAAACACCACAAAACCGCGAGAATAAGTCACACTAACACTCTACCGCTAACCACCAAGTTTATGTTTGGAAGAGAGCTTGCCCGTGTAGGGGCGGGTTAGAATATCTCCCATCGTATATCCTGCGTATCGTAAAAGGCGACTAAAAGGAACACCGAACTACTGTCGGTATAAGCAGTAACCTCTTCTCAACCAACAGCTTCGGGTGAACGAGTTGAGAAGAGTCAGGACACCTTCTTGTCATTGGGGTGAGAAATTGCCCCTAAAGGCGGATGAACCAGTAGATACCATCTGGTCAACGGCATGAGGATGCAGAAAGCAAATGGGAAACTACTGCATTAAAGATCTTAAAGATATCCCAAGAGAAACTCGTAAAATGTGTAAATGCATTTTACGAGTTCACAACATGTCTGTTAAGACATTGTGATTATGATGATGAATAGAGCTGAGTGTTTAATATAGATATAAGAAGGGGCTTACGGCTACTGAGTTCCCCCATTCTTTCCATTTGCAGAACAGTATCATGCAATAACCAGTCAGTCTTTGTGGTAGAATAAAGACTATAGGATCACGAATTCGAAAGTTCTGCATTTCGAAAAGAATGAGCATACAATATTTTGTATCTTTCTAGCAAACTGAAAAAAATCTAAGTCGTTTAAGTTCAACAGGAGCTCAACTTGTTTTGTTTTTTATTCTACAGTCTTTTAAATACAACTCTTAGAATTAATTAAAATTTTCCCTTAACCCCTAAACGCCGCTCATATAGAACTGTATCTATATGTATGTAAAAACCATTTACATGTATCACAGTGTTCGAAAAAGTTGAAAGCTCTTCTGAAATGCCGAACCATATGTATACTGTCAACGAATAAAAAGTGAGCTGTCCACAATGGCCAACTAGATCCAGAAATCGGTTTTTCCATTCAAAACTTTTCATTTCACGAATTATTTCCCAACAATATAGCTCATAATAGTCCGTGTTTTGGGAGCACATTCATTTTTGTATTGCTCATGGACCGAGGCTTTGCTTGTTTTATCGCTATGTATTCACGAACGATGAATGGTATGTGAATTTGCTGAAACGAAAATGCACATAGCCGCAGCTCCATAAAAGATAAGTACTTGTTCTGAGTCCCATTTAATTAACATTACTCAAGATTTCACGAAAATGTCTAGCTTAAGGGTATATTTAATTAACATTACTCAAGATTTCACGAAAATGTCTAGCTTAAGGGTATAGCGCGCGAAATTGAGAATCCAAGAAAAGACGTATTCCCGTGTTTGCCAGGAGGGGTGACTGCCTGTTCCTTTCTCCAGTGACACTATAAAAATTAATTTCGCATTTCTGAGCTCCTGGAGTTACCTTTAAACTTACTGTAATAATTCAAAAAGCAAATTGAAGAAAGCTTGGGCTTTTTCACCTACTTTGCTTTTTTTTGATATCGTGTTGGGTTGTTAAATTACAGACGTTCTGAGTTTTTTGCAAACGAAACATTTTTTTTTTAAGTTGCTCTTAGATCTCATTGATTAAGGTCTTAACTATCATCTTCTGAAATACTGTGTATGTAGTTTGAAAAACAAGTGAGTTCTGTTCGAAATGGGAATCTGTGTTTTAACATGGCAAATACATAATATTATGTATAACTGTGTATACCGAGGTGGAATTATTTTAAGGAAACTTCAAGATTTTCCTATCGGATTAAGCTCGATTAGTATAACGATTTTCTCATTGGATCAAACATCGTCAATTGCAAGTTCAAATATTATTTTCAGTAAAATACAAATTATAATGCTAAGAGCGTTGATGGAAATTGATTTGATACTACATTAGTAGTTGTCTCAGATGGACTCAAGATCTCAGAAAAGTTACAAGAAACGCATGGTTGAGGGAAAATATTGAATTTTTTACATACACATCCAAGAAAAAACTTAGATAATGCCTTATTCGGTAAAGATAATCCTCAATAACTTTTGTCTTGTAGCTACAGGATCATTTTTAGGAAATACATCAACACATTAACAAGCATAAAAAATTATTGTATATTTAAATACTGGAAAAGATTCAAATTAAGAAGCTGATAATACGAATTAAATTAAATTAAATAACTTGAAATACAATATGTCGCGTTTGTGAATTCCTATGACACAACGTTGACGTATCACTGTCATATTTGTATGTTCCATTTTAAATCTTTGGGTTATGGATGCTTTCCACATTTATCATACTCAGCCACAGTCAATCCTGTTTTCTTATTATCAGTGCCTATGTCTTTTTAATGTGACGTGATACCTACAATGTGGAAAAATCAGAATACATTCAACCATAATTTACAATACCAAGACGAATGAAACACATAAACCATGGTAAGCCATATACACGAACAGAAAGCGCTCTATAATAAAATTCATGTAATATATTTCTCTGCAAAGCATAGCCTCTATGCATTACAAATAAATAATAATACATTTACTGCGAGCACTCCCACCACTTTTCGTATCAACCCTATATAGTAACGTATAAGGATGCAGATTAACTAGTAACAATACATGCACCAGGAGAACTTCTCACAAACTTTGAGAGCAAAACCAGTGTAACTTAACCGCCCTTTTCCCAAGCTTTTGTAGAACATGTATTACATTTCTATGTTCGCGTTTAAACTATACATGATATCGCCACAGTAGCTGTAGTTGCATATAAACTAAATACGGATTTAAGCTGCTTTCTGGTCGACCGCCCAGTACTCTATGAAATGCCGACGGACACATTCCATTCTACTCCACAGCTGCGGAGAGAAAGCAAGCACTTGTGTATATCCATGCGCGCGACTTTCATGTTCCATTGAAATTTTTGCTTTACTATTTGGAAGAAGCTGCAGTTGCTATAAACTACGAAGGATACCAGAAAAGTTCTGCAATAAGACTCAACATAGCAGCGCCGGGCCAACTCGATACGTCGATGAGCTCAGATGTTCATTAGTAAGAGTAAAAAATACTTGCGATGGCACCGTGGTCACTAAATGAGGTATGGCCAGTTTTGCGTTGTAATTTCGTTGTTTAAACCCAGTTCGTAGAGGAGAGAGTTCCAAAGGAAAAATTTCACTTTGAAGGATGCTAAGGCCACGAATGCCAGAAAAACGTTAATGCTATGAGAAAAATGCTTATTGAAGATACAGGGTGAGTCAAGCTCAACGCCTCGGACTGTTATGACCAAACGATACCACTTTTCAAAAAATCAACTTTACGAGTATATGTAGGTCGATTTGGACTACATTTGAACAATAATGAATGTTATACAGAGTGTCTAATAAAAGCATGACATATCAAAGTTGTGTTTTTTAAATGGAATACCCTGTATATTATTGCATATTTGGATTCCCGGGTCAATTTTAGTGAGACTTTATGTATCACAAATGGGACTTTAAGTGAACGGTTTAGGTGCAAATTACAATTTTTGGTAAAAGTAGGTATCATAAAAAAATTGAATATCGCATCAGTTATAAAACCTAGAGGGCTGTGACTTTGCCTTGTCACTAAGCATGGAATGCGTCAGCTTAGGTTAGGCTGTCAAGTTTAAATCACATTTGTACTTGGAGAAATCGGTAGATTAATTGAAAAAAACTTCAATCAGTGGTAACTTGATTTTTTCAAATGGGAATGCATAACTTTTTTATACGATCAAATGTGCAGTTTGATAGGCTTTTTGACGATATTAGGTTGTGGGTATCAATCTCTGGTAGTTTTCATTTAATTTCGAGATTTCAATCAAATCGGTGTTTTTCACCTAGACACAAACTAGCAGGTCATGAAATATAAACAAAAAACAATCCAGATCGAAGAAAACAACTAACTTCGCAAAAATATCCAGGATAACTTGAGTAAAAGGACAAACTAAAAAAATTCCCTACAACAAATCAAGTCTAACCAGAACAAACGGCGGTAACATGGTCAAAAAGAAGCTGGAGTACGACAGAAATGGACAACTTTTACAGCCTACTGCTATGCTACTGCAATGTTCTAGAGATTAAAAATTTCCAAAATCACTAAAAACTTTGAAATGACAGCAAAACTTTCAGCGATTGTTGCCAGTCTAATATCTTCAGAAAGCAATTTCAATGGTATAAAACAGTAGTCATTTCCGTTAAAGTCAAAAGTAACAATACCTCTGACTGTCTGACTGTAGTCCTTTAAAGTTTTCAGTATCTATTAGCAAGATCGCAAGAAAAGGGATACTGACAAATCATATTTTAATTTTCTGCCAGGTAAACTATGTTTAATAGTTTGAACAGATTTTTAATTCATTCTCGTTTTCGGTGATCTTGCTTATGGGTACTGAAGAATTCGCAGAACTTCAGTCAGAGGTATCGGTCACTACTTTTTTAAATCACTAAATGTGAAATTTTATTCTGAAACTATCAAACTGCCAGTAACATTCGATAGTAGATTTCCTTTCATTTCAAAATTCTTAATGGTTTTCTAAATTGTCAATCTTTAGAATATTGTAGTAGCTGGTATGCTGTGAAAAATATCCATTTAAGACACGTATTCCAGCTGCTTTTTGACCTCAGATATGTTACCTCTGTTATTTCTTGTTAGAGTTGATTTGTTGTAAGTCATTTTTATAATTTTGGCTCTTTGCTCTAGTTCGTCCATATCTATCTGTTAGGTTAGTTATTTTCTTCCATCTTAATATTTTTTTTGTTTATATTTCATGGCCAGCTAAGTTGCTTATAGGTAGAAAAATTGAAAAACCACCGGTTTGATTGAAAATTTGGAATTAAATCAAAACTACCAGAGATTGATATTTACAGTCTCGTATCGTTAGAAAGGCTGTCAAATTTTACATTTGATTGTATAAAAAAATTAAGCATTTCCATTTGAAAAAGTCAAGTTCCTTAATTATCTACCGATTTCTCCTACTACAAACGTAATTCAAACTCGATCGTCTAACATAAGCTGACGCATTTCATGCTTGGTGACACGACAGAGTGACAGCCCTCTATGTTTTATAGTAGTTCCGATATTCAATTTTTTTCTGACATCTACTTATATCAAAAACTGTGATTTGCAACTAATCGGTCTGATTTAAGTACCATGTGTGATACATAAAGTCACACTAGCATTGACCCGGGAATTTAAATATGCAATAATATAGAGGGTGTTCCATTTAAAAAAACATAACTTTGATATGTCACGCTTTTATTAGATACCTTGTATAAAAGTCATTATTTTTAAAATATAGTCCAACTCGACCTACATACACTTGCAAAGCTAGTTTTTTGAATCGTGGTATGATTTGGTTACAAAAGTCCGAGGCGTCGAACTTGACTCACCCTGTATAGGCGAGTGACCTACTAAAAGACAGAGGGTCCTTTAGGCCTAAATGTACCAGCAATTTGTTCGATTCTGCATGATCACGGACGTGTCTTTTTGAACACACAAAGACGTCACAGCTAAGTGGTATACTCAACAGTGCTTGCCTAAAGTTATTGGAGTTAAAAACCTAACCACCGCCCTAAAGTCTACACGGAATATTTGACCACGACAGGACTGAAACTTCTCACACACCCCCCTTACAGTCCAAACCTTGCTCCCAGCGACTTTGCCTGCTTCCTATGGGAACATTAAGCTACAAGGGAGGCGGTTTTCTAGTTATGGTCTTCTGCAGGCTTGAGACTAAAAGTGTTTTAACTCGGGCATAAGTGATTTAAGCCCTAGTTTCGGAGGATGGAGACATGAATTGGATATAGAGAAAATTACTTTGAAAAAAATGAGACAAATAAAGCTGTATTGCAAAATTCTCCTAGTACCCTTGGTGAATACAGGTTTAAAACAGCTTTCTGGTCAACCACCGCCAAATAATGCTCCTCTCTCTGAGAGTAGCCGACAGAAAAGGTCTGCCTGTACGCCATCTGGCACCCGAAGGTAACGGCAACCCAAAGAGAATCGCTGCTAAACAGCAGCAGACTTCTTGGTGGACTGCCACGGCGCGATCGCTTGGGCTGATCAGAAGAGCGCGCTTCTATATGCTACAGCATATGACAGTCGATATACGAGGGTTGCTCTACATTTCCGTCAATCCACCAGTACGCAGACAGCTGTTTCACGCTTATTAGCGATAATCACTACGCCATAGGTCGATGTAGAGCAACCCTCGTATATGTTGTAGCATGTTGTGGCATATAGAAGCGCGCTCTTCTGGCCAGGCCAAGTGAACGCGCCGTGGCGTTCCACCAAGAAGTCCACTGCTGTTTAGCAGCGACTTTCTTTGGTTTGTTGTTACCTTCGGGTGCCAGATGGCGCACAGGCATATCTTTTCTATCGGCTACTCTCACATGCTTCACATGTCTGGTAGACATGAAAATTCTGATGTCTTTATCTCCGTCATTCGACTTATGGCGCACTGATGATCGCTAATAAGCGTGAAACAGCTGTCTGCGTACTGGTGAATTGACGGAGATGTAGAGCAACCCTCGCTCCTCTATAGAAAGCCGGTAGAAATGTTTCATTCTACTTCATAGTTGTGGAGGGAAAACAAGCATTCGTATATGCATGCGCACGATTTTTGCGTTCCATTGAAATTTTGTACTTCAATCGTAATTGAGATAGTGAGTAACGGTACCCTCCTTTTGCATATGACAGGTGTTACTTGAAAGTACCCACCACATAAACGACATGTAGTAGGATATGGTCAATCATGGTTCACCATGGCTACCCCAAATAAAACTCTCTAGAAGGCTCAGTTTTCTGATAATTCTATTACAAATAAATAGTACATCATATTCACTGCGAGTACTCCCATCACTTTACGTAACTACTCTGTATAATATATGGACGCAGATTAACTAGTAACAATATATGCAAGAGAACAACTTCCAACAAACTTTAGGAGCAAAACCGGAGTAACTAAACCGCCCTTTTCGCGAGCTTTTGCAGAACATGTAACCCATTTCTATGTTCATGTTTGAACTGTGCATGAAATCACCACAGAGTTGCAGTTGCTATAAACTAAATACGGATTTAATGCAGCTTTCTGGTCAACCGCCCAATACGGCTCCTCTCCCTATACAAAGCCGGCAGAAACATTTCATTCTACTCCACAGTTGCGGAGGGAAAACAAACACTCGTAGCAAAGCGTGTATCCATGCGCACGACTTTCATGTGTTCCATTTGGTGTGTGTATCGGCGAAAACAAACAAGTATAATTTAACGAGTGTTTACATTTTAAAGCGACAGCTCTCTAAAAAACTGCTGTGCGAAAGCGATTCTGTAGCGGGTAGTTTGTTGTTCGAAATGCATCTAATGGCTCTCGATTGTTTCCAGTCCCACATTCATTGCTGTTATTTCTGTTATCTGTAGAAAATATGACGTCAAATGGCCTGTCTCAATATTTCCAAACATTCCCGGTAGTAACAAAATTTTTGGATTTACTAAATTTTTCACCCCCTCTAGCTTCCAAATTTCGCCTTATACCTGTAAGCACTAACTGTAATAAATAATCAAAAATTAGAGTATGCATCATTGGTGAGGAGCCCGTATTACAATAAACACATAGCCCTATTAAAGTTAGTTCCAAGACTAAACTCATGAAATAGCTGTATGTTTTATTGTGAAAATTCCAGAACAAGTATATTGCGTAATTCACCCATCTACAAGATGCGTAATAAATTCTTCTATCTGTCATCTACATTTCATATAAATATAGAGACATCAGTATACCAAGAAATATCTTCAATTAGTATTTTTTGAACACTTCACCACCTGTTCCGTGCTTCTTTATATTATTTATATAATTTATGCTAGATAAATCTATATAATCTAACCTGTCTAAGCTATTTCAACGAAGTACCAGCAATCTTCAAGGGCATCAATTCAAATTGAACAAAGAAGCCTTCAGGACAACAGTACGGCAGCATTTTCTTCCCAACAGAATTTTTGACCGTTGGAACAGTTTACCAGGATATGTTGTGAACTTTCTTAGTGTGAACAATTTTAAAAACAATTTGGACAATCTCCTTGAGGTACGATACTTTAATTCTACCATTACACTTCTGTACTCCTATTTTATGTTCTCCTCCTGTTCGGAGTTTATAGCCTTCGGGCTCAACTCTTATCTATTAATTAATAATAATGGCAAACATAGATACCGTGTAACACAAGACCACATTAATGAAAAGCAGTCATACACCTGGCTGCAGGATGACTAGCTCTTTCCAGAAACGGAGGGCTTTATGCTTGTTATCCAGGACCAAGTCATTGCGACACGAAATTACAAGAAGTATATAATTAAAGATCCGTCTATCACCGACGATAGTAGCAGAAAATACCACCAGCAGAAGGAAACAATAGAACATATAACAGGTGGATGCAAAGCTCTCGCTGGAGCTGAGACATAACTCTGCAGCCAAAGTTATACATCAAGTACTGGCCACAACAAACAAACTAACAGAAAACACGGATCTATATTATAATTATACACCGACCTTAGTACTCGAAAATAATCAATTCAAACTATACTGGGACATTGAAATACATACAGACAAAACCATCCCAGCCAATAGACCAGATATAGTTTTTCATTCTAAGGCAGATAAAGTGACCTATTTTATAGATATTGCGATTCCCAATGATTTGAATATCCAAAACACCTACGCTGGGAAGATATCTAAATACATAGATCTTGCCATAGAAATAAAACGGCTCTGGAAACAAAACAAAGTTATTATTGTCCTCCTTATTATGTCAGTCTCAGCCTTACAACAAATACATTTACACCACACCTACAACAGTTGGGCCTGGACGAAAAGTTACACAAAACCTTGCAAAAGTCTGTAATTGTCAAGACCTGTATCATTGTACGGTCCTTCCTGAATTCCGAATAAAAATAGGTCAGGTGTTGACTTGGCACAGCCCGTCAATACTTGTTACTACCGCAACTATTCGAGAAAAAAAATGAGAAAATAGGAAATAATAATAAATTATTATTATCTGTTTTTATGTTTTTACGTCTTGTTTTTGTAATTTTATTATTGGCTTGTTATTTATGTACGAGTTAAAATGTTTATCATTGTTTTATATTATATTTCACTGTGAGAACGTAGCTGTCACGATTTTTAAATTACACAGAGTGTTCATTTGAAAACTTCCCACACCGAATTTCTCGAGAACCGCTGATTAAAAGGAAAAACGCCAAGACACGACAAAAGATTTGTCAAGGGGGAAACTTTTCAACCAAAAACTATTTCACCCCCCCTATAGACTCTGACCCCAAGGATCACCACCTTGAAAATTTTAAATGATAAGAGGTATCGAGTAATATCTTGTTTCAAAGGTATGTCGAAGTCCTTTATTCAACACTATACTAATGTAATTGGTTGGAGAAGTAAATTTGAATTTGAGAAAAAAATTGAACTTGTTCAAATAGAATACAAAAACATACGAAAATATCAGTTTTTATTGCAATATGTGTTCAAATGTTGCCCGTTATTGGCCAAGCAATGATATAGGCAATTTTCAAATTCCTGACGGGCAGTTTGAATGACCTTCGTCAACGCATTATCGGAAGCTGTCATTATATCCCACAACATGTTTTAGCAACAAAATTTTTCGAATTAGTTGAATTTGACACATAGTGCAACCTCTTTATATATTTGATTTCTCTAACAAAAAGGACGGCAGAATGGAACGTTCCAAATGTTGTACGTGGTTAAGATATTTATGGCTCGGAAATATAACTATTTGTCGACTGTCTCCTAGGTTATAAAACCATCATGAAACAATACCTCAGATGAGAGTACTCTGCCACGTCCCTTTACACCCGGTTATCTGGCTATATGTAGTACGCCGTAATTGAGGTGCTGAGAGAGACAGAAAGGATATTCCTGTTTCCCTTGGTGATAATTTCACAGAATTATATATCTGGCAAGAGAGAAAACATCTACTTCTTCTAGATATTACGTTTCCCAAATAAAAGTTTCATTACAAGTTTACGTTTAGAGTCAAATTTCAAATAGATCACAGCTTATATTATGGTGATTAGCTTTTTTGTGAGAAGTGCAGCTATTATCAGATTAGTAAGAGTGTAAGCGTGTTTAATGGAATGTTAGACGTTAGGCGTTTAGACGTTAACATTATTTATAAAATATCTATAAAAGATGTTGATCTTGGAAGTATCAAACGTTACCATATTCTCGAGCGGATTACCGCCTGTCCATTAGATCTCCAGATCCTTTGAAAGCTAAGCTGCCGCTGCCAGCCTTCTGCGTCCCACAGAGATCATGACA
This sequence comes from Callosobruchus maculatus, assembly GCA_951848785.1. Classification (NCBI taxonomy): domain Eukaryota; kingdom Metazoa; phylum Arthropoda; class Insecta; order Coleoptera; family Chrysomelidae; genus Callosobruchus; species Callosobruchus maculatus. The sequence goes on from CATOUR010000029.1 coordinate 9,219,056, forward strand.
CCTGCATGCTAAGCACTGTTATTATGCAAAACTGTGGATTGGGTTTGTCGTGCTAGAGAGTAGATCACTGATGTGAAGCAGGAACAATCTCAGAGCCAATACTGATCCCTGCGGAACCCCTTCATTGATATTATGAATGGAAGAGGAAAAGCCGTCTACCACGACAGAGGTTTTTCGACCTGAGAGGAAGTCTACAAGCCGACCGCAAAGCCTAACAGGGAGGCCGTAAAACAGAAGCTTGTTTAGGAGAGCTGAATTCGAAAGTAATGACGTGAGTTTCGCCAAAGAAATGGATGAGTTCGTTCCACACATGTGTGACTTAAACCAGGAAACTTGCAGTTGATCTTTGACGTCCGAATCCATAATTATCGTCTGTCATTGATTAAGTGATGGAGCCCAAGGTATTTCGTGAGCTTTTTGTTGATTCAACCATCACTTAATTGACCACATCAAGCACAGCTATAGGCCTGTAGTTAATTGGAACGGCCTTCGATCCCTTTGTTTGGAACCGGCTGGACGCAAGCTGTATTCCAGTCTTTTTTTAAGGTCAGCCTTTCACAGAGGCTGAAAGCCTATGGCGCTATAGAAGTGCCGCGAGAGGATAAGTGTCGGTGCACGTTAGATTTGAGACGCTACAGGTTGTAGCCGTCGGGAAACAAATGCCACGACGGCTTATTCCACAGTGTCGAAGTTCTCCAAATGAAGGAATGTTGGAGGAGACTGATCCGGGGAGTGGGGTCTTCGACCTGGTAAAGATGAGCTCGCAGAGCCTCTCTAGTGTTCCTCGTACGGACGGCCTTTGCTGTTATTATCTGGGAGAGCTCACTCGAACATCTTCCGTGATAGAATCTGTAAAACAGGAACAGGTTAGCCACCCTTCTTCGATGTTCCAGGCTGTGGAGGTCCTTTGTGGGGTTAGACGTATCGATTAGTCTAATTTGCTCTCTTCAGGATAGTGTACAGAAGCTTTAGAGAATGCTTCGGAGCGTATCCCCACACATGGGAACAATACTCCAGCGATAGTCGGACCTGTACCTTGTAGAGCAGCCGTAGTCGGACCTGTACCTTGTAGAGCAGCCGTAGTTCTGGTGTATACAGCTTCCTACAGCGAAACAAAACTTCAAGCTTCTGGAACGCCGTTTAGCAATACTGACGACGTGGTCGTGCTTGATCCCAAAAAGCTTTGGGAAGATGCTGAAATCGTAAGACATCCGAAAGAGGCGGGTAAGTAAGTATGTCAAGCGACTTCAGCACCTTCCAGACTATCTTTGTGCTAAACGTTATTTCGATCATTGCTTGGGGTACTTTCGGGACAGATGGTACTTGGACACTGGATGAGACATTTGTAGTGGAATACAGAATATTGACAGTAGTGAACAGCGACATAGTTTTTGGTAAAGCATTGCAGGTTGTCCAAAAAACGTATTGGCTGTCATGGGAAGTGAAATCGACCGAAGCATAATACTCCAGAAATGCCTGAATCTGAACAAAAAAGATCCCCATCAATTTTTCCGCTCTTCTGAAAGCCGCCATGCAATAAAGCGGCATGTAGTACACAAACTACGTGAACATCTCGAAATTCCATCCCTATTGAATCCATCCCCTTCGTGCGACGGCATCGAACGTTCACCTTTTGACAAAGGCACGTCCGCAAGAATATTCGCCTCTTCGGCCGCCGGTAAATTGACACCTCCATAAAATAACAATAACGGGTACGTGCCCTCCCCCGGTCTGGCAGGGATATTGTTTCGCGGAAACCACCACCGCAGAACACCCCCTCCAACCACCCCCGTCGTCGAAACGCTCGAGGATCCTCTTCATATCCTGTGTTTATGACGGGCCGATTAGTGCGGTCATCCTGGCTTTACGCTTCGAAGAATACGGCGGCAATTCCATATTTTACGCTTCCTGGTTTACTTGCAAAATAACAAACAACCACCAAATATAACTGTATTTATTGAACCGAAAAGAGTTAATTAAATTCATGGTGCTTTATTCGCCCATCAATAAAAACCACATATACCTGAATATAAACGTTAATGTCGTTTTGCCCACTTATGTAGCCTTTATCAAAGTACAAAAACAAACAACAATTTGTAAATAATTTTTTTATATGTCTTTTACTTTCCACACCGTTAGGATAGGTATTGTGATCGGAAAAAATTTCGATTTCAAGAGCTTTTTGGGCATTTTATGATGACTATAGGACGAAAATCCACGTCACTCATTTACATCGGTCTGTCTGTCGGTCTGTCTATTGGCGTTTTTCCTCCTCGTAATCTCAGTAACCGCTACACGGATTGTGATGAAATTTGGGTAGCAATAGGCTGTGAGGTCGTAGGTAACGTTCCTATAATTTTGAAAATCCATGGGTGGCGGAGTAATTGACAAAAAAAAAAAAATTCCAAATATTCTTCAAACTTCGTTTTCAGGCGTTTTAGGGGTTCCTGATCATTTCCTATGATTTTTTTTGTGGAGGCGAAATTGGGATGGGTGGGGGGTAGAGGGTTGTAAAATTGAATAACTCGTCGTGTGCATGATCGACTGTCCATTGCCCTGTAAAAGAAAGATCTAGTGGCATAATACACTTGTTTAGGTCCATCCAAACATTGCCTTGCATATTACAGAAACCAAGGGACTTAGAATTTCATAATGTACATAATTATACATAGGAGTAGCTTTAGATCATTTGTAAAACTGAAAAATTTCTTTTATTCATAATAGGCTAGCAGCATAACACACTTTTTTGCAAGCGGGCGGGCGATGATTTCTTTGCAAAGGGGTCTCAGACTATAGCTTCATGCGATGCGAGTATTGTGATCGCGAAACTTTTCGATTTTGAGATAATACGCTTTTTTTATTACCAATCAGATTCGACATTCTATAAGCTAATTTGCTGAACGGTACATTTTATTTAAATTAATGTACAATAAATCTCATGGTGAGGTGCATCATCCAGCGACTTTGCCTCGGTTTCTCATAGAAGATCGGTTGTCCAAATTCTTCTTAATCTTTTGTTATCTTCTTCATGTAGAAGAGGTCTAAGTAATTGATTCATATGTATTTCTTTTTCATTGAAACTATCTTTATTTAGTGATGATGTTACCCGTCTCATACTCTTGCCACATGTGTCTCTTCATGCTAAGTAGATGAAGTTATGACAATGACATCCACTTCTCTGATTCAGAATGAGCTGAAATGAGTGAAATGTCACATCCATTTAAGACAGTCATTATTTGCCTACGAATTCATGGTATACCTACTAGTAAACACGAAAGGTTTCCAAACGCTATACCACATCCCTATACCTCAGCGACAGGATGAAACAAATATATTATGTACCTTAAAGTTCGATACAGTGAATAATGGTCAAATGGCAATCACACCACAAGAAGATACTTTTCCTCTTATATTATATTCTGTCTTAATGGATGCCATTTGAAAATCAAAAGCAAAAGCGATGTGAAGAAGCAAAAAAAAAGGAGTCTGAGGAATCCTGGCGAAGTGAACTGATAATGAATATAAATGAGGTAAGTATCCCTTGCAAAAATGTATTGCAATCAGATGAAGATGTACAGCAAACTATATTCAAACATTTTGCCTTGTGCGTTAGACGGAACTACCCGATTGGTAACAATGTAACCCTCGGTCTTTGACTACAGTAAAATATCGTCTCTCCAGTGTGAAGGTTAAAGCCAACAATGAAAACATCAAAAACATTAGGTAGAGTATATTCTGGACGTTTATTTATATATTAATTCCACATACATCAAATGTAAAAACATTTAAAAATTAATTGTATATATAAATACTATGAGCCGGTTCTCCAAGACAAATTAACAATAAACATAGTAGTATATTCCAGCGTTACTTAAAGTTTAAGATGGAGCTCAACTCAATCGTTCTGACACTGGTGGCCTCATGGCTGAACAGCAAATATTAGGAAACTGAGTCCCAACATCCTGTTACTAATAGCCACCCTGTAAACGCCTAGTCCTCAACAACCTGTCAAATCGAATCAAGGCACCCTATGCCCTCAAACCAATTAAACGATTTGACTCAAATCGATAAATGCTAAACAGCACAGTAGAACATACGCCTCCTATTTATACATAAATTAGGAAATCCCTCGAGGACTTTGAGCCCTTCCTGAAAATTAGTTTTCCGCTTCCGTGACCATTCGTCTTACCCCAGTTGTGATTCTTCTGACTAATAATTCATTGGGTAGAGTTTTCTAAAGGATGAGAAGCCGTTAAATGAACAATTACTAATTGTTGTACTTTATTCGACTTCCGTAACCAATTCTGCACAATCAAGTCTTAAAACTCAATCTGCTACAAAAAGATCAAAGAAGTCACTTTCTATTTAACTCCCCATACACAATTAAGGAGAGCTGATTGGAATACAACGAGCAAATATTCACTTTTTATAAGAATAGTCTTAAAACTGAGAGGCTTCAAAAACGTAATAAATTAAATAGAACAACGAGGCTTACTATGCTAATGATTTATTCTTAATTTAGCGCTAACAAACTACTGGAGTGGTATCTGAAGGACTGACAATAATGGGCCTATACCACATTTTTGGTTTATTGGCTTAAACGAACCCTGACACCACGTAGATGCCATAAATAATTTTATAAAATTTTTCTATCGTATTTATAACCGAAAAGAATTGCTATAAATATTGAATTTTTTGAATCCATACACTTCTCGCCCAAGTCGTGACGTCACCTGTAGGGAACCAATAAGAGCTCACTGGTACAAAACAATAGCATCCGCTCATACTCATCGGACCACGAAAGGACGCTTCTCATTGGTTCCCTACAGGTGACGTCATCATCGGCTATTTCAAATTACAGTTCAATTTTCTTTTTAGTTGGATCAAGTTTTCTGCTGACTTTTTACAGTAAACGGTCCTATGTATCATCAAAAATAATACCGCAGTAAATAAATCGATCAATTTGAGATCACGGTATAGGCCCATTACTCCACAACCACTACTGAATCTAACAATTCCCAGATAATTTAAAGAAAAAAATACTGCGTTATTGTTTCTTACAATCAAAGATCTCAAAACGGTGAGTGTTGAGTTGCAAATTGAAAAAAAAGATTATTCATCCACATACATTTTAACCCGTACAACTCTTTTAGGGCCTAAGATAAACAAGAGTAGATGGAGGTTCACAGTAATTTAAAAGTGTCATAGTATTGCAATTGCAAATTATTTTCCAATTTATATAGCCGCAATATTAAGGTATATAAAAGATTCTAAATGTACAGTTATTTGCAACGATATAGTATTGCAGATTTCAAGGCAAATGTGCACATGCTCAGTTAGAGTTGAAATGCACGGAATGCAAAATTGACAGGACATTTTTACACAATCCAGCCACTCGCAAAGCTGGTTCTTCAAACCTGACTCGTGTTTCTCTGTAACGGTTCATCCCTTTTCAAAATCCATATTTACATCATCTGGCTTGTTTGCGCATATAATCAGACTATGCATTGTCTGTTGTTGCTATGCCAAATCCAGTGTTAGATTATCACATTTTCCAAATTTTACTTGCCAGACTGATAGGTATTGTGATCGCGAAAATTTTCGATTTTAAGATAATAGGCTTCTTGGGCGTTTTATGATGTCTACATAACAAAAATCCACGTTACTCATTTCCGTCGGTTTATCGGTGTATTTGTCTGTTGGCGTTTTTCTTGTATCGTAATCTCAGTAATCGCTGCATGGATTGTGATGAAATTTGGGTAGCTATATGTTATACTTTTGAAAATCGGTAAAAGGGCGGCGGAGTTTTTAGCAAAAAACCAAAAATTTAAAATATTCCTAACACTACTTTTTCATGCGTTTCATGGGTACCTGATCATGTTTGACTGTAAAACTGAACATTTTTTTTTACTCATAATAAGGTGTCTCTTGGCTTCTGAAAGAATGGCCTGGGGAGATAACTTACCCTATTAGGTTTATTCGAACATTACCCGCCTATTACACAAACCAATGGACTTAGAATTTTCTAATGTATACATATGCGAGTATTGCTTGATCGTTCTGGTATTGTTTAACCTGGAATTCAGTTTAATGAAAGTTTTACACAGTATTACTACCGTGGCGAGGATGGAAAACGCGTACGGTTTTTAGAAATTGGATCCGTGGCAGCGCAGGAATAATCATAGAACCAAAAATATAAAAACAGCTCAAACTGCGTTTCTAGGCGATTCGTCCAGTTGAAGCTTGCAGAACAACTGTGTCGTCTTACTTCCTGTGGAGAGAGATGAAAGAAACTACGTGAGTTTTTGTGTTGGATCGTTTTTTTGCGGAGAGCGGGCGATGATTTGGTTGCAAAAGGATCTCAGACTATAGCCACGACTCAACAAACAATCTGCTCTCTTACTCAAGGTCTGGGGATGCTTTGCGCCGATCCCTTTGCGCATCGATATTTTGGGTTACAGAGAGATAGATTTCAATAGCCGCGGTATGGCAGGGTCATGGCTATCTACATAGAATATGAGTATAGAGATAAATAATATAAATCACAGCGCAAATCTAGTACTTTATGGAAGGTAAACATTAAGGACAACATAAACTTTATGTTATCTTTAATGTTTACCTTCCTTTTACACCGCATAGGTTGAGTATTATTTCTTAATTCTGCCCTGTTATACACTTTTTTCTACTCCGCCTCTATTGGGGCGAATGAAACTATCTCAAAATGGGTCAGATATTTGCAACACCTCATCACAAGGAAACCGACTGTGCACAGAAAAAAATACTGTTGCGTTTCCAATTAATTCTTAGTATTTGGATGTTTTTCCATCACTTTAAATATATTTACAGTTGTTTCAAATCCATGTCATTGATAGGAATTCAATCCTTATATTCGAAGCAATCACAGGTACGCCAATAAATTCAAAATAATTTTATATTCGTTATAACGATATGTATAATCCTTCTAATACCAGTATTGACATATAATGCAATTAAAACATCCTTTTGTTTTCGAAATTTACCCTATGTTTCATTCAAGCAAAACATACAATCTATTCGATGTACAAAAATTATTACTGCAACAGCAGTTCGTGATAATTCATCTGATAAAAATTAATTTTGCTTCAATGGTCCTTGTCGTTCGCTGAACTATAATCAGTATTCGGCGGGACTGATGTCGCGATTCAATGAAGGTAAGAATAAAGAACAGGGGGATGATCTCAGTGCTACTATCGCCGCGAACTTGTCAACATGGACGAAGTTGTTCCGTTGTGTTGTTTCGGTATTAACCGTGTTGTGTCATCTCGTGGTTTTGCGTATTGCATCAGCAATTGTGCGATTTAAATGTGTCCAGTTATATATTAAATGGAGGACTCACTGAGAAATTGGGACTTAGAAGAGCTAACACCCACATTTGAATGTAGGTATTTAGATTAGTCAGACAGTTATTTTTCAGGTAATAATGCAACTACTGGTGCAGGCTTATGTCTAATTAACATCCGAACGAATCAATCAGCTGCCCTCGCAATACAATCTGTTGGTCCAAGGAAAATAAAGTAGTTTAGAATCAATTACCAAACACAGATTCGATTCAACGACAGGCTGCGATTGAATTATTCATTGGAATCCAATGACATTTTGTAGTTGAATCGACAATACGATATAATTCATTACCAACTATACACTTCCCATTGGATAAAACATCGCTGTATTTGAGGAATGCTGAGTGTAACGTCCCATTGAATCCAAGCGTAAGTCTTTGACAGAACGACAGATTTTTCTGTGTGTGATGCACTGATGAGTAAGACAGCTGATTGTTTGTTGAGCCATGCTATAGCTTTATACAATGGGAAATAATAAAACGAAGTCACCGCTATCGGTGGGAAGTATTGAGTCAATCAACTTGACTCCATTTTTTGATGTGTCAGATTGTAAACTCCGACGTAATATCCTTTTGGATGAATAGCTGGACCGTCGCAAAACTCTCAAATATCTCTTCCTGTTTGCAGGAGGATTCCACTTGCGTAGATGATCCTTCTTTCACAATGAAGGATCCCTTGTCTGCCGCCATCAATAATGCAACGGAACGTCACCACTTTGGCACCGGTCATTTTTTCTCTCATCTATCTCCGCTTTGCAGCCCAGGAACAATCTATTAAAATGGAACACGGGAAGTTCCATTTTCAACCATCGACGAATGCTAAAAAGATGAAGAGCCATCGATGCGGAAAACTAATTTTCGTCGAGAGTTCAAAGAGCATCGGGGAAGGCATAATTTATGGATACGTACAGGGTGTTTCACGAAACAGTTTATTAACAGACGAAGCTGAAGCTTACAACACTGTGGGTGAATTCTATAACTCTAAGGGCCGGTTGTACAATGCAAGCTTGAGCTTTGGCTTAAGGTAAGCCGACGTTAAACCACGTCAGTTGCAAAACGTCCGTTGTACAATATTGGCTTAGCCCCCCACTCCAAGCTTAACACGAGCTTACGTAAGCCGAAGCTTAACGCGAGCTTAGCTGAGGTTCAAACCTAACCCGATATAAGTGACATGATATGTCAATTAGGAACCTTCAAATTGCTTGTCACTTTATTGGGTCATATTTTTTGAATGATTTGTGTCTAATTTAACAAAGAAAGCAAATGAAATAACAGAGACAGAAACGGTCGTTGCCGAAATTTGACACAAACTGTCATAAGTGCCTAACCAAAAAAATGAAGTCAAGTTGATTGACTCAGTACTTCCCACACATTAAGCTGACACCAGTTTATTATTTTCCCATAGCATGAACCTTTAGTCTAAAATCCCTTGCAACCAAATAATTGCCACCCCCCCCCCCTAAAATTGTCTTATGCCGCTAGGTCATTCCTTCACAGGTCAATGGACAGCCTATTATCGATATTACAAACTCAGTTTTACAACCCCCATCCCCCCCCCAACCACCTCACTTTCACCCCCACCCAAAAAACTGTAGGAAATGATCAGGAACCCCTAAAACCCCTAAAACATCTAAATTTGAGTTGCTTTCATACTTGTCGCGTTCTTTGATTATTGCTACGCTGCCACTGACAAGATTTTTAACAAACATACGCGTTTTCCATTCTCACCACGGTAACAATATACTGTGTCAAAATTTCATTAGAATCAATTTAATAGTTTCCACGTTACAAAATACAAAACGATTCAATGCAATAAATACTCGTATGCACAAGTCCCTTAGTTTCTATAATAGGCTAGGCAATGTTCGGATGCACCTAAAAAGGTGACTTGTGTCGCTAGATCTTCCTTCACAGGTTAGTGAACAGCCTATTATGAGTACAAGAATTTTTTTAGTTTTTCAACCCCCAACCCCCCAACCACCCCAATTTAACCTCCACCCAAAAAACGCAGAAAATGATCAGGAACCTCTAAAACGCTTAAAAACGAAGTTTGAGCTGTTTTTATATTTTTAGTTTTTTTATTATTTCTGCGCCGCCACTGGCACGATTTATCAAAACCATACGCGTTTTCCATCTTCGTCATGGTAGTAATGCCGTTTCAAACTTTCATTAAAATCAATTCAACAGTTTCCTCGTTACAACGATCTGACGCAATACTCTCGTATGTTTACATCAAAAAAATGAAGTCAAGTTGATTGACTCTGTACTTCCCACACATTACTCTGATACCAGTTTATTATTTTCCCATAGCATGAAGCTTTAGTCTAAGATCCCTTGCAACCAAATAATCGCCAGCATCCCCCCCCTCCCCCTAAAATTATCTTATGCCGCTAGGTCTTTCCTTCACAGGTCAAGGGACAGCCTATTATCGATACTACAAACTTTTCAGTTTTACAACCCCCCACCCCCCAACCACCTCACTTGCACCCCAACCCAAAAAATTGGTAGGAAATGATCAGGAACCCCTAAAACATCTAAAAACCGAATTTGAGTTGCTTTTCATACTTGTCGCGTTCTTTGATTATTGCTACGCTGCCACTGACAAGATTTTTAACAAACATACGCGTTTTCCATTCGCACCACGATAACAATATACTGTGTCAAAATTTCATTAGAATCAATTTAATAGTGTCCACGTTGCAAAATACAAAACTATTTAAACCAATAATTCTCGTATAGTATACAGAAAATTCTAAGTCCCTTAGTTTCCGTGATATAGGCTAGGCAATGTTCGAATGGACCTAAAAGGGTGATTTGTGTCGCTAGATCTTCCTTCACAGGTTAGCGGAGAGCCTATTATGAGTACAAGAAATTTTTTAATTTTTCAACCCCCAACCGACCAACCACCCCAATTTCACCCCCACCCAAAAAGACGCAGAAAATGATCAGGAACCTCTAAAACGCTTAAAAACGAAGTTTGAGCTGTTTTTATATTTTTAGTTTTTTACTATTTCTGCGCCGCCACTGGCACGATTTATCAAAACCATACGCGTTTTCCATCTTCGCCATGGTAGTAATGCTGTTTCAAAATTTCATTAAAACCAATTCAACAGTTTCCTCGTTACCACGATCTAACGCAATACTCTCGTATGTTTACATCAGAAAAAATTCTAAGTCCTTTGCTTTCTGTAATAGGCAAGGCAATGTTCAGGTGGACCTAAAAAGGTGATTTATATATTTTTAGTTTTTTTATTGTCTCTGCGCCGCCACTGGCACGATTTATAAAAACCATATGCATTTACCATCCTCGCCACGGTAGTAATACTGTGTCAAAATTTCATTAAAATCAATTGAACAGTTTCGTCGTTACATAATATAGAACGATCTAAAGCAACACTCGTATGTATACATCGGAAAAAATTCTAAGTCCTTTAGTTTCTGTAATAGGCATAAGGCAATGTTCGGATAGACCTAAAAAAGTTATTTATGTCGCTAGGTCTTCCTTCACAGGTCAGTGGGTAGTCTATTATGAATACAACAAATTTTTCAGTTTTACAACTCCCCACCCCCCAACCACCCCAATTTCACCCCCACCCAAAAAAAAGTAGAAAATGATCAGGAACCCCTAAAACGCCTAAAAACGAAGTTTCAGCAATATTTAATTTTTTTTGTTTTTTGCTAATTACTCCGCCGCCTATGCACCGATTTTCAAAATTATAGGAACATTACCTACTACGACCCCACAGCATACCGCTGCCCAAATTTCATCACAATCCATGCAGCGGTTACTGAGATTACGAGGGTAGAAAAACGCGACAGACAGACCGACAGACCGACAGACAGACAGACAGACAGACAGACAGACCGACGGAAATGAGTGACGTGGATTTTCGTTATGTACACATCATAAAACGCCCAAAAAGCGTATTATCTCAAAATCGAAAATTTTCGCGATCACAATACTCCCCTCACCTATCGGTGTGGGAAGTAAAAAGTATTTTTTTGGATGATTATAGGCCTTTACGGAAAATAAGATCGGGTTAACCCGATCACTTGGACCACTGATCCTGGCGTTCGGAAAGTGATCTAGGATCAGCCATAAATATGGTCAGTTCTCTCTTGTACGGTAAGTGATCCCGATTGGGTTATACAGATTAGTAGCTTTTTTCTTAGCTATATGTTTTTTATTCTTAAACCAAGTTTTTCGTTCTTCGATATCCGTTAAATCCATGGAATCATAAATCCCACCTGACAGCTGTTTGACAGATAACTGATCGATCCGTAAAGGCCTTATGTCAATACGTGTTGCTTCATTGATGCCAACTGTAGTGAATTTCATTATCAACCAGGTTTAACTAAGCCGACGATTGTACAATGGGTGTCGACTTTAAGCCTGAGCTTAGCTAAGCTTTGGTTTAACAAAGCTCGTATTAAACCCGCATTTGTACAACCGGCCCTAAGCGAAGCGATAGCGAAGCTATAGCGACATTCTTCCAACGCTTTCGCTCGTTTTGGTATTCCATAAATGTCTTCGTTCCGACTCGGACATAACGAACGCAGACGAACAGTATAAGAGATAGCGAAAGATTTTGGATCTCGTTTGTCAAGTTTTGACGTTATTATTGCTGTGTTTCAAAGTGACACTTTGCTTGAATTTATTTATGTACCTATTTTAATTAACAATCAATGAATCGAAGAGATATTAATTTAAGCCGACTTTGGTTATGGAATGCCGTCAAAAATCGTTTTCGTAAATGATTAGTTTCGTTTCCGCCTGCTTTCGTTACTATAGCGAAAGTTACAGAATGTACCCACTGTAGTCATCGCAGTGCTTTAGTATATCAAATTTATTTTTGTTCGAGAATATATCCTCTCGCTATTCAAACATGATTAACTTTCCGACAAAGATAGTACAATATGTACAATTTTTAAGAATTATAAGACAATCTAGGAGTGTTAATACTCAAAAATAGACGACACTGCCCTGAATGAGATATGTCATTGTCTTTAAGGTGGGTAAAACATAACCATCAGAATTCACTTCTTTCTATCCAGATACTTTATGCCGCATTTCCACGCTTGCCAAGCCTCGACAATCATCCACAAGCACAAGCGTGTAAAGAGGCCGTTTGGCTTGGCTTGCGTGAACTTGCGGAAGCTTGAATCCGATCGGGACTGGTATCGGTTTTTTGACACAGATCAAAGAGTGTTTGCGGCAAGCGCTTGCGACGCATTTAAAGGGGTGATACACGTACGAACTTTAAGTACGCGGTTTTTAAGTTCGCGAACTTACTCGGCTCGACGCGGTGACACACGTGAAGCTGAAATCACGCATTTTAATGATTTTCCTAAATAAACAAAACTTTTAACAAACTCCAAACACAACAAGCGTTGCGCATCGATGGCCTGTCGAAACAAACTGGTGGCTCGCGGCTCGCAGTACGAGCCGAGACAAGCTACGAGCAAGATTTCAAACCAGTTGGCTCGCCGGCGGTTTGCGCGACGGTTTTAAAGTACGCGTACTTCCGGTGACACACAGGCGAAAAAGGTCGTCGAGCCATAAGTACGCGTACGTGTATCAGCCCTTTTACACGTTGGTGTGCGTTTAGTGGCCTCTGTGATTCCGTGATGAGCGGACGTATATTTTTCTATTCAAAGTGAGTGCCTGGTCGAACGAAGAGAGTTATAATGTTCTTGGAATATTACCAGAGCGAAACGCGTAACTGGAATCCCAAAGACGGATAAAAAGAAAGTTGCAGATGCTTGGAGTCAGTGTCGGCCATGCTTGGATGTCCGTAGCACACTGATGCATTCGTAAGCGTGTAAACGACTTCCAAATGTCAAGCGACATTTGTGAACGCTTGGGGCTTGTGAATGCTTGTCAAGCCTTGGCAAGCGTAGAAACGTACTTTTACAACTAGACATGGACATAGATTATGGTGCAGATTTTTCATTAAGGTACGTTTCCACGCTTGCCAAGGCTTGACAAGCATCTACAAGCCCCAAGCGTTCACAAATGTCGCTTGGCATTTGGAAGTCGTTTACACGCCTGCGAATGCGTCAGTGTGCTACGGACATCCAAGCATGGCGGACACTGACTCCAAGCATCTGCTACTTTCTTTTTATCTTTATGATTAACGTCTTTGAGATTCCAGATACGCGTTTCGCTCTGGTAATATTCCAAGATCATTATAACCCTCTTCGTTCAACCAGCCACTCATTTTCAATAGAAAACTATACGTCCGCTCATGACGCAATCACAGCGGCTACTAAACGCGCACCAACGTGTAAATGTGTCGCAAGCGCTTGTCGCAAACACCTTTTGATCTGCGTCAAAAAACCGACACCAGTCCCGATCGGATACAAGCGTCCGCAAGTTCACGCAAGCCAAGCCAAACGGCCTCTTTACACGCTTGTGCTTGTGGATGATTGTCGAGGCTTGGCAAGCGTGGAAACGTACCTTTAGGGTTTACAACAAATAGGAATACCGCAAATCAGTATTAGATCAGTATCATATATAGCGACGAATTAATTAAATTTGGCAATTCTTTCTTTACCTCTAAGGGGTTGCTATTACGAGGATAATTTGATAAGTACGTGAGATTTTGAATTCTGTGCGCAGTAACTCCAGGCACAATACTGTAGCAATAGCAAGCTGCGTAATAATTTATGTTTGGCAGTCACTGTAAGCGCTACATTCGATAATTTCCACAAATCGTCGAACCTAAGAACAAAGTGGGCTGTGGGTAAAAATGCCAGTGTCGTTCAAACAGAACTGGATGGTATATCACGAAAGCTGCTAAGAACTAACCAGAGGAGATGCATCTGGGAAGACTGTAATAATCTGCACAAGCACTTCTAACCCTGAAAATACCTAGCATTACATCAGGACTAGCAATGGAATTCCATCAATCTTTAGCACATGCTTCAGATAAAAACAATATTGTCCTGGAGTGGGTTAAGGTCACAACAACAAAGGCAACCGTATAGCAGACGGTCTAGCCAGGAAGGCTGCTGCGTTATCGGTCGAACAATCAGACACCCTGTAAATTCTCTGACAGGTATACTCGGAATTTACTGCTGAATAATTTCTTAATATTTTTATGCCATATTCGTACCAACGTCTATCTTTCCTGTTGATCCCAAATTTTTCTTTACTCATTAATGTTATAAGTTCACTTCAGTAATTTAATAATTTTTATTGCAATTATTGTTATTGTACGAGATGTAGGTAGTAAATGTACATGGCGTTATTGCACCATCAACAAATATCTAATTTACGAAAAGTGGTGACATTTTCATGCATTATAAATGACACAAAAAAGACGAAGGGCTGTTTTACAGTCTGGGGAGACGCATGTATGCTTGTGGAATTTTTGAAGGGAGCAGGTGGGGTAGAGGAAATTACGCATTTCCCTTCCGCTCTCATGTAGTGTTTTCGCTGAAAGTGTCTAGAGTCGATAAATATTTATGCTTCGGGTAAACATTACATCGATCGTTCAATCCGCATATTTGGAAGCATACAAAACGGTACACATGAGGGCAATGAAAAATGGTATAGAAAGGAAAATATCCTTTGTGTCCATTTCATTTTTTTTACCTTTACGGTAATACTCTTTTCCCTTAGATACAGACCATGTCGGTGGTTTGCCTTGAGCGGTAGGAGCTGCGAATACTGATATAAAAATATTCAACAGTATTCAATATTATCCTCTAGCGGGAAAAAGAAATATGAAGAAATTGTCAGTCAGAGCGAAATGTAGGATTTATTATATTACGAGTGACCGAATGCATGCAAGACTCCATAAACCAAATGTCGGGGTACCATGATCGCCAGGCAGATGAGGGTAACATCGACGTAGAAGAGATGTAAAGCTGGAGAACTGAAGACCGCTGCTGAAGACCTGCTAGATCTTTCACGAAGTGTAAAAAATTTAATGTTTCATTATTATCAGCCAATACCTTTATACAAGTTATTACTTTCAAAGGTGGCCTTTATTTGTACTGGTACTTGTATGAATAAATAATAATAATAATACAAAAATGTATGACTACACACAAGAGACAGATAATTAAAAATTAATAGTGAGATTCATTCTGAAAGGAGGGCATTCGTCAGTCGTCTGCGAGGTCGTCTGTTTCTCCCACAAAATTCATGAGGCTCCAAAACGCCTACATAACACAGAGATACATATCTGTTTTCCATACTAATACTTGGAGGTAGAGGCATGGTGGTGAGGTGCCCACGAGTAATAATGTCAGAAACTGATGTAGTGTCGCGTTTGTCATCAAGTAGGAGTGGTGTTCATGCATTAGAAGGGTTTCATGTAGTTTCCTACCTTGAGGCCAATCATATACAGCAGCCGTTATACATCTGCTAGTTATCTTCAGCAAGATATAATTCACGCGACTTACGATAGAGAACAAGCACGTTTGCGTTTAGTGGCACGGTTACTTTGTGTGATACAAGAGGTGACCTATTATGTTTATAATATGTATTATAGAGTAATCAAGAGGAACCATCCACAATAACCGGTGAGTGGTAAGTGTCTTCCTGACTCTTGTCACGATGTTTGAACAGATATATTCAGAAACAAATCTAGGATATTACGACAATTTCTGACAGAAAATCGATCTTTAGATCCTTCCTTTAGATGGGAACTCCTGCTCCCATCCTAATCTTATGCAGTCTCCCTCAAATAAAGAGTTTCTACATCTCCTTTGGTAAAATGGCTTCCAGAGAGTGCTCAGTATGAACCATTTTTGATGGTTTCTCAAGAATAAAAAAGGCAAGTTGCCTTTCTGAAGACCTTTACTTTGCTGAAGAGCAAAAACGGTTTTTTAAATGATATTGTATATATTCCTCATGGTAGTGCTGGTCAAACCCTGTAACCTTCCACCCCCATTGGTAAAATAATAATCTACAGTGTGCAACTACCTCAAATAAGCTTTGTCTAGTTGAGCTGGATTTTGACTACACATATTTGGGATGTTGTCAAAGTTTACAGTTTTTTGAATTATTTTCATTTTGTTAGTTAGCTTTATCATTAAAGCTAAGTGACAAAATGTTTTTTTTTACTGATGTACATACTCTGTGTAATGAAACGAACAATCGTTCTTGATCAATATTCATTACCATTAATTACTGCATAAACGATAATTGAAACTAACTTTCCTGAATAAATTTCACAAACATACCAACTCCCAAACAGTTGGATGTCACGCCTTTCAAGCTACGCCTCTGTGTAATATTAACAAGTCAAGGTGTCTACGCCATCTCTTAATCAGTGGATATGACTGATGCGCTGGTCCGACGGATTTGAAGCAGTCAAAATCGTATTCGCGGCAAGTTGGAGCATCCAGTGTTCGATCTCTCAACCAAACGGTAATTACAAGCTCAGAAACATTAGGTCAAGCTAACGATAAGCGTGTTAAAAAAGGAATGCACTACTCAAACAAGTATTTCAAAAAAGGGCTTTGTTTACGAACATAACCAACAATAGAAACTGCAAGATTTTACATATACATGAAATCTCTACAATGAAGGGTTACGGAAGGGATAAAGCGATGAATACTGTGGCTGTGGATGAAAATGATAAAGGACTGGCTGAATAAAAAGAAGAACTGATATCAGGTGTCTGAAGAAATTGGCGAAGGTAGAAACACCAATAATGGATGACAAAAACTAGTTCTGGAGGCATAATCACCAACATCTTGAGAGAAAAAAATATGGAGAGAGATCAAACGATCAAAGTTCACAAATTTTGAAGACATCAAGGAGTTGTGATGATTGTGGTTGACTCTCAATTTTAGAGCTCGAATAATGACATTACCTACCTTAGACCTTATGTCTAAATAATTCTCCATGTGTTTTTTTTGAAAAGAGAAGTTAGAATCCCTGCAAATGTCACTTATGTCACACACGGGCTCTTACACACAGATCTCAAAATTTAGGAGAAACGGCATTCAAAGTTTGCAAGACTACTATTACATATTACAGTAGGCTATATTGTAAGCTAGTCCCTATTGTTTGAGAAAATCAACGAAGTTCTGAAACTAACTCAGTGTACCTATTAGGTCCGCAACCCACAATGGCCACAGCTGCTACCGAGTATTTACCTTTTTATTGGCTAAACAAGCACGTCCATTATTTGCGGGAGCTCCCAACTTGTGTCGCCATCCGAACTCTAGGGGAACTTTCGCTGTTGCTGTGGAGAGTTTTTGCGCTTTCTTATATCAGACTCCAAGAACTTCTCCATGAACTCTACAAGTCCCTAAGTTATTGGTTTTTTTCTTCGAAAAAGTTACGCCCTGTCATGTTTTCGTAGAGATGGAGATACTCGACTTTTTGCTATCGATTTCTGTTTGGTAGAAGTTTCACGTCAAATATTATCGCGAACGATGTAATAGGGAAAGTTTTCACACATCCTGACATAATGCTCCTTTAAACTGATCAAAATTCTTCGTTTTAGTATTTTATCCTCGTGTTACCCACACACAGAAAAATCTGTCGTTTTGTCAAAGACTTGCGCTTGGATTCAATGGGACGTTACACTCAGCATTCCTCAAATACAGCGATGTTTTATCCAATGGGAAGTGTATAGTTGGTAACGAATTACATCGGATTGTCGATTCAACTACAAGATGTCATTGGATTCCAATGAATGATTCAATGGCAGCCTGTCGTTGAATCGAATCTGTGTTTGGTAATTGATTCTAAACTATTTTCTTTTCCTTGGACCAACAGATTTTATTGCGAGAACAGCTCATCGATTCTTTGGATGTTCAATGGCGTGATTTTGTATGAAGCTATAAGGAGCATGATATAAGAATTAGACATAAGCCTGCACCAGTTGTTGCATTTTTACCGGAAATATAACTGTCTGACTAATCTAAATACCTACATTCAAATGTGGGTGTTAGCTCTTCTAAGCCCCAATTTCTCAGTGGGTCCTCCATTTAGTATATAACTGGACACATTTAAATCACACAATTCCTGATGCAAAGAGCAAGAACACGAGATGACACAACTACGGCTAACACCGAAACAACACAACGAAACAACCTCGTCCATGTTAGCGGGTTGGCGGCGATAATAACACTAAGATGATCCCCCTGTTCTTTCGTTTTACGTTCATTGAATCGGGACATCAGTCCCGCCGAATACCAATTATAGTTCAGCGAACAACAAGGCCATTGAATTCAATATATGATGTTGTTGTTACGCATACTACTTGCCAATTTATTTAACAGCATAGACAATGTTTTGAAAGCATGGGTTATTGTTCACGTAATAGTCACCTTTTGAAACAAAATTAATTTTTATCAGATGAATTACCACGAACTACTGTTGCAGTAATAATTTTTGTACATCGAATAGATTGTATGCTTTGCTTAAATGAAACATAGGGTAAATTTCGAAAACAAAAGGATGTTTTGATTGCATTATATGTCAATACTGGTATTAGAAGGATTATACATATCGTTAGAACGAATATAAAATTATTTTGAATTTATTGTTGTACCTGTGATTACTTCGAATATAGAGATTGAAATTTTTTCAATGACATGGATTTGAAACAACTGTAAATATATTTAAAGCGATGAACAAACATCCAAATACTAAAAATTAATGTGAAACGCAACAGTATCTTTTTCTGTGCAGAGAAGAAGGTACGTCTCTAAATGTATGCCTTGCAGAACAGCTCGATCATTTTTATTTGACTATTATATGGCATCACACATACATTTAAAAAATTGTCAGCGTTAAATGTGCCAGAAAGTATACATTATAAAGTAACTCCTTTTTATTCTTGTTCGGTCTATATTCCGAAGATGAAAATCAACAAGACAATTTCTGTGTTTGAATAAACTTTTATTATAACAGTATTATGTGTGGTAAGTGCTGAGTCAATCAACTTGACTCCGTTCTTTTAACTGAGCAAACCACGTAGGGGAGGCCTAAACACCACCGCGAGTACCGCGGCTGCTGTGAAAATGTTAGGTTAGGGGAAGTCTGATCACACGGGACTTGAATGGGCCAACATCCGCAAGCCCAATAAACACATCTTATGGCAGTCCATTTCAAGCCTTGGATACCCTAGGAATTCTTGTTATAAGTAGATGTTAGAAAAAAATGAATATCGTTGCGATTATAAAACTTAGAAGGCTGTGGATTTACGGTAACACTAATCGTGATATGCGTTAGCTCAGGTTAGACGGTGAAATATGGATTATTTTTGGATACTTGGAGGAATCGGTAGATTAATTAGGGGAACTTCAATCAGAGATAACAAAATTTTTTCAAATGGGAACGCCAATTTTTTTATATACAATCAACTGTAAAATTTAATAGCTTTTCCAATGGTACAAGGTTGTGAATATCAATCTCGCGTACTTTTCATTTAATTTCAAATTTTCTATCAAATCGGTGTTTCTAATTCACCAGATGGAGAAAAACAACTAACTTAGCAGAAAGATATGGACGAATTAGACTATAAAGAGATAAGATTACAGAAATTACAACAAATCAACTCTAACCCGAAGCACCAGAGTTCTGCAAAATCTTCAACACCTATTAGCAAGATCGCAGACAATAAAGAATTAATTAAAATCCTTACTTTGCTGTATTCCAAAAAGTTTACTCTGCCATTTTTCAAATAATTTTCGTTTGCATCCCAGAAAATTGGAGAAACGAAATTATTCGCAGAAGCTATGAGTCTTTTACCTTCTCTTAAATAATTATACAGTGTGGTCCAAAGAGTGTGCAACAAATGGGATTTTTTTTATTAGCTGCACAATCAAAAATCCAATATTGCCAAAAGTTGGTGCATGTCCGATAACTAATTTAGGTGCACTTAGAATGGTTCCAAGTTCATCAGTATACGGGGTGAATCGAAAAATATAAAAATTGTACAAGAGTAAAGCACTCTTATTATCAAAAATTCAGCAAAATGTTATTAACAAAAGTTGTTTAGAATTAAGAGTTATGCCTAAATACCAAAACTTGGCCTCCTCTGAGAAAAAAAATTTTTTTTGAAAAAAGTGCAATAACTCTCCCAAAATTTTTTTTTTTAGTAAAACTGTTTGATACACTAATTGAAATTGAATTAATTTTGTATAACTTACAGTTTTACTAAAAAAAAAAATTTTTGGGAGTTATTGCACTTTTTTCAAAAAAAATTTTTTTTCTCAGAGGAGGCCAAGTTTTTGTATTTAGGCATAACTCTTGATTCTAAACAACTTTTGTTAATAACATTTTGCTGAATTTTTGAAAATAAGGGTACTTTACTCTTGTACAATTTTTATATTTTTTGTTTCACCCCGTATACTGATGAACTTGGAACCATTCTAAGTGCACCTAAATTGGTTATCGGACATGCACCAACTTTTGGCAATATTGGATTTTTGATTGTGCAGCTAATAAAAAAAAATCCCATTTGTTGCACACTCTTTGGACCACACTGTATACCTTGTAAACTACCACTTTTATGGTAATGAAATCCAGACACATTGTTATTACCGCATGAAGGCGAGAAATATGTGGTTTATAACATGGCTAACATAGGTATTAGATATCATTCTCCCAAACTGAGGAATCAAATTCATGCGGCAGGGCAGGACCTTTGGCAACACTAAATCAATTTCAACACTAATCACTTCGCTATGCAAAGTTGAGCATGGCTGTACTCCGCACCTCTCAGATCAAGTTGAGAACGTTCTCAGTTCTTTTAAAATAGTAATAATAATAATCTGCCTCCTCTGCAACGATTTGATAAGTTCCTTCAGTCGACACGGCCAGGCCGTTGCGACTTCGCGGCTTCAGACAAAATGTAGTGTACTATTATAGTTTACACTAGCTCTAGCATTTTAAAAAATGTTTAGAGTTCGGACAAAACTACATCCGATGTTTCTGCTGAAAAAATACTGTAAATTATAATTCCCGGGCTAAAGATATCGTATCCCAAAGCTTCTCAGAACGCACTATTATTTAACTTTTTGTCGCCAAAAATACGACGTAAATTCGGCCGTCGTGTTCAGATGACCTACAACATGTTGGGTTTCTGTTAAGGCACATCGACATACTTTCAGTGTGTATACTGTGTATGTATAGGTCAAAGAGGCAGTTGTGTACAAAACAAATGAATAATGCAATTGTATTGTAGAATCGCATTAACACGCTATTTTCAGACTCATGCTGAAATCCCTAGTGTAAGAATCGACCAACGAGATCTCAGTTATTCGCAAAAGATCATACATAACATGAACATCTCAAGTTATAACTTTTTTTCATACATATTGCAGAAATCAGGAAATGCAGCCCTTAAAGTTGTTATACCGTCTATGCTTAGAGCCAAGAGATCTCATAAACGGATTATCTGGTATACCAGTATTTGTGGACAGCAACCTGCTCAACCATGATAATATCACAATATATCGGATATCAAACTCTCATTTAAACCACATCTTAACTGAGGCTAGAGTTGGAACAAGAAACAATAGTGTACAACATGCAGTACTTCAGGTTAACACTGCGCGTCTTTCAGCTCTGAGACTGCTTAGTTCTATGCTGCGACTTGTATGAACAGTTTGTACTTAAAAATGATCACCATCTCAAGCAAACAATAAGGCTCATAACGATAACCGTCCACTCCAACTTGTTAAGCTATATTCCTTCAAATATGTGCCGGTAAAAAGATTGGTCAAATGTGAACGTGGAAATTCTTAAAAATAACACTCCTGATATTCACCACAATCTTACGGACATACTCGTACACATCAACAGACTCCGTTTCAGATACACATTTCTCGGAAATGCAATACCTACATTTGGCTGGCTGTCTTTGAGTTGTTAAACTCCTTAGCAAAGGAATGGAAGAGCTCTCAATAACAGTTTCAAGCAATGCGACAATACACCTCAAATCTCGATCTCATGGGCACATACCCCAACAGATTTCGTGTCAGGCACATCTTGAGACACCTATGTACTTCTGACCTACTTTATGGGAATAGGCAAATATGCCTCAAAAACAGTTTCACCCAATGACGTGTATACTAAAACAATTACTTGGTTTTGCTTTTTCCCGGAAAATATAGACAGTGGCCCGGAGTCTAGGACAGATACTAAGGCTTGTCTGTATGGGCATCATAGCAGTAATGAGGACGACCCTAAGTGCAGTACTGGAGGTGCTGCTCGGACTGCCGACGGTGACATCTTGGATTACAGCTGCCTATAGGGTTCTCAAGGAAAACTGTCTATCAAGATTGGATAAATCTTTCACTCTGACCATTCCCAGAATCAAGGACTGGACAAGATGGAAGATTTAGTTTCCCGAAGAGGCACTAGTATGCTACACAGATGGCTCCCGTCTAACTAGTGGACAGGGTTGTATGTGGAAAACCTAGGGGTACGGGAGAGTTATTCTTTAGGCACGAATAGCACGATTTTCCAATAAGAAGCATATGCAATACACTCTGCTGCATGCAATGAGGAGGTGAGAAAGGGCATGGAGTAGAAGGTTTACATCTGCTCTGACAGTTAAGCATTGAAAGCCATCTGCGAGCCCAGAACCAGCGCACCCCTGGTTCAGGAGTGCGCGAAGAAACTGGAAGAGCTGGCGAGGCTGAAGGAAGTTACCTTTATGTATGTAGATCCCAGGTCGTACGGGGGTTCCTGGTAATGAGGAAGCCGATAGGCTGGCCAGACTCGGCACTGGGGGAGCCCGTCATATGATTGAGTATGCAGCAGATAACATTAGCGATACCATAGACGAACAGTGGAGGCAAAGCGAGAGATTCAAACAAGCCAAGGATTTTATAGCCGGGCTGAAGACACCAGCATGGCTACGGAACCAAGAAATCATAAACCTTGTGGGGGTTCTGACGGTGCACTGCAGACTCAAGCGGCATCTATCACTATCAGGAATTGAAGACGTCCCTTATGTATGGACTGTGGATAGGCCGACGAAACGGCCTATACCACTTTCTTGTGAGTGAGTTGCTAGACGGACTGGGATACGAGATCTTTGGAATCGATAGACAAAAGATAGAGGAATTACTCTCCCTAGGCTGGGCCGACATACTAGCCTTTGTTAAAAGGTCGGCAAGGTTTGGCGGCTATTACTACTAATAAGTGGGATTTATCTCCTCAGCAAGGATATGTAACCAACAATCAAACCATTTTGCGGGCCACTAAAAAATTTGGCCTGAGAGCCTATGATGGAGGTCAGGATTATCTTAAACGCATCCTGCTGTTATTCATTATGTAGAAAGCTTTGAAATTATTTTTTTTAAAGAAAAAATGATAAAAAGTTGAAAATTATGTATAACTACAATTTGCGACGACCATAATTATGATGAAAAATTATAGATAAATAGACAAATAAGCGATGCTGCTACAAAAATGAAGGTGAACTCAAGGTCAATTATGTCGAGTTACTGAAAGCGACAAAAAAATCTTTATGCAAGACTGGTAAAAAGTTCGGTTTTGCTGCGCATTGTAATTTTCATACTATAGCGCAAAAATAAAAACTGCTTATTTAGACGATCACACCGAATACGTTGGAAGAAGCCTATAAGAGAGGGGTGACGAACCCTTTTCAAACAATAGCTTACCTACGGCTATGAGTGGTGTGTGCGTGTATGTGTGTACAGGTGCATGAAAAGGCGAACACTGGGGAGAGAGAAATTTCCTCTTGGTGGTGTCACTTTAACGAAACTTTATTACTTCTACTTTTCGCGAACGGGAACATAGTAGCTGGTGTGTGTGTTTTTGGGTATCCCCATTGGACCGGTCGTGGTAATTCGGATCTGAGAGGATTACTACCAGCGTGTGCGTGGACCGACGCCGCAAAACCACCCTCTTTATTACCAAAGGGGAAGAGCAGGTATTAATTTCCACCGGCAAATTGACGCGTAAGGAATTGCTGTTTCCTGGGTAATTTGTGATTTTTCTTCGCTCAACCTGAAATCCCAGGCTTATTATGTACCCGTTTAGATAATAAATATTGCCCGAAAAAAATACAGGGTGTTTCAGGCATGAATGAATGAAAGAAAGAAGGAGAGATGCTTACTGGTGACCAGAACCACCAGTGCATAGCCCTACAAGGGGCGCTTATGCACCTCTCCTTACCCTAGTTTCAACATCCCTCATCGCAAAGGTGAGCCTTAGGTCCTGTCCATCTTATATCCTCACAGCGTGTACACGTCGCGTCACTTGTAACCCCATCACATACAAATGACGTTTGAAGGTGTTATATCCGGATAGCAGGCCAACAAGTTACCTTAGCCGGCTTCTGTCCAGCGAGAGACAGAACCACCCCACCTTGGATAGAGGTCCTAAAATAAATTGTCTAGCTTGACGCAGTCGGGAGATTCCTCTCCATCTCACAAGATTATTTTGAAACCACACTTGTGTTCCTTCTAATGGTACCTACTGCCAGCCCTACAGCCGACCCAGGGTCCAGGAAATTATTCCTCGACCCTTGCCTTGCGAGCGCGTCCGCCAATTCATTACCACTAACTCCAGCATGACTCGGCACCCACATAAGTGACACCTGCAGATGCCTTGCCGAAATGTCGTCAAAGACCTTTCTACATTGCAGAACAAGCCTTGATGTAGAAGCCTACAAGCACTCAATGTTTTTAATGCTTCCTGCCTGTCAGAGCAGATGGCAATCCGCCTCATAAGCCCCTAAGTTTCATGAATACGAAAGGCACAAGCTGAAATGGCATATATCTCTGCTTGGAATACCGTAGTGTATCCCCCAAGAGAGAGAGAGAGAGTATTCATCGGTAAGTTAGCCGTCTGTGTACCAGACTGGCCCTCCTTCTTCAAAAGGCCACCTGCCGCTTAACTGGACTCTTCCCTTATAGAGGATACTTCACCATAAATTTGTAGTCGAAGCATTATGTAGGAGAAATTATATCACTCCTCTTAATATGTAGGACAGGGTCATCCCTTTGCAGTTCCGAGAGGATAGCAAAGTCTCCCCTGTCAGGATTTATAAACGACCAACTGCCCTGTCTCCACAATCGGAACGAATGTTCTCTCCAATTCAGCTTCGGGTCTAGAATTACGCCTAGATATTTTACTGATTGGGAAAATTCATCCCCGAGTGGGGGTGGGTTAGAATATCTCCCATCGTATATCCCGTAAAAGGCGACTAAAAGGAACCGAACTACTGTCAGTATAAGCAGTAACCTCTTCTCAACCTCTCTCTCAGGTTTGGGTGGACGAGTTGAGAAGAGTCAGGACACCTTCTTGTCCTTGGGGTGAGAAACTGCCCCTAAAGGCGGACGAACCCGTAGATACCATCTGGGCAACGACATGAGGATGCAGAAAGCAAATGGGAAACTACTGCATTAAAGATCTTAAAGATATCCCAAGAGAAACTCGTAAAATGAGTAAATGCATTTTACGGGTGCACAAAATGTCTGTTAAGACATTGTGACTATGATGATGGGAAAATTCAAGTGATGTACCAAAGAAGATTGGCACGATATATCCGTCCAATTTCCTTCTTCTAGTGAACATAACTATTTCGGTCTTCTCGGCATTAACTGATAGATCTACTTCATTGCACCATGATTTCATAATAAGCAAAGCATCTTGTATTATGTCTGAGACGGTATCCCTGACTGCTATGCTGACGTGTAGAAAAATTAGTGAGGGATCGTGAAATGAAAAAATAGTTGCTTCGGTGGATGTATCCGCGAATACGTTCATCATAAATTAGGGCGAATCTTGCAGCCGTATCGAATTTTTATCCTAATCCTGTTACATAGTCTAATAATCGTAATATTTGAGGCTATGCATAATCATGTATCCAATATCACCAAAGTTAGATAACGCACGAGAAGTAGGAGCATATGAACTTAAATTCTAGTTATCGTATACCGGGGATGTTCACGCACAAGGCAGTGCCTTCTGTGAATGACCTTCATTTATTCAGGTAGCTTTTAAAATGAATAAATAAATAAATACAATATTATTTTTAGATGAAATTTTGCAGTGAGTTTTTGTTGTTGCCTGAATAATAATCAACAGTTGTCGGGTAGGTGTTCCCAAAGTTACGAATATGATCACAGGAACTGATGCAACTTATCCATAAACTTCTCAATTTTTGACTTTATAACTTGTTACAAGGCTTCTGCTATCCCTTTATCTTTACGTCCATATTCTAATTATGGAGACCCATGCTTG
The DNA here is from genome assembly GCA_951848785.1 of Callosobruchus maculatus. Classification (NCBI taxonomy): domain Eukaryota; kingdom Metazoa; phylum Arthropoda; class Insecta; order Coleoptera; family Chrysomelidae; genus Callosobruchus; species Callosobruchus maculatus. The sequence goes on from CATOUR010000029.1 coordinate 9,245,638, forward strand.
CATAATTAGAGTAAAATCTTCAATGTTTGCTGAAATTATCTTGAACGTACACCTCTTAGGAGGCGTCTATCAAATTAAGTAAGTGCTGTACAGCGGGCCAGAAAAGATCTTGCTTACATAACAATATATCTTTCCTCAGCTATGGAAATCATTAGAAACATGACGTACCATTGGTGTAGTGGAGGAAAATATTGCTATGATCATGAATTCATCTTCAATTATCAGATAATATATTGGGAGCTATTTGATGGAAATCTATAAATAACTACGTATTTGGACTAAATTTTTTAGACAAAGACACATAAAAAGATATTCTCCATTCACGAATTGTGATAATCTTTTAAAGATATATACTTGAGACAAGAACATCCGGTCTGGCTCCGAGAAAATGTTCTTGAATTAAGGTTAATTTGACACAAGAGAAATATATTTTTGATTTCAACACCCATTCTAAAGAAATATGCTCTCACTAAAAATATATTTTTTTAACAACAAAAATGTCAATATTCTTCGACCAAGTATTTCATAAAGTTTTAGTAAGGATATAACAAGCAGCTTGAGAATTGTGGAGTACCTCCATTGAAAATATGATAATCTTGGTTCGTGCACATTGACAGATCGCCACAGGCCTGATAGTCATTTGTTAATAATTCTGTGTTTGCGTGTTATACTCTTATGAACGGATTGCTGAGGAGTTAGGGTTGTGGGGACCTTATACAGATGTTCCCATGTATATACCAAGTATGTGATATGAAATGTTATATTTGTGTGATTAGTTGTGAATAGAGTGGTGGGTGTAACATATTCCTCAAGTTCAAAACTGCATATTATGGTGGTAATTGATATTTTTCAACATGAATTTTGAAAAATACTATACCATAACGTAAAAATGCCGAATGCTTAAATACAGATACCCTCATATGCTTTTTCCAAGAAGACCAAAATCTTGGGTTCTTTTTTCATTAATACTCAATCAGTCATAGTGATTCAGAACCCGCCTTTGGCGACTGATTCAGTACTAATGAAAGAGACGTTTGTTCTCACTGTTCGGGCTTAATGAATCATTTTAACTGATTCAGCATTCATGAAAACGACGTTCTGATACCCTTGAAGTGCTAAAACTTATGACTCTCATGATGACGGAAAAGATTCCCGCACGACAGTTTGACGTTTGTATTCATTTTCCAATACTGATTCAGTCAAAATGAATGAAAAGTAGGACTGGCTATCATTTTGACAGAAAGCAAAAACCCACTGATCAGTTTTACTGAAAAACTGTTCTCTTATTCATTATATGTTCAGTTTCACTGAATCAGTCAAACTGAATCAGCGAAACTGAATCGTAAGAACTCGTCATTAATTCAAAATATTACGGACTTGTCAACCACTCTCGAAAGAAACCTGCAAAATGTCAAAAACCGAAGTTGGTTATTTCATTTCGCTTGGTTAAATATGACTGAGGTATTTGGATTCCCTTCAATATATGTGTCTGGTAGACCAATGTGTCATTTCTTTGTTACTTGTTTATAGACCCTCGCGTGAAAAGAAATGGGATGATCAAACGAACTTACCTGTAAGTGATGTTCGATCATAATTATACGAAGCGTCTCGTCCGAAGATGATCACGTATGTAGTACCCCAACTTCCCGCATGATGTCGCCACAAATTTTAAAGCTAAGCCTGAAGAGCCGCTTCTTCTCTTCTGGCCACCTATGCTACGTGACCACAGCACCACGATCGTCATTACTCATCTTTGTGCATGTGTAAGCCACACGTGTATTTGCGTTCGAGTGTTTTTATTTTAGGTTTCAAGTTATTTTCTTGGCCGACATCCATTTACGATAGAAAAACGATAACGAATATCTGAATCCTCAGATACGAATAGCGCATGTGAGGATGAAACGCGATATTTACGCTGAAACGTGAAGAAACTGCAGAAGGAATGGAGGAAACAAGCGGCAAAATGGCCGCTTAAGTGATTGACCCCTATGCACGAGCACAGATATTATGTTAGCAACGAAGTAGTGGACGACGATGTTCCTGTGGAACAATCATTCTTTTATACCAGTAGATGATGGGACCACCAATCACTGCGGAATTTCTCCTGTGGAGAGATTTCCCAAAGCCCTCCTGTGTAGGCAAGAAGTCCTTCTGCGAATGCAAAAGCCCTCCTGTGGAAGCAAAACTCCTCCTGTGGAGGAAAACGTCCTTCTGTGGAGGAAAAACGCCTTTCTGTGGAGGCAGGATAGAAGAAGAGGAAGTAAAAGCTCTCCTGTGGAGGCAGGAAGCACTTCTGCGGAGACAAAGGCCCTCCTGTGGAGGCAGAAAGCCCTCCTGTGGAGGCATCAAAAACCCTCCTGAGGAGGTAACTCAAGTAACGGCTCTCCTGTGCAGCTGCCAATTGTAGGCGGAGGCTTCTGTTCTATGTTAAACCTTCTTGTGGAGGCTTATGTGTTTTATGTGTTACACTCTCCTGAGGAGGCTTACGTGCTACACTCTCCTGAGGAGGCTTACGTGCTACACTCTCCTGTGGAGGCTTACGTGTTTCAGGTGTTACACCCTCCTATGGGGGCTAAGCGTTACATTCTCTTGTTACTTGTTTATAGACCCTCGCGTGAAAACAAATTACCATTTTGAGAACATAACTATTTAGTAAAAACGATATGAATCTCGGTTACATTTCTTTATGAACTCTTCATCCCTTTTTCAGAACAATTCCTTTGTCAAAAGCCTTGAGACCGTTTTCGCAGTGACATCAGAGCCTGAAGGAAAAATGTCCCGACCAATGAATAATGGCCCGCCGCTCCCCCTCTAGACGCTCATGATATCAAGAGCACAGGGGCGCTTTGAAACGGGGGGGAGGAGGTAAGACTCCAGGTTGATATATGGCAGAGGGAGTTTTATTTTATGGCACCTTGAATGTGTAATGCAGCGGCGTGTAGAGCGTTTGCCGGAAGACCTGGACCGTTAAATGTATCGGCGTGTTCGCCGTTCACTCGGTTGCCCTCCGTCGACCAGCAAATTGCCAGCAAAAAGAATATATGTACGCGAAGCAGACGGGATTTGCTAGGCCAACGTATTTTTTTAATCGATAAACTCTCAGGAATTAGTAGACTTAGGAGTGGCAGAGTTGTTACGTTTAAAACACAAATTTTAAACTACAGCCCGATTTTATCAACATGCATATTTTAACAAAGGATATGACAAAGATTTTCTATTGGATGTTATACTTAGCAAAAGCGTTCTATTGGGTATTGCGGGCTAGGTTAATAAATATCGTCCAATAGTATTGTATCAATATTGAAAACAAAACGTCAAAGTTGGATGACACTTTTCATCATATCGTATATAAGTTTTATAACAAAACTATTGTTGTAACAAGTGTATATTTGATGAATGAAGTTTGCAGCTCGAGAAGAAGTCAACGATCGAAATAAATATCTTTTTGAGTGGTTGAAATCCCAGTAAAAAGTACCTAATCCCAAATCAAATAGGTATGTTGAGGCGACCCCTTCGGCGAGATGGCGGCTGGCCGAGTGGTATGGTGTGACAACGCTTTCCTGTTTCCGTGAGTGGTGTTGGTGGGTGTTCGTTCGAGACCCAGCCCGCGCATTACTTTTTTTTATTATTTTTTAACCAAAATATTCATTGATATACGTTTTACTCATATTACACACATTTTTTTGTACCATCGACATAAATTTGTTTTTGAATCAAATTTTATCAGACATTTTACTTGACATACTGCAAAAGTTAAGTACCGGAGGCGGTGGAGTTAGTCGAAGTGAAGTCCGTCAATATCAATCGCCAATTGCTCTGATAGCGGCATCAAAATGAAATTATTCCAAAAAAGTAAAATTATTCGCAATTTTTGTTGTACTAGTAAAACATCTAATAAAATTTGATTCAAAAACACATTTATGTCGATGGTACAAAGAAATGTGTGCAACATGAGTAAAAAGCATACCAATGAATATTTTGGATAAAAAAATAAAAAAGGTAGTTGCACGGGCTGGGTCTCGAACCAACACCCACCAACACCACCCACGAAAACAGGAAAGCGTTGTCGAACATGATACCACTCGGCCACCCTCGTCGAAGGGATCGCCTCAACGGTACATATTTGATTTGGGATTAGGTACTTTTTTACTGGGATTTGTGATCTAATTTCAACCATTCAAAAAGATATTTATTTCGATCGTTGACTTCGTCTCGAGCTGCAAACTTCATTCATCGTCTATGTTGCAACAAATATACATTTTAGTTACAACTGTTACAAGTATTTTCACGAAGTACGTCACACGGCTTCGGGAGCGGTTTTCGGTTGTGGATTCAAAAACCCATATTTATTTTGATATAACTTTTGAATTATTGCGAAAAAAAAGAAAACAAAAACAGTTTTGTTGTAAAACTCATATTTGATCTCACAAAAAAAATTATTCAATACCCTAATTTTTCGTCATCATTATCATTTTGCAGAAGAAAAATCCAGTGATCAAATGTATAGTTTTTGCGGAATCTGGTTGAAATTAGCAATTGCAAAACTTTTTGTTGAACAAGAAAATGCAACTTTTCACCCATTTAGGATGGAAAATCAGACTGGAAAAGATACTAGACGATTGTATATAAAGCATGTCATTTTTAACCTTTTTGAGGTAAACTTCAAGAGAAATCAATAGTTTTCAGCGTACTTTGACAGATGCATGTTCTTGAACGGGCTGCTCTAATTGGTCATAGCCTTTGTTAAAATGCGCCTGTTAATAAAATCGGCCCTTATGTTTTAAACACGACCCGAAGATTCATATAGCAGTTTTACGCAAAGCTTCAAACTGAAACATATTTAAAAGCATTATTAAAATGCTGCCTATGAACCTTGTCCTTTGGTGTACCTAAGCATCTTTAAGTTTCGGAACATACTGGTATACAGTTCTCTATCCCACATTTGTAAAATCTTTTCAAAAAGCCTTATCGGGTGAAAGTGTATTAAAACGTTCTTAGGTCTGCCTGTTTCAACTTCAAAGTTTATAGAATTATGTACTTTTTTAGAGCTATGTTTTGTAATTTTGAATAATTTCTGTTATAGCCATTGACTCTAGTAGCATTTTATTGTATTACTTCCCACACCGATAGGTGAGTGAAGTATTGTTATCGCGTAAACTTTTAATTTTCAGATAATCCACTTTTTGGGCATGTTATTATGTCTATTGTTTCTGATCGGTCTGTTTTATGTAACGTGGAAACTATTGGATCGATTTTAATAAAATTCTTACCTTGGCGAGGATGGAAAACCTTTATGGTTCTCAGAAATCGTGTCAGTGGCGGTGCAGCAATAATAAAAAAACCAAAATATAAAAACAGCTCAAACTTCGTTTTTAGGCGTCTTGGGGTTCCTGATCGTGTTCTAATTTTTTTGTGGGCGGTTGAAATTGGGGTAGTTGGGGGTTGGCGGTCTTAAAACTCAAAATAATGCAAAATACAAAAACCGTTTGTATTCATAATATGCTATCCATTAACCTGTGGAGGAAATACCTAGCGGCATGCCGTTTCATCTCATAGTAGAACTAATTGAACTTTCGTATTCGCATCCACGAGTCGATATGTCAGTACAAGCTATCGAATACAAACTAAATATTTAGGTATATTACACCTGTACCACACAGAATAGGTGATGGGAGTATTGTGATCGTGAACATTTTCGATTTTGAGATAATACGCTTTTTGGACGTTTTAAAATTGATGCATGGGCAGCAGAGGCTTTAGCGAAAAACAAAAAATTTCAAATATTACTGATACCCTCAAATACTCGATTTTAGGGGTTTTAGAAGTTCCTGATCAATCTCTACTTTTTTTGGGTGAGAGTGAATTTGGATGACTGGGGGTGAGGGGTTGTAAAATTGAAAAATTTGTTGTATTCATAATAGGCAATCCATTGACCTGAGAAAGAAAGATCTAGCGTAATGCACTTTTTTAGGTACCATCCGAACATTGCCTTGTCTATTACAAAAACCAAGAGAATCGTGGCCAGGATGGAAATCGCGTATGGTTTTTATAAATCGTGTCAGTGGCGGCGCAGCAATAATCAGAAAGCTAAAAATATAAAAACAGCTCAAACTTCGTTTGGCGTGGCGTTTTAGGAGCTCCTGATCATTTTCTGCTTTTTTTTTGGTGGGTGTGAAATTGAGGTGGTTGGCGTGTGGGGGGTTGTAAAACCGAAAAAGTTTTTGTGGTGGGTCTCCATTGACCTGTGAAAAAAACCTAGCCGCATGAAGTGTATTTATTAGGTCCATACGAACATTGCCTTGCTATCAGAGTATTATTTTAGATCGTTCTGTGATATTACTAAATTGATTTTAATGAAATTTTTACAGAGTATTATTACCATGGTGAGGACGGAAAATGCGTACGGTTCTTAGAAATCGTGTCAGTGGTGGCACAGCAATAATCAAATAATTAAAATTTTAAAAAGAGTGGCGGAGAAGAAGTCACCAGAAAACGAAAAGATTCTTTGTTTTTAGATACGTTAAAGGTTCCTGATTGATATCATGTACATTTTTGATGAGGATGGTGATGTAGGGATAGAGGAACTCCAAAGTTTCTTAGTATCGATAGTGTGCGGGGAGTACTGAGTCAAGACATTTGACTCCATTGTTTTGTAGTTATCTAAAGCTACAGTTACATATGCTCATAAATAGCATGCTTTTTAAGCATGATCAAAATTAGCATGCTACTGTCACTGACACAATTCCATTTAATCGCATTACCGCCGGTTCTTTAGCATGCTCAAAATTAGCATGCTTATTTCGCGCAAGGCGCGTATACACATGCTACGAAGTAGCATTGCTCATTAATAGCATGCTTTTTAAGCATGTGTATCTGTACCTTTAAACTCATAACACCACATTCCTTCCTAACACTTCTTACCAAGGAATAACTTTATGTGCTCATAAATGATATTTTCTGCTTAAAGGTACGCGCACATAAATCGGCATCGGACGGACGGGACGGATGGAACGGCCGGTACGGTACGGATTTTTTATTAGGGCATCGCACATATCTGATCGGAGAATTGGAAGGCAGTTGCAAATATATCTTCGAACGGTGACGAGTTGGCGTAGTTCTGGAAGAAGAAAACTTTCACAAATGTAGAAAGCGTAGACGGGTGTGGTTCATGAAGTATGTCAGAGAAGGACACGCACGGCACGCGTCGGCCAGCATTTATACTATATTTGAAAATGATTGATAGCTAACATTTTATGGCATAGGTGCTAATTAGGTAAAATACAGGATCGCTCAAAGCAGAAAAAAATGTAAATATTTAAACTTTCTCATTTTAGTTTTTCACAAGACTTTAGGAGGACCACTCTTCACATACCTCGAATACATCATAAATGCAAATCAAGAATCCTTAGCGGATTAAGCAACAATTGTAGGCTTCAGTAGCGTAGAATATGAATTTACTTTATGACAAAAATGTTATATTACATTAAGTTAGGGCATTGTCTTAACATGTTATATTGAAAATATTTTAGGTACTAATAAATGTCACGTAATTAAAATTTACAGATTTTTATAAACTAATCTTTTAAATAATCCCATATTACGTCGTTTAAAATAGTTTTACTACACAATGGCAACTTTATGGAACAGTAATTAATATAAATACTGAATTACATACTTAAATAACAACGTCATTATCGTCCGGTAAGAAAGCATCATCATCGTCAGATTCTTAAATACTGCCTCCTCCAACAAATAATTTTTTCTTTTCTTTTTCTATGAGAGCGGATTTTCTGTCCTGTTTCGCACAAACGAAACCCAGTTCATGTAAAACTTTCCATAATTTGTCTCTTTTTAAGTTTGGCTCTGGTCTTCATTAATTTCTACTAAAACTTTGTCCAAAGTAGGTATTGTTTTTTGGAAATAAAATGAGTGCACTTTTTTTCGTATCATTTGTTTATCACTATCGTCTAGTTGTATGGGTTTTCTCCCTGTTGACTTTTTCGGTGGTACGGTAACGCTTCCTTTCGTTGCTTCAGCAGTCTGTAAATGGTCGCTTCTCCAACTCCAGTCATAGTTGAACACTTAGAAACTATACTTCGAACACTGCTAGTTATATGTTCATGTACAAGTGCGTCATGTACATTTAATATTACAGTTTTCAAATGCACCGTTAACTGACACTTTAATTTCACAGGAGTAAAATTTAACGTTTGTGCCATTTTTATTACACCTAATTAATATCACTACTAAGAATTCTGCGTGTTACACTATACAATGATTGGCAGACTGTCTATTGAAAAGGATTGTGAATTATCATCGATCAGTATCCAAAAGGTGCAAATTATAACAGTTTACAGATCCCCCGCCGGGTCTTTTCTTAAGTTTATGGAAATCATGGAATCTGTTCTCAATAAATTGCATTTAAATAGACCAATTGTAATTACTGGCGATTTTAATGTCAAGTTTAACACAGCTGATAGCGAATCACTAGCATTAGTTAATTTAATGGAATCATATGGGCTACACTGCTGCTTAGAAGAAAATACTAGGGGAAACGCCTGTCTTGATAATGTTTTCACAAACATATCTATTGACGGTTGCTTCAGTGAAACTGTAAACTTAGGAATTTCAGACCACTTGGGTATACTTTTTAGTTATGGCGATTCCCACTGCTCTTTGTACAATAATCACAGAATCAATATCCAACCTATAACTGAAGAAGGTCTTTTTATGCTTCATAACTTTCTATTGAACGTTAACTGGAAATTTATCGATGACCTCTCAATTAACTTAGAAGATAAAGTTGACAAATTTGTAAATTTGTTGCAAACTGCAGTAGATAACTGTTTTCCACAAAAATCTAAACATATCAACACCTTCAAAAGAGATAAAATACAGTGGTTCACTCCAGAGTTGCGTAATGTGAGGGACACGTTAACCCTTCTACAAGAAATACATTGCAGTAATCCTGAGCTCATATCAAAAGTCGCAATCAATAAATATCGCAAACATTACAAAACACAAATAAACTTAGCAAAAAAAGCTTTTCATGACAACTATGTAAAAACATCCAGCAACAAGCAACGTGCAATGTGGAGTATAATCAATAAACATAAAAATAATAATCAAAGACATGCAAACTCAATCCCACACAACTTAATAGCTACTTCACTAACATAGCAGAAAAAATAGTTAGCGGTCTAGGGAAAACTGATAAAGATCCTTTGAGCTACGTTACTATAAACGCATCATTAAAATTTAGTTTCAATAGCTCTACATTTAACGAAGTAAGAACTATTATTGATAATATGAAAAACAGTCCTAGTAAAGATCCATATGGTATTAGTGTGAAGATTATAAAGCATATAAAAAATATAATTTTATCTCCACTTACGAAGCTAATAAATCAATGTATTGCCTTTAGTAAATTTCCGAATGCCTTCAAAATAGCTAAAGTGATACCGATACATAAGAATGGCTGTCAAGACGAAATGTCAAATTATAGACCAATTGCTTTGATACCAGTAGTTGCAAAAATCTTTGAATCTGTCTTGAATAAACAAATATCTACATTTTTTGAAAAAAATAAACTCTTTTCAGCTTGTCAGCATGGTTTCCGTACCAATAAATCAACATCTTCAGCCATAACTGATCTTACACAGTACGTAATAAATGGATTTGAAAAAAATAGATCGACATATGCAGTATTTTATGACTTCACGAAAGCCTTCGACTGCTTATCTCATAAACTACTCTTACGGAAAATGGAGCTGTATGGTTTTGATTCCACCAGTGTATCACTCATGCAAAGCTACCTAGAAAACAGGTATCAGTATGTCTCAATTGACGGTCATAAATCTACTAAAGAACTGATTCAGTACGGAATACCTCAAGGTTCAGTACTAGGTCCAACATTATTTTTAATCTATATAAATGATTTAGGAAACTGTAGCAAAGACTCTAAATTTTTACTTTTTGCAGATGATACCACTCAGCTAAATCAATATCAATCAGATGACGAAATGAATATCGATGCTTATCAAAAACATTTGGAAGTAAAAACATGGTGTTTAGCTAATTCTTTATGTTTAAACGAAATGAAAACTCAACAGCTCAACTTCAACTTAAAACATTCCGAACAAGATAATGCACCTGTAAAGTTTTTAGGCGTCCATCTAGATCATGCCCTCACCTGGGAAACACATGTGATTGAGTTGTCTAAAATTTTATCAAAATATGTTTACCTAATCAGAAATTTAGCATATGTCACCAGCCAGTCATTACTGTTAACTGCTTATTACGGTAATTTTCACACCTTTGTTCAATACTCCATAATAAATTGGGGCCATTCTAGCCATATGAAAACTATATTCTCTCTGCAACGTCGTTGTATTCGGATACTGGCAGGTCTATCTTATGAAGCCTGCTGTAAAAACGCTTTCAAGGGCTTTAAAATACTTACACTTCCTTGTATATTCATCCTGGAATGTCTGCGTTACACAAAAAATAACATGCAGCAATTTCTCAGGCATTCAGAAATACATAGCTATGAAACCAGGAACAGAGACAAATTATGTCAAAATCAATTGAGGCTGCATAAGTCAAAGAACAGCATCAACTACTACTGCATCAAGTTTTATAATGTTTTGCCTGATAACCTGAAATCTCTTGACAGTATACATTTCAATAGAAAAATTAAAGATTACCTCCAATCCAAAGCATTTTATTCTTTCGAAGAATATTTGTTAGATAGTTTCGAAGATGTTGCTTAATCTAACTGCAGTAACGTATCAATGAATTCGTCTTATAGGTTAGGGAAATATTACTGTATTTTTATGGCCAGTACTGATAAATAAATAAATAAATAAATTAAAATAAATAAATTATCTGTGATCTTGCAACAGTCATTGTTGTTAATAATAACCTAAATAATTATGTACGTACTCTTACTTTACATGTGTTTGTTTGTGATATATGTTAAGTTGTGTGTCGTTTTCTACATTATCACTTTGTAGATGTTATTACATATAATGTACATACTTTACTTTTATATTTACGTACCGACGTGTGTAAACATTTTTATGTAATGCACAAATAAATTACTACTACTACTACTACTACTACTACTACTACTACTACTACTATACCGACTATACCGACCGCAACGTCAATTTTAACTAAAATTAAACAGGGAATCTGCATACAGGTCTTGGAAAAGTACCTGTGTCATACTTTGCGGAAATCCCTAATTACCTGCTCATACACAACTTACATTTAAAAGAGCACGTTTAGTATTTTAGAGGTCCTATGGTTTACATTTTCTAGAAATCAAAAATACATCTTTAGACAGATATAAGCATCGAATTTTATTAAGTATATCCATCTCTTCGTTATATTTAAGTAAATTATACACACAGTTTACCAAGTTGAAAATATGTATTATATATAATAATACTTGTAAAGGTAAATTCACAATATTTCATGTTAGATCTCCGTCACTGTTTTCAGGTGCTACCCCCGATTTTATCTGCTATGGCAATAAAATTTTAGCTATCAAGAATTTTCAAATAGACTATAATCAACACCGTATTAAATCCTAGTTGCTATATTCTCACCGAATTTTGAAAATTCGATGCCTACCGTCCGCACATAAAATATGTACGCTGGTCCATTAAATTTTATAGAAACTATTTTTCTCCGATCCGTACCGTCCGTCCGATACCGATGTATGTGCGCGCACCTTAACTCTACGAGAAACGTAATGAATTACTGATTACTAACTTTGCTAACAAGGCAGCTCGTATGAATTCTACAACGGCGAAGTTTTATGATGAACGCGAAATTATGCAACTCGCTTTATTCCTTCCTACACAGCTAACACTCTAAAAGTTTTCCACCTACTTTGTTAGGTTTCATTAGAGAAAGCAGCTAAACTATTTCCTCTTTGTCTAAAACAGGGATTTGAAATGCTGTCTAAAATAATCTGACATGTTTAAAATGTAGTTTAGTACAGGTTTCAAACAACGTAACGTTGAAAAAGGGTGAAGCGTTTTTAAAGTTTGACAATGAATTGGCAATAAATAAATTGTAAAGTAATGTCCAGACCTTTAACTTTACTGCCCAGTAAAATAATAAATTTCATTTTATTTATTAATTAAAAGTTACATTTCTACCACGTATGCCATTTTAATTCAGAATTCGTTATAAAATACATTTTTGACATGTAAATACAACTTATTATTATTAATTTTTCTATCATTCATTCTTAGAATTCATGATTTGGTAACAATGAAATTTTATTGAACCGAATGTGAGTTATATAAAAATTATTATAAGTAATGGTAAAGTGAGCAGATTATTCGTATGGTTAAGAATCTAATATAAAACTATTCATTGTTACGATTTTAGCTTGTGTACAGTGGTGCAGGGAAATGATGAGTGCAGACCGTATATAACTGATGACTGATGTATTATTTTTTTTTCCTTTTTTTTAATTTAATTAATTCACTCTAGATATACAGGGTGTCCCTGAATTTCCTTGAGGAGCGAACAACAAACACCGGGATCAAACGAAAACTGAGTGGAATGTTTGAAAGTACAATATATAGGGTCTACTATAACATGCTTATAAAACATTTTTTATTTTTTTTTTGACTTCAACCCTTATTGCTCGTCCCCAACTTTTTTTTTCAAATAGCATCTAATAGTGTTTCTTACACAAATTAAGTTCTTATTTTATTTAAAATCTTGTAGTACCTTTAATTTTTAGCACAAAATCATCTTTTTCGTAAAGTCATAAGCATAAGGTAAATAAAATAAGCATTTGTTTGAGGCGTAATATTTTCGTAATAAAAACTAACAAAAAAGATATTTATCTTCGAAAGTATGTAGCAAATATCCTTTAAAACCCAATTAGAACCCAATTAGTTTCTTTAATCATTTTCTGCGTCAAACAAATTTTTATTTTATTTATTACGCTTATGATTTCACGCAAAAAATAAGTTTGCGTATAAAATCAAAGGTACCACAAGATTTTAAATAAAATATGGATATCATTTATGTAGGAAAACCTATGGGGTGCTAGTTGAAAAATAAGTTGGGGGTGTGTTATATTTCTTTCAAAAATTCCAATAAGTTTTCATTTGAACTATTTTTACGAGAATTTCATGTGTCAAGAAAGTTCAGGGACACCCGATATACAGGGAATTCTGTGAGTATGCGCCTACGGCTCGTACTGCAAACTTCAACTGCGTGGGTTAATGCTCTCATTACCGCTCGTTATTTCAGGATTGTCGGTAAAACGATATTTAATGTTCAAATAAATTTTACTTCCCACACCGATAGGTGACTGGAGTATGGTGATCGCGAAAATTTTCGATTTTGAGATAAAACACTTTTTGGGCCTTTCATGATGTCTACATAACGAAAAACCACGTCACTCATTTCCATCGGTCTGTCTGTCTGTCTGCCTGTCTGTCTGTCGGTCTGTACACTGTGCAGTTTGTCTGTTGGCGTTTTTCTAATCTCCTATTCTCAGTAACTGCTGCATGGATTGTGATGAAATTTGGGTAGCGATATGTTGTGGGGTCGTAGTAGGTAATGTTTCTATAATTTTGGAAATCGTTGTACGGGGGGCTGAGTAATTAGCAAAAAACAAAAAATCAAATATTCCTCAAACTTCGTTTTCAGGCGTTTCAGGGGTTCCTGATCATTGCGGGGGGCTGTAAAACTCAAAATTTTGTTGTATTCATAATGGGACGTCCATTGACCTGTAAATGAAAAACCTAGCGGCATAATACACTTTTTTAGGTCCATCCGAACACTGCCTTGCTTATTATAGAAACCAAGGGACTTAGAATTTATGATGTATACATAGGAGTATTTTTAAGATCGTTCTATATTGCGTAACGCGAAAATTAATGAATTGATTTTAATGAAATTTTGACACAGTAATACTACCGCGTAATACTATCGAAAACGCGGGTCATTTTGTACTTTTTTTTGGATGGGGGCGATTTTTGGGGTGGTTGGGGGGTGGAGGGTTATTGTGATAATGACCTGTCAATCGACTTGTGAATGAAAAACCCAGCGACATAATACCCTTTTTTAGGTCCATCCGCACATAGCCTTGCCTAGTACGAGTATTGCTTTAGATCGCTCTAATATTGCGTAACGCGAAAATTATTGAATTGATTTTAATGAAGTTTTGACACAGTATTACTACCAAGGCGAGGATGGAAAACGTGTATGCTTTGGAAAAATCGTGTCAGTGGCGGCGCAGCAATAATTCAAAAACACTAAAAATATAAAAGAGCTCTAACTTTGTTTTTAAATGGTTTGAAGGTTACTGATCGTTTAGCATCGTCCAGTTGAAGCATACAGGAAAAAGCTGTGGCGTCCTACCCTCTAAGGGGGGAGACGCAAGAAACTAGAGAGTTTTTGTGTTGGAAGTTTTTTTGAAGGCGGACTGGCGATGATTTGGTTGCAAGGTGATTTCAGACTATAGCTTCATGCAATGGGAAAATAATAAAATGGCATCATCACTATGTGTGAGAAGTACTGAGTTAATCAACTTGACTCCAGTTTTTCGGCTAACAAAGTGGATTATTTCTCCTCATCTGGGAATTTAGTTATGTAAGACATGTTCTAAATAAATATTCATTTCGCAACTACATCCCAAGCCAGTCGAGCGGAGAAGCAACCATCTCCTTTAAGTAACCAGCCGGGGTGCAAATGAATTCGGATAAGAAACGGACCCTTCTTCCGCACTAATTTTTTAACAAAGCATATCCATCCCATACAATTGGGGGTCTTTTTATTTAGTCAACACCATCATGCTCAGCTGTGGGAGGCCTTCGCGTCGGCCGTTGGCCCTACTCCAAATATATTTCCCTCCAGAGCCTACTCAGCGTAATGCAGAAATAATTAGATTTGGGTAGAGAAGAGGTCTTGAAAGCAAGGGGAAATGTAGAAACCCGCGCCCGACACAACTCGGCGGTAGTATTTTAGCCAGAGATGTAAATGCTATCAACGTTTCTCTTCGGCTTGTATAAAGAGAATAGACAAGGCTATAACGCTGACGTCTTTGTATATTTATTGTGCTACAAGTGCTGTAATGGAAATCCATGATACAGAATATATTTTCTTCGTGGCCATTACTGAATGCATTCATTCTCACACTTTAAATACAAGGGTGATTTTATAAGTTCGTCACTTTTTTGTCCTGTAAATTATTTTATCTACTCCCATTACATTAAGGGGCCTGGGTATACACAGTGATACATATGTTGCCTTAGAATCAGACTATACTATGTCCAATTTTGCAAATTTTACAGGGGAACGATTTTAAGGTTTGAGAGCTCTGCTATCATAATAGTAAATGGATTCTGGTGTAATTTTATTTTTGGTAGTAATTTTATGGTATTTACTTTTAACATAAAAAAATCATTATCATTATTGAGAAAACAAAATTCTTAACTTATTCTGTTGTTTCGGTACCTTATAGTTACAATTTTTATTTAATGAAAAACTAATCATAGTATGACACTATGACTAACAATATTCTAAACTGTAAATTGCATGACTGACGTGGGAAAAGTAGCCGAAACTCAAATAAATATTTTTCAGCTCAAATTACCAAACAGGTTCAAAAAATTTTAATGATACATTCCCAGAAATGTAAGTCCACTGCTGAAAAATGCTTTGCTAATGCCCTGATATGTACGATTTTATCTTCTGGAAGACATTGAGGTAGGGGCTGAATATTCTGAACTCGAGTCTTGAAAAGCTCGGAATACTCTTCTTCTGAATCATTCATGTTGATTACACTATATTATATCCGCAAAAAGCACTAAATGTACCACAGAGTCACACAACTGACACAACAGCTATGAAAACAAATCGTGCAGATCATTTGCGCCAATTTATTCTGTCCCCACGTGACGGAAATCCCTCACTCCTATTGCACAAGAGTACATAGTATATTTCAGTCCGCATGAAACTACATGTGATATATGCACTTACAATATATTGGCGTGAAGAGCATCGGACTTAGACTAAATTGGAAGCAAAACCTTGATTTTAGAATAATTTGGACATAGAATAGTTTGGTTCTAAGGCGACGATATGTATTTGCCATGTTAAAACACGGATTCTCATTTCGAACAGAATTCACTTGTTTTTCAAACTACATACACAGTATTTCAGAAGGTGATACTTAAGACTTTAATGAATGACAACTATTTGCGATTTTTTCAAAAAAGTTTTTTAGTGTGCAAAAAAAACTCGCAATGCAAAATCATACATTCTTCAAATGTCTGTAATTTAACAACCAAATACGATATCAAAAAAAGGCCAAATAGGTGACAAAGTGCAAGCTTTCTTCTTCAGTCTGCTTTTGAATCATTACTGTAAGTTTAACGCGTGGTTTATAATCGTCGTTACCGCATCGTTGAATAATATACTATTATTTTTCTCTGTTCTCTCCATTAAGTTCGAAATGGTTCTGACTTTTTCTCCTTCTGTATAGTTAGATTTCCAAGTGGTGTATCTCCTATACATGGAACATGGCAATGGAACATCATTTTCAGTCGTAAGTGTATGTAGCAATAACTAGCACGCTAACTTACCTCAGCGCCATCCACATGAGTATTCACTATCAAGCTTCAAAACGGAAGATGAGCCTTGAGTTAACATACCTGTAACAAAGAAAAGTACATAATCAGAAGTCTTTCATCGGCAAACAATTTTTTCGGAGTATTAGAATACTCAAAACCCAGCCAGAAAGAGAAACTCTTCATAAATTCCGGTTAGCAAACAATTTTATCACAGAACAGCAATTTTGAATTTTATGATAATTTGCGATATGCACGCACTATACTCGTACTATCGAAAAGGGTTTTACCAGGAATTGATATTACATAAAATTTTGTCATAAGTATGATCACTGGGAATTGAATTTTCCATGGAGTAAATTTGTAGTGCTCAAGAATCTAAATTTTCCCTCGAACAAAGATTCGCGAGAAGTCGCGCACCATGAAAAGTGTTAAAGACCCCCAGATTTTTCTTTTGACTACTCTACCTAGCACGATTCTAAAAAATCCGCAGTTGGTGGATGTTAAGGTTTTGGAGGTGTATGCAGTTTTTGAAGGAATAGCAAGGTGAAGATAGATTAAGTAAGCAAAAACTTCTGAAAAGCTGAGCTGCTTTATAATTATTTTGCGCATCTACAACTATCCACTGAAAATATTTTAGGCACTACTGTCATTTAGTACTGAATTTAAATTTGATCTGGAATAAAGTTGGCAAATTTCAGGCATGAACTAGTGCTGTATTGCTAGTATACTGCATTTATGATGCAAAGTCTACTGAGTCGTTCAATCTCAATTTGAGGTCAAAATAACAACTTTTATTATCAGTTTTGACACAACTTACGTTGCATATTTCGCCGCCTATATTTTTAACCTGAAAACTTAATTCAATTAGTGGTAACATAATATATATTCTTTTGAAATAAGGTTTGTCCTGGGAGCCGTCAAGTCTGAAGCCTTAAGGCTTATTGTTCAATAACTCTCAGAGGGATAGCATCGTTAGAATGATGTGACCTCTCCGGCCGGTCCGACAGTGGTTCCTCGTAAAGCGTCAAGTGATAATTCAAAACGGTAACGTTAATTTTCCAACTCGTAACTTGTAATTTCAAACTTTAAAATACGGGTTACGCCACTGCATGCAGTCACATGCGCCGGAAGCTGCAGCTTCCACATATTATAATGTCATTGCGCACTCGAGTTCAGGCTAGCCCACGGCGACGACTATAACAAGTTCAGGAATTACTTTGTTTGTCAGATTTAATTATATACGCAATGGCATCTACTAAGGCCTGTACTTCACGGACAGGTAAATCGCCGCGGTTTCCCCGCTAGCAACCGCTTACTCCAACAAAACTATGCTATTCAAATGAGGCCGGCTACATGGGCGTGTTAGCCGCGCCGCCTACCGGTATTGGGAAGCGGTTCAGGCGGTCGCAACGCCTCCAGAAGCGTGGCGACCGCTAGCATTTTGTAGGTCCTCGGGCTCCAACAAAAGAAGTCCTGCTACACAGCCTCAGAGTAACGTCGGAACATAGAGGTAGTAAACAAACCACTTCAGCATTTCGTGCTCAAAGCCATCTTTTGACACTTCAGCCTCCAAACATTGCCAAATAACCTGAAAATTCTTCCAATGCAACCCATTTTACAAACACTGCTCTGCACTGTCCCATCCCGAAAAACTGTTAAACTACGCTCGAATATAGCACAGCAAGTCCGTAAAGCTTCACTACAATTACCAACAAATAGCGATTTCGATTTTACTGACCAAGCATAAAAGACGCACAAACAAAACAAACGTTTGACAGTTGGGTGTTACCGTAAACAAATCGCAGGAAAATTGTATAGACGTTGCCAGCTCCTCAAAATTTATGTAAGACAGAACTTGCGTTTATGATGAAGAAACATGCAGTAATGCAGTAGAGGTCAACATGTCTATTAATTTTGCTGTAATCATTCCTGAACCATCAAAATACCGTCTTTTATAACGTAGAATAGAATATTTTTGGATACTATACAGGGGCGCCGACTCCGTGGGTGCTCGAGTGCTCCAGCACCCACGAGAGGTAAATAGTGGGTGCCGAGCACCCACGACTGTGTAACTAAGATAATTTTCATTTTCGGCTTCACTCTTTCGAATCTCTGCTTATCATAAAATTACTGATAGAAATTCTTGGTCGTACTGAGGCTTTGAATGCTACATTACACAAGACATCTCTGCATCTGCAAAAAGCCGTTGATAATATTAATACAGTCAAGGAAGTTATATCGTCCCAAAGAACTGACGAAAATGTTGATAACGTCTGGAAGTCTGCTGTAGATTTAGCTCGTATTTTGGGATTGGATGAACCTAAAACTTCAAAAATACGGAGAATGCCTAAAAGGATAGACGACTCTACAAGCGAACCGTATGAATTTTCTAATGCAGCTGACTTTTTTATCAAAGTTGTATTTTGAAATGTTAGATAAAGTCGTAGCCCGTATTGAACAGCGCTTTACTAAAGATACCATGACACACTTGAGTAACATGGAACTATTTTTTGCTCAGAAAAATAATGATACAAGCAGCAACTATGTGAAAAACTTTTTTATGGAGATGACTGATATGGATCGTTTGACTCTTCATCGAAATATGCTTTTATATATTGTGCAAACAAAAAATTACAAATTCAATAGTGTGGAGGATGTTGTTTCATTTGTAAATAGTTGTTGCGCATCTACCAAACATATGATATACCTGAAGTCATTAAATTATTAAAAATCATTTTAACTATCCCAATATTGACATGTACCGCCGAAAGGTAATTTTTAGCATTATGAAGGATAAAGATTTAGAAACCTGTAAACAGAGAAATAGCAGATGATTGGGAACTAGAAAACATTGCCGACATTTTTACAAATAGAGCAGTAGTTCGTCAAAATACGTTCGCATCGAATAAAAAATAATGTCTAGATAATAAAAAATGTGTGTTAAATTAAGTGCACACATCAAATTGCTGTGTAGTGTAATAAGTTATTTTTTCTGAATATTCTGTGTTTCGTGTGTCCGTTGAATAATAATGATATTATTTCATCTTTAGCAGTAACTAGACTTCCGCGCGCAGCTTCGCTTTTATAGATTTTGTCTTCCCTTGTAAGTACTTCTCGATAGATTGGTCGTCAATAAAAATGGCACCACCTAGATAACAAATTCACTTTATCGCTGCTTTTGAAGATGAATTTGGTTGCTAGCAGTTTTTTTGTATATCTGTCCTATGACGTGATCAATATAAGTGCCAAATTTCATCCATTTTCACATAAGGTACCTACCTCTAAAGTGTAAGGCTAATAAATAATACTACATAATAGATTATTTGAACTACTGAACGGATTTTCGTGCGGTGTTCACCAATAGGTAGATGGAAGAATTCATGAGGAAGGTAAGGCTAATACTGATATAAATAACTAAAAATATAGGTAGCTCTGTCATTAAAAAGGCGGAGCACCCACGAGAATTTTCAAAACCCGATGCGAGCTCGATCGAGCTTTTTAACAGTCCAGGTTTCCGAGACATACAAAAATATGAAGAACACAAGAGACTAAACCAGCGACATTTTTGTAGCTTTAGTGATGTTATGGTCACGCCATATTTTAGTAAGTTTTGTCATGGCCACAGGTGCCTGTTGAATGCGCTGTCGAATCTCAGTTTCACAGCTACAGACATGTGTGTAAATAACATATATATGGTACCCCTCCAAAAACATTATATTACTATCCGCCAGTGGCCCGCTTGCAATCAGCACTGATGGGACTCGGCACATAGACTTAATAGATATAATTAATTCGATTTGTATATGGCAGATGTAAAAAGCCACCCCACCCCCATCTATAACCAGCCCTTTATAGTAGCGCTGAGGGTACGTGTAAACAGGGAAGGCCGTTATAGAAACAAAGGAGCCTTTTAATTACAAGGCTCTCCATGTTTGTGTTGTAATTGGCGGTGGAAATGATGAGTCAATTGGATATTCCTTTTCCTTCCCACGAAATTACGTTGAATGTGCTTTACGCAACTGAAATACCTGAAAAGACTTTTTGACGATCAATGGGGAAGGAAGAGAAGTGCACATTATTAAAAATTGGTACATATGAAAATATGGTAACCATAAGAATTGTTGGTCCTGTTTACCTGATAATTGTACCCTATGTTCCTAACACTCCAATCTGCTGAACTGATCGAAATATATTTAAGATAGATAGATGGATAAATATACTTTATTGTCTAAGAAATTATGAGATTCTTATTGACAAAGCTATGTAACAGACAAGATTTGTAGAATATTCACTGAAACCCGTCACAGAACTCATCCAGTGTATAATACAGCTTTTCTAACAGAAAATTTCTAAGTTTTTTACGGAAAACTTTCAAATCATTTAGAAATTTGAAAGAGTGAGGAAGTTTGTTGTAAATCTTCACTCCATTGTAAATAATTGAATCTTTAATGAGTGATGATTTGGGGGTAACTAATTTAAAATCATTCTTCTGCCTTATACTATATTCTATATTTATGGTCTCAAATTTCATTTTATTTTTGAATATTAGTAATGACGTTTCCAAAATAAATAGTGCAATTACGTTCATAATTTTATATTCTAAAAATAGTGGCTTGCATGAAGTTCTAGGTCTACTCTTGGTGATGCATCTAACTGCTCGCTTCTGTAAGACTAACAATTTATTTAAGTAGGTATGAGAACAGACCTCCCAAAATGGGATGCCGTAACTCAATCTACTTTGAAACAACGCAAAATAACAACTTTTGGTGGTGTTACTTCCAAGAGTTTCTATAACTGTTCTTAGTATATAAGTTACTTTAGCTGACTTATTAATTAAATTATCAATATGATTTATAAAATTCAATTTTTGATCAATAGTTAGACCTAAGAACTTCATGCTGTATGTTTGATGTAATTGTTCATTGTCTAAGTAAAGCACGTCCAGTAAGCATTTGAAAGTCATGAATTTGGTTTTCTGGATATTGAAAAATAATAAATTACTGTCACACCATCCTTTGATTATACTTATATCATTTTCGATTTTTTTCTTTAAATCATGTATGCCACTATCATGCCACAGTATTGTAGTATCATCTGCAAATACAGTGAATTGACCACTTATTTCCAATGTCATTAGGTTATTAATATATACCAAAAATAAGATGGGACCTAATACAGATCCCTGTGGTCTCCATCCCATATGTTCAATTTTTCAGAAGTTACATTTTTTGACAATGTAACAATTTGAGAGCGATTATTCAAATGAGATGTAAACCATTTTAATACTATTTTAGAACAACAATATTTATCTAATTTCTTGATCAAAATATGATTGACACAATCAAATGCTTTAGAAAAAACACAGAACAAAGCCACTGAAATTTGATTTTTATTTAAATTAGAGTATAGTCTATATAGTAGATAAAAAATTGTATCTGAGGAATTTTTTTGTTTTTGAAATCCAAACTGAAAGGGACTTATGATGTTATTGCCTTTCAAAAAAATTTTCAACCTAATCTGAACAACTTTTTCAAAGATTTTTGCCAAAATGGTAATTATACTTATAGACCTGAAATTCGAGGATTCATCATCTACAATAATCAGGTCCTAAGTAAGAGAGGGAATAATTAAATTGAAAGAAGATAGAAAATCGAGACGAGCAGTTGGCAGGGTTTTAGAGAAAATGCAATACATGTTTTCAGAACATCTGTGAACATGAGCATAAACACGACATCCAATTTCAAGCCTTCTGGAAAAAAATGGAAATGATATGGAGCGTTTCTGAGGATTGTTGTTTTAATTACCAACAACATTGCCAACACCAGATAAGTAGGTATCCTTTTCCTTTCCCATGCTCCTGGAAAGATAGTTGTTCAATTTTGTCTGTCGTGTGATAGTGATTGCGGCATCTCTTGTCTTAAACTGTACATAGTTATCCAGTTGGCTTTGTATTATATAAAATCTATGCAGAAAACAAAGTAGGTGCCATTGACACTGAAATGAAAAGCTGATCTCTATTTTTAAGGTTAGTACTAGTAAATCACAGTTCAAAGAGATTTCTAGGAAGAGTAAATTTATTTTGACTATTCAGAACTCACTTACAATTTTCAATTAAGCAACTCAACTCATGGACGACTATACTCGTTGCTAAAATTCTATATCGCTTAAACATTTCTAGCATTCAATATTCACTCTGTGAACCTCACAAATAAGGATACTTAATGCGGAATAAGAACTGACAACAAGGTTCTCCACAACCCCGCTCATTCGTGGACAGTAATTTCTATATGGACCGACTTAACAAAGTTATTAATTATCATCAGTGGGGCGGGCATTTCAGTGAATAACACAGTTTGCCTATGGACCCTCATCTATTAATTTGGTGACATTCAACCGCACTGGGTGACTGGAGGCAAACGTCGGGGTTACTCCCTCTTGGATGGCATTTATTTGCTGATTTTAGGACAGATACACAAGGGCATAAACACAGTGCTGGGGAAGATTCTCTAATGAACAGTAATAAGACACGAGTTCTCGTCCTTTGAACAATTTTACGTTTTTCAGATCAAAATTGTACCTCGTGGTTTTCTTATCAGCGGACGGGATGGTGTAATACAGATAATATGCTTTTTTGACGTTTTATGATATCTACATAACGAAAATCCACATCACTCAATTCCGTCGGTCTGTCTGTGTAGCGATATCCTAAAAATTTTTGGAAATCCTTAAAGTCCCTTAATATTTCTAACAACTGCGGTGGCGGTGATATTGTTTCCGACACTTCGGCCGATGAATTCAATTCTTACTTCCTGGATAGCGCATCTAACTTAAACAGCCAATCAGATGGCGATTCTTACCAGTACATAATGGACAGATATGACCATACTTTCCCCGGCCTTGAAGGTGCGTTTCAACTCAAAGAAGTATCAATTGATGATGTCAACTTTGTCATACGGTCAATCAAAAGTAATGCTATAGGATCTGATGATATCACACTTAAGATGCTGTCTCTTGTTTTCCCCCATCTTACGCCTCACCTTACCCATATAATCAATACTTGTATACAAAAGGGCGTCTTTCCATCTTCTTGGAAAGATGCTCTCGTAATTCCCATAAAAAAGGTTGCTAATCCAGTAAACATTAGCCAATATCGACCTATTAGTATACTGCCTACGATTTCTAAAGTTTTAGAAAAAATCGTTTCTAATCAATTAAGCAGTTATCTTCTGTCTAAGGAAATAATTCCTGCTACTCAATCTGGTTTTCGAGAAAAATATAGTACCACCACAGCATTGCTGAAGATAACTGATGATATAATCGAGTCTATAGACGGTGGTTTGAATATTTGTTTGATATTGCTTGATTTTAGCAAAGCCTTTGATACCCTCGATCACTCCATTTTGCTTAAAAAACTGCGTTATTTTGGCTTGGATAAAGTTTCACTCTCTTTCTTTACCAATTATCTATCTAACAGACGCCAAAGGGTTGTTCTAGGTGGAGATAAATCTCAATTTAAAATCATTACTCAAGGTGTACCGCAAGGTAGTATTTTAGGCCCTATACTCTTTTCAATTTATACCTCTGATCTGTGCTCTTGCGTCCATTTTTCTCAAACACATCAGTATGCTGATGACACACAGTTGTATGTTTCATTCTTGTCTTCAGATTCTGTGCAGGCAGCTGTTAGAATAAATGAAGATTTACAAAACATTGCACTTTTTGCTTCTGCACATAAACTACATCTGAATGAGAATAAAACTGAATATCTGTTGTTTGGGAAAAATACTAATAACTTGATTTTAGATCCTAACTTCACTATTTCTCTCAATCACAAGAGTATCAAACGTGTTGATTCTGCAAAATGCCTGGGCTTATATATAGATTCTAATTTGAGGTTTGAAAGCCATGTTGCTCATTTAGTAAAACTTTCTTATTGCAAGCTGAAATTGTTATATGCTCATAGGATGCTATTAACAAAAGGAATCAAAATGAAGCTATGTGAGTCCCTAATACTATCATGTCTTAGCTACGCTGCTATAGTTTACTGGCCAGCCCTCTTGAGTAGAGATAAATATACATTACAGATCATTCAGAATACTTGTGTAAGGCTTTGCTATGGTTTGCGAAAATTCGATCACGTCTCTCACTTTTATTCTGATGCTGCATGGCTAAAACTGCAACAAAGATTTAATTTGCAGATGGGTTGCTTATTGTTCAAGCTCAACTACTACAACGAGCCCAAATATCTGATCGAAAAGCTTTCGAGGGGCAGTGATATTCATGAAAGGTCCACACGATACTGCAATCTGTACAGCGTGCCTAGGCATTCTACTGCGGCTTTTGAACGATCCTTTCAGTATAATGCTACCAAGCTATTTAATACCTTACCTCCCTCTATTAAAAATTCATCAAATTATTTTTCATTCAAGCGAAAACTTAAAGATCATTTACTATCGACCTAATCTATGTGTCGTATTATAATCATAGTATCCAGATGGAATCTTATTTGATTTTGTATTGTGAGTTAACATTTTGCATTGCTGGTTACGTGGAAGAGCGACATAGTCGAACGGCGCCAGCGTTTAAATTTCACCTTAATGTAATCTTTGCTTGCCAATAAAGACATTATTATTATTATTATATGCTGTGAGATCTTAGTGGGTAATGCTGCTATAATTTAGAAATCTGTGCTAAATTTCAAATATTCCACAAACTTCCTTTTTAGGCATTTTAGGAGTTCCTCATCATTTTCCGCTTCTTTTGGGTGGGGTGGGGTGATACAAAACTGAAAAATTTGTTGAATTCATAATAGGCTGCCACTGACCTATG
Organism: Callosobruchus maculatus; assembly: GCA_951848785.1. Classification (NCBI taxonomy): domain Eukaryota; kingdom Metazoa; phylum Arthropoda; class Insecta; order Coleoptera; family Chrysomelidae; genus Callosobruchus; species Callosobruchus maculatus. The sequence goes on from CATOUR010000029.1 coordinate 9,271,083, forward strand.
AAAGAATGACCTAACGGCATAATACACTTTTTTTAGGTTCATCCGCACATTGCCTTGCCCAGTACAAAAACCAAGGGCCGTTTCACACACCGATAGAGGATAGGGGAGTATTGTGACCGCGAAAATTTTCGATTTTGAGATAATATGCTTTTTGGGCGTTCTGTGATATCTACGTAACAATAATCCACGTCACTCGTTTCCGACGTCTGTCTGTCTATTGCTGTTTTTCAAGCCGCGAAATCTCCGTAACCACTGCTTGGATTGTGGTGAAATTTGGGTAGCGATATACTGTGGGGTCGTAGTAGGTAATGCTGCTACAATTTTGAAAATCGGTGCATAGGCGACGGAGAAATTGGTTAAAAAACTTCACTTTAGGCATTTTGGGGAAATCTTTTTCGTTTTGGGTGGTTTGACAACACAAATATTTGTTGTACTCATGAAATACTCTACCTTGCGCTGAAAAAAAATATGGTGGTATTTTGTGCTTTTTAGACCAATCTTATTGTTGCCTTTGAATTTTATAGGTGTGGAATAATTTGAAACATACATATGGTAATCCTAACGTGTAACCTGGAAACTACTATAATGCATTTTTGATACCATATTACTACCATGGAGCAAGTAGTAACAGTGTATCGTTTCTGGAACTGTTATCTTCTAAGCTTAATCACTTTAACAAAAATTTAAGTCTTTCTCAACATTCCGTTTTATCCACGGCGTAAACTTTTCTACTGACTGACATTCAAGCCCCAATTACGTAGAACTAAAGCTGGTGATTTCCAGTAATGAGGCAGAAAGGTTCTTCTTTAGGTGTTTAAAGACAAAAATTGTCAGTGCACGAAATGAAATGAACGGCCTTTGTCAGCCGAGAGTTAGTCATAAACGAAATGCTTTTCAAGTATTTCCTTTTACCTTTTTAAGAGGAAAATTATCTCCTCTTCATAATGAAACGATAATCACGCTTCACCATAAATTAATTTGGAAAGGTGTGTCACTAATTACTTAACCCACTAATTGTGTGTTCATAAAAAATATCAACTGACTGCTAAGTTACTGGTATGTTTGCAATCACGTTGGTTGGACAGTTTGGCTAATGTTAGTCTTGTAGGATTAAAATTACAAGCAAAAAAAAACTTAAAAAAGACAACTAAATAGGTACTAGGTTATTTATCCAAGTAAATCGCGCGACAAGCTTTTATAACCATTCAAATTGTGTATAATGTGGCTATAAGTTGATAGTTTAAATTTTCTTCTTTTTAAAGGATTTAATTTTTTACTTTTCAGTTATCGCTAGCTAGGTTTCTGAGTTTTTATTGAATTATAGGGTGCTGATAGCGACAATTTCCACATTTCCACATAAACATATTTAAATCTGAAATAAATTACAGGTTTTAATTCAAGCAACTCTATGAGTCTAGCTCGCTTCGTGTAAGAATTTATGGTAATCTGTCTGGTCAAACAGCAACCTGAAAAGGAGTTCGTCAGGGATGTGTACTATCTCCGATGTTATTTAACATTTACTCTGAATTTGTGATGAGACAGGTATTCGACAACTGGAATAGCGGTATAACTATTGGCGGAAGCAAAATATCTTACTTAAGATTTGCTGACGATACAAACATTATTGCTGCTTCTCAGGAAGAACTAGTAGCTCTATTAAACATTTTAGAACAACACAGTGCAGCATATGGTCTTGGTATTAACTATAACAAGACCAAGGTTATGATCGTAGATAGAGAGCATGACAATTATCGAGAAATAAAGTAATAGGCCGTTGTGAGGTAGTTCAAAGTTTTGTGCACCTCGATTCTTTGATCGACAATTCGGGTAGCTGTGAGAATGAGATTCGACGGCGCATTCAGTAGGCATGGGTGGCCATGACAAAGCTTACTAAAATATGGCATGACCATAACATAACTAAAGCTATCAAAATGTCGCTGGTTCAGTCTCTTGTGTTCTCCATATTTTAGTATGCCTCGGAAACTTGGACTATTAAACAGGCAGATCGAGCTCGCATAGACGCTTTTGAAATGTGGACGTGGAAGAGAATGCTGAGAGTTCCTCATACCGCCCATCGAACTAACGTTTCCATACTAGATGAGCTCGGTGATCCAAAGAGACTATCCTCCATTGTGTCGACGAGAATGCTTACATTTTTCGGACATATTCACAGAAGCGATAATATGGAGAAACTTGTAGTTCAGGGTCACGCCCTGAGTGGGTGGCGCCGCTTCCGTTCCCCTATACGCTGGGTGGATACGACGAAACAGTTGCTGGATATGAGTATCAAGAGCACCACTGAACTGAACTGAACTGAAATCGCGAACGATGGCGAGCTACAGTTGTCAAAACTATTGATAATATTAGTGTTAGCAATACTCCAGCTCCGACTTGATGCATTTTACGAGTTCACAACATGTCTTTTATAAGACATTGTAACGATGATGATTTAATTCAAACAAATTATAACCTTGATTCATTCAGCATTTATGGAATACCCTGTATACCTCAAAATGGTTTAGCGCTGTGCCGCTTAGAATGGCAGTTTGAGCATTCCCAGTTTTAAAACCTTGTGGCATGCTTGGTTGATATAATTTCTTCTACTTTAGAGAGTTATACAGGTTGTTTTTTACTTCCCACACCGATAGGTGAGGGGAGTATTGTGATCGCGAAAATTTTCGATTTTGAGATAATACGTTTTTTGGACGTTTTATGATGTGTACATAACGAAAATCCACGTCACTCATTTCCGTCGGTCTGTCTGTCGGTCTGTCGGTCTGTCTGTCTGTCTGTCTGTCTGTCTGTCTGTCGCGTTTTTCTACCCTCGTAATCTCAGTAACCGCTGCATGGATTGTGATGAAATTTGGGCAGCGGTATGATGTGGGCTCGTAGTAGGTAATGTTCGTATAATTTTGAAAATCGGTGCATAGGCGGCGGAGTAATTAGCAAAAAACAAGAAAAATTAAATATTGCTGAAACTTCGTTTTTAGGCGTTTTAGGGGTCCCTGATCATTTTCTACTTTTTTTTTGGTGGGGGTGAAATTGGGGTGGTTGGGGGTTGGGGGGTTGTAAAATTGAAAAATTTGTTGTATTCATAATAGACTACCCACTGACCTATGAAGGAAGACCTAGCGACATAAATAACTTTTTTAGGTCTATCCGAACATTGCCTTATGCCTATTACAGAAACTAATGGACTTAGAATTTTTTCCGATGTATACAGGCTGTCCATTTAGTGTGTAATTCTTCGATATCTCGCAAGGTATAGCTGATAGAAGAAAATCTCAAATACAAAAGTTATTTGGTTACTTGAGATGCATATCCTAAAAATATTTTGAAATATACAGGGTGTTGCGGGAAAGTAAGGTAGAGATCAACTTGATTTTTTTATATGGAACTATAACTTTCTCTCAAGTTCTTCTAGTGTCCATCATTGATCTCTATCCAACCCTAAAATATTTTTGGAATCGGTTGCGACGTTGCCAAGTAATAATTTATTTTCTATTAATTTCCGCATTTGCAAGGTCGCAAGTAATACGTTCAAATTGATATATTCCTTTAACTTTTCTCAATAATATTACACAGCGAGTTACTTGAATATTAAGCGGATATTATTCTGGATGCTACCAGCAATTTGTATCTACAGGGTGTTTTTGGCAGAATTTTAAATTCCGGCAACTTAAAGGTCGTTTTACTTTGTTTTTTTAAATGTAACACCCTGTCTTTTTTATTTTAAATCGAAATATCTACAAATACTCTATCTCGCCTTGTAATATTTTTTTCGCGTTTTTGACGTTGCCAAGTTATAAATTATTTTCCCAAATTTTTAAAACAAGTATCCCCGATTTTAATTTATTTTAAATAGAATCCTCTACTTATTTTTATTGCAATGAATTGCGCATGTCGAATTTAGTAAGATCTCACAATTTCAAAATTTTGTTTGTATTAATTAATGAGATACGGCAACACCGCTTTTTCAGTAAACGGTACCGGAACGCTTAAATTTTTCCAAAACTGCCACAGCTGAAGAGGTGAAATTCAATACAAAAGTTTGTATTATTGATAATAGGCTGTTCATTGACCTGTGCAGGAAAGACCTAGCGGCATATGACAATAATTTGGGGGGGGGGGGGGGTACTGGCGATGATTTTGTTGCAAGGGGATCTCACACTAAATCTTTATGCTATGGGAAAATAATAAACTGGTATCACCGTAATGTGTGGGAAGTACTGAGTCAACCAACTTGACTCCATTTTTTCAGTATTTATTCAGAACCTTGCTTATTTTTTAAATTTTGTCATAAAAATACTCAGACAAGTAACCCACACATGAAGAGTAAATAAATAACAGAGGTTTTGCACGAAAACCTGAAAAAAAATCAAGTCAAGTTGATTGACTCAGCTGATACCAGTTTATTATTTTCCCATAGCATGAAGCTTTAGTCTAAGATCCCTTGCAACCAAATAATTGCCAACCCCCTCCCCCCCCCTAAAATTGTCTTATGCCGCTAGGTCTTTCCTTCACAGGTCAATGGACAGCCTATTATCGATACTACAGACCTCTCAGTTTTACAACCCCCGCCCCCCCCCCCCAACCACCTCACTTTCACCGCCACCCAAAAAACTGGTAGGAAATGATCAGGAACCCTTAAAACATCTAAAAACCGAATTTGAGTTGCTTTCATACTTGTCGCGTTCTTTGATTATTGCTACGCTGCCACTGACAAGATTTTTAACAAACATACGCGTTTTCCATTCTCACCACGGTAACAATATACTGTGTCAAACTTTCATTAGAATCAATTTAATAGTGTCCACGTTACAAAATACAAAACGATTTAGACCAATAAATTCTCGTATAGCATACAGAAAATTCTAAGTCCCTTAGTTTCTGTAATAGGCTAGGCAATGTTCGGATGCACCTAAAAAGGTGATTTGTGTCGCTATATCTTCCTTCACAGGTTAGTGGACAGCCTATTATGAGTACAAGAATTTTTTTAATTTTTTAACCCCCAACCCCCCCACAACTCCAATTTCACCCTCACCCAAAAAAAACGCAGAAAATGATCAGGAACCTCTAAAACGCTTAAAAACGAAGTTTGAGCTGTTTTTATATTTTTAGTTTTTTTATTATTTCTGCGCCGCCACTGGCACGATTTATCAAAACCATACGCGTCTTCCATCTTCGCCATGGTAGTAGTGCCGTTTCAAAATTTCATTAAAATCAATTCAACAGTTTCCTCGTTACAACGATCTGACGCAATACTCTCGTATGTTTACATCAAAATCTGTAATAGGCAAAGGCAATATTCGGATGGATCTAAAAAAGTTATTTATGTCGCCAGGTCTTCTTTCACAGGTCAGTGGACAGTCTATTATGAAAGCAACAAATTTTTCAATTTTACTACCCCCCACCCCCCAACCACCTCAATTTCACCCCCACCCAAAAAAAAGTAGAAAATGATCAGGGACCCCTAAAACGCCTAAAAACGAAGTTTCAGCAATATTTAATTTTTTTTGTTTTTTGCTAATTACTCCCCCGCCTATGCACCGATTTTCAAAATTATAGAAACATTACCTACTACGACCCCACAACATACCGCTGCCCAAATTTCATCACAATCCATGCAGCGGTTACTGAGATTACGAGGGTAGAAATACGCGACAGACCGACAGACAGACCGACGGAAATGAGTGACGTGGATTTTCGTTATGTGCACATCATAAAACGCCCAAAAAACGTATTATCACAAAATCGAAAATTTTCGCGATCACAATACTCCCCTCACCTATCGGTGTGGGAAGTAAAAGTGACTGCCAACTTCATACCGGTAGTGATGTAAGAGCATATCTGCTGAAAAATTTGAAAAATGTACTTCATTCCTATTACCAGAGTGCTTTGACTGTGTCTCATTATAGCAGTAGTAATTATTCAGTGCTTCCGCTATTATGTAGTTACACTGCGCATACTACACAAAATATTCATAACGCAACACTTTGGGCGGATAAACAATCGAAACGCATTAACTCCATGCACTATTAATTTCATTCGTTAAATCGAAAATTCGCTACAAACTGTAACAACCAAATATTTGGTTTCATAATTCTGTCCGTAGTTCACTAATGGAATATCGGGTTGCGAGAACCATCAAAATCGAATCCGAAATTATTTTAGTGATGAAAATTGATCTAGATACGAGAATATTTAACATTAAATAACATCATCAGTTTTTTTTTAAATCTTTATATTCTGCTTTCACTGTGTAGTACTGTGCTAATAAGGATTCCTGTCCTGTCGCACAATGATATTTCACCAAAACACTCAATCCTTCGACCTGCTTTCGCCTCTCCAATTTGATATCCGCTAAAAAAATTTTAAAAGTTAAACCCCTATAGAAATCCAAAAATTGGGTTTTTTGTTTCCTTTCCATTTTTTGGTTATACAGGACGAGTTCTAAGTTGATACTTTTTTTTTAAACTGTGCCGTTTAAATAGACAACTTTTTCAAATAACTTTTTCCGAAAACTGAAAAATAAGCAAGATACAGAATCAAAAAATGGAGGCGAGTTGATTGACTCAGTACTTCCCACACATAGCAGTGGTATCATTTTATTATTTTCCCATTGCATGAAGCTATAGTCTGAGATCCCTTGCATTGCAACCAAATCATCGTTCGCCTGTTCTCAAAAAACATCCAACACAAAAACTAGTAAATAGTTTCCTAAGTCTCTCCGTAGGACTTAGAACGACACAATCTTTATTCTAGAGGTTCAACTGGACGAAACGAAACAATCAGGAACCCCCAAATGCCAAAACTGCTTGAAAACGAAGTTTCAGCAATTTTTATGTTTTTAGTTTTTTATTATTGCTGCGCCGCCACTGACACGATTTTGAAAACCATATGCATTTTTCATCCTCTCCACGGTAATAATACTGTGTCTAAATTTCATTAAAATCAATTCCATAATTTCCAGAACAATCTAAAGCAATACTCATATATGCATACATCAGAAAATTCCAAGTCCCTTGATTTCTGTAATAACCAAGGCAATGTTCGGATGGACCTAAAAAACGTCTATTATGCCGCTAGGTCTTTCTTCCTCAGGTCAATGGACAGCCTATTATGAATAGAACAAATTAATGAGTTTTACAGTCTCCCACTCCCTAACCACTCCAATTTCACCCCCACCCAAAAAAAGTAAAAAATGGTCAGGAACCCCTAAAACGCATAAAAACGAAGGTTAAGGGATTTTTAATATTTTTTTGTTTTTTGCTAATTACTCCGCCGCCCCTGCACTAATTTTCAAAATTATTGCAGCATTACCTACTAGGACCTCACAGCATATAGGTACCCAAATTTCATCACAATCCATGCAGCGGTTGCTGAGATTACGAGGGCAGAAAAAAGCGAACAGACAGACCGACAGACAGACAGACAAACCGACGGAAATGAGTGACGTGGATTTTCGTTACGTAGACATCATAAAACGCCCAAAAACGTATCGTCTTAAAATCGAAAATTTTCGCGATCACAATACTCCCATCACCTATCTGTGTGGGAAGTAAAAGGTAAATTTGGGCTTGTGTATCAAGACGCAACTATAGTCTGCTTATGATTAGTTTTTCGCTCGGATGTTTGTCTTATCGATCAGGCATTGTACCACAGCCGTGATTGTACCTGTCAATTAGTGCACTAGTCATTTTCACTTTATCATAGTTCATTTTAAATTGGTAAATCCCAAATATTGTTACATAATAATGCGCCAGTTTTAGGATTTAACAATTTAAAATTAACAACGATAAACAAAAACTGACCACTGCACTAACTGACAGGTACAATACTTAATCGATATGACAAAAATCCGCGCAAAAAACTCAGATATATTTGTTTTTATTCTGTATCTCGCTTATTTTTCAGTTTTCTGAAGAAAGTCATTTGAAAATTTGTTTATTTTAACGACTTCTATATACAATTAAAAAACGTATTAACTTAGAACTCGCCCTGTATATTTACCGTCAGTGAATAAAAAACTATCAAACTTTTTCATCTGTTACTCACAGGCGGCTTACGGTATCAGTTTTATGGAAGTTGATACTCACAACTCCAATCACCAAACAGATGACGAAATACATGCAATAGACGAGAAGCGACAAACAACAGGAACCAGAAAAATTGACTTAAATAAGACACACGTATTTTTGCAGTTTACACTTCATAGAATACCAGAAAAATGGGATTAAACTTGTAATTGGAATTTGTCCAAGATCTTCATCCTCTCTCAGCCTCTTCATCTTTTTTGTAGCCGTAACAGCTTCTCAAAGTTATTCAGGAACAAAATTGAGGCCAAATGCACGTCTTTCTGTTAAAAATCAAGAGCTGTCAAAAAATTAATGAATGTAAAGGATGCCCGAATAGGTGGACGATTTTTAACGCTCCAGTACACTTAAGAAATCTTAAGGCACCCGTCCAGGAGAAATAATAGCTTCGGCCTTTTTTTAGACAGTCAAGGGATTTAAATGATTGATTCTCAGAATTAGATGTAATGCAGTAATGGGAGAGTATTACGTAAACCTCATGAATTGCTTGATAGAGTATGTTTATAGAAGTATAAAAGGTACCTAATGAAACGTAGCAGAATTAATGTCTCTGCAATATAGTAATACAATTTAGTCAATTGTGGAAGCAATTTTAGATTATTTAACTAATTTTTTGTAATTATAATATACTCGACATTGACTGTCCTAAAAAGTATGTGTTGTAGGACAAGAACACACTACCGCATAAGTTGAGTGTCAAAGCTGCTACTGCTGTTAAGTCATTGATAGTGCATATTTTAGATATTTTGATTATATTTGAGGGAAAAATTAATCAGTTAGTGTAATAGTCAACCAATATTAATGCACCTCGTTTGCTTCGCCCAAATTTATATAGGAACAGCTACCATACCAACTCAGAAAAGATATCGTTATATAATACTGTTCGAAGCTTTGTACACCCTTAAGAAGAATTATGAAACTATAATGTTATTGTCCTCAATGACCGCGTTAGGATGAGAAGGAGCAATCGAGCGAGTGCACCTAATAAGTGCAAAGAATGGCGAGTTACGGAGGCGACTTCAAAAGAACATGCTGTTAGAATATCGGTAGAAAAGTATCAGGTCATCGACCGCACACGTAAAGAGAGCAGTAGAGGTGACGTATAAAGACAGTGTCATCGATACCGCTCATCTCAGAATTGTGATCAAAATGAGTAGAGGTAGCCCTGTTCCGTTCTAGGTTCTAGTTGAACCGGAGCCTAAACAAGTATCCAAGGTTTCTTTTATTCCCACACCGATAGGTGAGGCGAGTATTGTGATCGCGAAGAGTTTCGATTTTGAGATTTATTTATTTATTTATTTATTTCGCGTATGGCTACCTACATGGATTAATTGATAATAAGTCTTAAACAACAAAATAAAAACAAAATAAGTGTGATTTTGAGATAATATGCTTTTTGGGCGTTTTATGATATCTATGCAACGAAAATCCACGTCAATCATTTCCGTCTATCTGTCTTTTGGCATTTTTACACTTTTTAGTCGTTTTACGATACCTACATAACGAAAATCCGCATCACTCATTTCCGTCGGTCTGTCTGTCGGCCTGTTGGCGTTTTTCTACCCTCGTACCATGCAGTCACAATCCATGCAGTGGTTACTGAGATCAGTAACCAGTGCATGGACTGTGATGAAATCTGGACAGCGGTATGATGTGAGGTCGTAGTAGGTAATGTTGCTATATTTTGAAAAGCGGTGCATGGGCGGCGGAGTAATTAACAAAAAACAAAAAAATTCAAATATCCTCTTATAAAACTGAAACATTTGTTGTACTCTTAATAGGCTGTCCATTGACCTGTGAAAAAACCTAGCGGCATAATGCAGTGTTTAGGACCAGCCGTACATGGTATTGCCTATATACAACAATTTTTTGATGTATACATACATGCTTTAGATCATTCTGTATTGTGTAACTTGGAAATTATCGAATTGATTTTTATGAAATTTTGACACATTATTACTACCGTAGCGAGGATGGAAAACGCGTATAGTTTTTGAAATCGTGTCAGTGATGGCGCAGCAATAATAAAAAATAAAAAAAATGGAGTCGTTGATTGACTCAGTACTTCCCACACATTACGATACCAGTTTATTATTTTCCCATAGCATGAAGCTATAGTCTGAAATCCCCCCTTGCAACCAAATCATCGCCCATTTGCCCGCAAAAAAAACACCCAACACAAAAACTCTGGTAAATAGTTTCTTGCGTCTCCCTCCTTAGGAACTGGGACGCCACAGTTTTGCATGCGATGCGAAACGCTCAGGAGCCTAAAAACCGTCTAAAAACGAAGTATGAGCTGTTTCTATATTTTTAGTTTTTTGATTATTGTTGCGCCGCCACTGACACGATTTTCCAGAAACTGACATGTTTTCCATTCTCGTCGCGATAGTAATTCCTGTGTCGAAATTTCATTGAGATCAATTTAATCATTTTCGCTTTACCCAATATACATAGAACGAAATTAAGCAACAATCGTATATGTAAACATCACAAAATTCTAAGTCCCATGGTTTCTGTAATAGGCAAGCCAATGTTCAGATGAACTTAGAAAAAAAAGAATATGCCGCTAGGTATTTTTTCCATAGGTCAATGGACACACTATTATGAATACAACAAATTTTTCAGCTTTACAACCCCCCACCCCCCAACCACCCCTAATGCACCCCTACCCAAAAAAAAGTAGAAAATGATCAGAAACCCCTAAAACGCCTAAAAACAAAGTTTGAGCTGTTTTTATATTTTTGGTTTTTTAGTATTGCTGCGCCGCCACTGGCACGATTTTTCCAAAACATACGCGCTTTCCATCCTCGCCGCGGTAATAATACTGCGTCAAAATTTCATTAAAATCCATTCAGTCATTTTCGCGTTAAGCAATATACAACGATCTAAAACAATACTCTTATGTATACATCACAAATTCAAAGTCCCTTGGTTTCTATTATAAGCGAGGCAATGTTTGGATGGACCCAAAAAGGTAAATTATGCCGCTAGGTCTTTCATTCACAGGTCATTGGACAGCCCATTATGAATACAACAAATTTTTCAGTTTTACAACCCCCCCCCCCAACCACCCCAAATTCACCCCCACCCAAAAAAAAGTAGAAAATGATCAGGAACTCCTGAAATGCTAAAAACGAAGTTTGAGGAATATCTATTTTTTTTTGTTTTTTGCTAATTACGCCAATGCACCGATTTTCAAAATTTTAGCAGCATTACCTACTAGGACCCCACGGCATATCGCTACCCAAATTTCATCACAATCCATGCAGCGGTTACTGAGATTACGAGGGTAGAAAAACGCGACAGTCAGACAGACCGACAGACCGACAGACCGACAGACAGATAGGCCGACAGACAGACCGACGGAAATAAGTGACGTGGATTTTCGTTATGTAGACATCATGAAACGCCCAAAAAGTGGATTATCTCAAAATCGAAAATTTTCGCGATCACAATACTCCCCTCACCTATCGCTGTGGGAAGTAAAAATATAAAATATAAAAACACACCAATAGTGGATAGGGGAGTATCGTGATCGCGAAAAGTTTCAATTTTGAGATACTACGCCTTTTGAGCGTTTTATGATATCTACACCACGAAAATCCATGTCAGTCATTTCCGTCGCTTTGTCTGTCTATTGACGTTTCTAGCCGCTTAATCTCAGTAACCGCTGTTTGGATTGTGATGAAATTTGGGTAGCAATAATGCTGTGGGGTCGTGATAGATTTTGAAAATCGGCGTAATTTCGGCGGAAAAATTGGTAAATAATGAGAAATTATCAAAACTCCTCCAAACTTCGTTTTCAGGCGTTGCAGGAGTTCCTGATCCCAAAAAATTTCAAAATCGCTTAAACCCTGTTAGTGACTTGAGTCTGACAGACTATCAGTATTCACTGATTTTTCTATAACAGGACAAGATTTTTCAAAACTGCAGATATCTTTTCCATATGACTAGCCTACAACATCCCCTTCATTATTTGACTCTCGAGTACAACCTAGCTGCTTTGCTAATTCGCCCTTCTAACTTTAACGTGCCCTATCAAATAACATCGCTCGGCACTAATTTACTCGACCTCAATATCGCTCCTTGCGGTGTAAACGTCTCATAAAAATCCACCCAAACTCCGTTGATGTAGCAATATACTCCGAACGACTAAGAAGGTTTTCGAGAACTCATAGCTCTTTATGAACCTTATAATATTGATCCAGCAAGACCAGCGAAGGATGCTCACTTATGCTCATTTATTTAACACTGAATAAAATAAAGACAAAAAATTCTTTAAAATTTTTACTATCAACTTATAGCCTCATTATACACATATTAACCAATCTTGTAGCACTATTTGCTTGTGTAAATAAACTAGTACTTTTTAGGTGAATTAGAGTAACGGAGCTTATAATCACCATCTTTTTTTTTTAACTTGCATTTTTATTCTCGGCGAACTCTTCCGTTTAATACCCATACTCCAAAAGTGCACCATATTGGATTAAGAGTGATGTCAGAATATTTTTCCAATTATTCTCGGCAAACTCTTCTATTTGATACCCATATTGCAGAAGTGCATAAAAAATAACTACTCCGCCATCTTGCATGCTCCGCCATATTGAATTTAGAATCACGTCACTTAATTTTCCGAGTTACTCTCAATAGGCCCTTTCATTTGATACCCATATTCTAGAAATGCATTAAAAATAACTACTCTACCATATTGGATGGTCCGTCATATTGGATTTAGAGTGACGTCACGTGCATTGTCATCCAAAATTTCAGATCAATCGGTTGAAGATATCTGCTTCAAAATTGAATGGCAAGATTCCACCCGAATATACATACATACATACATACATTGTAAGATAATAAAAGCTTTTAAAAAGACCTAAATTTTGACTGTTCAACCTAATCTGACACATTCCATGCTTGGTTATACTGCAAAGTCACAGCCTTCTAAGGTTTATAGTCGTTGCGGTATTCAATTTTTTTTCTAAAATCTACTCTATACATAAAATGGTGATTTACATCTAAACGGTTCGTTTAAAAACCCCTACGTGTTACATAAAGTCACACTAAAATTCACCAAGGAATCCAAATATGCAGTAATATACAGGGGGTTGGTTCTATTTAAAAAATGAAAGTTTGGTATGAATCACCATGTATAAACGTCAAAATTGTAATGAGAAGGTTTTAACGTTCCATCACTCAAGACTCCCTACCATGATCAAGTGACAAATTTTTGAAATACAATTTAGTAAGACCACTATCTTCAGTCCACGCACTGTTAGTTTACGTACCCTGAATAACATTATTATAATACTTTATTTGCCTATTGGCTTGGAAGAAAAGAACATCTAGAAAAATTCTACAGATTATTTTAGTTGCATATGTCGTTATTAGAATCAGAAAACAAGAACTGGAACACTCGCAACGATACATCTGTCATATATTTTCTTTATTTCAGTCAACTTTTCCTGAATCATATTGAGTTCATCACTTTAACGAAGCTCGTAGTACCGGTAAAATAAAGAGCCATGAAAATGTATACGTAGGGTTGAAATTACGACATAAAAAAGTTATTTTCTGAAGGGCAGGTGAATGGGGTAATGAAGGGTTGGTTAATTTTTTTTAAATTGGGTTGAACCGTGGATTATAAAGTTTTATAGAGGTACCTCAAAAGTTAAGGAAATTATATGCGGAGATACTGAGAAATAATTGGGCATCAACACGATCTTTGCAACGCTTTTGTGAACTTTTTAGTTCCTCACAGGTTGAATGAAGAAGTTCCATGAAACGTCGTTAAGTGAACAAAATATAGATTAACAATATACAGCAATCCAGATTGAATGCCACCAAAGCATCACCAGTAAAGCATCGTTTTCAATTTATAGGAAATCTCTCGAACCCGAAGTCCTATGTTCGTAGCACCCACAAATTTCGTAAAAACTACTACCTGTAGGTATCATTATTATTATTAATTTGCACAACAGGCTATGAAGGCCTAGGGCAGAAATGAGTACAGTCTGATCTTATACCGCTAACATTTATATAACTTAGAATTGTCTTTGAATACTTTCACCACCTATTTCTGAGTATATGCTGGACTATTCCACGCCACCTATTTCTGCCTGCCGTCTTCTCTTTCCAGTGTTTAATATTAATTTTCTTTAAATCATCTTCTGCCTTCTTCAGGCATCTCTCCCTTGGCCTACCCTTCCTTTGTTTTCGTATTGGTCTCCAGTTGAGAACTAGTTTTGCCATCCTCGTCCCATTCAGCCTCTCCACATGTCCCAGCCACCTTATTCTCTGCGCTATGATGACTGCTATAATATTGGGGTTCTCATACATGTCTTCCAGTTCCTGGTTTGTTCTTCTCCTCCATCCCTCGTGTGCCCTTACGCCTCCATAAATAGCTCTCAACATTTTTCTTTCCCATCTTATAATTTTTTCTTCCTCCTCTTTGTTCATAGTCCACGTCTCACAAGCATATGTCGCTGTTGGTCTTATAACAGTTGTATCATCAGTGAAGAAAAGGCTACAAATAGAAATTAGATATTATGGAATGCGAGAGGCTCTACATATATCCTGCAGATATCCTGACATATAAAATGAAGCAACTCAAACATCAATATGGCAGATGGAATGAGCCGAAGTAGCAGCATGTAGGTTAGAGACATAAATTTCAGTTGTATATAAATTATTTCAGCCAATACTCTACACAAGGCCTAGCCTTCAGAGTGGCACTATTTGTATAGACCAATACGAATAAAGTAATAAAAGTAAGTATAAATTCTCTTTGGTCTTTCTGGATATACATATTTGGATATCATAAGATTTTTCAGGGCTCCATACTTCTGGTTTCCTTTGATGATCCTTGCCTATATTTCTTGTTTCTCCTGTCCCTTTTGCTCTATGATTACCCCTAGGTAGATAAATTCCGTAGTCCTTTCAAAAGCATATTTCATGTTTTTGTGCGTAAAAGTTGATCATCGGAAGTTTTTTCCATTTGTCCCAAGACCATATATTTTGTCTTACTTTGATTTATCTCCATCCCAAATCTCCTTGCTTCCGCAGCTATCCTTGCCGTAATTTTCTCTAGTTCTTTCTTTGACTAGTTGTATCAAGTTGCATAAAACTACTGCACATGATGATAGATATTTTAAATACAGAAGGAGCATACATATTATTCTCGGTTGCTATACCTAGTTATCACAATTGATGGCAGCAAATAAATGCAAGCTAAGCAAAAGCAATGTTGCATGCGTCCTTCTAACAAATCTAATACAGGTTCACAAATTACATTATTATCAGTGTATATGTCGTAGGCTTTTAATGCAGTCCGTTTTTTCATGAAAAACCTAGTCGTTTCATGAAGCGTCGGCATTTAATGTAAAATCAAGAGACTACACTACCTGCCTAGGCTTTACATGTAACGCCATTATAATTCCGTCGTATTGTGCATGACACAAAGTGCCTAATTGAAGAGATTGAAGCTTCATGAAATACCCCAAAAATTAGGCATCGTGTGTTCAAATGACTTATACGAGCTGCATATTGAAACCTATACTATACAGAGTGGACCACCTTAACAAGAGTAGACCACTCTAATCAGAGCAAGTAGCTTCTACGAAAACATTTATTCCAATAAAAATGATATTGATAAAGTGAAAGTTGAAATAAACTTATAATACCTTAACCAAACATTTCAAATAAGCATACCTTTAATGACGTAACTGCTTTAACTATATGTAATACTTTAACTAGAAAACACTAAACTACAAACATTAAAAAGGCAAACATCTTGTATGACAAACGGCATAAAAACACATTCAAAATCAGTTTACCTATAACATAAAAAATAATTAAATATGTGAATTTATTTATTACTCCAAGCCACTTTTGTGGTACCTGGAACAAAAAAATATAGCGGAGCACGATTCGGCCCACTGGAAGTTGGCACTTCAAAATGCCGACCGTTACATTTAGTCAACTTGTGTAGTAACGTTATACGTCAGAAGAAGTAGTTCATTGCATGTAAAGCCTATTTTACACAATATGCCGACGCTTCATGAAATGCCTCGGATCTTCATGAAAAGACGGTTTACACTAGAAGACTACGACATATGCATAAGTAGTGAATAGGTACCTCTACTCATTCATTTAACCACTTAGATATCTGCATGCTGTTGGTGCCATCAATTGTGGTAACGAGGTATACAATGTTGTGTTTTTATGCGTTGAAAAAATTCAGACTACACAGAGTGCTTATTGATATATTTGGTGATCAAATATACTTACTTTATACTTTTGTAGTGTTCAAACGTTTATAGTCATTTCTAGCTCCGATCCTTCGCGCTTCATTAGTTCGTAATTAAAACTTGATGATTATGATAATTATTCATGTAAAAAAACTAACGTTTCGGCCACTGCTGTAGCCTTTACCAAAGTACAAAATGTTTGACAAAAAACTAACTTAGAATAAGTAACATTGATTGACGACTGCACCAGGAAGCGGCTTTTGCATTTTTGCAAACTAGGTTAGGTTGAAAATGAGCTGGGCAATTAGGACTCCCTCTAATGCGATCCGATTGTATCTATTGTGGCTCCCACCTATTTAGAGTTCAACGTACAATCCATACCTCTCAACGAAGGTGATGGTCGTGATGGTTGAAACTTCTTTGAAGTCATTAGGTTCCAGTTGGGTGAATCCGAAAGTTTGATACCTAGCTCTTTCCAGTACTAGACAGGAGCATAATATGTGCTCCGCTGTTTCGTCCTCCATATAGCAGAAACGACAGTCCGTTGTTTGTTCTAGACTAACTAACGCGACAGTCCCGTCAACAGACCATCAGAATGCGGAGATCATTCCTGATCCATTCTACGATCCTCGGGGGGGGGGGGGGGGGGGGGGCTGACTAGAGGGATATGGTATGAACACCTTTCTCTCTGCCCAATCTGAGATGGTCTTCTTAGCGGTGCTATGAAGTCAGATTCGATTCTTCCTCTTGCGAGTGTGGCAGCCAACATATCGCCTTCCACTCCGCTATGACCTGGAAACCAACCCAAAGCTACTTTGTAGTTGTTCCAAGTTCGCTGAGGAGATGGAGGCAGTTCCATATGAGTCCTGATTCAACCCGTTTGGAACTCAGTGCTTTTAGGACAGCTTGGCTATGAGAAAAGGTTTTTATAGATTTATTTGCCAGGGATCTTTTGATCTCAACTCTATGGCTATCATTTCTGCGTGGAAGACCGTGGTATACCTTCCAAGGTTTACTGCGGTTTCAACTCTTGCATTGGTAACAGCTATTCCCGCTCCTGTCCCAGATCGGAGGGTGATACGAAACTGTTCTTCCATTCGTCCTGGGAAAGGGATGTTGTAGGATCTCTCCGTATGCGCTTGGGGAACCAAAGAGTCTGAGATCATTCCAGGTATGTGCTGATTTACGATTTGCGAACTAACTTCCTAAGTTGTTTTATAACATATTTTACATTTAACCATCCCTCCAAACAAAATTATTTTTGCATATTTATTTAAAAATATAGAATCTACATACATACCATTTCCAGCAGTAGTTTCAAAAGGATCAAATTATATTTCTGAAGCATCAATCGTAAATTATTCAAACTGTTAAATGTAATATTACAATTAACAGCTTAAATTTGCAATTAAAATGTAATTTGGAACTACTGCTGGACAAGGTATAGTAGATGACAGTATAGAGACAGTTATAAAGCTAGAGCTACACAATTGATTCTTTAATAACAATTTGTTACTATTCATATGTGTTTTTACTTCCCACACCGATAGGTGAGGGGAGTATTGTGATCGCGAAAATTTTCGATTTTGAGATGATACGTTTTTTGGACGTTTTATGATGGCTACATAACGAAAATCCACGTCACTCATTTCCGTCGGTCTGTCTGACTGTCGGTCTGTCCTTCTGACTGTACTCGTTTTTCTAGCCACGTAATCTCAGTAACGGCTGGATGGATTGTTATGAAATTTGGGGAGCGATATGCTGTGGCGTCGTAGTAGGTAATGCTCCTATAATTTTGAAAATCGGTGCATGGGCGGCAGAGTAATTAGCAAAAAACGAAAAATTTTAAATATGCCTCAAACTCCGTTTTTAGGCGTTTTATGGGTTCCTGATCATTTTCTACTTTTTTTTTTGGTAGGGGTGAAATTGGGGTGGTTGGTGGGTGGGGGGTTGTAGAAAAATTTGTTGCTTTCATAATGAACTGTCCACTGACCTGTGAAGGAAGACCTAGTGACATAAATAACTTTTTTAGGTCCATCCGAACATTGCCTTGCCTATCACAGAAACCAAAGGAATTTTTTCTAGTGTAAATATACGAGTATTGCTTTAGATCGTTCTGTATTATGTAACGAAGAAACTGTTGAATTGATTTTAATGAAATTTTGACACAGTATTACTACCGCTGCGAGGATGGAAAATGCGTATGGTTTTTATTATGAATCGTGCCAGTGGCGGCGCAGAAATAATAAAAAAACTAAAAATATAAAATCAGCTCAAACTTCGTTTTTAAGTGTCTTAGAGGTTCCTGATCATTTTACGAGTTTTTTTGGGTGGTGGTGAAATTGGGGTAGTTGGGGGGTGGGGGGTTAAAAAACTGAAAAATTTGCTGTATTAATAATAGGCTGTCCACTGACCTGTGAAGGAAGACCTAGCGACAGAAATCAGATTTTTAGGTCCATTTGAACATTGCCTTGCCTATTACCGAAACTAAGGGACTTCGAATTTTCTGTATACATACGAGTATCTATTGCTTTAGATCGTTTTGTATTTTGTAACGTGGAAACTATTAAATAGATTCTAATGAAATTTTGACACATTATTATTACTGTGGTGAGGATGGAAAACGCGTATGCTTGTTAGAAATCGTGTCAGTGGCAGCGTAGCAATAATCAAAAAACTAAAAATATGAAAACAGCTCAAACTTCGTTTTTAGATGTTTAAGGGGTTCCTGACCGTTTTCTACCTTTTTGGGGTGGGGGTGAAATTGGGGCGATGATTTGGTTGCAAGGGGATCTCAGATTAAAGCTTCATGCTATGGGATAATAATAAACTGGTATCACCGTAACGTGTGGGAAGTACGACGTTACGTCCGATATTTTTAATACTACTAAATTCTGTTAATAAAATATAAATCATGAATTCCTCTTAAACCATTTCGAATGTTACGAAAGCAAAGCACCAATTACAGTAATCCCGCATAGTTTCCAATTTCCCAGAAAATCTCTCGAATCCAATCGATTAGTTCAACGGGACAGGATGGCAAGTTCTAATTTCGGTGGGCGCCGTAATACCTTCGACGTGCCCTATCAAGTATCGCTCTCGGTTAATTTCGCCCAACCGGACGCGGACGCCATATTGCTCCGCTGAGCGTGAAACTCTCGTAAAAATTCATCCCAACTTTGCGCGCAAACAAATTAATTCGATAGATGTGGTGAGAGTCACGAAGCCCTCTTCGATATCACCGATGAAAATGGAAAAAAACACATCCAACAGCTCAGAGCCACTGGACCACCGAGCCGTTACACGATACATTTTTTATGGAGATTACTAATAAACGCAGGGATGCGAGACACAAACATGGAGTCAAGTCGCTTGACTCAGTTCTTCCAACATAATATAATGGTTATACCATTGTATTATTTTTACATTACATGAAGCTAAAGTCTGAAATCTCATTGCAACCTAATCATCGCCCGCCCTCACGCAAAAATTCCTCCTTCTCTCTGTAGGAATTAGGACAACAGCTTTTATTCAGCAAGCTTCAACTGAACGAAACAAAACGATCTGGAACAGCCAAATCGCCTATAAACGAAGGCAGAGTTGTTTTTATATTTTCAGTTTTTTTATTTTTCTTTTGTGCCGAAATTTTATTAAAACCAATCCCAGTTTACCCAGTCCAGAACAACGAATTCATCTAGAACGATCTAGAGTAACACTCGTATGTATAAACATCACAATACGTAAGTCGCTTGGTTTCTGTAATAGGTAGGGCAATATTCGGATGGATCTAAATATTATGCCGCTAGGTATCTTTCACAGGACAGGTCAATGGATAGCCTATTACGAATACAACACAAAATTCAGCTCTACAACAACCCCACCCCCAACCACACCAGTTTCACCCCCACCCAAAAAAAGTACAAAATGATCAGAAACTCCAATAATGCATAAAACGAAGTTTGAACTATTTTTTATTTTTTTATCATTTCTGCGTCGCCACTTACACGATTTCTAAAAACCATACACGTTTTCCATCCTCGCGACGGTAATAATAGATACTGCGTCAAAATTTCATTAAAATCATTTAACCCTTAACTGGTAACGTACCTTCTGTGAGACTGCAAGCAGTCTTAAATTCGAGCCTACAACAAAACCTTACCGCATTTCTGGTAAATGACCTCATCTAATCTATCTGCCATTGGTATCCCTTTTATATCCCGTTTATCAATAAGTTTGCGTAAACAACATTCCAGATGTGCTTAGTTGTTAGTTCGGTTCAGTCTGTGAGACGGAACGTTACGGTTTACGTTATAATTTTTCTCCACTGGTAGTCATGGCATGTCCGTCATTTTTTACCAAAATATTTTTATAGGTGTACTGCTTTACTTATTATCAATCACAAAATATATAGATTTGAGTGTGGTCAATTTTTTTTTATTATCTTGGTCCTACAAATTTGTGCTGCTAATTTGTGTTCTATTTAATAATTATCATAATTTTGTTTCTTCACATCCCATGTTCTGATACTTTATACAAAATTATTATTAAAGGATATATACCCAACAAATCTTCATGCATTTTTTCCAAAAAATTATTAGGAGAGTTTGATTTTTTAAGCTTCAAAGACGTTACAGTCTCACAGACTGCACGTTACCAGCTATGCCCCGAAATTGCACGTTAGCGGTTAAGGGTTAAACAGTTACACTATACAGAGCGATCCGCGAAGCAAAACTTTTATGTAGGTAGCAATACAGAAAAGTCCCTTGGTGATAGGCAAGGCAATGTTCGGATGGACCTAAAAAAGTATATTATGTCGCTAGGTCTTTATTTCACAGGTCAATGGACAGCCTATTATGAATACACCACTTTTTTTCCACTTTCCACCCCGTAACCTAAGCTTGTAGTGATCGTAGAGGGACAGACAGACTGAGGGAAATAAATTAAATACACACATAGAAAGTCCAAAAAACATTATGATTATCTCAAAATCGAAACTAATCGCGGTCACAATGCTCCCTCTACCTATGACGGGCACAGTCAAAGTGACAGCATTAAGCCTCGTGTCCACTTGCAAGTAACTTGCAATAGTTTTTGCAGCAAGTACTTGCTTGTTTGTCTACACTATTGAGTAAGTCGGCCAATTTTTGTAATGCATTCTGCTTTTTGAATCTGTCCTTAAATTCTGTATGTACATTCTATAATTCAGGATATAATTCAAAATTTTCAATTAAGAGACACGTGTCTTCTCTCGTCCAGTTGAACTTCTCCATATTTAATTTATAACACTCCTTGCTGCAAGACTTTCGAAATAGGCTCGAAATTTTTGTCGCAAACTAATTTCCTGAGAGTAACCGTGTACACTACAAGCTCTCAGCAGGTCGCAAGTTCTTTATGTGCAAGTAATTTTGCTGCAATATTTCTCTAATGACGTCGTGCACACGCTACGCAAGTGACTTGTGCGAATAACTCTAGCAATTATATTTGCTAGTGGACATGAGGCTTTTGAGAATCATTTTTAATACCCTGGTGAAATCATCAATTCAAACCAAACTCAAACGTATGTTGGATGATTCGCTTGCAATGAAATTTTGTAACCGCGAGCCGAAAAAATAAAACGAAAAAAACTGGCAACACCTTTACATTTTATTTTTAAATCATATACCTTTTGAGCCGTCAAGCTAGGGTGGGAGAGAATAGTGGGATGGAGGAGTCTTATGACTTACCTATCACCCAGACCTGAATCTCAATGACCTGAAGTGAACATATGTATCTTCGATAGCTGCGGACTATTTGGTACATAATACTTATCTTTATCAATCGTTTAACTTTCAGAAATCACTAACTTGTAAACTACTAGATGAGCATTATACTATATTCTCCACACGTTTTTCGGTTACAAAACAATATACCTAAGAACCTAGATTTAAATAAGCAAAAGAAATACAAGCTTATTGGAACCCTCATAATATTCTTAGCAAATGTGTTACAGTACACAACAATATTTTAGCAAATAAAAAAAGCTATCGCACGTTTCGAAAAATTTCAATGAGTGTGTTCAATCCGATACATTCTTGAGAAGATTACAGATTTTTATAAGATCATATTTAAAAAAATCCTCCACTCAATAACATGCGTTCAAAACGTTGTGAGGTAACGACCAGGTCGAAAGAATTCAAAACACTGCTAGTAAGGCATACTGATAGCATTGCATAGTCGTGAAAGTTTCTTGAAAGTTCTTTGCTCTATGATCCGACATTGCCAAATTACCCTCATTTTTTCAGCGCAAAAGCCGTCATAGTCACGCTTCCTGGCAATTTTCCTCAAGCTGTCGCTTCACAGCAGCAGGAGCAGCACTGTCCAAAGAGAACGATCGTCGTTATAATCTAAAATAATATCTTTTCCCTCTCGGATGCGTTATATAAGTTTGTCAACATTTCCCGCATGGTTCCCGGTCACGCCTTTGGAAAAGTAATCAACGGGGGACGGAAAACGGGGTAGGAAAAATCAGTGGCACACAGAAAGACCAAGCAACAGCTTCGGGGCTCTAGAGGCATAGTTCCGCTAAAGGCTACAATATAGGATCCTCAGAAATGCTATACTGTAAGATAGAAGCAGCGTTGCCAACAAACTTTGAGAAAAATTCTTTGACTGCTCTTTAAAATTTCCCTAGATTAGCACGTTTTTTCCTAAATTTAAATTCGCGGGAATGTTAAAATTAGTTGGTAGTTATATTTATCGGAATAAGTTAGGATAAAAACACAAATAAACGCGACTGTTGGAGAAAAACATTTTAGGCCCCCTATTCCTGTTTAAGTACTTTCGAAAGACAGCCGTGTGATCCTTTTTGCACAAAACACATGTAAAGAATGTTTCACCCTTTGTACTCCCCTCTATCCAAGGGCGACCTTGTTTCCAGTCAGTTCGGAAACGTTCTTTCTAATTTAGGTTTTTTCGAAACACTCGCAGTGGTAGAAGCTGAGGGCCCGCCTATATTGATACTATATTCATTAAATTCGGAATCAGATATATTTGTCTAAAACAGAAATTATTATTCACACTTTTCAACCGTAAACTAGAATGGACTCAATAGGGAGACTAACCAGCCACATGCTGGGAACCCCCCAAAACCAAGTTTTCCAAGAATTGACGATGACAGCACTGTGACTGTGTCAGTTAAGTTTAAGCTTAGTGAGTTGGATTGCAGATACCGTTAAAATTAAAATTGCGATTCGATCATTTTAAAATAAATAATTGACTTGAATATTGTGAAATGATAGTTTTATTGAACTGGTAGTTCTACCTCTAATTTTAAATTGGGAAAAAACGCTGCTTTTCAAAATTTCTGAAAATTTACCTAGAATTCAAGCCAGTTTTCCTATTTCCCTACAGCTGATCAAATTTCCCTAGAATAAGGAAATTTTTCTAGAGTTGGCAAGGCTGGATAGAAGGATATGTTTTAATAATGGTAGAACAAACGATTATACTATTTTGACACTATGGTAGCTGTTTTGAATTCTCTGTATTTTATGAGGCTATCTCTATCCAGGCATTGTGCACAAACTGGTGAACAAAAAACAAACTAGATCATGCTAGAGTGTCACCTAGCATTCTTTTAGTGCCAGTTGAGAGATATGTCCTTATGAGTTTATAAAACTCTGAGAGAAGCGTATGCTCTCTGTATACCTTAAACTAATACAGGGTGTCCCACGACGACTGAGATAAGCAATATATCGGAACTGGGCAGTAGTATATGTAGAATTACGGTTTTGGAGGTGTAAATCAGAGCAAATGTTGTATCTTTTTCTACTATTGTGTTATCCACTAAGGTATTTGTTTTTGGTCACGTGACGTCTGATTCAAAATTATTAATCGGACATCTTGTATATTTGTCCATTCATGTGTTCCTCCCAATAAAACAATTCCAACAAACTAGCACACTTAGGGTCTAAAGTAATTAATTCAAGAATTAGAGGTACTTAAAGGATTGTATCACTACCATTATGAAATAAGCAAAATGTAATCAATCATAGTCGTACAATCCTTTAAGTACATGTAGCTCTTCAATGAATCATTTTAGACCCCATGCAAGTGCGCTGGTTTGTTGGAATTGTTTTATCGGGAGGAACACAGAAAATTATAATTCTCTACTACTGCCCAGTTTCGATACATTGCTTGTCTAAATCATCGTGGGACACCCTGTATCAATAACCAAGCCCAAAATTTTTACTGAATCATTACTATGTATATTTTCACCATTTAATTAATATCGTAATGTCCGACTGTAGAGGTATTTTATCTGATTTCTTGGCAAATATCATAGCGGTTCATTTATTTGGATTCAATAGGAGAGAATGTTCTGTAGAAAAGCCAGCTAGTCTATTCAGTCATTATTAAGGGTCTAGGGTATAGCGCGCGAAATTGAGAATCCAGGAAAATACGTATTCTCGTGTTAGCGAGGGTGCGTGGCTGCCTGTTTCCTTTCTCCAGTATGTGTGTCTGTAATGAGGGGAGGTAAGTCAAATAGCCCAAAGGTAAGGGCCAAAGGTCGCAATAAAAATGAATTTCGCATTTAGAAGCTCCTGACGTTACCCGTAAACTTCAGTAACGATTCAAAAAGCCAATTGAAGAAGAAAGCTTGTGCTATGTCACTTGGCCTTGTTTTGATATCGTGTTTAGTTGACAAATTACAGACATTTGAAGAATGTATGATTTTGCATTGCAATTTTTTTTTGCACACTTAAAAAACATTTTTGAAAAAATTGCTCTGAGATGTCATTCATCAAGGTCTTAACTATCACCTTCTGAATTAATATGTATGTATTTGAAAAACAAGTGGGTTGTGGGTTTAAAAAATCTAAATAGTTATAAATTGTTAATTGAAAGAGATGTATAAATTTGATGGAACAACTGTTCACAAACTTGCTGAACTGGCTACTCTACAACCTGAACACTAATGGTCCAAGCACAGCCTTGCAGAACTCCCGATTTGACTGCTCCTGCAAGCCGTGTTTTGAGACCTAATTTAACAGTCTGCATGTGATTAGTGAGATACTCAGAGTAACAGCTGAACATAGAGGTAGTAAACAAACCACTTCAGCATGGCGTACTCAAAGCCATCATCTTTGACACTTCAGCCTCCAAACATTGATCAGCTGTGATCTCGAGTGACAGTTCAAATTGTAAACAATGCTGTATAACGCCAACTAACCTGAAAATTCTTCCAATGCAACCCATGTTACAAAGACTGCACTTTTTGAGTTCTATCTCGAAAAACTGTTAAACTACAGTCGAATATAGCACAGCAGGTCCGTAAAGCTGCACTACAGTTACCAACAAATAGCAAATTCGCTGACCACTGACCAATCATAAAAGACGCACAAACAAAACAAACGCTTGGCAGTCGAGCTTCTACCGTAAATAAGTCGCACGAAAATTATGTCGGCATGGTCAGCTCCTCAAAATGTATGTAAGGCTTCACAATTTGCGTTTATGATGAAGAAATATGCAGTAACGCAGTAGAGGTCAACATATCTACTGATTTTTCTGTAATCATTCCTGAACCATCAAAATACAGCCTCTTTTAACGTAGAATGGGAATACTATACAATTAAGACGATATTAAACAATAGGGTACTTGCAGTGGTCGTAATTTTTGATTAAGATTATATTTAGAGGAAAGAAAAACGTATTCAAGGGTTGTCTATAATAAAACCTCCACTCTTGATGCAGTTCAGATGAAGAAATTTGTAATTATAAGTTACGGTGTTTTCAAATGTTCCCACGTGACTGAAAACGGGTGCTGACGTCACAAGTACAATAATCAACATTATTAAACCCATCTCTAACTATAAATGATAACCCCAAAAAGCACAAAACAACATGTTGTTCTGTGACACAGAAACACAAGGTAGGTTTTGTTTATGTGAGTTTTGTGTCAATCTTACATTTTGATTTGTGATTTTGTGATTTGGACTTGTTGCTTGTTGACGCCTGATGTCTAACGCTAACCTCAATTAAAATAAGACGAATGACGTGCGTCAAGTCGTCAAGTGTCGTAACCAAAATTATCGAGCAAAAAGTGTTTATGATAACTCAAATTCCATCACTATAATGTCTTGTGACGTCAGAGGTTGCTTTCGCGCCGTTTCCATTGGTTCAAATTTAGAGTTGGAATAAGTCTCACAAGCAAATTAAAAAATCTAAAACTTCTATTTTATGATGTTTAATACTTTATAATGAATGCTTTAGAGCAATATTTTTTTTGGGTGCAAGGACCCTATTATGATTGCCGTATATGGTGGTCAATAATATGACAACATAAGGAAAGATGTCGGACTGTTAGAATTAGTTGTTTACTACCTCTATGTTCAGTTATTACTCTGACATGAGATATGATTTTGAAAGTTCCAAATTTTCTCCAGTTTTCCTTGCGCAACATTTATTACGATTACTACAGCAAATTTTATGTATTCTACACCTATCAAGTTTGGCAACCCTTCGCGTTACCTAGTCAATCTGTTTCGTACATCGAACAGCATCCCAAATCTGCCTGTTCCACTGCACGTACGCCTCTGACAGAGGGGGCTGACAAGGGGTGAAAGTGTCAGTCGCTGACTGCTAATAGAGATGGGCATGTTCGTGACGAGTAAGTGTAATGCGGAAAGACGCACCCCACCGTCGCTCGCTGCTACAGCGATCGCTCCAAATGAGTCTGGAGCTGAATACAGAGTGATTGCTGACTGTTCAATACAACGCCCGATGCGATAGAGCCAACTTAGGTTGAAGTTTTTGATTTGTACTATGGTACAGTTAATTAGATAGGAGAACCTAAAGACTTAAAATGATTTGAAGCGTATTATATACATGTCGCTGTCGGTTAGCGTTTTGAAAAATGGAGTAAAGTCGGTTGACTCAGCACTTCCCACACATAACGGTGATATCATTTTATTATTCTTCCATTGCTTGAAGCTCTAGTCTGAGATCCCCTTGTAACCAAATTCGCCCGCCTGCTCTTGAAGAAACATCAAGACAAAAATTCTCGTAAATAGTTTCATGTATCTCTCTGTGTAGTAATTAGGACGACACAGTTATTATTCAGCTAGCTTCAACTGGATGAAACGAAACAGTCAGAAACCCTGCAAATTGCCTAAAATGGAGGTTCAGCTATTTTTATATTTTTAGTTTCTTATTATTGCTGCGCCGCCACTGACACGATTTCTAAAAACCATACGCATTTTCCATCCTCGCCACGTTAATAATACTGTGTCGAAATTACACAATACATAACGATCTAAAACAATACTCGTATGTATAAATCAGAAAAGTCCCTTGGTTTCTGTAGTAGGCAAGGCAACGTTGCAATGGACCTAAAAAACTGTATATTATGCCGCTATGTCCTTCTTTCGTAGGTAAATGGAGAACCTATTATGAATACAAAATCTTTTCCAGCTGTACAACCCCCACCCCCAACCACCCCATTTCACCCCTACCCAAAAGAAAAAGAAACTGATCAGGAACCCTTAAAAACCCTAAAAACGAAATTTGAGCTGCTTTCATAGTTTTAGTTTTTATATTGTTGCTACGCCCCCACTGACACGATTTCTAAATACCATACGCGTTTCCCATCTTTGTCACGATAGTAATACTGAGTCAAAGCTTCATTGAAATCAATTTCATACTTTCCACATTACTTAATACAGAATTATCCAAAGCAATACTTTATGTATACATTAGAAAATTCTAAGCACCTTGGTTTCTGTAATAGGCAACGCAATGTGCGGATGGACCTAACAATGCGCTAGGTCTTTAATTCACAAGTCAATGGACAGCCTATTATTATTACAAAACATTTTTCAGTTTTACAACCACCCCCCCCCCCCCCATCTACCAACTTTGCCCTACCCAAAAAAGTAAGAAATGATCAGGAACCCCTAAAATGTCTAAAACCTAAGTCTGATAAATGTTTGAAATTTTTTGTTTTGTGAAATTACTCCGCCGCCCTTGCACCGATTTTCAAAATTATAGTAGCATTACCTACTAGGACCCCACAGACCGACAGACAGACCGACCGCCCCATGGAAATAAGTGACGTAGATTGGTTACAATTCGATCCATAAAGTAATTGTAGCCAATTGTGAAGGACCAACTAAATTGGTAAATAACCGCAGATGACTCGAGAATCGAAGGTTAATCATGCATCGGTTGACTCACCCCTTGTTGGTTGGCGTCGGATGTCTTCCCCAGCTGGGTACTGCGTTGCTCTATCCAGATTCCTAGTTAGCTGAGCGATGTAAGGCTGTGGTCGCCCTTATTGGAGGTACCCGCTACACACGGGGTGACGGATATCACGCACACGTCCGTTCACCTCGGTAGTTGAAGTACGACTCGACTCTTTCTTCCGCGTCAACCGTCAGACTTCAAACTCGCAAGTCAAAACGCGGGAGATTCGAATATACAAAATTATTTAAATGGTAAATACCAATCGTAACCATTTTCCGCCCACCAAAAAATATAAAAAAAAAAAATATTTTTTCCAATCATAGTAATTCCTATATTACCCACAAAAGAAAATTAGTGGAATTATCCCACCCATAACACAACACGAAAAGAAAAAAAAAACAAATTATCATATACAAGCAAATCATGGCCTATTGTGCCGGCAAAGGGCACAGTTTCAATAAAGGACGGTCTAACAGCCCTTTACTCGTCTTAACTTGGGCGACTCTCGAAATGTTTCCCGTACCGGGATATAACTTAATAATCCTGCCTAATGGCCACTGTAAAGGACGGGTATTTTCATCCTTGAGAAGAACCAACTGGCCGACCGAGGGAGGATTATGTGGTGTATTCCACTTATGTCGTTGCTGAAGGGTGTGGAGGTACTCCATATGCCAACGCCGCCAAAAATGTTGCTGCATCTGTTGCACTAACTGCCACCTGTTCAACCGACTATGTTTCACACACAACAAATCTTCGTCAGGCGGAGCATTCAGGGGCTCTAATGTCAAGAAATGACCCGGAGTCAAGCTGCCTACATCGTTAGGATCAGAACTCAAACTACACAAGGGTCTCGAATTTAACATTGCCTCAATTTGGATTAAAGTGGTGCTCAATTCCTCATAAGTCAACACTTGCGCACCTATCACCCGCCGCAAGTGAGTTTTCACAGATTTCACTCCGGACTCCCATATACCTCCAAAGGAAGGACTAGCTGGAGGATTAAAATGCCACTTAATTTGCAAAGCTTCAGAAGCTTTAGCACCCAATAACTGTAAAGTTTTATAAGCACCAACAAAATTCGTACCTTGATCACTATAAATATCACTGCAACGTCCTCGCCGCCCTATAAAACGCCTAAGTGCTGCAAGAACAGCTTCACTAGTTAGATCTGACACAACTTCTAAATGTATTGCTTTAGTAGCCATACACACGAAAAGACACACATACACCTTTTGAGAACTAATGCCTCGTCTTTTACCTAAAGACATCCTCAAAGGACCAAAAAGGTCTACGCCACTATGGGAAAAAGGTTTGACTTCCGAAATTCTAACGGAAGGTAAATCACTCATTATGGGGACCACTGGAGGAGGCTTAACTCTAAAGCATTTTATGCAACGAGATAACACTGAAGCTATAGCCCGTTTGGCAGATAGTATCCAATATCTCTGCCTTAACAGATAATGCAAAGTTTGTGGTCCAGGATGACAACTCCTATTGTGCACACTTTGGATAATGAGATAAGTCAATCGATGCTTCCTAGGGAGCAGAATTGGATGCTTCCGATCATAGCTTAGACTAGACTGTCTCAAGCGACCGCCCACCCTCAGGACACCCTGGGAATCAATGAAAGGAGCTAACTTCTGTATAGCTTTGGGACAGACCTCCGCTCGACGAACTTTCCGCAGTTCATTATCCAATTCAACTCTTTGCACGTCTTTGACCAGAACCACCATAGCCTCATACAATTCAGCCTCGGATAAATTACCTATCTCACGCGGGTAACCCCTTTTTCGACACAAACAATTCTTACGAAATCTCAAACAATAAGCAACAACACGCTCAATTTTGCGTAAGGAAGAATATCTATTCAACAATTCTGAAACAATACTAGAGCCGTGAATAGTAATACAAACAACCTTTGCTTCTTCTTGTACATCTGTACAGGAAGGCTCACCTACACAAGTTACAGGCCAATCATCCCGAGGAAGCTTAAGCCAAGTTGGCCCCTCCCACCACAAGGGTTGTTCTAGAAATTGCCGAGGAAAAGTCCCCCTAGAAGCACAGTCACTAGGATTCTCTTTCCCAACCACATGATACCATGAATCAGGAGCTACCTTCTCCTGGATTATAGCTACACGATTGGCTACAAAGCTCCGCCACCTATGCGGAGAAGATTTGACCCACGTCACAACTACCTTCGAATCCGTCCAAGCACAAACATTATCTATTTTCTGTGTTACCATTATATGGGATACACAATCAATCAGCTCTGCGGCTAATAAGGCTGCACACAATTCCAGTCGTGGAATCGACAGTCTTTTCAAAGGCGCCACTCGAGTTTTGGCACACACCAAAGGTACAGAAATACTGTTCTCCGTGGAAACCTGTCTCAGATAAACTACAGCTGCATACGACTTCTCCGAAGCATCGCAAAAAGCATGAATTTCTGTAAACTTTGCCTCTATATGAAGTATATGTCTAGGAATTTTCAACGAAGATAGCTCAGGTAACTCAGCCACAAAAGTTTTCCACTGGTTTGCAACTTCCAGCGGTGGCTCATCATCCCAACCTATCCCTAAAGCCCACAATTGCTGAAGTATTTGCTTGGGAACAATGATTACTGGAGCTAAGAATCCTAGAGGATCATACAGTCTTGCTATTTCTGACAAAATATTCCTCTTTGTACAGGACCGTATCTGAGGATGTACAGAATAAGAAAAACAATCCGTAGTGGGACACCACTGCAAACCCAACACTTTTATTCCAAGAGAATCCTTATCAAATACAAGTGGCTGCTGATGAACCTCAGGTACCTGAGCAAGTACTTCAGAACAATTACTTGCCCATTTCCTCAGTTCAAACTTTCCCAACGCCAATAATTCAATCAACTGGTTTTGAGTATCCAAGGCAATTTCCTTGGAGTTTGCTACTCCAATGGCGTCATCAACATAACAGAAATTCTCCAAAATATTTACAGCTAACGGAAACCTTTCACCCTCATCCCTACACAGTTGCAGCAACGTCCTAATCGCTAGAAAAGGACTAGACGTTACTCCATAGGTAACGGTCTTCAACTGATATTTCCTTATAGGCTCGTCACCGTTAGGTCTCCACAAAATAGTTTGATAACTAGTGTGAGACTCCTCAACTAAAATCTGTCGATACATTTGCCGTATATCCGCGGTAAACACATACAAATACAACCTGAAAGATAACAATATTGAGACGATATCATTTTGTAACTTGGGACCTGCTAGAAGAACATCATTCAAGGACTTTCCATTGGTAGTTTTAGCTGAAGCATCAAAGACAGTCCGAAGCTTTATTTCACCATTCGCATTCCTTTTCACCACCGCATGATGAGGAATGTAATACTCACTATTAGACCCCACTTGGTTCCCAACTTCAGACATGTGGCCTTGCTCCAAATAGTCAGCCATAAAATCACAATATGCTTCATGTAAGACGGAATCACGACGAAAACGTCCTTCCAACAGCTTAAATCTATGTAAAGCCTGTGAATAGGAATCACCCAGAACTGGGGGGAATTCAGAAAAGGGAAGCTTCACCACATATCTTCCTGAGTCCATACGCCAACAAGATGACGTAAAGAATTCCTCAGCCTGCTGTTCCTCTTCAGACAATGCGACACACTTAGGGATACTTTCAATTTCCCAAAACTTTTTCAATGTACAATCCAATTCCCCCACAGAAGTTAGAAAATTCAGCACACTATTAGTGGAAACACCACCCAACTTGCCCATTAACACCCACCCAAATACGGTGTTAATAGCATGTGGCCCACCATTCTGTCCTCTCACATAACCGGAACGTAAGATCTCACCAAATACTTCTACCCCTAGAAGCAGATCAATTTCCATTTCATCATGTGCAGCCAAAGGCTCTGCGAGGCAAAGATTTTCTAAATACTTCCACTTCTGAACAACAGCAAGAATTTGAGGTACCTTCTCACAAATCTGAGGTATCACAATAGCTTCCAAATTGAAGCTAGGATACGGTTTGCTGTAGGGAAAGATAACACAAGAGACTTTTCCCGAACTCACATTCGATGACATTCCATTAATGCCAACAACAGGGGTTGAATACTCCTTACGAGTAAGATTCAACCTTCTCACACAAGATTCACTAATAAAATTGGCTTGACTAGCAGAATCTAACAAAACACGACATTTGGTGGATCTACCCTCAGAATCCAATATTGAGACTAGTGCAGTTTTTTTTTTTTTTTTTTTTTTTTTCCTTCCGACTTCGTGTACACCCCCTCCCTGGAACCATCGTGCAGACATAACTTCAGGTCGGGGGGCTATCCATGTTTATCCCTCACTCGTTGTTAGAGCGGTCTTCCAGCAATCGGCATCTCTGCTGTCTTTTAGTCTCCAGGACTTTGCGCGTGAACGCAGCTACTGCATTCCAGTTATCATTGGACGCCAGCATTAGGTCAATGACATTGTCCGGGGTCATTTTATTCTGGAGTAGAGTCTCACATATCTGTCTTTCAGGATGCCATGCCCTACAGTGAAAGAAGGTGTGACAGGCATCATCTCTTTCACCGCAATACAGACATGCGTCCTGTTCTGCCACGTGGAAACGATGGAAGTACGCCTCAAAACATCCATGCCCAGAAAGGAGCTGGGTCAGGAAGAAGTTCACCTCTCCCCATTGCCTATTAACCCACTGCCGAATGTTTTTAATCAACCGCCAGGTCCAACGGCCTGTATCAGCGGTATCCCAGGCATTTTGCCAACGCTGTAATAGCAGTTCGCTTGCCTGGGTCTTCGGCATCCCACTCCATCTATCACAGCGTTCCAGTATCTGGAGCTCAATGGGTGGGAAATCGGCGATGACTGTGACTGCGGCATTCGACACAGTGCGATACGCACTACATACTCGTAATGCCATCTTTCTTCCAGCTGATTCCAGACGTCTACGCAGCTTACCGTTATTTAAAACGGATTGCCATGTAGGCGCTGCGTATAAGAGGCCTGAAAGGGCTGCACTACACAGCACCTTTCTCTTGCTAGCCCTAGGTCCGTCACAGTTCGGCATCAACCTAGCTAAAGCCATTATCATGCTATTTGTCTTCTGCAGCTTTGTATTAACATGGTCTGCAAAAGACAGCTTGGTGTCTAGCCAGACCCCGAGGTACTTCAAAGATCTTTTCGGAGCTACCACAGTGCCCGTTACATTGAAGCTAATGGGTAACATTTTCCTTCTAGGGGTCAACATCACCGCCTCTGTTTTCTCAGGAGCAATAGTCAACTGATTTTCTGCCAGCCAGTCGACTACTTCCTCTATGGCACAGTTGGTCTTGCTCATGAGCTCTTCCTCGGTTCTTGCCACAACCACAATGGCTAAATCATCGGCATATGCAATGCTAGTGACGCCATTGGGCAAGGTCAACCGGAGCACCCCGTCATAGAGTACATTCCACAAGGTGGGGCCTAAGACAGACCCCTGAGGGACACCACTATAGACGTCAACCTCAGCAGTCGTGTCATCCGTGTCCCGCAACAGAATCTTCCTGTTGCTCAGATAATCCACGATTAATCTAAGAGTGTCGTTCCTCACTCCTCTATCTACCAGAGAATCTATGATTCCTTGCCGGGGTGCTGTGTTGAAGGCATTCCGTATATCGATGGTGACCAAAGCACAAAGTTGTAACTTCCGGTTCACCACCACGGCTGCATTCTTCGCCAAATTGCAAACGTGATTGATAGCATCCAGTGTCGACATGCCTCGCCTGAAGCCAAACTGCCGGGCGCAAATTGTTTGTTCGACATCCGCAAGCAGTCGTTCCAACATCATGTACTCCAGCAGCTTCCCGGTCGTATCCAGTAGGGATATTGGCCGGAAATCTGCTGCATTCATGGCAGGCTGGTTTTTCTTCCGCAGCAGTATAAGGTCTGCCCGTTTCCAAACTTCGGGGAATTTTCCAGTATAAAGTGCCTGGTTCATCACCCTCAAAAGTACCTCTGGAAAGTGGAGCGTTACCAATTTCACAATCTCAGAAGGTATATTATCAGGACCTGGTGCTCTATTTGGCTTGAGCTTATCTACAGCAGATAGAAGCTCATGGTTTGTAAATGGCTCTACCTCAACAGTTGTGGGATTCTCCCATGTGACTGGAGGCATGTCAGGAAATAATTCACCAACCAATTCGAGCCGTTTTTCCATGGGAATTGCTAGGTTTGGAGAGGCCAACTTCAACCTGGTAACCGTGATCCGATATCCGTTACCCCACACATCGTTGTTGATATCCCGAAGGAGCTTCATCCAGCATCTTCTCTTTGAGGTTTTAATAGCTTGGCGTAGAGTCTTCCTACAAGCTTTGTAGTTTTCCCTCAAAATTTCGCGCTCTTGTGTGGTAACGGCTTCCCTGCAGTAAGCACGCCGTGCTCTTACGCAGCTACTGCGAAGCTTGGCGATTTGTTCAGTCCACCAGTAAACCGGCTTTCTCCTCCGAGAATGGCGCCTCACTGGCATGGAGAGATTGCAGACGTCTGTCATAGTGCTCATCAGCTCCTCTACGTTGTTCACCCTATTTCTAGAGGCCTTCTCGCCAAACAAAGTACAGAACGTACCTTTATCAAGTAACTTCAGCAGCCAGCCACGTCCAGAGACGGGGGAGATTGAATGTGAGGCACTGCTATACTGAAAGTATATATAGCGGTGCAAGCTGAGACTTTCATTTTGGAGTATTTTCCAATCGTGAATGCGTGCGCAGCATCCTTCTGAGGAAATGGTCAAGTCCAGAGTGCTGGCAGACGTCCCACGGACAAAGGTTGGGGTATTGCCTGCATTCATGACGACCAATGCCAGCTCTGACAGCCATTCAGATAGTATCTCCCCTCGTCTGTCAGATAAATGAGTCCACTCTGTGGATTTGGCGTTAAAATCACCACATATGATGGCACTCTTATTAGTAGCTGTTAGTGCATCTCTAAGCTGCAATAAGCCATTTTCGAGGTCTGTGATTTCTTCATTTGGCGAGAAGTAACAACTGTATATAGTCACCGTACCGACATCTATCCACACAAATCCTGGACCCGATCCGTGCGCCAGTACGGGTATTGTTCGGTTTCGGATACCTATGGCCGCGTTTAAACGCTGATCCGTAAACCAGCTGCTTGAGGAGCTGACAATATTTTTGTTAGGTTCAGCAACCAGCAAGATGTCTGCTTTTATCTCGGTCGCCGTAGCTTCCATCACATCATGGGCTTGCCTCCCCCTGTCAACGTTGATTTGCAAAACGTTGAAGGTTAGGCATTTGTTGTCGTCCTGGGGACGGCTTTACATCCCTTTCGGCCAACCTGATGATTATCCTCTTTGCACAGAGGGCAAGAAGGGCGTCCCGTACATTCACTAGCCTTGTGACCCGGTTGCGCACACCTCAGGCAAAGCTGTGACCTATCAGGACCAGAACATTCCCTTTCACTGTGGCCTACCTCCCAGCATCTGCGGCATCTACCCCATGGCTTACGGGCCTGTACTCGGCACTGGACTAGGCCGATTCTAATCTTGCCAAGACCAATCAGCTGCTCCGCTGCTTTAGCATCCAAGATAACTGTAGCATTTTGCGTTCCACCATAGGCAGGGCGAAGCGATGTTACCCTGCAGCTGCGAATGCCCTTCACAGCCTTGCTAACTGCATCCAGTATCTCCTCCTGGGTAGTGACCTTGTCAAGTTCCCGTATATGTAGGACAGACTCTTTGGTTGTCGTAGTTACTTTTACTCCTTGGACTTGAGTATTGATTGCCGATTGAAGTTCTGACACCTTCCCTTTTTTAACCTCTAGAAGGACATCGCCGCTCCTAGTTTGCCTTACCTTGGAGAGTTCTATGTTTATTTTATCGAGGTCCAAATTATTTCTGATCCCTCTGAGCAGGTCTGCATATGATTTTCCCTCGCCTTTAATAATAACGGCATCTCGTCTAGGGTGTTTGTCTCTCTGTACCGCAGTGCCTTTAGCATTTTGCTTATCAGGTCGTTTTTCAGTAGGTCTATATACCAAGACCTGAATGTCAGTGTCACGGAAAACGTACTCTATTAGTTTTTCGATCAGATCCCAGTTATAGGTAGGGACGTAACGTATTGCCAGCTGTTTCTTGTCGTGTTCTAGCACGAGTTCCCTGAGCCTACAAAGACAGTTATACACGGTCTCAGTGTCGGCTAGCTGTAACGGTTCTGTTTCAGCAAGCATATGGAAAACATGCCTTGTCTTTGTTTCTAGCTTGCCTTGTAGGGGGACTGTAATTGTGTTTACCATATAGGCTACACCACCCAATTTCTGTTCTTGTGCTTTAAGAACATCTAGGCCACCATACTTGTCCCTGAAACGCCTGGCAAAGCCTTTGGACATATCAAGATCTGTAGAAGTGATATTCACAAGATCTTGCTCCAACGGTGCTTGCATAAGGTCTCCTGTTATGTCCGATATTTTTTGGAAAACTTCCCTGGGCCATCGTTTCTCCGATATTTGTTGGAAATCCGAATAGCCAACACCTTTCGATATTTCCATTCGAATATTTCGAATCTCCTCTAGTTCAGTATCTCTAGCTGCCTGGTCTTCCGGTTGCGACATATCTACTTGTATGCCAATACTGACTGTAGATGTAGGCTCTGTCTGGGTGTCTTGGTGTGACTGCTTTACAGTTGTAGTAGCACGCAACCTGTCCCTGTTTAGCCGTTGTAGCTTCATAGCTAGGATGAGGATGTCACCTCCCGTCTTTTTTATTTCGGACTTAGTATTCACCGTCACTTTCAGGTACTCTTCCACTAGTGACTAGTGCAGTAGCAAGCAACATTCTAGGCTGCACAGACAACTTACTTGCCATGACTTGAACATGACTCTCAGATTCATTAGAGGTACTACCACTGACATCACAATCTGTCACTTTAGTGTCCGGAAAATGCAATAGTACATGGTGTTTTCCACCACAAACCCCACAAAGTTCTTTTGATTTACATTTATTTACTAGATGAGTAGCTCCCAAACAATTAAAACACATTCTAGTCCGCTTGACAAAGGCATGCCTCTTACGACATTCTGCCTGCAAGAATCTATCACATTTGATCAACGAATGTGGTGAACCCTTGCAAAAATTACACTTTTCCTGTGTTAATGTGCCAGTCGAAAAACTAAGTGTCTGCCTTCCCTTGGGATTAGCAGGACTATTATTCTTTCTAAACCCACCACTAGCATTAGACACATTACTCCCTTGATATGCGGAAGTAAGGGATGTATTTTCCAGAGCTCGACAGGTTTTCTCAACAAATCCAAAAAGCATGTCAAACCCCGGAACATTATTCCCATTATGTTCTAGTTCAAATCGCGTTTTAAGGGAAGAAGGTAATTTCTGCAACAATAAATTGAATTTGGTAAAATCCCATAGGTTCAAGTTACTCATCTCTAAAGCCACCAAATTTTCAGAAAATATTGACAACAATTTTCGAAGTTCAACTGCAGAATCATGCCTAGAGGGAGAAGCATTATAAATTGAAAACCAATAATTGCTCAATAAAACACGTTCATTCTGATATCGACTCATTAATGCATTATAGGCTATTTCATAATTATCCTCAGTAATGGGCACATTCCTTACTATTAGACCTGCCTCTTTTTCTAAATAAGAAATCAAGAACTGAAACTTTTCTATTTTTGACAGCGCATTATTTCTATGAATAAGAGTATTGAATAAGTCGATGAACGTAGGCCACCTTGTAAGGTCACCATCAAACTTCGGTATTTCAATTTTGGGAAGCCTCAAACAATTTTCTCTTACGACCACTGCAGATGTTTCATGCTCACTACGAGCCATCATCTCATCAGAAAGATCTTTATGAATGCCCCTTATTGAATATCTCATATCATCAAACATTGTATGAACTGCTTCCTCCTCCTCTAAGGCAGACTCATCTACTAAGGCTATTATTTCATATTGCAAATTCTCAAACCTCGTTACATACCCATCCAGCTCTCCATACCTGAGAAAAAACTCCGTCCGATACTCGCCATTATCACGAGCCTTCTTGGCCGCCTCAAGAACATTTTTAATAGATTTTAAAACTAGCGCGCGTTGCCGTTGCAACTTCACAACATTTGCATTAGGCATGTTCAGGTATCAGGTAACGATTCAATGTAAACACAAGACCAAAATAATCAAATTTAGAATCAATCTGCTAGTAAACACAACTTCTTTACACAAACAATACGGCAACCACACACAAATCACAAAATTTTCAGTTGTTATTCTTTTTCGAAATCTCCGTCGACTACACCAATTGTCGAAACGGTTTTCGAACCCCCAACCGAATGTAACCAACTGAATCAAAACACTTTTGCGCTCACGCAATTCGCAAAATGTCAATTTCAAATGCCCAGAAAACTCCCCAGATATGTATTACCAACACAATACACCAAAAGTTGCTTGTTTTCGAATATAACCAATTTTTACAAACAGCGCGCAACACTAACAAATTCCGATGTCACAAAAAAACTCCGTTTTTTGTCAAGGATACGTACCAATTTAGATTTTACGTAGACTATTTTACTATAGCGCGATTTATTTATCCGTGCTCGGAGGGCCAAAAAATGGTTACAATTCGATCCATAAAGTAATTGTAGCCAATTGTGAAGGACCAACTAAATTGGTAAATAACCGCAGATGACTCACGAGAATCGAAGGTTAATCATGCATCGGTTGACTCACCCCTTGTTGGTTGGCGTCGGATGTCTTCCCCAGCTGGGTACTGCGTTGCTCTATCCAGATTCCTAGTTAGCTGAGCGATGTAAGGCTGTGGTCGCCCTTATTGGAGGTACCCGCTACACACGGGGTGACGGATATCACGCACACGTCCGTTCACCTCGGTAGTTGAAGTACGACTCGACTCTTTCTTCCGCGTCAACCGTCAGACTTCAAACTCGCAAGTCAAAACGCGGGAGATCCGAATATACAAAATTATTTAAATGGTAAATACCAATCGTAACCATAGATTTTCGTAAAACGCCCAAAAAGCGTATTATCTCAAAATCGGACATTTTCGCGATCACAATACTCCCCTCACGTATCGATGTGGGATAGATGATTAATCTTCACGCATCCTATAAATAAATGAGGTACACTACACCAACAAAATAGATTGCTAGTGACAAACTGCATCCTACAAGGAAAATTTTTGGGATATCTGATTTATTTGATTGTGCTTGGGCAGCTTGCCCAGATTTAACCTCATAGGATGTACGGATGTCATAACATATATGATGGTGGTGACAAAAAATAAAGAAAAATACTGGAAAAGCATCTATGACAGGTAAATACCAAATTACGAAGTAGTTGTAAAAGAATCTATCGAAAATTGTTCCAGAAAACAGAGTTGGAACTTGTATATTTCGTATGAAAAGTTTATTTCTTGATGGATTATACATTTTTGAAAAATGTGTAGGCAGGCTGAATTAAAAATCTTATGTGACCTTCTGAGGCCATGAACACTTCAGCACACCAGACAATTATATAACAATATCAAATTCATGGTTTCAAGACACACATTTGAATTTTAAATTTATATGTTACAATGGACGCTATTTCCCACGTTACACGGTAGCTTGTACGAGAAAGAAATGGTGAAAAGGGAGAGACGAATAAGTGAGAATTATAACTGAAAATAATCAAAAGTAGATAGATAGCCAACCTTCATTAAATGGAGATGGGAATGGAAGAGTAAGAGTATTACTTCCTTATTTACAGATATTAAATACAAAAGTTGTAGGATATGTGACGATTTATATTTTAAAAGCACTTCAGTAAACTACACACTTTTTTAATAAAAAATGTTATACAAAGTTGTTCAGTTGAGAAGTTCAGTTACGAGTAGTATGTATCCTACAACCTTTACATTTAACATTTTTGGTATCCCTGTCAATGAGAGAGGCAAGCCATCCTGCCACATCATTGACTGACCCTGTACGTGTTCGTCATAAAATGTGCAAGTGATTTATGGGGGAGTACGAG
Organism: Callosobruchus maculatus; assembly: GCA_951848785.1. Taxonomy (NCBI): domain Eukaryota; kingdom Metazoa; phylum Arthropoda; class Insecta; order Coleoptera; family Chrysomelidae; genus Callosobruchus; species Callosobruchus maculatus. Next base: position 9,311,677 of record CATOUR010000029.1, read on the forward strand.
CCAAATTCAAAAATAGCGGATAAGAAAAAATAGAGCTTAAGGCACGTAACGAAAAAACTATAAAGGTTCTCTAGTCAATAAAGCCAGATAATTTCAACAAAATCACTGCAGAAGAAAAATAGATAAAAAGTCTCAACCATATTGATATTCCTTGTAAATAAATTTTAAGAACGATCAGCTGTGAATCAGGATAAACCTCAGAGTAACAACTGAACGTAGAGGTAGTAAACAAACCACTTCATTATGGCGTGCTCAAAGCCATCATCTTTGACACTTCAGCCTCCAAACATTGGTAGTGTTCAACGGGACTTAGCGGACGTAAGCGCTTGTGAGCGCTTTGGGCTAACTAACCGATGAACGACAAGCTGTCAAAAAAGCGCCAGTCAGCTTGGTTAGCGCTTTTAGATAGCGCTATTTGGTTAGCGAAGCGGCACAAAACTAGAAAAAAGTAATTTGTAGTTCTGAGGGAAGCTGTTACCTTTGTATAGTGTAATTTAATATTAGGATTTGTGATTTATAGCCTAGGTTTTTGACAATACGGTTAATAAATATTAAAATATGGAGATGGATATGACAGTTTTATCACGTCAAAAAAAAAGTCGTTCAACGGTCACATCTAGCGCCTGCAGGCGCTTCCACGCTAGCGCTTTTGGGCTAAGTCCCATTGAACACACCCATTGATCAACTGTGATCTCGCAGTGACAGTTCAAATTGTAAACAATGCTGTGTAAAGCCAACTACCTGAAAATACTTCCAATGCAACCCATGTTACAAACAATGCACTTTTTGAGTTCCATCTCGAAAAACTGTTAAACTACACTCGAATATAATACAGCAAGTCCGTAAAGCTTCACTACAGTTACCAACAAATAGCAAATTCGATTTTACTGACCAAGCATAAAAGACGCACAAACAAAACAAACGTTTGGCAGTCAAGGTTCTACCGTAAATAAGTCGCATGAAAATTATATCGATGTTGCCAGCTCCTCAAAATTTATTGCGTTTATGATGAAGAAATATGCGGTGACGCAGTAGTGGTCAACATATCTATTGATTTTGGTGTAATCATTCCTGAACCATAAAAATACTGTCTTTTTTAACGTAGAATGGAATATTTCTGAATACTATACAATTAAGACGATAGTAAACAATTATTATTGCCGTATCTGGTAGTCAATAGGACGACGTAAAAAAAGATGTCGGCCTACTACCTTTATGTTCAGTTGTTTTTCTGAGGGATAAACTGATAATTAATTCATATAACACGGTCTGAGTGCTTCATAAAGCAAAGAAATAAAGTATTATTCAAAATTCGATAATTTGCATGAAACGCGGTGAGAATACTTAACACATACAATTATAACAAGCCAACTCCACTACATACTAACAAGACAAGCAGGAATAAATTAAGCAGTTTGTTTATGGAATTTTCATCATAGTCACCTCTGTTCCTAGATATTTAACGTCGATGCTAAATTCCTCGGCATTTTTAATCAAGCATGCTCTGTCGCCTTGTACCCAATCCTCGCACCGTCTTGACGGCATAACTTTCAAATTACCCTTATAAATTTCCACCGACTGTCTAATACGAAGGGAAATATTTTTTCCTTTGCCGCGCATAGTTATCGTTTCATAAAGGGCTCGAAAGGCGCGAGAAAAGTATGAGTTATGAGAGAGATCCGGACGTTCGAAAAGGGATAGAATTTTGTTTACCAGCCGTAAGTTGAAATTATGCATGATAGATGGAGAAGAAGCGACAGCACTGGGGTTGGAAATTTTCCACCAGAAAGCGGTCAATACTGCAACTAATGATTCAGAAAATTTCGATACGGTATCTCATGCTACACAAAGTGATGTTCTACGGTCCTAAAGCTTTGGGGTATTTTATGAATACACAATCTACTAATAAATCATTTGTTGCCCAGTAGAGTCCAAAAGCCTGGATTAGAGAAGTAAGCGAACATTTTGTTCTATAACAACACTATAGCCTTCCCCTTGTTGTGGCGTATACAACTTTCATGCAATTTTTTGAAATGGGTATTTCCGTGACGACGTTCAGAACGTCTTGGTTGAGTTACAACTACTGAATAAGAGCTGCTTTTAAAAAGTAGGAAAGAATTTACTTAAGTAAACTCAAACGGCGCTCTCACTGTGGATTTTTTTAACCGGAAGCGATATTGACAAAACCGGATTTTTCCCGGACTAGGTTTTTCATGCTGATTCCGAATCGTATTTAGTTTTTCTTTAGCACCTGTAGTTTTGGCTATCTTTTGTATACGGACAGACAGACGGACAGACAGAGGCTCTGCATAAGCTCTCTTCAGTGAGAGCTAAAAATAGACCCTCGACTAGAATTTGTTAACCATAACATGTATAAAACTGAAGCAATTTCAGCAAATTGTGATAAAATATTATTCAGGGTAATGTTAAGAGCCGAAAAGGCCACGAAGATGAAACATTTTCTTGTTGGTGCGGAGCATCATCTATCAAAATATTTGGCCACGCTATAAAATTCAAATAGCTATGAAAAATAAGATGTTAAACCACTAATAATAAGATGAATATATACAGGGTGTTTCCTAAGTTGGGACTTTTCTACATATAGTACTCGCCAAAAGGAGTGATTTTTCCCCAAGCAGATAAAACAGAAATGTTTAGGGATATCAAGATATCGACCTATAATGGAATCTTCATTGCTAATTCCGTCCCTGTGGGATTAGATGAAAACAGAGGCAAACCACGAAAAAAGCGAAGCATAGACATACGTAGCAGCAAAAAATCAAAAAACCCAGTTTACAACGGTGCGTGTGCGTGACGTGCTTACATCAGACTTTCATAACAACAAAAATGGTGCAACAGACATAATTAATAATGAACTGATGGATATGATTTTAGTATATGTGAATGTGGTCAAAATGCCTCTTGGACTTCGCGAGGGTTTGCTGATCGTTTCCCTGACCGTATTCGCCCTGCCCCAGGTCGATTTGTCCATTTCGTTCAAAGAGCTAGAGAAACAGGATATTTGTATTGTATGTATCAAAGTGGACACGCTGGATGACCTAGACCAGCGTTTCTCAAGCTTTTTTGGTCCGCGGACCAGTAGATTTGTTAAAAAAAATTGTGGACCATTGATATTTTCTTAACAAATTTTTACTACGTATGTATAAAGAACTACTACGTAAGTTAGTTGTAACATTTTTATTATTATTTGCCTACAGTAATATTTAAATGTAAAGATATATAATTATACATACATAAAATAATAAGTTAGTACTCGTATATAAACCTTTAACAAAAATGACAGAATAAAAAAAATCACAAACTCATGGATGTAGGAACACAACAAAAAAACTATTCTTACGATTACCAAAAAATTTAATCTATGAAAACAAACTCTTAAGAAAAATTAGAACAAAAAATCAGAAATTATAAAAATATTCAAAAACTCATTACAGATGAACATATTGTTAATGAGAAGATTGCTGCTGCTCTTCTTCAATGAACTTGTCAATTGTTGATTCTAAATTAGACAAGCCGAAGTGGTGAAATAACGAAAAGCCGATTTCTAAATTGATTTTTTATTACCATCATTCTCATAAACATGTAGTTACGAAAGGGACTAACATTTTCATTGCTTTCTCGTATATAGATGGATATTCATTTGATCCAAATATTTATCAATGGACATTTTTGAAAATCCAGCTTTTAATATAACGTCTGCACTAATCTCAAGAAGGGACTCATATTCTCTGTCATTTAAATTTAACTTACTGCTGTCATATGTTATGAAAGCGTTTGTTATCCCCACATTTCTTTCTCACATGGGAAATATAATTCGAAACCAGTATTTGAAGATTTTACCGAAGTATTACACAATGATTATATTTATATAAATCTTGTTGCAAATTAACAGAATCAAAATAATTTTTAAAGATATCAATATTATTGTTATTTACTTTATCCACCCAAACATTATTTTTTTATTCTGTACGTTCGTGACTTCCAACGACAGGAATTACACTTGTAAGAATTTCAGGAATTTGTCTTCAATGCTGTACTAATCATAAATTACGTAGGACTAAATTAAGTAAATTTTTTTCGTGGATGTCCGCGGACCAGTAAGATTTCTCCGCGGACCACTAATGGTCCGCCGGACCAGCGGTTGAGAATAACTGACCTAGACAACCTCGAGTGGGGATGCGCTCCGAAGCACTCTCTAAAGCATCTGGGCACTATACAGATGAGAGCAATTAGACTAATCGATACGCCTATCCTCACAAAGCACCTCCACAGCCTGGAACATTGAAGAAGATCCTGTCCCTGTTTTACAGATTCAATCTCGGAAGATGTTCGAATGAGCTCTCTCAGATAATAACACCAAAGACCGCCCGAAAGAGGGACACTAGAGAGGCTCTGCGAGATCATCTTTACCAGGTTGAAGTCCCTATTCTCCGAACCAGGCTTCTCCAGAATTCTTTCTTTTGGAGAACTTCGAAGGGTGTGGAATGAGCTGTCGGGGAACTACTGTCCCGACGGCTGCAACCTGCAGCGTTTCAAGTCTAACGTGTACAGGCACTTATTTCTCTCGCAGTGCTTCTACAGCACCATAGGCTTGTAGCCTTTGCGGAAGGCTGACCATAAAAAAAAACATATATCGCTGACCCTCTTGCACTAGGTATCAAATAAGCCACGGCATAAAACATTCGATCATAGCTTTGACATACATCTTGTTTGGTCACGTAGCATAAGTCTGTTAGTCGAAAAATAATACTGGATACCAGTGATGTAAATCGTAGATTTTTTGCGAATAAAGGAAGACGTAAATAATCAGCAAAGCAAATGATAGATAACTCAAGGCACACAAATATGAGACTATTCGCGAAGTATGGTGCAGATACTGGTGGAATAAGGCTGAAAAAGAAACCGCTAAATAAAATGCCACCAGCAAAAGTCAAATATTCCACATGTGCGTTAGAGGACCTCATTTATGATGCAACACTCCAGGGAGGCGTCCACCCCACGAGACTACAAACAACATGTAGTCGTAAGGATGCTAGTGATGACACTACCGTAAATATTGAGCATTTTCTCAAATAAACGCAAATATAGAGGAGCAGAAATAGAGAACTATAGCCACATGTGTTTCTGTTTCTTGCACTCACTAATAAGCAGAGATATACTCGTATACAGGGTTGGGATAAAGTATGGAACCAAGCAAATAACTTTGGAACCGAAAGAGTGATATTGCTGAAAATTTGCAGGCAAGTGTAGTGACGTCTAATGCATCCGAAGACATTATTTTAGCTATTAATGTACTTCCGGTTTAACCGGAAGTACCGCCAAATTTTTTAATTTAAATGGGACACGTTGTATATTTTTGCAGATTTTAATTCATCTTTTTTTTCCGAATACGTCCATAGTGGGTTTAGTATTTGTTTCTTAAAAAATTTGTCTCACAAATTCGTCCGTGGCGGTCTGCGGTCTTCCCGTTTGAGGTAATTTTTTTTGTATTTTTTTCTTTTAGTCACCGTCAAACATGTTATAGGACCCCTGTCGGGACGTAAATCATTAAAAGTTGACACACTTCTTTGTGAGTTCTCACGCGATCGCCAAAACCGACATTGAATGACCGGCATTTTAAACACCTGAAATGATAAAGAAGCTTTATCTTTCCCGTTTTTACAGAAACTAATGCTAAACCCACTATGGACGTATTCGAGAAAAACAGATGAATTAAAATCTGCAAAAATATATAGGGTGTCCCATTTAAATTAAAAAAGTTGACGGTACTTCTGGTTAAACCGGAAGTACATTAATAGCTAACATAATGTCTTCGGATGCATTAGACGTCACTTCACTTGCCTGCAAATTTTCAGCAATATCACTCTTTCCGTTCCAAAGATATTTGCTTGGTTCCATACTTTATCCCAACCGTGTATACATTATGTACATAATATCCGCTCAATGACGTCATGGCTTGCAATGCAACACATAACGTGGCTACAAGACCAGTGGTTATAGCTACTTGACGGAGACCAGTACATATAACAAGTAACCAGTAGTCGTGCCTTTTGTCTAGTTTTCGCGAAATATATCTCAAGCTGTTGATAAATTGAATTCTGAACTGCCGCTAAAGCTACAATTCACATGACGCTTATGCATTATCAACTTGTTTCTAAGGACATTTATCTTTTCTAACAACATATAGCGTTTGTAAGCGACACTAACACTAAAAGATGGAGCCTGCAGAAAACGTATTACATTCTAACTATGGCTGTCTGGTTTATTTGACAGACGTAGATGTGTACATGTTGGAACGTTTACATTTTACCAGTTTTACTCAACGCCCAACATCAGTTGAGAAAATTTTTATAATCTCAGAGATCCTGCTTACATATGGCTTACCCTCGGGTTCTATCAAGTAACAACTCAATTAGTAGAAATTTTATAAAATATTTTTATATCAATAGGCGGGGACAGGTATTGTAAACGCTTTTTGTTTCGGGATATCAAATAAATCCACAAACACTTAAATTAATTGTGTCACCACTGGGTTAAGAATAAAAAACAATACACTTTTTGAAAATAGATGTAATGGCGACACGTTTAAAATATAGGAAAGGATAGTATGCATAGAAAAATTATTGTTATCCATGGCGATCTGTGGTTATTGTTTGTCTGTATACAAAACATAGATACAAAATACAAATATAGTGGCTAGATTAAAAATTTTTATAAGCAATAACGTAATTTTCTCTTACAAACATAAACGTTTGTAAAAGCTTGACAACAGTGACAGGGCATCATATTATTGATTCCCAAGAAATCATATATGCAGAATTTTGCAGCAGATGCTTATAAATTTGCAACTATACAAAAAAACTGCAATTTCGGGTAATCGTTATTTGCATACCTTTGCGGCTTCACCAACTTTAGGGTGTACAGCCCTTACTCAGAATCCATGTCAAAAACTCTAACTGAAATTTTCATTCATTCAATTTTCACCCAGTCCGCAAATAGGCCGAATTTTGTGCTATGTGCTATGAACACTTGTAGACTTCTGAATGCAACATACATCAATAAAGAATCAGAAATATTGGTTTTTGTTTGTGCCTAACTTTTCTTATATTATTATTATATTAAGGTAGCCATCTGGCATACTGGAGAAGCTGATATTTTTGTGTACGATGAGATACACTAACCGATAAAGAACTAAACGCCCGCATTAAGCTTTTCGCGAATTTGTTATAAGATCTTTAAAGAATGTGTGGTGCGGCAACTTTAAACATTTATGGTTTCTCATATTGCTTTTCAAAGTTAAGCAGGAACATCTTTAACCTAATCCTAAATAAATAATAATAAACTCGTATAACTTTATTAAAAGTTTCCGTCTATCAAAAAATCTTGTGAAATGCAGTATTACCTTGGCTAATACCCGTGATACATCAACAATAAAGCCATGGTTTTGATTCGTGGAAACAGGAATTGGACGTCAAATAAGGCAATGGATTTCATCACTGATCTAGAACCTGTTCTAATCTGTGGTCAGGTTTGACGTAAAAATCGGTAGTGCAGACCTTAAAAATTATATGATGCATGTCATTCATGTTGCATACCTAAATCATATGACAGCAACGGTGTTGGCAGCACTGCATGCTGTCACAAAATCCATGGTTTCATTCGCAGATGTAAAACACAATCAGTTTGACCTTGAAAACGACCACGGATCGATCAATGAATGAATTCGCGGAAAAAATATCGATGTAAAACATGTGTGACATTTTACGTGACAACCTGAGCACCAAGCGCTACATTCTTAGCGTACTCTTATTTTATTTATTAGTAACATTAAGCAAAGGCACATTCCAAATCTCAGCTTTGCTGAAACGAATCACCGGGTGCCAGAAATTTTTGCTAACTGCTCGCTTCTGTAAGACTAACAATTTATTTAAGTAGGTATGAGAACAAACACCCCAAAATAGGCTGCCGTAACTCAACCTACTTTGGAATAATGCAAAATAACAATTTTTGGTGGTGTTTCTTCCAAGAGTTTCTCTAACTGTTCTTAGTATGCAAGTTACTTCAGCTAACTCATTGATTAAATTATCAATATGAGATATAAAATTCAATTTTTAATCAATAGTTAGACCTAAGAACTTCATGCTATATGTTTGATGTAATTGTTCGTTGTCTAAGTAAATCACGTCAAGTAAGCATTTGGAAGTCATGAATTTGGTTTTCGAGATATTAAAAGATAAAAAATTGCTGTCACACCATCTTTTGATTACAATTATATCATTTTCAATTTTTCTTTTTAAATCGTCTATGTCATTATCATGCCAGAGTATTGTAGTGTCATCTGCAAATACAGTGAATTGACCACTTATATAGGGTGTCTCATTTAAAAAAATGCATGTTTGCATCACCATGTAGTTATGGATCACCCTGTGTAAATCAGAATATTTTCTGAGCAAGAAGCATATCCGTGGCTACAACTTTTATATACAACTTTTTTCGCTATCTTCTACAGTAATGGAGTTATCGACCGAGCCGGTACTAAAAACTCTGTATAACAAGAAGTTATAAATATCTTATAAATTTCATAAATTTTTCAAAATAAACTAAAACTGGTATCAAACCGTTCGCAGGATTTCTCAGACTAACGCTTCGTAGCATCCCTCCGGCACTCAGCAGGACTGACGCAGCTTGTCTGATGAGATGAACAGGACGACTCGACGTGACACGGTCTGGTAACTCGGTGACTTTCTACATTTTTTGACGTCTAACAAATCGCGTCAGCCTTTTTCCTCATGCCTAATGGAAAGGGATGTTCGCACAAAGTAATACAAACCGTAGTAACATCCAAACATCATTTGTATCTGTCAAGCAGAGACATGGATCTCTACACCACCCTGCAGTTAAAGAGGGTTGAGGTTTTCTCTTAGTTTTGGACAGTTGTGCTTTCTTGAAGGTATTTTTTCCATTGAAGTTATGACTCGAGATAAATGACTTATATTTCTACTGGAAAATCGATATAGAATAAATAAATGAATTTTTGCTCAGTAAATTATAATAGCATATTGTTCACTAAGCGATAACCCAAACAGCGATATACATAGACAATAATTCCAAACTATTAACAACATAACCACACTTCTGTCACTAACATAAATAGATCAAAATGGTTTTTCAGATGATGTCGGAAGATAGAAACCTCTTCCCACGTAGTCCTGTATTCCGTTGACTATACGATCCCCCACTGTTAATTTTTAATATCAAGCAAACATGCTTTACGCAGTAAAGGTAAAATATCAAAATCCTTGATAAATATACATCATAAAAAAATATTTAATGGCGTCATTATCCTATTACCCTACCAATTTAACACCCACCTTAATAAATTACAGAAAATAAGATGAAGCTCCGTTATTGTTTATACATTATTTGTAGTCAATCATAGCATACAATTTTCATGATATAAGATTGATTAGCACTTACTGAGTTTGGGAGTTGGACAGTCCAAATAGCATTTGAAAACCTATACATTTGTTTTGCATTTCCTGCACCAATAAATAATCTACAGTAAACAACTAAAGAGAGAAATAATAAAAATAGAAAAATAAAACACTATTTTCCTCGCTGCCTAATGTAATATAATTATTTTTATTGCAGGTCTGCATATTGTTTTAGGAAAACTCATCGACTATTTCAACACCACGGAAAGTGAAATGGAAAAACCCAAGTCCAAGTATTTTCTAATTATTTATTTATTTATCACCCAAATAGACATATGTCTAGTTACAAATTCTGATAGCATAACAGAAAACAAAAACTCATGGCAAAGTATAAAGTAACGTAACATTGAATTGTATTAATTTTCGCTGCATGAATAATCTGAGATAATAAAAGAAATTTGATTAAAATGACGTTTTATACAGCTTTGGATAGCGCCAGGGGTAAAATAGCGGTTAATTAAAAGATACTTATGTAATTTGGTCATATTGCATTGCAAGTCGGCGGTCGAACAAAGCATAACCGTATTGTTGATATATGAGTGCTTATTTTATACTTTCTAAAGGCGGGTTCTGACTGTTCAGTTTTACTGAATCAGTTTGACTGATTCAGTGAAACTGAACGTGTATGAACGTGAAGGCGGGTTCTCACGATTCCGTTTCGCTAAATCAGTTTGACTGATTCAGTGATACTGAAAGCGCTGTTCGTTCAGACTGTTCAGTTTTAATGAATAATTTTAACCTATTTAGCATTGATAAAAGTCACGTTTGTATTCATTTTTCAGTTTCAATGAAAAGGTGTTCACACGTTCATTATCTGTTCAGTATCACTGAATCAGTCAAACTGATTCAGCGAAACTGAATCGTAAGAACCCGTCTTTAGCATTGATAAAGTAACGTTTGTATTCATTTCCAATACTAATTTAGTCAAAATGAATGAAAAGCACAAACCCACTGATCAGTTGTACTGAAAAGGTGTTCTCACGTTCATTATCTGTTCAGTATCAACTGATTCAGCGAAACTAAAGACGGGTTCTCACGATTCAGTTTCGCTGAATCAGTTTGACTGATTCAGTGACACTGACAGTGACGTTTGTTCACACTGTTCAGTTTTCATGGAATCAGTTTAACCTATTTAGCATTAATAAAAGTAACGTTTGCATTCATTTTTCAATACTAATTTAGTCAAAATGAATGAAAAGTAGGACTGGCTTTCAGTTTGTTTGAAAGCACAAACCCACTGATCAGTTGTACTATAAAGGTGTTCTCACGTTCATTATCTGTTCAGTATCACTGAATCAGTCAAACTGATTCAGCGAAACTAAATTGTGAGAACCCGCCTCTAGTTAAATGCTGCAATAAGCTGCTACACAGATACTACATATTTAAAAAATGCCTTCCTTATGCGCATTTGTAAACTGCTCAGTGATAGGAAACAGGGATCATGTTGAGCCTGACTTGCTTTCAAGAAAGGCCATGAAACGTGGATGAATGAAAAGAAGTCTATCTGATCAAGGCATTTTATAATTGGTAATACAATTAACAGTAAATAAACCTTTTGAACTAAGCCTTCATTAAAAACGCTACTAAGGTACGCTCAATGAATAGTGGAATAGATTGAGCGGAAAACTGAAAGATTCGTACTGTCCTGACAAGCATCGATTTCAGAGGCCCCAAAGAAACTTGCGCCGTAGCTTTTGGGGATTGTAAGGCAGAGATAATTGTAACAAAGTATTAGCAGCTAGGAAGCCATTTAATTGGAGGGTGTAGGCGTAGCCGAGGCTTGAAATGTAGTAAAATTATTAATAACAAACATTAAAAGGGAGAAATATGAAACAACAGACGACTTTAACTTAACATAGCTTCAGATTACATCTATAAAATAGATTTTTCAACAACCCATTCTCAGTTCTCCAGTTGCTTCATCTAGCTTCTTGCATTTCTGGTGAGATGTTTTTATCTCATGACAAGGCGAACATGAGTACCGACTGTTGGTGTTCACTCAACCTCATTATATGTTCTTTCGCCCGCTAATTATATTTTTTGAGGAGTATTCAATAGTTGCACACATAATTTGACGAAGTCTACCTCCTCGACGGCTTTTTTTACGTCCTTTAAATCAATAAAATTATTTTGACATCATCAAAACTTCCCAAGATATTCTCGATTTTTCATTATCTCTTTGTGCCAGATTCCTATAAAAAAATGCAGTCAAGTTGATCAACTCAGTACTTGCAACCAAATCCCGGTTGCAAGCCCACCAAAAACATCCAACATAAAAACTCTCGTAAATAGTTTATTTATTGTATCTCTCCGTACGAACTAGGATGAACTAGTTTTTATTTTGCAAGCTTCAATTAGACGAAACGCGGTCGTTGACCAAAAACGGATACGATTTTCAAAAACCATACGCATTTAATACCCTTGCCACGGTAATAATACTATGCCGAAATGTTTAATAAAATCAATTCCTGGTTTTACCCAATACTCAACGATCTAAAGCAATACTCGTATGTATACATCATCAGAAAATATTAAGTCCTTAAAATAAGTATATTATGTCCCTAGTTCTTTCTTTCAAAAGTCAAGGGACATCATATTATGAATACAGCAATTTTTTTCAGTTCTACACCCTTCAACCACTCCAATTTCATCCCCACCCAAAACAGTAGAAAATGATCAAGAACCCCTAAAACGCCTAAGAACGAAGTTTGAGGAATATTTGATTTTTTTTTATTTTTTGTTAATTACTCCGCTGTCCAAGCCTGGATTTTCATAATTATAGAGGCATTACCTACTATAACCCCTCATCATATCGCTACCCAAATTTCGTCATTCAGCCATTCAGCGGTTACTGAGATTACGAGGCTAGAAGAACGCCAACTGACAGACAGGCCGACCGACGGAAATGAGCGACGTGGATATCATAAAACGTCCGAAAAGCATATTTTATTTATTTATTTATTTGTACCGTATAGACGCAAATATAGCCACCTCGAAGGTAATGAATACCTTGTATGAGGTATCGGCATTAAAGTTGAAATGTTGAATGTCCCTGCCATTTGTATTGTATCCTGTTTCCTCTCTGCTTTGGGACCACCATTGTTCACAGCACCGATTGATCACCTTTTCATATGGTCAAGGGTCAATGTTGGCGCTAGGTTTGATTTCCAGTCTTCTTTACTCCGAAGCGTGACAAATGCAGTATTTTTGATCATTTGCAGGCTTTATGCCTTGTAATTTTCCGATTCCAATACTCCCCTCACCTATTGGTGGGGGAAGTAAACAAAAGAAATAAATACGAGGGAGATACCGATGCGCTTTACTCCACATCGTTCCTTCGTCTAAAATATTTTTATCTGAATTTACTGCGCTGCATTCGGATGCGACAAAAAAGACTTCGTTAAAAACCCTACTAAGGTACGGCTCAGTGAATAGAAGAGTCGATTGAGCGGAAAACCTTTAAGATTCACCCTGTCTTGAGAAGATCCGAGTTCAGAGACCCCAAAGAAACTTCCGGCGTAACTTTTGGGGATATAAGGCAAGGATAATTGTAACAAATTACTAGCGGCTAGGGAGCACTGTAATTGGAGAATATTACTCTCCATTGTATACCAACTAACTGAAAGGGGTAGGTGTTGCAGAGGCTCGAAGCACACTAAAATTAATAATAATAAATACTCCAAGGGAGAAATATGGGACAACAAAAGACATTAGCTTAACACAGCTTCAGGTTACATCCATGCGATGTATTTTCCAATAAACCTTGCACAGTTTCTCAGTTACAACAGCCTGATTTTTGTAGAGATGTTTCATCATATGATTACTGATTTTATCATGTCCTTACCGATAAAGGTATAGATACAATTACTTGCGTTGCTTGATCAATCAATTGAAGGTATTTATTAATTAAGGTTTGTTGAATGTTGCATGTTTACAAAATTTTTCAATGCCTGTGCAATTAGATATTAGAACGGTAGGTGGAATTTAAAGAGGCTTATAATTATCAGAAATAGCGAAAGATTTTCTGTATTTTGGAATATCTGTGATCCGTATAGTACTACAATGAGTTCATCCATGATAACCATACTTGTTTGTTGACAGCCTTTTGATATTGCAAAGTTAGTGCAAAATTTACAATTTGGTATAACAACTTCCCCAAGCCTCCCATAAAAAACAAATTCCTTTGTGTAATAGTTTTTCACTTAATCTACGTGACTCTTGTGATAAAATTTTAAAATCACGCCCAATGCAGTGGCACCAAGATACGACGAAATAATTTCAAGTAAAATAATTCCTAGAAAACGTAAAAAATTGAATCTTTGATACATTTTAATTAATGTGCTGATGAGATATGCTAAAATCAGATTCGCTTTTATCAGACAGACAGACACACAGATTTATTTGATCATGATGTGATGCATGCTACAAACAACATTTTTTACATCAATGTAATCATTTGTTTTGTTATATTCCTAAGTTGAGGCTTTTCTTCTTCTTATTCTTTAGTAACATATAAATAAAATGTTTGGGGACATCAAGATATTGACCGATAATGAAATCGTCATTTCTAATTCTGTCCCTGTGCGATTAGATCAATCAAAGAGCTAGAGCCCCGATGTGTTTGATTCCACATCATGGTGGACTCGCTGGAAGACTTAGACAACTTCGAATGGTCCAAATTGAAGAAGAAATACTTGCGTTTTTCAGTCTTTCGGCACGAATCTTGAACTGTACCTAAACTCATGTAACAGGACCGCACATTATATTTGTCATTTGAAAGAAAAGTTCCAACTTTTGAAAACACCCTATATAGGTATATTAATATTCCATTACGTTTTTTTTAGGGTAAAAACATAAATATTTGAATGCATGTAATGCTTTGAGCTGAGTCCTATGTTGATTTGTATTAATTACTTTTGTAAAGTTTAGAGTGTATAACTTGTTCTCGAGTGTCACTTGATTTTTTTTGAAATAACAAAAAATGTCTCACTTCAGCATAAAATTCACTTTTTGACATGCAGTTACCTTATTGTCTGGGAGTTATAAGCATGCAGCAATGTCTTCAAAGAATCTTACCTGAAAAAGAAGGAAGTCATTAAAATATGCATACAACTAGTATAATGGAAAAATAGAGACAATTTGGTTTGGCACGTGCTAAAATAAGTATCATCTGCCTTAAAGTTAGGCCCACGAATATTTTTTGAATATGATTGCATCAAAATCTGTATTGGTGATTACTATTTGTTTTCAGTTCAACTGATTTCAGAATGTGCTGTGTAAGGCTTTCGCAGTCATGATCCGATGAACTGATTATTGGACTATTCGGCCGGCGTTGCCACGCTTCGCTGCTTAACGTTTCGGCGACACGAGTAGTTGACATCCTCAGTTACCTCCTTGGCGTGTTCCAAGAAACTGATACCGCGCCACCGGATTGAGCACTTATACAGGGTGGGGCATATTAATCAAGTGTTTTTGAAATAATTATAAAATTATTAGTTTTTACTCTAAAAAAATTATTGGTGGTAGAACATAGCTGATAATAAACCATTTTGAAATATCTAAGTGCAAAAATTACATTTGGCATATGATGCAGCCGTTCACCAAAATTGCACTCCACTGTTTCCAGCATGTCTCTGTTGATTTTTGTGAGATTCCATGGCGAATCGCTTTCTCCTCTGCGTCTAACGTACTGGGCTTGGCCCTTTACACACGTGACTTGAGTTACCAGCATAGAAAAAAATCACAAATTGATGAATTGGGAGACCGAGGAGGTCATGAAATGCTCAAACCTCGAAATTGAACGATTTGGAAACAGGTGGCGAAGAACAGCCATGGATGCTCTGGCGGTGTGTGCCGTCGCCCCATCTTGCTGGAACCACAAATCTTTTATATCCACACCTCTTCTTTGAAATTACTCAAACCATTTCACTTTCTTACTTGCCACTTGCCATCATGGAGCGGTAGACGCTAGAATAACGAGTGGCATCATTGGCTCATATTTTTTTGGAGAAAATGGGGTCACCACTACAGTAACATCTGAACGTTACATTCATATGGTGAATATCTTTTTCATACCAGAATTGCAAAGAAGAGGTGTGGATATCAAAGATTTGTGGTTCCAGCAACATGGGGCCACGGCACGCACCGCCAGAGCATCCATGGCTGTTCTTCGCCACCTGTTTCCAAATCGGTTAATTTCGAGGTTTGGTGGCATTTCATGACCTCCTCGGTCTCCCGACTTATCAGTTTGTGATTTTTTTCTATGGGGGTAACTCAAGTCACGTGTTTAAAAGGCCTAGCCCCGTACGATAGACGCAGGAAAGAAAGCGATTCGCCATGAAATCTATAGACATGCTAGAACGGCTGCATCATATGCCAGATGTAATTTTTGCACTTAAAATGGTATATTATGAGCTATGTTCTACTACCAATATTTTTTTAGCGAAAAAACTAATAATTTTATGATTATTTTAAAAACACTTGTTTAGTATGCCCCACCCGTACATCTATACAAATTTTAGTTATAGTTATAGTAGTAGTTTTGTCACACATTGACCAAATTGCTAGCCCTCAGATGTCACCTCTATACACTACTCTTTTTGGTCAACCTAGGAACAGATATGTTTATACAAGAAAATACTACCTACTCGATCTATTATCATGATAATCAGAACTGTAGCTCACAACTGAATAACAAGATGATTGGATTAAGACAAGGCACGCAAAGAAGCTGTTTACAAAATAGACCCTCCTTGGGAGGCGCTTCCTACGTATATTATGTAAATGTGTTGATTCTTTATGTAAATAGAGCCATCGACACTGCATACATTTGGCAACGTTGCCGCCGACTGGCGAATATCCTAGATTCCACCCACGTACGGCTTGATTTTTATGCACCCTCCAAAGCTGATCTGTTGGGCCTTGGGCTGTTTTGTACTCATACTGCTAAACTAAAAAACGACGGAAGGCTATGTATGGGATGAACGGGATCCGTATAAATACAGGATGCGCGTCTTTTGAAATCCACTTCAACAAGATCTGGTGGTTGGGATCAAATGTGTTTGTTAGAGGATTGATCCACTTATAGTGAATTATTGCGCGATATGTTACACATAGTAAAGCTAACAGTAGGGATTTTTAGAAAAAAACCTACATAATACAGGGTGGGGCATAAAAACCAAGTGTTTTTGGTTTGAGTAGTACTCATATATTAGAAAAGGGAGGAGCGCGCGGTTTATTACAATCCATTCCCTGACTCAAACCATTTCACTTTCTTACTTGCCACTTGCCATCATGGAGCGGTAGACGCTAGGACAACGCGTGGCATATGGCGTGGCATCATTGCCTCATATTTTTTTGGAGACCGCTACAGTAACATCTGAACATTACATTCATATGGGGAATACCTTTTTCATACCTGAATTGCAAAGCAGAGATGTGGATATCAAAGATTTGTGGTGTCAGCAGGATGGGGCGACGGCACACACCGCCAGCGCATCCATGGCTGTTCTTCGCCACCTGTTTCCAAATCGTTCAATTTCGAGGTTTGGTGGCATTTCATGACCTCCTCGGTCTTCCGACTTATCGATTTGTGATTTTTTTCTATGGGGGTAACTCAAGACACGTGTTTAAAGGGCCAAGCCACGTACATAAGACCCAAATAAGGAAGCGATTCGCCGTGGAATCTCTCAAAAATCAATAGAGACATGCTAGAAATAGTGGAGTGCAATTTTCGTGAACGGCTGCATCATGTTATGCCAGCTGTAATTTTTGCACTTAGATATTTCAAAATGGTTTATTATCAGCTATGTTCCACTACCAATAGTTTTTTCTTAGAGTAAAAACTAAATATTTTATGATTATTTCAAAAATACTTGATTCCTATGCCCCACACTGTATTATATCCTACCTACTCTATGTTAGGCTAAGCAAAACAGGAGACATATCAAAGTGTAAGGACAATAGTAAAGAACTTGGGTGAGAGATGAGTAAGAAAAGAATGAAAAATGAGGAATGACCAACGCTGTTCCGAGTCGAAGTAAAAGAAATTTGACGATTGCAACCGATATAAGTTGAAGTCGTTGGACTACGCCACTGGAGTAATACCACATTTGCACTGCAACTGCAGGTGCCTGTGCAAAGTACATCTAACACAGTAGCAGGTACGATTTACACTAAAAATGATTTATCCTAAAAAATTCTAGGCTACTTCATTGTTTGAGATTGACGAATTGCTAGTACTGGCATTATTAAAAATTATATTGAAAAGCAGGAGACAAACATGACGGAAAATGTTTTCGCTGGAGAAAAATTAGCTCGTTGTTTAAAGTTAATATCGTAAATGTTGATTTCTCTAAAACCTCAAACTTCTATTCCAAACACAGCCATGATTCAGCATTTGTTCAACTAGGAGTTCGAAGGATCAAGTGCTCCTTCCACAGTTAAAACTATACACTGTACATTACCACCAGTGGTCATTCCCCTTCTCTGAACGCAGGCGACTTTAAAAAATGTAGCCATCATCCATGTGGCTGGACAGATTTAAAACGCTGGTGCTTATTTTTATGTTGCATTCCAAACATAAACATACCGATCTGTGTGGCTACTTCAAAATTATATAATGATCTAAGAGTTTGTGAATCAACAGCATTCAACATTCCAGCATATAACCTCGGGGGTACCACAAGGGTCCATATTGGGACCTTTGTTGTTTTTACTTTATACTTCATATTTAGAAAAACATTTTTTGCAGATGATATCCAAATATATTATGCATTCAAAAATGAGGCCTTGAATATGGCTAATCATATTATCAATCATGATGTGAATGACTCTGTTGCAGTATAAATCATAATTTGCAAGTACACTCTACCAAATCTAAACTTCTCATATACACCAGTAGAATGAACAGAAATTAAATAAAGGCAAACATCAACACAACGGTTCAGCAACAAAAACTAGACCCTGTGTCACATGCAAGAAATCTCGGTTTTATATTGGACGACGAGCTAAAGTTCATAAAACATGTCAGTAATTTAATTTTGCAATGTTATGCTACACTCCGTGTACTAGGTGCAATAAGGAACATAGGAACTTTGCCAAGCGTTGATCACATCAAAAATATCATACTGTTTATCTATATATTACCCGTTCTTGGGCGTCTACTGCAAATAGAATAAAAAAATTTTAAATGATTATTGTAGGTTCGTCAAAGGCTTGTGACAGTACGATCACGTATTAAGGTGCATGTGTGATCTCAATTGGCTCAAACTTGAGGGATTGTACTCAGAATACTGCATTTTCCTAGTCCAATATATTTTTCACAAAAATTTATTCCTCGAAGAACAACGCACAATCTTAATATTAGAAATACCACAGCCTTAAATGATTCTACACATAATAGTTGTTTTTGGAGGTTAGGTGGAAGAGTAGACGTATTCTAGACCTGGCCTCCTGAAGTACTAGAATAAAGACGTTTATTATAATCTGTAAGCCCAAACAGCATTTTATAATTCTACCAGAAAATCCCTGTTTAAGGACGGCTATTAAATACCTAAATTACATTAAATCAACTAAAAAACGCGAATAAAACACAAATTCTCGGAAAGTGCTTTTTTTGGCAACGTAAAAGCAATTTAAGAAATCTGGGACTATCCTAGTAAGCGGCTTCCGCGCAAGAGGCATCCATTTTTCCCTTCTAATTATGAAGGATGCTGGTGCTATATTTTATCCCAAAATATCGTTATAAATTCGCAGACTCCGCTGTAATTTTATAGCTAGCTCGTAACACATGCTCCCTTGAATGTAAATTGCAGACAGAATAATTATTGCCTACTAATTAAAGCTGGAATTGTTTTGTTTGCAGTAGTTATGATGCTTAATTAGTCTTTGGGGGGTGGTTATTGTGGTGTTCGGCATAACGGCTCTGTGCTGAATTACAAGCGTCTAGCAAAAATCGGATGTAAGAGATTTAACATGATACACGTACGTACCACACAAGGTAAAAGAATAAACATTGTTCTCAAATTTGCGCGAACAAGGAATATAACCTGCTCAACTTAATTACAGCGTCACTCCTTTTGGATACCTCCTTTAATTTAATAGAATGTAGTCCAATTCAGTGATCACTCATAGGAATTGCAAGAGAAGACATCTAACATTTCGGCGTCAAAAAAATTCATCACCATGACCGAAGTGTGAGAACTCCACGCGACTCCTCTACTGTTATTTGGCATTGGAAACGCCAGAGTTCTTCAAGGCTGAACTTCTAAGATGCCTAGGCTTCGTATTAGCGTTCTCGTTCCCTCTTCAGCCTAGTCTTATGTTTTAAGTCTTCTCTATGGAAAGGACTGTAACATCTAGACGACGAAATACTGTTGCGCAACATGTGTTCCTAGTGCGTTCATTCTTATTGTGGATAAAGATATACACCTGACAAGCTCATCGACGAGGCCTCTCTTAGCACATCTAATAGGAAGTTTATACTCGTTACTCGTATCTCCTCAACTTTTTTCCTGACCTCAGACAGAGGTGATATTTGCATGTCATCATCATAGTCACAATGTCTCAACAGACTTGTTGTGAACTCCTAAAATGCATTAAGTGGGAGCTAGAGGATTGCCGACACGAATATTAGCAGTAGTTTTAAAAACTGTAGCTCGCCATCGTTCGCAACTTACTGTCAGTTCAGTGGCGCTTTTGATATTAATATCCAGCAACTGTTTCGTCGTATCCACCCAGCGTGTAGGGGAACGACCACGGCGCCGCCCACTCAGGGCATGACCCTGAACTACAAGTTTCTCCATATTATCGCTTCTGTGTATATGTCCGAAGAATGTAAGCATTCTCGTCGACACAATGGAGGATAGTCTCTTTGGATTACCGAGCTCATCCAGTATGGAAACGTTAGTTCGATTTGCGGTATAAGGAACTCTCAGCATTCTCCTCCACGTCCACATTTCAAAAGCATCTATGCGGGCTCGATCTGCCTTTTTAACAGTCCAAGTTTCCGAGGCATACAAAAATACACGAGACTGAACCAGCGACATTTTGGTAGCTTTAGTGATGTTATGGTCACGCCATATCTTAGTAAACTTTGTCATGGCCACATGTGCCTGCTGAATGCGCCGTCGAATCCCATTTTCACAGCTACCCGAATTGTCGATCAAGGAACCAAGGTAGGCAAAACTTTGAACTACTTCACAACGGCCTAGTGACTTTATTGCTCGATGATAATATTTGCATGTACCAGATAATAATTATGTGTCATATCAACAATATATAGAACTATCATGTATAGGAATGAAGACAATTATTATTATCAAAGAGGTAAAGTAAAGACAGTTTGGTAATACAGACCAGTAAAAAGTTCAATATTTCGTGTTTCGTAAAAACAAGCGTGTAGTGTCTTGTCATTTCAAAATCCTCAAAAACAAAAAGTATATAGTGGATACCCTGTATAAAAGGAAATTTGTGACGCCGAACTACCGGTTTCATTGCCTAGTGACCACGACGTGAGGTAAGACTGTAACAAAGGTAACAAATTCTGCATTCCACCTGAATACAAAGCTTGCGAAGTTGAGGTGAGAAGCTGTTGACATTTGGTCGGCTTCTTCTCCGTCCTTCAAGACGACTTTCATCCCGACAGGTGCCAAAAGCTCAATAACGACATAGCTTGTTATTGGAGGATTATGTCGAGTTTAATAACATGTACAAGTTCGAGCGCGGGGAACGAGCAGCTTAGTAAATCCTCGCATTCTCTACAACTTTGTATTCCATGGAACGTAGGGCAGCACGAGCGTGTCATCCATAGACTAGAAGTGATTTAAATGGATTTATACAATAGCGATGTGCCGATGGAGGTAAGCCGCACATATACTATGATATAATACTGTGAGTGTCTGCCTTGGAAAATTCCCATGAAGTCCTAAGTCTTCGGTTTCAATCCATTATACCTTAAAAAGCTCAGGTCAACTTCTTAAAGAAGCCATGACTTTTATATGTTTATAGATTACATGCATAGGCCTTGTATGGCTGCGAAGAAAATGTACTTCGGCAGTTTTGAGTATATTTATATTTTATTATTTATTATAGTCAGATAGTGAACTACACATACACTATGGACAATTTTGTATCACTGCCATACATCCACATATTTTGACAGTATTATAGATGAGAGTTCCTCATCACGCTGACAGATATTCGAGACTATAAATATAATCCGCAGGGCCATAGCTAGCCATACTGCCTATAAAAGGCGGCATCTATCTGCCCCAAGTTTTGATAAACAATACCGCGTTTGCATTGTTAGTTTACATAACTTCATTAGATCATAATCTTGCGCATAAGAGACGTTGAAAATTCAGTGACGTTTTGACTGACAACTGTTATAGCCGTATAAATGTGTTAATCAATGGTAGTGTTCAACGGGACTTAGCAGACGTCAGCGCTTGTGGGCGCTTTGCGCTAACTAACCGATGAACGACAAGCTGTCAAAAAAGCGCCAGTCAGCTTAATAGCGCTTTAAAAAAGCGCTGTTTGGTTAGCAAAGCAGCACATAACTGGAAAAAAGTTATTTGTAGTTCTGAGAGAAGCAGTTACCTTTGTTTAGTGTCAATTTAATATCAGGTTTTGTGATTTTATAGCCTAGGTTTTTGACAATACCAATAATAAATATTAAAATATGGAAATGCATATGACAGTTTTATCACGTCAAAAGGAAAGTCGTTCAACGGTCACTCCTAGCGCCTGCAAGCGCTTCCATGCTAGCGCTTTTGCGCTAGGTCCCGTTGCACACACCCAATGGTTATAGGCATAAAAATGGATTTTAAATCTGAATTAAATCTTATTGTGGTTTATATAAAATTTGCAATGAGGTCTAAATATCTTAATACTGTACGGAAGTCAGCGTTTCTCTGAACCCTTTACAATGTTGATATAAATTTTACCTTTCATTAAGAATTCTGGAACAAGCTTTATGGACGGCGGAATATTTTATAGCTTTTCTAAACACCGATATATACAAAAACACACCAGCTAATGCTAATTTAAGAGAAATACTAACTTTTTGACAGTTTCATATATTAGACCTATGCAATTTTGATATTTTTTTTAAGAGAATATTGACACTACTGTCTAAATCTTTCTGACCATGCCGAAGGAAAATCGGCTACTAAGTTATGTTTATTATCACCAGAATTATCAGGAACTAACTGGGGAGTATTGGAAAATTGCTTGAAGTATATCTACAAAAAAGGGATTATGCATACCCACTCGGTGCTTCTGGCGCATCAGATACAGATCAATTATCAAATTACAACATATAAGCCGAGAGTACAAGACTATTTACGGCATTAAATAAAGTGGTACTAGACGCCTCCTCTGCTGTCTTTCCATTATGGCGACAGAACTGATAAGGATGGATGTACTCATACCGCCTACGCATTGCTAATATATATACACACATAAGAATACATTCTTAGTTGAAGAATAGATAGCCTCATTCAAGTATACCATATCTTCCTATATGAGCAAAGGTATAATTATCTTAAAAGAGGAATGTCAGTTTTTTATAATATAGGGTTATAATATAAAGCAAACATTTTCAATTCAAAACTAGATAGTCTTGATAGTAAGAATGCCAAAACCTTGAATCAAGTACATAATAATCTTGAAAACAAAGCAATGAATACTATTTATTGACTGAAGCATTTCATAATCTTGGCGCAAACAACTCAAGATTTTGGTCTTCTTGGAAGAAGCATCTAAGGCTATCGGTATAAGGATTCGTCAATTTTACGTTGTATAGTATTTTCCAAAATTCATGTCGAAAAATACCGATTTCCACAGAATATAAAAAATATGTACCTGTACTTTTAAACTAGAAAAATATGTTACGACCGCCAGTCCGCCATTGTTTATATTCCATTCACAACTACTTACATAAATATATTGCATATCACATATTTGGTCTTGACATACGAACATTTATGTAACGTCATCAGACTAACAGTATCACACACAGACAAAGGTAAAACTATGAATTATTAACAAATGACTGTGATGATCTGTCAATGTGAATGAACCAAGATTATCATAGTCTCAATGGAGGTACTTCACAATTTCCAAGTTGTTTGTATTCTTAATCGAAGTAATATGAGCTTAAGACTGTTTTAGACTACACAATTTCTTGTACAGGATTTGGTTCAATTTCTTGAACAATCTGAATAGGCTAGTATCATACAGCAGATTGTTTCAAAAGCACAGATTGAACCAAAAATTGTGCAGAAAATAGAACATGTTCTATTTCCACACAATTTCTAGGCTCGGAGCATGCGCATTTGAAATGTAGTTGACAGCGCTTACGTATCCTAACCTAAGTTTCTAGCCCTACTTGTTGTTTTGTTTACGCGTTGTTTTTCGAGTTGTCTTTGTAAAAATCGTTATTTACTACTTTCGTCATTCGTGGATTGTGGTTCGTGTGGCTTGTTTTGTTTCAATTGTGCACTTGTTTCAACATTCAACTGGTTGAGGAATCGTCGGCAGTGAAGAGCACAGGTAAGAAGTTGATATTTACAACTGAATTGTGTACCATATTAATCGATATTTTCTTTAAGAATGTCGTGGTCCAATGAGCAGACATCCTTGTTAATAGAACTGTATGAAACTTACAAATGTTTATATGCTATAAAGCATCCCGATTACCATAACAAACACAAAAGGAGTGCCGCTATTAAAGCTATAGTGGAAGCTCTTAAAGTTGGTAGACCAACAGCAACAGAGCAAGATGTACAGAAGAAGTTTTTAGGATTGAGGACAACATATGCGCACGAGCGGAGAAAAGTTTTAGATTCTCTTCGCTCAGGAATGGGAGAGGATGAGGTAAGGAACTTTGCTGGTAGCCGAGTAGGATAATGATCCCTTATAATAGTGATATATTTTCTGATTTTCCTCACTATCAAGTTAGTTTAAAAAATTGAACTAAATGAAATAGGATTGTAACATTACTGCATCAGATATTAATGTGTAGTACAATTTTTTTAATTTTAAGAATGGTAAATACATGAATGAAGTCTATCTTTTACCTCAAATATTTTTCAGCTGCCAAAATTTGTCTGTGTAATGTGATATGCTGTATGTATATGTTAGTGCTATGTTTGCTATTTTGAAGTTAATTCTATTTCAGTGTTTCACATACCTCTGCTATAAAGAGCAAAATTAACATGGAATTGAACAATAAATAAATTTGTGAACTTAAACCTTTGGTGTATATTACAGGTGTATCGTCCTACCCTCTGGTACTACGATAAAATGAGCTTCCTCAATGACCATCTCCAGATAAGAAGCTCAAGGAGTAGCCATCCAATAACTGAGTTTGCAGTTACTGAAGAGGAAGCTCTTGTGGTGCAAGCTCCACCATCAGAGGTATGTTTATCCAATAAACAATTAAAATGTAACATAACTCATAACAATATAAGATCAAGTAGATGATATGGGATATGTATGTTGTAGGTGGACAATTTGAACTTTTACTTTAAAATCATTTTATACCAAGTATTTTGTTTATACAACAATAGTTTATGCTGATTATCAAAAATTAAGCTATGTTTTATATTGTATGTATTTTGAAACTGTACAACTTTTGTTGGTACATTTTGCAAAATTATGAAAGGTAGGGAATATATGTTACTTTGTTGCACTAATGCGCCACTCTTTGTGTTATATTATTTTGCATTTATAATCTACCGAAGTTATATCAGGCCTTCAATTGCTACAAACTTTCAAAAAGACATATAAAACATCCGTAAAATGATTTTTACAATACAGCCTTATTACCTTTTTTTGTAATTCCTCCATATTATCTTGTATGATATTGATTTTTATTTATAATACTATTCCTAACAAAATGTTACCTTTTTGACGAACTGCTTTAGTTTTTAATCATTTTTTGTCATAAACTGAAAACTTGTATTGTTACACTGTTCAATTCGGCGTTTGGAATATTAAGTACTTGAAATCGCTATAGAACTAGAAATTTTCACATCAAATGCTTTTGGGTATGGAGCTATTATCAGAACCAGGTATTTTCCCTGATTTGTTTTAACACCCGTAAAATATTGAACTAGATGTGTTTCACTTATAGCTCATAACTATGAAGAACATAAAAATTTCAATGCAACATTTTTTTTTCAGGAAACTACCATGTACTATGAAATTGGCGAAGATGGTGTATTGTCACCAGCATCAGAGAGACCAGAAAGTGGTCTCTCTGTTCATTCCAACCTAACTCATCCAGAATCTACACATTCCGGAGAGATCCCTAGCACAAGTGCTGCTAAAAAACGTCAGGCATCAGACAGCAATGCAACACCAAAACGTTTTAAAAAAAAATCAGATACATCGGAAATTGAGGCTCTCCAAAAGGTATCGGATAACCTTAGTAACCTGTCTGCAGCTCTTCAAAGCTCTTCAAAGAATGTAGAACAACCAACAGCTGATGATATAATGGGACAATTTGTGGCATCGCAATTCAAAAAAATAAAAAATGAGGACATAAAACAAGATGTTTATTTTGAGATACATAAACTGTTGAGAGATGCAATAAAAAAAGATACAACATATATTTAATCTTATTAACAAATCTAACACCAATAATCCTAAAGTATTTTTTTATTCAATTCCTATAGCCCTATTTTGCCATGAAACTTTACCAATAGTATTAAAATAATTGCACAATTGGTTTCTAATATTAATAGCCTCAGAAGTATATCTTGAACCCGCTTGTTGTGAAAGGCTTTCGAGGTTGCACTCTTCATTGTCCATTTCTGTATAGTGTGCACTATGCATTGAAAGAAAATTGTGTAGTACACAACAGGCTAATGTTATGGTTTCAACCTTACTTGGGTTTAAATTAATTGTTGTTTGTAGGATTCTAAACCTATTTACCAAAATTCCAAATGCATTTTCAACAGTTCTTCTAGCTCTACTTAATCGATAGTTGAAAATCCTTTTTTCAGTAGATAACCCACGTTGAGGATAAGGTTTCATCAATCGGTTTGTGAGGGGGAAAGCATCATCACATACTATGACATATGGCACCTTGATGGTGCTGTTTGGCAAAAGTGAATCTTCTGGAAAGTTCAGTATCTTCCTATCTATTCCCTTTTTAAGGCTGCTTTCTCTAAAAACTCCTCCATCACTAACTCTGCCATTCACACCCACATCAACATATAAAAATTTATAATTGGCATCTGTTAGTCCTAGTAGAACAATACTGTTTCGTCCTTTGTAGTTGTAATAGAAAGAACCTGCACTTTTAGGTGCCTCAAAATCAATGTGCTTTCCATCTAAAGCTCCCAAACAGATAGGGAAATCCCACTTAACATTAAATTCATCTGCCACTCTTTTCCATTCTTGGGCACTAGTAGGAAGCTGAAAACACCCATTTTTGTGTGAAAGTACATACAGCTATAACTATGTGTTACCTTTATATACTCAGTTATTAAGTTTGAAATGATTGCTTCACAGACTTCTGGTATTATGAGACTTATCGTACTCTCATGTATCCTTGTAGCAAACATGAGATCTCTAAATGAATTACCACTAGCCAGAAAACGAAGTGTTACTGCTAACCTGGAAATTAAGCTATGATTATTTGTTTACAAACATTCTAATTAAATTATTACCTATCTTCTGCTGATATACATTCCCTTAACTTGGTATTTTGTTTCTCAATATCAGGTAAAATCATTCTGAGTAGTTTATTGAAACATTCATTATCCATTCTTAAAAAGTTTTTATATCGGTTTGGATCTTCCAGCAATAGTTCGTTCCTCAACATGTTCAACATGCCACGGCCTTCCTCCCTTCTTTTCAACCACTTCTCTTGCCAATTCCTTCTTTTATTTGTTCGCTTTCTAATTCGCCTGTCCACGACTTTTTTCGCGATGTAGATAGACAGAGCTGCACATGACAAAGCAAGATTTCTCTCCATAGCGCAGAAAAATGGAGTTTCTCTGTTGATTTCAAATGGCCACGCAAATAGTGAAATTAATAACTATCAAATATCCAAGTGACGATCACAATAAAATTTGTTTTGGCCATAGATGTTCTAACCTAAGTTTTGTTTTTTGACATTTCACTGTGGTCATAGAATCATAAACTTCTAAACACGGTTATTGAAATTAACAATTTTGACATATGTAGTTTGACTGTTGACAACCGCGATCTCAATGCGCAGAATCATGAACTATTTCTTGAACAATAAATTGTTTGAATATAATACAGGAACGTTTGGTTAGCAAACAATTTTTCGCTTGAAATCCTGTACAAGATATTGAACCAAATCCTGTACAAGAAATTGTGTAGTCTAAAACAGTCTTTACTTGGAAAATACGGAATCATTACTGAAACTTTATGAAATACTTGGTTGAAGAGTATAGAAATTTTATTTGCGAAGAAAATTAATTATATTCCTACAACTGAACTGAACTCAAAAATATATTTTTCATAATTGTAGCCACCAGCGTCCGTTAAGTTGAATATCATTTGTAGGTGATTTACCTTTTGCGTTTTATTTTTGATTTTTGAGTTCTTTTGCTTATTTTTTGCATTATGCTATTAAATTCGATCATTTGTGTGACGTAACTGGCTTGTTCTCAGAGTGAACAACGTGTATTTTACAATAAGAAAACTGTTTATATTTCCCACCCGCCCACCTAGAGAGCTACTTGCTAAATCGAGCGTTTTAATTTTTTGATTTTTTACCACTACCTTTTTGCCACCACACTCGATTCCCGAAAAAGTCTTTCATCCTTGTCGTAGTACCAAAACACAGCAAATATTTTTTTAAAATAATTCTAAGCATTGTAATCGCAAAAAGTTTTTAACGTGAGGTGTTTTTTTGAGTCTTATATCATCTACATTACGAGAAACTATGTCACCGATTCTTGTCTGTCAATCTAATCTGTCCGGTAAACTTGGATGGACAAGCCACAACATTTTCACAGTAGTTCTCTACTGCTGCAAGGCAAAAAACTTTATAGTTCGCGTAAATCCACCGAAGAAATAATCATAAAACAGCTCCATAACTTGGGAAGGATCTAGCATGAATGTAATTTTTATGGTGGATTACGAAGTAGAGAAGAAAAAGCTTTCACTCATTTTGAAAATCGATCTACTGGCGATGGAGGAATAATAAAAAATGAAGTCAAGTTGATTGACTCAGTACTTCCCACAGATTACGCTGATACCAGTTTATTATTGTCCCATAGCACCATAGCAGGAAGATTTAGTCTGAGATCCCTTGCAACCAAATAATCGCCAGCCCCCCTAAAATTGCTATTTGCTGCTAGGTCTTTCCTTCACAGGCCAATGGACAGCCTATTATCGATACTACAAACTTCTCAGTTTTACAACCCCCCACTCCCCAACCACCTCACTTTCACCCCCACCCAAAAAAACTGGTAGGAAATGATCAGGGAACACCTAAAACATCTAAAAACCGAATTTGAGTTGTTTTCATACTTTTCGTTCTTTGATTATTGCTACGCTGCCACTGACGCGATTTTTAACAAACATACGCGTTTTCCATTCTCACCACGGTAACAATATACTATGTCAAAATTTCATTACAATCAATTTAATAGTGTCCACGTTACAGAATACAAAACGATTTAAACGGCAATAAATTCTCGTATGTATACAGAAAATTCTAAGTCCCTTAGTTTCCGTAATAGGCTAGGCAATGTTCGGATGGACCTAAAAAGGTGATTTGTGTCGCTAGATCTTCCTTCACAGGTTAGTGCACAGCCTATTATGAGTACAAGAAATTTTTTAATTTTTCACCCCCAACCCCCCAACCACCCCAATTTCACCCCCACCCAAAAAAAAACGCAGAAAATGATCAGGAACCTCTAAAACGCAAAATTTCATTAAAATCAATTCAACGGTTTCCTCGTTACACAATACAGATCGATCCAAAGCAATACTCTCGTCTGTTTACATCAGAAAAAATTCTAAGTTCTTTGCTTTCAGTAATAAGAAGGCAATATTCGGATGGACCAAAAAAAGTTATTTATGTCGCCAGATCTTCCTTCACATGTCAGTGGACAGTCTATTATGAATGCAACAAATTTTTCAATTTTACAACCCCTAACCCCCAATTTCACCCACACCCAAAAACGAAGTTGAGATTACGAGGCTAGAAAAAAGCGACAGACAGACAGACCGACAGACAGACAGACAGAGAGACAGACAGACCGATGGAAATGAGTGACGTGGATTTTCGTTATGTAGACATCATAAAACGCCCAAAAAGCGTATTATCTCAAAATCGAACATTTTCGCGATCACAATACTCCCCTCACCTATCGGTGTGGGAAGTAAAAATATGAAAAATCACCAAATTTCGCTTTTGGAACGGGTGGAGGTGGTATGCATTACAGGTTTCATTCATAAAGGTAAAGGATTTCCTATTACTCTCGTAGTATTCACTGCATTGCAAAACTAGCCAAACGATGCTCACATTTGCCTTAAAAGAAAGAACTGTTTTCAGTAACTGTGAATTATTTCGAACACATTATGTACTTCGGTAATTATATCAAAAAAATGTCATTGCAATGAAAGTTTGTTACTATAGTGTCAGGAATGAGAAAGTGGTTTTTGAGAGTACTGCAGTGGCAACAGAGTAATCATCAAAAAAGTTAAACGAAAAATTATAATAAAATTGTAGCAGGCGACAGAAAGGTTCTGCATAGAGCAACCCTCGTATATAATAAAATTGTTGCAACTTCATTTGCGACTGTTTAGTGGTCAGTGATGGCTTTTCGAGATTATTTTACTTCAGTAGTAAATACTTTCCGCATTTTAGCTACGCACAGACAACAAACTTATAAGCTAATATTTTCTATTTTGTATAATAATGGTTCTCTCTTGGGCATAGGCAGAAAGGGAATTTTTATGGTTATTAGAGTTTTTGTACATAATAGCTAGAAAACTCATGGAAGGTACCATAAGTCAAACCGCTTGTCGTGATCCTTTCCATTCAGAGCCTTAAATAATCCAGATTTTTTTTGTTAGTCCCATTTTCTGCAGATCTCTGAGACTATTCTGATGATCCTGATATAAAGCCGTTCCACATCTTACAAGTACAAGCCACTCAAGAGCAAAGCTACAGTTCTACAGTATTTCAAATCAGAGTGAACACCCAAGTCGAAGTGTAGTATCCGAGTATTTAATTTTGTTGAGCAAAGCGTAGAAGTACGGCATACACTATAAATTACTCAGGATCTTCGAACTTAAACACGGACCGTATCTCGGGGGGATCATATTTGAGGTATTAATTAATGCAACTTGTGCAGAACAGCGTATAACAAGTAGTTTAACTAAGGGAGCGAATAGAAACTTGGCCAATCTAGTGTATGATACGGACGGACTATCAATTAGATTATGGCTATCGAACTTCATCGTTAAACCTTGATAAGCAAAATTTATAGACAGACACGAAAACCTGAAATGGGAAAAGAGTGCAATAATTAAAGTTTGATGCTTCGTTTTGGCCAATCGAAAGACTTTTTGGGACGTTTTAAAGAAATTCCTACTCGGAAATCGTAAACACTGAGTGAGAAATGTACAACTCGAGAAGAATAGCTAGAGCCGGGAGAAATATACAATAAAGAACGCCTTTCGATGCGCAGTGGACAGCGATCAAATTTGCCATTTGCATCAGATTTCAGATATTTAGTATCGTACGAAGTACGGGCAAAATCACGTATAGTGAATGGGTGATATGGGATTTATATAAAATGCATATTTAAAATTCAAGTCTGGCACTCAGGGGATTATTACAGCGAAACTAATTATAACAATTATAAAAAATGGCTGCAAGTCCAAATATACCAGCAAATAGTGTATTTGTTATAGATAACGCGCCTTATCGTAATGTTGAAGTGAACAAATGTCCTACTATGGCACCCAGGAAAAATAATTGTGTTTTACGACTTTCACCGTATCACCCCGACTTAAATCCAGTTGAATTAGTATGGGCATCCCTAAAGCAATATGTAGTAAGGTGGCAGAAAGAAACGTGGATTTAAATTCTAAACAGGTAGAAAAATATTGTGATGAGTTTTTTCCCCATTTTTGCAAGAAGCGTGGAAAAAAGGTGTGAACATGCAATTTTCTACGAGAGCTATTTTACTGAAAAATAACCATTTCTGGACGTGATTGTGGAGGATCTAATAATAAACTTGCAGGACAGTGACAGTGATGATGCAGAATTTATATAGAAAATCTAAGTTCAGACTCGGAAGGGATTCAGATTGAAAATGAAGTTTCAGAACTGTAGACATTTTAATGCCACATGATAATTATTTATTATTTGTCATCAACATTGATGACCTGTCTTAACAAAGCAAATTAATCTTTTCCTACGTTTAGCTATTTACTTAGAGTGTACGCGTACACTGTTTCTATTTCTTTTCCGCTAAATGTGTACTCACTCTTTCGTGTGCGCAACCGGCAAAATTCTCAAGTCTCTTCTTATATTTGTCGAGTTGTACTATACGGTATATGGTGCCATTGGATATATTTACAGATACTATAAAATGTTTTCGTCTTTGTAGCGGCCGACTGTCAAATTTGATTATAATCACAGAACAGAAAACAGTTACAAAGACTAACGGAAATGAGTGGAATGGTTTTCTGTGATATAGACGCCATGAAAGGCACGTGATGTGCTCGAATTTTATTTTTTCTTGCGACGCTTGACCTCCTTATAACTGGGAATAATCGGATATTGAAATTTTTATGCCACACTACTGTGGCAAAAATGATAAACCTTACGAGTTTCGAGCGCAGTGACGCGCAAAGAAATGACAAACTTACGGATAAAATATAAAAAATCTTCAATCTTTGTTTATTGACCTTTTTGAGCTACTTGATGAACTTTCTGAAAAATTGGAGAGAGTTTTCAATTTCAAAAACGTATTCGCTCCTCATAAAGTCGCAAAGCACTGTATATCTGTCATCTAGGACGACTGGTACCCACAAAGTGGTTTTATCTTGAAGACGGATCCACGAAATAATATAACTATAAAAGGAAAGCACTTGAATCGATTCGAGTTTACATCCAAAGCGGTATGATGTTTCAGGAAAGGTGTTACTGTTATCATAAGGAACCGGAACAAAATCCATCTAGTATGGATAAGTGAAGATGAAAGAGATGAAGCAGCGGATCCTTTAGATGAAAGAGGAGCTTGTACTTCCTTCGTGGGAACAGAGCCAACAACTAGAGTTTTTCATATAATACGGCGAAATGTAAGAATGGAGCAGAAGTACTTCAGCACTTGGGGTAATTAACGGCAATAGTACATACTAAAACATTTATATATCGGGTCCAAACAAAAAGGTAACATATTCACTGTTAGGGATGAGTAGGCAAACCTTAAATCCTTAGTGGAGCTATATATTTGTCATAGCAGATTAGGCCACCATTACCAACTAGGCTTGACGGAGATTTCAGAGTCTAGGTTGTGTCTGGAGGAGGACGAAACGGCAAAACATTATATATAAGATGGCCTACAATGAGACGGGTCAAATAAAAGATGTTCGGTGGCACAGTGTTCTGGGCAGACGATTTCAAAATTGCATTTCCTATACACTAGTTGACTTCCTTAGGGCCATATTCATAGTCGTCTCTTGCGTAATACTTAAGCTTCCCTTGAGTTATACTCAAGGGATACTTGAGGGACCCTCAAGTGTGTCCTTTTTGTGTATCTGTATCCTAGACAACATCTACTAGACGGCGGGAAAACATTTTTCGACGTTGTCATATTTCAAATATAAGGCAATTTGTTATGCCTATGCCTACGCATTTTGATGTTTTCTGTTACCTCTTCCTGTTTTGTGCCAGAACTTCGTGTTTTGTGCCAGACATTTTTCCGGATGTGATAGAAACTGACAACACATTACTCCAAAATTAACCTACAAAATCGCCTTGACAGCAACAAAATTTCATGTTGACATGCCATGTAGACATTTCGTTACTTGAGTATTATTGAGGGACCCTTAAGTATCGACTATGAATACGGCCCTGAAAGCGCACTTATACGATGCAATATAAATAGGTGTGAGCCACAATAGGTCAAAAAATCACGGTGTAAGGGTCAACTGTCGGCCTAATCACTTCAAACCTAAACCTATGCCTACATATAAAAGGAGGAGATATTCCTTGGAGTGAATATATCAAAAGAAGCATACCAGCACACCTCGCAAAGATATATGGTTTATAATAGATGTTTTCATGGATCACCTCTCAGACTGGTTCGTATGAGAAGCGCATGCGCAGTATGACTACGGGTATTCGCGATATGTAGATTCTTATGTAAAAGGATTCTGAGATATAAACAGAATGTTCTTTACACGCAACATTTACATACTGCGAAGGCTATTGTATTATAACTCCTCTCATTTACAGTATCCACTCCAGCAATCTAGACTCCTGCATAAGTTTATGCAGTTTTCCTACTGGTCCAGGTGCTGAGCTGTACTCCATTGGTTCAAGCTTGGTCTTCCCAAAGAGCTGTTGTCTCTTGTAATCTAGCGCTTCGCACTCACAGAGCACATGTAGGGCTGACTCAGTCCCTCTATACTACACAGTCTGCAGTTGAGGTCTCCACTGTAGCGTCCATTTCATTCACGTGTTCCTGCAGGCCACAATGTCCCGTGAGGAGACCCGTCGTTATTCGGAGCTGATTCCTACTCAAGGAGAGCAATGTTCCAGCTGTTTTATTGCATAGAGCATTTATGAATGTTTTTCCCGACAACAAGTTTCACTGCTCCTTGTGCTGATGTTTCATCCATTCTACGACCTGGTGTCTGATTGTGCTTTTAAGTCCCTTAATCATACTGCGGATGCGCTTTTCATCCGAACCAAACCAGTCCCGGACGTGGACAAACATCTATTTATATGTGTTCTTATCCACTTGATCTTACGACCACACAGCGATGACAGATGCATGTCATCATTTATACGATGTACTTCAAATAAGTTACTGAGGACTCTTAAGCTCTGTTTCACAATCGTTATTTAACTAGTAGTTAAAAGAAAACTAGGGGTTAGTGAAAACGATCCATTTCGTAATCGGCGGCTTACGTCAGCTCTGGTTAACCAGTAGTTTCTTCTTAGACGTCAATGTCAAAATCCATGTTTTTATAACCTTTAAAGAGATCTTATCCTATAATGTATCCTTTGGTTAACTAAACTACTAGTTAACCAGAGATTTTGACGTAAAGCACCGATTATGAAATGGATTGTTATCGTCAACTGTTAGTTTTCTTTTAATCGCTAGTCAACTAATGATTGTAAAACTGGGCCTTAATAATATGTGTTGTGTGGATTTTTATTAATCCTGGTAATAAGTAACGTAAACGTCGCCAACCTAACAGAATGCTCCCGTAAATAAACGAGACGGCACTACGGTACACGATCTGTGGCAATGGCGATGGCGTGTTGATTGGGAATTTAAGGGTCTAGGATATAGCGCGCGAAATTGAGAATCCAAGAAACGTGGTATTCCCGTGTTAGCGAGGAGGCGTGGTCGCCTGTTCCTTTCTCCAGTGTGTGTGTCTAAGATAAGGGGAGATAAGTCCAAAAATCCAAAGGTAAGGTCAAAAGGTCCAAGGGTAAGGTCAAAAGGTCCAAAGGTAAGGTCCAAATGCCACCATAAAAATGAATTTCGCATTTCCAAGCTCCTGACGTTACCTTTAAACTTACAGTAATGACTCAAAGAGCAAATTGAAGAAGAAAGCTTGCGCTTGTGCAAATATTTAGCCTTTTTTGAAATTACAGACATTTATAGAATGTATGATTTTGCATTGCGAGTTTTTTTGCACATTAAAAAACTTTTTTGAGAAAATCGAAAATAGTTGTCATTCATTAAGGTCTTAACTATCGCCTTCTGAAATATTATATACAGACAGGGTGAGTTTTTAGTACCGGCTCTGTCGATAACTCCACTGCGATAGAAGATAGCTAAAAAAGTTGTATATAAAAGTTGTAGCCACGGATATGCTCCTTGCTCAGAAAATATTTAGATTCATACAGGGTGATCCATAACTACGTGGTGATGCAAACATGCATTTTTTTAAATGAGACACCCTATATATTATTCCATATTCAGATTCTACTAGTTATTTCCGTTCTTCCAATATAGGGCTTTGTTACAGTATACAGGGTGTTTTAAAAGTTATGACCATTTTTATATCCAAATCGCGGACAAATGAACGTACTGTATATCAGAAAGTAATGAATTAAAAATTATTTTTTTTACATGAGAAGATTAAAAATATCCTCTAGTTTTAAAATCGGCTCTAAAAAAAGCCCGAGACGCAAATTCGTATACAGGGTGATGTAGAATGTAAAATCCAAATTTTCTCTTTTTTTTCAAATGTAACCCCCAATATTTTATTATCCCTAAGAATTGCTTTTGATAGTACTTGTTGTACCTACGTCCATCAGTTTCCGAGATATTACGATTTTTCGGTAAATTTAAAATATAGCTTCTATTTGTGTACTGAAATTCATTTATTTTGAGAAAGTACTATCTGATTTGTTTTTTATTTAACGAACAACTAAATTATAAGGTCTTGATAGTATTTGATGAAGTCAAAGCCCTAAATCATCGAGATAATAAAGTCAAGTATGCTGAGGAAACAATTTTGTAGGCGTCATGCATAATTATCAAGTAGTTTTATCAGGTAGGCTTTGAAAAATTGACAGTTTTCATAACCTACTCAATAATTCCGTACTGTGTGAAAAACCAGCTTTGAAAATTAATTTTTCCATTGAGGGTATTTAGGAGAATCTTTGAGAAATTGTCTACTTGCCTCTAGAATATATCAACTATGAATAGCAATATCCAGAACGGAGGCACTCTAAAACTAATGCGTTTGAAAGATTGAAGAATCGTTTTATTTGGACTGTGGCGTTTCATATTTCATAGCCTACCTGATACATCGGCTTGATAATTATGCATGACGTCTATAAAATTGTTTCTTCAGCACACTTGACCTATATTATCTCGTTAGTTCAGTGTTTTGTCTTGATCAAGTATTATTATCGCCTTATATTTTAATTGTTTGTTAAGCAAGAATAAAATTTGGTAGTATTTTCTCAAAATAAATAAATTTTATTAAACAATTAGGAGGTATATTTAAAATTTGTAGAAAAATCGAAATATCTCAGAAACTAATGAATGCAGCCATAATAAGTGCTATACAAAGATGAAAGAGCATATTAGAAGCAATTTTTTGGTATAATAAAATATTGGGGGTTATATTTAAAAAAGAGAGAAAATCTAGATTTTGCATTCTACATTGCGTTTTATAGCGTATTTTAAAACTAAAGGATATTTCTAATCTTCTCATGTAAAAAAATAATTTTTGATTCATTACTTTTTGATATACAGTACGTTCATTTGACCGTGATTTGGATACAAAAATGGTCATAACCTTTGAAATACCCTGTATAATGTAACGATATGCTATATTGGAATAACGGAAATCATTAGTAGAATTTGAATATGGAATAACATATAGGGTGCCTCATTCAAAAAAATGCATGTTTGCATCACCACGTAGTTACGGATCACCCTGTATAAATCAAAATATTTTCTGAGCAAGGAGCATGTCCGTGGCTACAATTCTACAGTAGTGGAGTTATCGACCGAGCCGGTACTAAAAACTCATCCTGTATGTATTTTGAAAATAGAGTGAGTTATGTGAGAAATTGTGAGTCCGTGTTTTACATGGCAAATACGTATGTATAAACGTGTGTATCCAGGCCCCTTAAGTGGGCCGCTTCAAACTATATGAAACCCATTCCAAAGGACCGACGATAACTGACCCTTCTTGACTTCTCTATGATCGCTGTTTGAGAATCCTAAATGAGAAAGCTGAGCCAAACACTTGACTAAATCGAGCTCGCCGTTGGCTCTGCGGCTAATGGTAACTTGTAGCATGGTGATGCATAGTCCGATATTGTAGTATACGAGATGCAAATTCAAATCTAAGAACATCCCTCAAACTCTTCGCAAAGCCGCAAACCGCAGATCTCGCATTTCAGTCTTCCCCAGCGCATAAATCCGGGGAAACGGCTGTTGACGCCTGGCAACGGCGGCAATTCCAGAAATCTGCGGCTTCCGTTACTCCTTCCGTTTTCGCCAGTCGCCTCCATTTTTGCGCTAATGAGGAGGGATGGCTCCGGCCGTAGATTACAAAAAATTACGGCAGACTTCACTGCAGATGGCTCTCACCCTGCTACGCGAAAACATGACTAAGGAGTATGATTTATAGGCTTGAATTCAGCATTCATGCTGCTCGACTTATTTTTTCCAGCTCACCATCCAATGTAGTAGAAAAAAGAAAAAGATCGGCCTTCTCAAAGAACCGAGCGAATATAATTAATTGACTTCAAGCTCTCGACGCACTGATGTTCTTCCACACAACTCGCTTCGCTATATTTGAAATACAAGTCGACAAACTCGTCTATGTATGTTTTTAAAACCAAGGGAAGATTATGACCACAATACTCGTTTAGAGGAGAGAAATCTTGAGTTTGTGGCCAGATTTTTGGAAAAAGGGTCACTGCACAAAAGGGACTCTGGTTTTAAGTGCCAAGCTTTCGGCAATATTTATTGCAGGGCTTTAACGTTGAAATAATTGCGCAAAAAAACAACATGGGAATTGAGTCAGAGACTTTAAAATGCAATTGTCAAAAAATGGTCACACCATTAGCTAATGCAAAGGTGTAAAATACAAACTTATAAAAACGACCGAGACATTTAGATCACCTGAAATTACAAAATTCGTGGATTGAAAATACTTTTTTAATTTAAAAGTTTAACAGTATAATATGTTATTTTGAATGGGGTATTTTCCGAACAAAATTTTATGACGAAATATTGATGATACGTCTAGCCTTAGAATGTGACTCTTCTTTGTCGTCTGACCTTCTTTCTCCATCTACAAACATCTCCGCTTCGTATTGACATTGACAGATGTTTGTTTACATCATTTCATCATGGTTAATAGATACCGTGACAGTCGTGAGACCAGGGAAGGTTATGTATGGCATGACGTGACCCTAGTGACAGGCTGTTGAAGAATGCCGAG
The DNA here is from genome assembly GCA_951848785.1 of Callosobruchus maculatus. Lineage (NCBI taxonomy): Eukaryota > Metazoa > Arthropoda > Insecta > Coleoptera > Chrysomelidae > Callosobruchus > Callosobruchus maculatus. Next base: position 9,350,364 of record CATOUR010000029.1, read on the forward strand.
TCAAATTGTGAAAAGTAACTAGGAAACATTCTCAGAGTAAACTGCTAGTTACACAATAATGCAAAAAATGAAACTGCAGTGTAATATAACATTTATAGTCTACAAACATGAACTTTTATTCAATTAAAAATGGGGAAACTAAATAAACGTAATACATAAAATTTAGCTTCCATCCTCTAATGCAGAAAAACACATCCTATCTACATCCGGCATAAAAATGACTTTTGATTGGTTGATTTCTTAGGCAGGAGGTTTAAGAGATTTAAATGAGCTCTTTTCAAAGGGATGATTTTCAGACTCTATCTTTACTCCACGTGGGCAGAAAAAAATTGAGCAAACAATGGCATCATTACAAATTAGATACAAGCAATCCATTTCAGCCATTAAACAGGCAATATTAGCAAGTTGGAAAATACCCCATTCGCGAGCAGATCGCGTGGGCAGAGGCTAAACCACCAGAGTACCGTTACCAGGGGCTATATTAGAGGACGCGGGACTTGAATAGGTCAACACCCGCAGGCTCAATAAACACATATTCTGGCAGTCAATTCCAAGCCTTGGACACCCTGGGATCGACCGCCTTAGGATGAGATGCAGCAGTCGCGTGGGTGCATCAGGATCGTGAGTGGCGGAGGTATAGAGAAGCAGACTCCGTTTGAATATCGGCAGAAGAGTGAGAGGTCACCAACCGCACGACGATGAGAAAGTGGCTGGAGGTTGCGCGTTAAGGCCGGGTCACCAATTCGTCGAATTGTCCTTCTCTGGACAGCATTTAGTATAGACAGAGTAGTAGGGGCAGCAGCTCTCCAGACATGAGAGCGATACTTCAGGCCAGGTTTTATCTGGGATTTATACAGCTTGAGTAGGTTAGATGGTGAGATGATGAGGAGTACTTTCTGGCTCTGAATAGGTAACCAAGCTTTTTCACCAGCAGCCGTTGCAATTTTAGCAACGTGTTCGTGCCAGATCAGATTTTCTGTAATATTGATTCCTAATTTGAATGAGAGAATGAGAATCGGGTGCTGGATTGGGTACTTCTTATTTGACAGAGTACAAAACAGGGTCTTGGAAACATTAAATTTTACCATATTACTGAGACCCAAGCGGTAATGGCCTCCAGTTCCTTTGAAAGCGAAGCAGCCGCTGCCAGTCTTCTCCACTCCAGCTCAACCACACAGATCGGTCTATTGCTCATGATGTCTGGCATGCATGCAAAGTACTGTTATCCGCAAAACTGTGGATTGGATTTGTAGTGCTAGAGAGTAGATCATTGATGTGGAGCAGAAACAATGTCGGAGCCAACACCGATCCCTGCGAAATCCCAGCATTGATGGAAGGAAGGAAGAGGAAAAGCCGTCTACCACGACAGAGATTTTTTGACCTGAGAGGAAGTTGCTAGCTAACCGCAAAGCCTAACAGGGAGCCCGTAAGTCGGGAGCCTATTTAGAAGGGCTGCATGCCACAGTTGACCGCTTGCCTTTGAAATATCGAGAGCAATGACGTGAGCCTCGCCAAATGAATGGATGAGTTTACTCCACGCATGTGTGACGTAATCCATGAGATCTCCAGATGATATTTGATGTTGGAATCCATATTGTCTATGTGATGGAGCTCGAGGTATTTCATAAGCTATTGGTTGACGCATTGCCCCTTCACTTGACTAATCACAGAGGGCAGAGCTATAGGTCTGTAGTTGTTTGGATCAGTTTTGGATCACTTTTTTTGGCACCGGCTGGAAGCAAAATATTTTCCAGACCTTTGGGAAGATACCAGAATTATAAGACATCCGAACGAAGCGGGTAATGGGTGCGATCTCCGGGTCGCACTTCTTCACAAAAATAGAGGGGACCACGTTGGTCCCATTCGACGTATTAATGTCAAGTGACTGCAGCACCCTCCGAACTTTTTTTCTGCAGGTTACAGATTATGTCGTTGCTATCCGGTATATTTTGAATTTTCAGTTTCAAAAGTAAGGTGGGAGGACTCCAATTGACTTTTCAGTTTTCTTTGAAAATTTTCTTTGCCTCCGGTCAAAAAATCAAAGGAAAATACACAGAACTCTATTTACCTTTTTCATTTTAAAGAAGTTATTCCCCATAGTGGTTGTTTGAAATATTTTCCTTTATACTGAAAAATAATTTGCTCACGGAGAGCTATGAGCTTATTGTAGCAAAATTAGCAAATACCTAATTATTAAAGAGCAGTCCTTAGTGTCGGATTTCTTCAACAACATATATTATTCATATTGAGAAACTTACTCTGCAACTCTAGCCTCTTCTATAATGAAATCTATTTAAAGCTGCACATTTTCCTCTTAATTAACAGACGACAATACCCATTAAAGTGATTCACTACGGTATCTATTTTAATTCAGCTGATTACATTCGAGACGAATCTCGAGTGTATTAAGGGGACCAATTACCCTGTAAGAAATCCCCTATTCGTTGAACTTGCAATTTCCCAAAAATAATTACACTATTTATTCCTCCAAACTAATTGCGCATGTATGCGTTGTAACGAGGTATGCATTTAAAGTGGGTAAACGCCATTTCAGCTTTGTACATATACAGGCGCGGATCTGGGAGAATCAAAGAAGAGGCACTTTTACTATCAAATTTTTAGTGTCTTTCCAGCACCAAATCCACATCCAACAATTGTTTACTATAATAAAACAATGAATAAAAAATACTTAGGTTAGGTAAGGTTGATTGCGAATGGAGTGATTACCCCCTTCCACTGTGAGCCTATTGTCTATTGTGGCTCACAACTTTAGAGTTTTAGAGTGCACTGTGCAATCCATGTATTTTGACGAAGGCAATAGTCGTGTTGGGTGAAACTTTCTTGCAGTCAGTAGTTCAATAAAAAATACGTAGGTTAGGTTTGGATTCAGAAAGGGCTTGAGGACCCGAGAGGCTCTGTGTGCGTTCGGTGTGTAAACCCACAGATGTCTCGACGTTAATAAAGGGGTTTATGCGTGTTTCATCGATTACAATAAAGCCTCTGATAAGGTCCGACATAATCATTTAATTGATTAATTAATTTCAATTTAATAGACATTCTTAAGACAAAACATCTAGACAGTAGAGACCTAAGGATCATAACCAATCTATATCATGATCAAAAAGCTGCAATATGCATTGGTAACCAAATATCAGAAGAAATTCAAATACAAAGAGGCGTAAGGCAAGGATGTGTTTTATCGCCGAATCTGTACAATACGCTGAAGAAGTACTTAAGAAAGCATTGGAAAACGAGAAAGGCGAATAAAGGTTGGTGAAACACGGGTCAACAACTCAAGATACGTGGACGGCACAGTGATTTTGACGGAGAATATTGTCTCTGGAGAGACTGGTGACTAAAGTGTCTGCTTGCAGTGAGGAATACGGTTTATCACTCAACATTAAGAAGACTAAATTTAGCCAGCAAATGTTATCCAGGTACTAACGATACCGAGGATAACTCATGCCATGAGCGAAGTAACGTTTAAAAACCAAAACAGTTTGGAAGGGGTTTGGTTCGGAAGTCTAGGTATTTACCAACACAACTCAATAAATATCTCTCCTATGGTCCAGGTACTATCGGATACGAAAAGTACCTTATGTCATGATCCAAATAACGTTTACCACAGGGCTGCTGATTCCGACAACATCCCTGCTATTATTTTGAAGAAGTGCGACCATAACGGAAGTCAACTTATAACCAGTCAGTGCCAAAATGGGATCCAAAACTGATCCAACCAACTACAGACTTATACAACAGCGCTGCTCGCTTTGATCATCAACGTGATAGAAAAAAGCTAACGAAATACCTTTAGCTTCATCACTGACGACAAAAAATATGGATTCCGACATCAAAGATCAACTGCAGGTCTCCTGGCTTACGTCACACATGTGTGAATCAACCTCATTTATTTGTTTGGAGAGGCCCACGACGCTGCTGTCGATATTTCAAAGTCATTCGATCTTCTGTCGTATGCAGCTCTTCTAACCAAGCCTCCATCATATGAACTTCTTGGTAAGCGTTGCGGCTGGCTACCTGACTTCTTCTCTGGTCTCAAAACCCTTGCGGGTGAACCTCAGGATCCGGGGGTCCGAAATTTTCCGTTTTCGTTAAACGAGATTGAAACCCAAAACTGCGGCCGGATTTGTAAATAGCGTTCTCAAATCATCGAGAACACGTGATTTAGCCCTCATAGAAGATCAAATAAAGATTTTAGATTTTTTGCGGGTGAACCTCAGGATCCGGGAGTCCAAAATTTTCCATTTTCGTTAAACGAGATTGAAACTCAAAACTGCGGCCAGATTTGTGAATAGCGTCCTCGAGTCATCTAAGACAAGAGGTTTCGTCCTCTTAGAAGATCAAATAAAGATTTCAGATTTTTTGCGGGTGAACCTCAGGATCCGGGAGTGCGAAATTTTCCATTTTCGTTAAACGAGATTGAAACTCAAAACTGCAGCCGGATTGTGAGTAGCGTCCTCGAATCATCTAAGACACGAGGTTTCGTCCTCTTAGAAGATCAAATAAAGATTTTAGATTTTTTGCGAGAGAACCTCAGGATCCGGGAGTTCGAAATTTTCCATTTTCGTTAAACGAGATTGAAACTCAAAACAGCGACCGGATTTGTGAATAGCGTCTTCAAATCATCTAGGACACGAGGTTTCGTCCTCTTAGAAGATCAAATAAAGATTTTACATTTTTTGTGGGTGAACCTCAGGATCCGGGTGTCCGAAATTTTCCATTTTCATTAAACGAGATTGAAACTCAAAACTGCGGCCCGATTTGTGAAAAGCGTCCTCAAATCATCTAGGACACGAGGTTTCGTCCTCATAGAAGATCAAATAAAGATTTTAGATTTTTTGCGGGTGAACCTCAGGATCTGGGAGTCCGAAATTTTCCATTTTCGTTAAACGAGATTGAAACTCAAAACAGCGGCCGGATTTGTGAAAAGCGCCCTCAAATCATCTAGGACACGGGGTTTCGTCCTCATAGAAGATCAAATAAAGATTTTAGATTTTTTGCGGGTGAACCTCAGGATCCGGGAGTCCGAAATTTTCCAATTTCGTTAAACGAGATTGAAACTCAAAACTGCGGCCGGATTTGTGAATAGCGTTCTCGAATCATCGAAGACACGAGGTTTCGTCCGCTTAGAAGATCAAATAAAGATTTTAGATTTTTTGCGGGTGAACGTCAGGATCCGGGAGTCCGAAATTTTCCATTTTCGTTAAACGAGATTGAAACTCAAAACTGCGGCCAGATTTGTGAATAGCGCCCTCGAATCATCTAAGACACGAGGTTTCGTCCTCTTAGAGGATCAAATAAGGATTTTAGATTTTTTGCGGGTGAACCTCAGGATCAGGGAGTCCGAAATTTTCCATTTTTGTTAAACGAGACTGAAACTCAAAAGTGCGGCCGGATTTGTGAATAGCGTCCTCGAATCATCTAGGACACAAGGTTTTGTCCTCATAGAAGATCAAATAAAGATTTTAGATTTTTTGCGGGTGAACCTCAGGATCCGGGAGTCCGAAATTTTCCATTTTCGTTAAACGAGATTGAAACTCAAAACTGCGGCCCGATTTGTGAATAGCGTCCTCAAATCATCTAGGACACGAGGTTTCGTCGTCATAGAAGATCAAATAAAGATTTTAGATTTTTTGCGGGTGAACCTCAGGATCCGGGAGTCCGAAATTTTCCATTTTCGTTTAACGAGAGTGAAACTCAAAACAGCGGCCGGATTTGTGAATAGCGTCCCCAAATTATCTAGGACACGAGGTTTCGTCCTCATATAAGATCAAATAAAGATTTTAGATTTTTTGCGGGTGAACCTCAGGATCCGGGAATCTCTGTCGTGGTAGATGACTTCTCCTCTTCCTCCCATAGATCAACCCGGGATGGATAGGCATTGGCTCCAACATTGTTTCAGCTTCACATTAATGACCTAAACTTTAGCACTACAAACCCTATCAACAGTTATGTGGATGACAGTACTTTGCACGCAGGCATCATGAGTAATAGACCGATTTCTGTGGTCGATCAGGAGCGCAGAAGACAACGATAGCTTAAAGGCCAGTTTCTTAATGTCCAGTTAGAAGTGTCAGATAGGTAGCTGCCAGTTAGCGTTTCTATGGATACAACTGTCAGATAGGATTTAGGTGAAATCGTAAGTTTAACATTCAATTGTTCAAACAATTTATCTAATAGTTGCCCGTTAACTTCCAGATAAATATTTAACTGCACATTGAGAAATCGGCCCCAAGTCTCAATGGATCTGGTGACCATTACCCCTTGATAGAATATGGTAAAATTTAATGCTTCCATGACCCAGTACTGTAGTCTATCAAACAAGAAGTGCTCAAGCGGGCACCCAGTTCTAACAAACAATTAGAGTCGGCCATGGAGATACTCACTGCTCCAAGCTCTATTATTACAAATATGTGGCACGAACACGTTTTGTCAACTGTAAAAGCCGCTGAAACTTGTCTTACAGAGAAAAGTAAATGCAGTTTCAGAAAAAGGAGTGCAGCACTTAAAAAACACTACTTAGCAAACAAACCAACCTCTATATAATCTTCTTGCAACCCACTTTCGCAGCTATCGTTTGCTAAGGTGAAACAATCATTTCTTTGAAATTTTGGAAGGATTACATAGTATTTGATCGGTAAATGTACCCATATTTTTGTATGCCTTAGAAACTTGGACTGTTGAAATGTAGACGTGGAGGAGAATGCTGAGAATTCCTTATACCGCCCATCGAACTAATGTTTCCATACTGAATGAGCTCTATATCCTCCATTGTGTCGACGAGAATGCTTAAATTCTTCTGACATATTCACGGAAACTTGTCCCCCCCGAGTGGGCGGCGCCGTGGCCGTTCCCATACACGCTGGGTGGATACGACGATACGATATGAGTATCAAGAGCGCCACTGAAGTGACAGTAAATCGCGAAGGATGGTGAGCTACAGTTCCCAAACTATTGATAATATTCGTGTCGGTAACACTCTAACTCCGACTTAATGCATTTTACGAGTTCACAACATGTCTGTTAAGACATTGTGACTATGATGATGATAGGTAATCCTTATCCACAGATTTTAGTAAGTCCGTCCGCAAATTTCCTCATTTTTCACCACAACTGTATAAATGCAACGGCGACCGAACTCTGCATTTAAAGAGGGTAAGTCTAAGTAGTGGCCGAGTTTTGCATGTATATTGCAGGCAGCGATGTGCCTCTTATTATATTCTTACGTCGCTTCTGTACTCTATTCTCTTATTTTCTATTAAAACCTAAATGGAGGAAACGAGGCTTCTTAGTGAACGCGAACTGCGACTACGGATGAACATATTACACGAAGAATATTCCCTCGTTGGGTTTTAATAAAATGTCATGAACGTGGAGGCGTACACCAGAGTACGCCTTTTGTATAAAATCAGGATTATTGGAGATATTGATTATATTTGGAAAACATAGAAACTGGTTCATAGATCTGTACGTCGGAGGTAAAGGCCATTGCTCAACCTTTAATTAAAAAATGGAGTCAAGTTGATTGGCCCAGTACTTCCCACACATTATGGTGGTACCAGTTTACTATTTTCCCATAGCATGAAGCTATAATCTGAGATCCCCTTGCAACCAAATCATCGCCCACCTGTCCTCAAAAAAATTCAACACAAAAACTCTACTAAATAATTTCCTGAATCTCTCCGCAGGAACTAAAAGGGTATTATGACGCTAGGTCTTTCTTTCACAGCTCAATGAACAGCCTATTATGAATAGAACAAATCTTTGAGTTTTACAACCCGTACCCCCCCCCCCCTTTACAACCACAATTCCACCCCCACCCAAAAAAAAGGAAAAAATGATCAGGAATCCCTTAAAAAAAAATTTCATCATAATCCATGCATCAGCGGTTGCTTCTCATCAACCGCTGAGAAGCAACCGCGAGAGTAGAAAAACGCGAACAGACAGACCGACAGATCGACAGACAGACCGACTGAAATGAGTGACGTGGATTTTCGTTATGTAGACATCATAAAACGGCCAAAAAGCGTTATTATCTCAAAATCGAAAATTTTTGCGATCACAGTAATCCCCTCACCTATCGGTGTGGGAAGTAGAAATTGATATGTGTGTCATATAAAAGTAACTATACAAAAGCGTCGTTTTGGTTCAACAGTAATGTTCAAGGTTCAAACAACATTCAAGTAATCACTAGTTGCCTTCCTGAACATCTTTCTGTGGACCCTTGAAGGAATTATTGAAATTTTTATTTAAATCTTAGAAGCTTACTCTGACCAGAATTCCCAGAACTGGTTATACTTCTCAGTAGAAAGCTTTTCGTATCAAAAGTTGTAGCATATAAAATACCAGTGACGTGGATCTTCATACTTGTTATACACGGAAGTGACAATATATGCAGGATTGAGATTATTTCAATGTCCAATAAGAGAAAACCTATCGATCTAAACAAAATATGAGTTTGTACAGGAAATTTCATGTTAGATGAACAGGGCATTAGAATAGTTTTTTAGTTGTCCTATCACGGATGGTTCCAAGTTAGAACTGGGGACTGGAGCGGGAGTAGCTGGTACTAATGCAAGATTTGAAATCTCATATAACCTTGGGAGGTATACCCCAATCTTCCAAGCAGGAATGATGGAAGACAGGGAGCTGGACAAAAGAACAAGCGGCTAGCCGTACCAAATGTACTTTGGCTCCCTGACTTCCGCATGCGCAGAGTACTAATTGTCATGTTATGATTTGAAAATTGTCTCGCCTTATATTTTTAAACTTGAAAATGAAAATGTAACGTAAATTGTATTATTTTATTATGTGCCTATGTATTATACAATGTGGTCATTTTAGTGTGCAACATATGGGAAACTTTTTTATTATCGATATGCAGAACATTTTATTCGTGATTGTGCATAATGAAAAACTAGCTGTGAGTTGATTAAATCTGCCACTGTGTATACAGGGTATGTAAAAATTCGGAAAATCTGACCGGCTTTTTCCTGTTTATTTCGGATTTTTTGCATTTTCAATGACAATTTTCGCGGTAACCACAGCTGATACGCAAAAACTTTATAATGCCTTTCTGCTCACAATTTTAGGATCTATAATGTGGTTATCCCAAAAATTCAATTTTTTAGGTTAGTTTCATCAGATTTTCTGAATGTTTACATATCTTGTATACACAATGGTATGGCAGATTTGATCAACTCACTGCTAGTTTTTCTCTATGCACTATCTTTTATCATGAATAGAATTTTCTGAGATAAAAATAAAATAGAATAAAAAAGTTTCCCGTATGTTGACCACACTATATATCCATCTTTTATTTCTTTATAGTTGTAAAATTAATTAGTTTAATATACTTTGGTATTCGAAAAGGAATCAGTTTTAAAATTATAAATGATCAAAATGAAAAATAATAAACAATTTCTGGTGGATATAGGTATAAAAGGTTTAGCGCGATATTATTCTGCTTCTTTGGCGTCTGGTTTGGTAAGTATTTTAAATCTTTTGATGGCGTTTTTTTTTTTGTTTTGTACAGACGTCTCTGTTGTGAACTTACTAGGGTGAAATTGTTTCACATGCAGCCTTAAATTTCAATGCTTTGAAAATAATGTATTAAATATAGTACATCTTAAAGCTATTTTTGTAATTAATTCACAGTAAATAATAGACGTTAGTTCAATTCCAATATTATTAAAAACCTCAGACTCTATCTGAGATCAAAAATATTAGCGATACAAAAACCGTGAAAGCGGCGAACCCAAAATAATACGGGCCTTTTAGTTTTAGGTTATGTTCCGTGTCAACGTCAACTGTCAAAGTCAGGGAGCCAAAGTACACTTGGTACGGCTAGCTGTTGTGACAAAAGACCTCTACGCTCCATGACTCAAGACTGGTATGGCACTACACACATCTCCTCAATGAACTTGGAACGAGGAACAAAGTAAGTGTGGAAGGCAATGTATTTATTGGCAGACACACCCGCAAGAGGAGGAACCCAATCTGTGTTCAGGGTACCAGAACCAAGGGCGGGAATTGCGAAAAGCACTGCCAAGAAAACCATCTCAGATTGGACAGAGAGGAAAGCACTCCTGCACTGGCCCCTGGTCAGGCCCCTCTCTGAAACAGGAATGATCTGCGCATTTTAGTTGGTCTATAGACAAGATATTGTCGTACCAGAACCCACTGGCGGAAGACTGGTCTGAAACAAACAACGGACTGTCGTGGAGGATGAAATAGCGGAGCACATATTGCGCTCCTGCTCAGTACTGGAAAGAGCTAGGTTTCAGACTTTCGGATTCATCTATCCGAAACCTACTGACTTCAAGGAAGTTCCACCCAACCCGATCATCGCCTTCGTCAAGAGATGTGTATTGTACGGTAAAGTCTAAATAAAAATGAGCACTACTCTAACTTAGTTGTTCTGAATATTTTGACACAAATATTAAGGTAAACTAAACTTAACCTTCCCACCTTAATGAATATCTCGCCAGAACGTTTTGTTTCGATTTTTGGAGAAAATGTTACCTATAATTTCTTCTTGAATACTAGTACTACCATCATCATCATAGTCACAATGTCTTAACAGACATGTTGTGAACTCGTAAAATGCACTAAGTCGGAGCTAGAGTGGCGACACGAATATTATCAATAGTTTTAAGAACTGTAGCTCGTCATCCTTCATAAGAGGCCTCGCTGATTCTGACGTTGTTCATTTTACGAGTTTCTCTTGGGATATCTTGAAGATCTTTAATGCAGTAGTTTCCCATTTGCTTTCTGCATCCTCATGCCGTTGACCAGATGTAACTACTGGTTCATCCGCTTTTAGGGACAATTTCTCACCCCAAGGACAAGAAGGTATCCTGACTCTTGCCGACTCGTCCACCCAAAGCTATTGGTTGAGAAAAGGTTACTGCTTATACCGACAGTAGTTTGGTTCCTTTAAATCGCCTTTTACGACACGCAGGATATACGATGGGAGATATTCTAACCCGCCGCCACACCGGTACCATATCTGATGTAATATGAGAGAATCTGGAAACATTTTATGGTTGATTTTTATGGTGATTTCATTAAAAAATGGGGAATCTGACAAACCAGACACACACAATAAACGTAAAGAGCTGTAATTAATTATTTGAAATGATGTTTAGATTGGATTAGCACAGATCAGTTCAAGGCATTAATAGTAAACAGACATCATACCATGTTCAGGTATTTGCCATGTCTACATTAAACATTCATAAGGACAATTGAAATGCTGAATATGTTTTCAGTGTGCAATTTAAAATATAAAATCAACAGTTTCCCCTGAACTCATCCTAACCCGTTGTTATAAAATATTTTGCTGAAATGCTAAAATGGAAAATGAAACATACTAAGCCGATAAAAGCTTTGATATCGATAAATATTACTATTTGTAAACAAATCCACTAGCATTTTCAAAATGCCTATGTAATATTCGCATGGACTAATAGGAAAACAAAATTCATACACGGTAGCTTCATGCAGTGGATACAACGGAAAACAGAAAATAGTGTGAAGCGACTCGGCAGCCTACGATTTACGAACAAACATTCAAAAGAGCAAAAAGACTCAAACACGTTTGACAGACATTTTTACTTTGTTTCTTACGTGTTTTTACACATTTTTTTTTTTACCTCAGGGGAGCCTTTAAGGCCTATTGTTCTATAACTCCCAGCGGGGGGACTGTGCACGGCCAGCACCGTTGGAATGATACCAACATCCCGGACGGTCCGACGGGGGTCCCCCGTCCGGGCCTTCCGGTCGATCATCCAAAGTGCCGGCCGCGTAAGATGCTCCGCTCAGCGATCGTGGGCGACACCGACGCGGTCGAACTGAATGCCCTGTGATTCAGTCACCCACCCAAGCTCTAACCGCGCACAAGGCTGATGCTGCCCCACTATCGAAGGAAGACGCTGTTCATCGCGCAGCCACGTGGGTCCCCTTTTACACATACATATTACATAGAAAAATATTTTGTAGGTGGTGTTGAGAAATCGTGGTCGTTAATTTGCTAAACATTAATTCGACGATTCAGTGGATATCTGACCACTGATTAATGTTATAATGTAAACATTCATTGAACCAGCACTCAGAAGTAAACTATGTATTATTTATCCACGAACAGCGAACATAAAAAAAATAATATAAACAAGGTACTTAATTTATAAACATTAGCATCGTAATATAAAAGACACGATCATAGATTTGTGGTTCCTGGTCATTGATGTAATGCACAGTAGATGATTTATTTCGGTTAATCATGCCAAAAAAGCAAACATGAACACGAACACGAAAGTTGGTGTACGATCTTTCAATGCAGTGCACACGACGTTTTTCATCATATCGCCCACTTCATATCAAGTGATGGGATTGTTTTCGATAAATCTAGATCGCTATAGCTGCCAACTTCATCAGAGTTAGACGCAAATGGGTTGTGGTAACATTTACCATTGGACGTGGAAAAAAAGAGTATTCCTCTGTTATGCTCACTTTGAAAAATAGCTGTAAGAGCTTACTAGCCAGCATCAGTGACTGGTTCAAAAATAACCTACTCCATCTGAGCAGTGAAAAACTGCAATCGTTAGACTTTACAATGTTTACAAGTACCTCGTTTGTTTGTTCATATCTATGTTTCAGTTCCGATGAATTCTCTGAAACAGCCCTAAACTACAATGAATTTGAACACGTTAGAAGAAATAAACATAGATTTTGTTTGTTTGATCCATCCAGCTTGATGTTGGTGGATGGTGGCATAGGATGTTGCCAGCTCTCATCTGTGTGAAGACATCGTATTTTCCAGATATACTATTTCATAATGTAATATCAAAATCAATGAAATACTCTGTATATTATTGTATATTCAGAATCCTCAGTCAATTTTAGTGTGACTTTATGTGTCACATATATGGGACTTAAAGCGAACCATTTAGGTGCAAAACGCCACACTTGGTATAAGTTGATATCAGAAAAAAAATTGAAAATCGCAGCAATTATAAAACATATAAACCCCCGATCCACTACAACTTCACCCCCACCCAAAAAAAGTAGAAAAAGATCAGGAACCCCTAAAACGCCTAAAAATGAAGTTTGAGGAATATTTGAGATTTTAGGTTTTTTGCTAATTACTCCGCCGCCCATATACCGATTTTCAAAATTGTAGCAACATTACCTACTACGACCCCACACCATATCGCTACCCAAATTTCATCAAAATCTGGTTACTGAGATTAGGAGATTATGTTACTGAGATTAGAAGGCTAGAAAAACGCCAACAGACAGACCGACAGACAGACCGACGGAAATGAGTGACGTGGATTTTCATTATGTAGGCATCATAAAACGCCCAAAAAGTGTATTATCTCAAAATCGAAAATTTTTGCGATCACAATACCCCCCTCACCTATCGGTGTGGGAAGTAAAAATTGAAAATCGCAGCAATTATAAAACATAGAAGGCTTCGACTTTGCCGTATCCATGAACTGCTTCAGCTTAGGTTAGATACTTAAATTTGAATTGTTTTTTTTTTAGTTCGGTAGAAATCGGTAGATTAGTTAAGGAAACTTCAATCAGGGATAACTTGATTTTTTTCAAATGGGAATGCCTAATATTTTTCATACAATCAAATGTAAAATTTGATAGCCTTTTTAATGATATAAGGCTATGAATATGTCTTTGGTAGTTTTAATTTAATTTCAAATTTTCAGCCAAATCGGTGTTACTCAATTTTCCTGCCTATAAGCAACCTAGCAGGGCATGGAATATTAACAGAAATCCACTAATATGGAAGAAAACTACTAAGTTCGCAAAAAGATACAAACTACAGTAAAGAGGCAAGATTATAAAATGAATTCGTTGCTAGCATGTACGCCGCTTGAAAGTCGCAGTTTCAAGCTGCTTAGTCTCATTCCTTGAATTATTATTATGATGTTTCATGGCCTGATAATAAAAATAAATTAGAGATCGCAATCGTACTCCTAACTTTGATCTGTAGCCTAGTGTTAATAGTGTTAATTGCAACAAATTTTCAGTCAAATTGGTGTTAATCAATTTTCCTGCCTATAAGCAACCTGACAGAAATCCACTAAGATGGAAGAAAACTACTAAGTTAGCAAAAAGATATAAACTACAGTAAAGAGGCAAGATTATAAAAATTACTTTAAATTCGTTGCTAGCATGTACGACGCTTGAAAGTCGCAGTTTCAAGCTGCTTAGTCTCATTCCTTAAATTATTATGTATGATGTTCCAATGGCCTGATAATAAAAATAAATTGGAGATCGCAATCGTACTCCTAACTTTAATCTGTAGCCTAGTGTTAATAGTGTTAATTGCAACAAATTTTCAGTCAAATCGGTGTTAATCAATTTTCCTGCCTATAAGCAACCTAGCAGGACATGAAATATTAACAGAAATCCACTAAGATGGAAGAAAACTGCTAAGTTCGCAAAAACATACAAACTACAGCAAAGAGGCAATATTATAAAAATTACTTTGAATTCGTTGCTAAAGCATCTATGACGCTTGAAAGTCGCAGTTTCATGCTACTTAGCCCCATTCCTTAAATTATATGTATGATGTCCCAATGGCCAGATAATAAAAATAAATTAGAGATCGCAATCGTACTCCTGACTTTCATCTGTAGCCCAGTGTTAATAGTGTTAATTGCCAGGAGAACTGCACAGCAACTGAGACCGGATTAACTTTTAATTTATTAGCAATCGGCCGAGCTTTTCTGGCTTGAATCGCATCGGCACCGTAGCGGCTCGGCTTTGTTTGCCAGCCAGCTACTTCCTACTGATTAAATTTTAATTTAGTTACGACGGACTCTCCCACATTAATTTGCTCAACAGTACCTCTAACAAGTTTTATTAAAATATCTTGGCGTCTTATAGTAGCACGCACCTCCAGATTTGTTACTCGTTTTGACGAATGTTAGCAATTTTCAAAGGAACAGTGGTTTTGGCTTTACCGTGAATGCACAGGCGTAGCTAGAGGAAGGCAAACAGAAAATTTTCCCCTAGAAATGGCTCTGTCATAAAACTACTCCAATGAGTACATAACTAAAGCAGTAAAAGTAATATACAGGGTTGGGATAAAGTATGGAACCAAGCAAATAACTTTGGAACGGAAAGAGTGATATTGCTGAAAATTTGCAGGCAAGTGTAGTGACGTCTAATGCATCCGAAGACATTATGTTAGCTAGTGATGGACTTCCGGTTTAACCGGAAGTACAGTCAACTTTTTTAATTTAAATGGGACACCCTGTATATTTTTGCAGATTTTAATACATATTTTTTTCCGAATACGACCATAGTGGGGTTAGTATTTGTTTCTTAAAAAATTTGTGTCACAAATTCGTCCGTGGCGGTCTGCGGTCTTCCCGTTTGAGGTAATTTTTTTGTATTTTTTATTTTAGTCACCGTCAAACGTGTTATAGGACCCCTGACGGGACGCAAATCATTAAAAGTTGATACATTTCTTTGTGAGTTCTCACGCGATCGCCAAAACCGACTTTGAATGACCGGCATTTTAAACACCTGAAATTATAAAGAAGCTTTATCTTTCCCGTTTTTACAGAAACTAATACTAAACCCACTATGGACGTATTCGGAAAAAAAGATGAATTAAAATCTGCAAAAAAATACAGGGTGTCCCATTTAAATTAAAAAAGTTGACGGTACTTCTGGTTAAACCGGAAGTACATTAATAGCTAACATAATGTCTTCGGATGCATTGGACGTCACTACACTTGCCTGCAAATTTTCAGCAATATCACTCTTTCCGTTCCAAAGTTATTTGCTTGATTCCATACTTTATCCCAACCCTGTAGATTCATCGTATCCGCCATATTTTGACTTGGAATTTTTATTGGTAATTTTAGAAAAGAACTGTTTACCGGTGGTAGTCCTAGACCATGATAATAATGATAATAAAACGACTTAATTTCAACTATTTCAGTAACAAAGGACGTTTAGCTGCATGGCTATTCTTCCACTTAACCCTGAACCGAAACAACTTGTACCAAAAAAGTTTCAATTCCTGATATGATTTTACTTCTCACACCGGCAGGTAAGGGGAGTATTGTGATCGTGATAATTTTCAATTTTGAGATAATAAACTTTTTCGACATTTTATGTCTACATAACGGAAATTCACGTCACTCATTTCCGCCGGTCTGTCTGTCTGTCTGTTAGCGTTTTTCTAGTCTAGTAATATCAGTAACCGCTACATGGATTATGCTGAAATCCTAGTAGGTAATGCATCTATAATTTTGAAAATAAGTGCATGGACGGCTGGGTAACTAGCAAAAAACAAAAAAATTTGAAATATTCCTCAAACTTCGTTTTTAAGCATTTTAGGAGTTCCTGATTATTTTCTACTTTTTTTCGGTGGGGGTGAAAGTAGGGTGGTTGTAAATCAAATATTTGTTTCAGTCATGATAGGCTGTCCACTGACCTGTGAAAGAAAGACCTAGCGGTATAATACCCTTTTTTAGGTTCATCCGAACATTGCCTTGCCTATTACAAAAACTAAAGGAACTTATTATGTTTTTTCATGGAGATATTTTATCATAACTAGTCGGTATTACGTAAAGGTGATTAATTGCATTCTTCTAGTCAGGTCCACCGTTCTTGATAAAAACAATTGAATTAAATAGGCTCCATTTCTAAAAACATACGAACTGATGATTCAGTTAACATCTATTAAAAATAACACTGTTAATATTATTGGTTGGAGAGCACAGAGTTACAGAGAAAATTACAACGTAAAACACAAAGAAACTTATACTAATTGTATGATATGTAAAAGAAAGGTTAAAATCTAGTACTGCTTATACATTTTGCCTGAATCCTGAACCGAAATCGATGCAGCATGTCAAAAGTGTATAGGTATCTATGAGACGTATAAAAAATATCAACTGGGCAGTGGCGTATATAGAAATCGATTTCGGGGGGGGGGGGCATCGGAAAAATTAAAGTTTATTTCATACGTTGTAATATTGGCGTGTTATAATCCTAACCTAAATATAACAATGTACTAATATTAACGAAAATTATAATACACAGGGTGTTTCATAAGTTGGGACTTTTTTTCAAACAGTGGATAGTACTCGCCAAAATGGGTGTTTTTTCCAGTAACATGTAAACGAAGTATTTAGAGAAAACAAGATACCATTAAAGAAATCCTGAATTCTAAATCCGTCCCTCGGCAATGGCTCACCGTAACAAACACGGCAACGGTGCCGATACCGGTGAGAAAACACTAAAACAGGCAGTTCGTCATACGTCGCGTTGCTGTGGCATAGTGTACGAGGGTGCTACATCTGACGATCGGACTTTAAAAACAACAACAATGGCCCACGCTTATGACAATAATGAACTGGTGGACATGATTTTAATGTATGGTGAGTGTGGTTCAAAATACCGCTGCGGCTTCGCGAGTGTATTCCGATCGTTTCCCTAACCGTACTCACCCTGCACCTCGTCGATTTATCTCGCGCGTGCAAAGAGCTAGAGACACAGGATGTCTTAATCCACATCGTGGTGGATACGCTGGAAGACCTAGACAAACTCGTATGGTCCAAATTGAAGAAGACTCGTAGTTTTACCTGTAAGACGCCTGCGACAGGACCACACTTACAACTTCGTAGCAACCTAGCAACCAAATATTGAGTACTTGCTTGAAATTTTCTTTCACTGTTTTGCCGCTGGTTCACCGTGCATTAGCTTTGCCGTTTCAAGGGCCTTTGCTTCTAAAGAGGAAAGTCCCACTTGAATAACACTCTGTATAGCACATATGCATATTAGGAATGTAAATTTATATTTTTATAAATAATAATTCTAAATTGAAGCAAAGAAACCAAGGTGTGCTTCCTAATCAGACATTTATGCTCGTTAAAGTTGCCCTATTTGCTTTATTATTAGATTACATTTTGATGTCACTGCTAATTTTATTCAGTACTACATTTTTGACAACTATAATTCAGCCTCTTCCCAGACGTCAAAACTGAATGCGTGGCTGGTTTCGGGGGGGGGGGCGGGCCCTCTAGGCCCCCCCTTATATACGCCACTGCAACTGGGCATATCTAAGCTTCATTTTGAAGCTTTGACTTTTATCGCTTGACTTGGGTTTTTGTTTGGTGTGTTTCGTGAGAGATTTCTTGTGATTTCATGAGTTTGATTGTTTCTGCCGTTTATTTTTTTAATCTTGATACTTTCAGATCGTATCTCCCAGTAACATCACCTAAACATAGCATTAGCGAGAAAGCGTGCTTATAAAATTGACAAATATTAACAGTATAGGTAAATTCTGCTAACAATTCATCTGTATATCATACATGACTTTTGTTGTCAATATTAAAGAGCTTACGGCGAAAAGTTGCATTAAAATCATCACTATAACTTCCACCGTAATCCTATTGTGTGTCGCACTGTACTTTGAGGAAGAAATAATTCTCTTTTAAGTATTTCAACGACGTTTGTCGTTCTATATATACAAAAAAAACTTTCCAGTCTTCCCTTGTACAATCAATATTATTTGTACATGTCTTCAGTAGGTTCTACCATTGCACATTGATAAATACTCGATATTCAAAATAATTGTTTTCCCACAGCTCATAACAATGACGCTCTTTCATTTTTTTTACCTGTCCTCAACAATATGAAGGCGGTACCTAGTGTCATTTGATATCGTTTCCTGTGGCGATACTGAAACCGCAATACCCTTTCTTAATTAGCGCTATCCTGTTTCTCAGGAACTTTTCATATATTTTTTACGTGATACACTGAGACGGCAGTCTTTGTCTACAGGAACCACATTTTTCGAGAGGGTAGCATACCGGTGACTATCAATGGGTGGTTAATAAAGAGAGAGCTTGATTGTTCAAAAACTATCGTATATCAGGGTTTCCTTAGCCACCCATTCTTTCTGGCGTTTCTCTAAAATCCTTCTTCGACCAGAAATAAACAGACACCGAACAAAATGCGCCAAGTAGTCTGACTCGGTATTTTCTACATATTTTCGAATTTTCAAATCAAGTCAAATCAAAATTTATTGATGTTAGTATATATTACTTGTACTCAACACGTCAAAATAAATCCAATGTCATAATATATGACATGTTACAAGGCAATCAATAAATAAAACATACGAATCTTGACATTGATATTACACCTCACTTCCACAAACACTTTAAAATTATAGTTTAAAATTGTGGTCCAGGGACTCCTCCAAGTTATAACAAGCTTTTTTTGATACAATTTTTTTGCAATTAACTTTAAATTGATTAAGTGGAAATAATATCACTTCCCGTGGAAGCTTATTAAATTATTTAACCGTCATAAAAGAAGGCCTGCTTTGACACTTCCTCAGTCTACAATACGGGTTTACTAAGTTATGTTTATTTCTGGTATCATAGTCATGATAGTATTCATGA
The DNA here is from genome assembly GCA_951848785.1 of Callosobruchus maculatus. Lineage (NCBI taxonomy): Eukaryota > Metazoa > Arthropoda > Insecta > Coleoptera > Chrysomelidae > Callosobruchus > Callosobruchus maculatus. The sequence goes on from CATOUR010000029.1 coordinate 9,369,839, forward strand.
GTTATGAAATCCTCTTCTCGTTGCTTAATCAAGAGAAGGTTCTGTAATATGTAAACTGAAGGAAAAGTAAGCACACCTAAATAAATGAAGGCATCCCTGCAGTCCTCCCTACGTCCCAGTCCACATACAGTCCGACGAGCTTTCCTCTGGAGTCTAAAAGCGCTTGATGTATGAGGTGAGCCAGCCCAGGCAAGTATTCCATAGGACATAATGCTATGAAATAAGGCAAAGTAAGCTGTTATAATCGTCCCACGCGATATACAGTCTGACAGATTGCGCAACGCAAACACAGTGCTCGTCAATTTCCCACAGACACTTTCAATATGTACATCCCACACTAACTTGGTATCGATGTGGACTCCTAGAAATTTTGCTGAGGGCACTTCTTCATTACTGGCATCCCTCGGGAAAAGGTTATGTGTTGTGTTTTGTGCATGATAACTTCTGAACTCCATGAAAACTATGCCTGTGTTACAGAGTGAGGTTAATTACAAGAAAAATAAATATTTCGGTTAAAAAGTTTGATGACCATGCACAAGGAAAATGAAATGCGAGAAGCATTCAGCAACGCAAACTTTAAGTTTGGAGATAGTTTGCTAGCAGCACGCACAACCCAAATCTTTTACACACCTCCAAATTTACTCATCCTTACGTTCATCCGGGATCAAAAAGCGTTCTATGGAGAGGTATATTCAAGAATTTTTTTATTTTTTTAGGTTTTACTTTTATAATGACTATTGCATCACCACTGTTATTACCATTACCGCGAGAATGCTATACTTTATCTACGATCGAACGATTTAAATACATAATAATTACGAACTGTTGAAAACCTAACATCACTAAAAGTCTCATAGCCAACTTTGCAATGATTATAGCGTGTATTTAATCATATGGATTGCCAAGAGATATCAATACTGAAATCTAGTAGGCGTTATTCATAACCCACGGTTGGAGCGTGAGTTATGAAAAATAATTCATGCTGTTTGTTTGTAGGTTGTATTACCTCTTCAAAAATGGAATGTTAATCGCTGTGTAACCTAACTGCGAGAGTTGTTATTCATTATCGGTCGTTGAACAATATATTTACTAATATGCCTAAAGCTTCTATTGGTGGATCCAACCCTCATCTGTTCCACGAAAGTTCCACCCTATTCCAACTTTTTGGAAAAAGCGAAGTTTGGAGCATTTCCAATATTTTTTGTGTTTTATTATTCCTTCGCCGTCACTAGATCGATTTTCAGAAGAAATCGGATTCTTCATTAAAGCTATAGAGGAATACCAGTTTTTTGTTATTACCCCACACCGACTGGGGCTTCTGTCAATATAAACTGTTTTTCGCATTTGCTGTAACCTTAAGCTAGCGATAAAATCTCACCATCATAGCTTTAGTACCTTCCGACTTACTGAGAGGTTAAACATCGGAAACGAAATCTATTCATGTAGGAAGTAAGACTCTACAAGTTCGATATTTCAATATCATCATTGTGAAAATCCTACTCATACGAGTCATAACTATAACTTGAAGATTTCTTTTTTGATGTCATCTACAAAAAAAGTACAAAATGATCAGGAACCCCTAAAACGCCTAAAAACGAAGTTTGAGCTGTTTTCATATTTTTAGTTTTTTAATATTGCTGCGCCGCCACTGAGACGATTTCTTCTTCACCCCCACCCAAAAAAAAGTAGAGAATGATCAGGAACGCCTAAAACGCCTAAAAACAAAGTTTGAGGCATATTTGAAATTTTTCGTTTTTTTGCTAATTACTCCGCCGCCCATGCACCGATTTTCAAAATTGTAGCAACATTATCTACTAAGACCCTACAACATATCGCTGCCCAAATTTCATCAAAATCTATGCAGCGGTTACTGAGATTACGAGGGTAGAAAAAATCGACAGACAGACAGACAGACCGACAGACAGACAGACAGACAGACAGACAGACAGACAGACAGACAGACAGACAGACAGACAGACAGACAGACAGACAGACAGACAGACAGACAGACAGACAGACAGACAGACAGACAGACAGACAGACAGACAGACAGACAGACAGACAGACAGACAGACAGACAGACAGACAGACAGACAGACAGACAGACAGACAGACAGACAGACAGACAGACAGACAGACAGACAGACAGACAGACAGACAGACAGACAGACAGACAGACAGACAGACAGACAGACAGACAGACAGACAGACAGACAGACAGACAGACAGACAGACAGACAGACAGACAGACAGACAGACAGACAGACAGACAGACAGACAGACAGACAGACAGACAGACAGACAGACAGACAGACAGACAGACAGACAGACAGACAGACAGACAGACAAACCGACGTCGATTTTCGTTATGTAGACATCATAAAACGCCCAAAAAGTATATTATCTCGAAATCGAAAATTTTCGCGATCACAATACTCCCCTCACCTATCGGTGTGGGAAGTAAAAGATCAGAGATGTTACCTCAGGATATTTCATTGACAACATGCCTTGTATATCACAAATAATAAATATCTGCACAGTAGTTTTATATTAATACACAAATGTTCCATTAGGTCTTCTCTAAAGTTTATGAAAATTAGGAATGAATATTTAACGCATCTGGTTCCAATATAAGGTATAAAATCTACCAGCAGTTGGCTTCAGTAGTAAACAATAAAACGAATGCCGCTTTGAAATGCCTACTGTAATTGAACAGCTGTTAACTATAACATTAACTATTCAATCGAGCGCTGAAATTGAATAGAAAATGGATGACAAATGCCCCATATTATGTAAAAAATTTATAAAATATATTCAAAAAGGACGAGCCATTTATCAACCGCAACTGCATTCGCTCTAAAATTGCTGCGATGCAAGTCAATCCTCTGATTTATAGTGCTGAACTGGCCGCATACGACCTAAATTCACTATTTTATGCAATATATTACAAGATTTGAATGAATTATACAGAACTTCAGCATACCGAACGGTCTTAGAAATGACAGGATAAAATTTATAATCGCTTTTACGTTTTTGAATACGCACCAGAACAATAAACAGTCTAGTGAATATACCTCTTCAAAATTTCATTGCAATCAAGCTACAATTTTCAGCATATAGGTATTTCACTTTTTCCCCTACATATTGGGAAATATTAAAACCAACGGCTGAATTTGGTTTTAAAGGAATATTCAATTGGTTCAGTAGTTCATTTCAACAAAACTCATTTTGTTCCATTCGCGTGCTACGCAAGTGGCTTACCAAAATACACCAGCTTACAAATCAGTTGTAATCAGGTATCTCCTATATCAATGGTCACCAGCATGAAGTACTTATAAATGTATCTAGATTGCCATATCAAATGGAAGGAACATTCAGAATATGTTGTCAAAAAATACGTTGCGTTATGAGCAAATTTAAACTTCTATCCACTATACTTACCTATGAACAGATGATTATTGTATGTAATGCACTTGTTCATAGTCACATACGTTACTGTATTGTGGAGTGGGGCGCGGCATGTAAGAGCAATATAAATGCAATAGAAATTATACAAAAAAGGATAATAAAAATATTATATAAAGTGAAATTTACATATCCTAGTAAATTATTTTCTCAAACAAAAATTCTAGATATTCGCCATTTTTTATGTCTTTAGGTATTTACCGATATAACAATAAATCGAATTTGACAAGACACACAAAACAAATATAAATATGACATAAGACATAAATCTAATGTTGTACCTAGGGCAAGAAAAAATACTTTATTATGAAGTCATACATTTCTTGCCCAAGACTATACAATGAGATACCAGATAGTATAAAATGTCTAGTGTCTTTGAATTTATTCAAGTTTGTTTAAAAAAATTAATACTAAATAATAATCGCATGAAAATTCATCAACCTGTTGACACATGTAATACCTATTAACACATAAATATTTAAATATAAATATTCCTGAATTTAACTTTATTTGTTGCCTCTATTTTGTAATAATAACCTTATAAACAAGCACAAGTTTTTAATTTTTTTCATCATAACGGCAGATCCTTTTTAATACGTCATTTAAGTACTTAATTGCATAATGATACAATTTATACTTTCCACACCATAGCATGAACATTGGTTTTATTAGATTTTAATTTCTACGTTATCAGAAACTACGCCATTCATTTCCAATGATTTGGCGGCTTTTTCTCTGTCTGTCGCTTGATAACTAACAGAATAATCTCAGTAATCGGGTTTGATGAAATTTGGGCTGTAGTAGCATATAATGGAAGTAAATTTTTCGAAAGTACCGCCGTAGTAATTAGCAAAAGTTGTAAATTTTTAGAACCGCTCCGAATGTAGCTTCCAGTTTTTTGCCTGGACGAGGTTAGATTGAGATGGCGAGGAGGATAAGGGAAGTGAGAACTCTAACACAGAAAGAAAATTTGTTCGCAAAATCAATAACCTGTCGTCATCAATTTTTTGAACATTAATATTATGCATCAGACATTGAAACAGTGATTTCACGTCATAGTTTAATGTATTCGTACAGTAAGACAATGATTTATTGTTTTAATGTATCGCTATGATAGATTAATGTCTTTGGTTCATTATGATAATACTGTTGATAATAAAATAATGTTCAAATTTCATTGATTTCACGTACGCGATCGTAAGTTAATGTTCAATAAAATTTATGTACAGTTTCATTGTTTCAAAGACAGCTGTCGTTGGCTCAAAATTAATGCTAACGTCCATTGATTTGATGTACTTTTTTATTGATTACACGTACCTTTATCGTTCAGTGAAAATAGTTTGTAGGTAATCGTAAAGGACTTTCTACTAAAAACGATAATAAAAACTAACATTATTACGGTTATTTTCGACAGACCGCGGGCCATGAGATTGTGACCCCTAGTAGGGGCGGACCTTCTCACTTTGTAAACAAATGTTATATAGATGGGTCTATACCCAGGAATATAAAACTATTCTTAAGACAGGCACCTTCCAAATGTATCCATTTGGTTTTCTATTTCCATTAAATTGATTTGGGTACATGTACGTCAAAATCGAAAGGAATATCCACATCGGCAAATATTGTCTCATAAATAACATCCCTGACATATCACATCCAATATTTGTGCGCACAGAATCCTGGTTGACGTTGCATCG